>OU824127.1:8151271-9351271 GCA_917499265.3 Mimumesa dahlbomi
TTATTTATCAGAAAGTCTTATCAGTTGTGAAAAAACTTTTGTAAAAAAATTTTTTAAAAATCATATCTCCGAAATGGTACATCGTGGAAGACTCGTTTTGATTGCAATATAACCGGAGAAGATCAAAGATAAAAGAAAAAAATATAATTGCTGCGATTATTGCTGTTAAATCGCATTTATTCTTGTTTAATCCAATCAACGTCGATTACCTATATCGTAGCAGGTTTGTAACAACTTGGGAAAAATTGAGGGCATTCGCTAAATCTTCCTTTGCGTATATAGTGATATTTTTTTCGTAAACTTTAGTCTCTTCCGGTTATATTGCAATCAAAATCGGGCCTTTACGACGTACCATTTCGGAGATATGATTTTTTAAAAATTTTTTACAAAAGGGGTTGTATCTTGATAGGGGGTCAGTTGCGCCCACAACTTATAAGACTTTTTTTTTATTTTTATGCGTTCTATCCATAAACCCAAAGTGTCCCAGAATTTTTATTACACCCTGTACACGGCGGGTCTTATAATAATTAAATGTTTTTATATTGACGGCCGATATCAGTATATTGTTAATTAAAATTGAAAAAACATCAATGATATCACGCTATAATTATAATTTGTGGTAAAAAAAGAGTTAATTTGTTTTCGCGGTAAAATGTACCTTTCTTACTAGCGACACAGTTCGTTTATTCGCTGACACCTAATTTTTTTTCCTAACAGAGGATCAAACTTTCAGCCGATGACGTGACAAACGCATTTGCGTTTCATAAATCGTGAATAACATTTCGAGGCGACGGTGGACGTATTAAAAAAGCAAAGGCAACGATCCTGTTACGTATTCTTGTCAGCTTAATGTCTCGAAGCCACTCGGTACATTAATGCACTTATACCGGTATAGCTACAGAGAACATAGTACGTACATATACATAGATGGCGCGTAGCATATATGTATGTCCGTATCGTGGAACCAGACCATCAATACGAGACCATTAGTAGCCTTAGTACACGACATCGTTAGACGAGCAATTAATAAAAAGTGTTAAACGTCGTTTACCACTGAAGCCGGGCATCGTAAGGTACGTACTAACGTTAACCATTCTTATCAAGAACATTATCGTGCAGAGTGACACGTGATCAAAGTAGCCAATGCGAGGAATTCATAATTAGGCACCGACTGCTAGCTGACGTTAAGTTTGTACTTTCTCGATACACTTTTCTGAAAATGCTATTCACTTGTAGCAACCAAATTTTAGCTGGCTAGGTACACTTTGGGGTTCAGATTTTTATTTTGAAATAAATGAAACGTTACTGGTTTCATAGAATTTGTTGTCTAGTTTTGATAATTTTCAAGTTTTCGAGATATCTGCTTGCGCTATTATGTTAATGATGTGAACAACATATACAGTTCTATGTACTACTAAAAAACAGTGCGTTGAAAACTACAAATTCGACGTGGATAGCAGAAAAGCTACCTGGCTTTCTTGTTTCACGAATTAAAAAATATAATTAAGTGCAATTTAATAAGTCTGACATATTAAATGTTAACACATTCGCAACCGCTGACGTAGTACTAGGTCTTCCAAAAATTTGTAATTGGTTGCCGCGTACAGACTACAAGTTTTTATATTTTAAGTTCAGATTAATTACTTAAACTAAGTTTGTACCTGAAATTTAAACGACATTTTTTATGTTATTAGTTTTAGCGTGCCAAAAAAAAACGAAAATAAATGAAAATTTTAAATATATTCAGATTTTTATTAACGTGAATGTGTTCAACAAACATTTACAAAAAAAGATGTAATGCATTTCAAATCTCTATCGATCCGAACCTTCGCCATGCTTCGAATACGACATTCTCTCTATTTAAATTTATGTCAGATAATTTCCCTTAAACTTCAAACAAAAGGTAGTGTCAACCACAAAAATTGAACACCACCTTCTCCTCCGTATTTTAATGAGAGAACTGTGCGGCGGGCAGCTCTAGACCGAAGTTTATCGTATCTGTCTTCCAGGTTTAGAAGCGTGAAAAAGAATCACCGGCTGCGAACGTGTTAATAACATCTGGAAGAAAGCCATCCACTGGCAGCAGTGTAAATAAACCGCGAGTCGATGTCAGGAACTAAAATGGAAGATAATTGTGAAAGAGAGGTGTCGCGTTTACGTACCTTGCCGCCGACGATGCTGAGTCCCAAACTAGTTTTCGGCTCTCTGTAAATTTCCACGAGCCTTTCCGGGCCCCAGTGTTTCGCCCAGGTGACGCTGCCCTCCTGGTCCCGATGGGTGACCGTCATGTCTGATCGCTCGTCGACGAAGACGACCGTGGGAAACTTAGAGGGCGAACTGCAGCCCGACGACGGTGAGCTCTCTGTCTTTTGAGATGTCGAGCTAAGCGGCCTGCTTTGAAACCGTGCCCGATATCCAATCCCGCTGTATTCGGCGTCTAACAGCTCGTCATCGCTGCACTGGATCGCCTTCGACTCCTGATAGGTTTGTACCTCGACGTTCCTCTTCGGACTACGAAAAGACACTATATCCCGAGAAGGGGAACGCGAGAGGATCGATGATCTCGCGGGACTCGAGGAGATATCCTCGGGAATACACTGGACGCTCTTCGATTCTTGAACGGATACTTTGTCAGACTTGGATGGACTCTCGTAGGAACGCTCGACGTCAGGGGTCTTTGCGGGAACAACAAGAACACCTAGATCGTCCAGGGAACACTGAACACTTTTACTTTCCCCGGTCTGGGTTTGTACCTCCTTCTTAGGGCTCTGATAATATTTTTGAACCACGTGGAAAGGACTGTCTCTAGAAACTTCCGTGGGACTCGCTAGACTCAGATCCGGACTACACTGAGTGCTTTTAGTTTCCTGCTCTGTCTGGGTTTCCGCGTCGCACTTCTCCTTGGGGGAATACTGAGTCTCCTTGAAGCTCTGCTTGACTTCGTCGGAGTCTTCCTCGACGATTTGACGCAACCAGCTGTTGTCGGAAACGGACTTCAATAGGTTCTCGATGGATGTCGAGAGTGCTCCGTGGAACAGATGATCCGACTGGGTCTCGAGTGTCTGGCTCTGATACTCAAGCGAATGTTCCTTACCGATCAAACTATCCTCCTCGTATGTAGCTACCGTTTCCTCCAGCAGCGGACGTTTCTGCTGCCGGAGGACTTTATCATAATCTTGGGCTCCCTGTCTCCCTGGTGATTCCTTTCTGGATTCGTCCTCTTTCAGGAATTTCTCGACGTCGACCTCTTGATCTTCCTGTCGGATAGTTTCTTGTCTACCGAGGACCTTCCTGGATCGTCCCGCGACTCCTTTGGCAACCTCCTTTCTCGGACTTGTCGTACGATCCTCCTTCGGTCTTTGTAAAAGGAGAAAAAAGAATGGCCACTGTAGGAAGGGAGAATTGTCAGTGGGCAGAATACGCAACGCCCAAGAAAGTTCGACACTCGACGAGTAGTTCTGCGGGCTTCTCGTTTAATCTAACGGCAGAAACGATGAAAAAGAATCGCTGAAGTGGCGAATCAAAAGGTCTTCCCCGCGTTGACCCATTAAGGCCCGGGCCCCCGACGCAATTGTGCGGAATGATTTTCTTAATTGCATCGACGTTCTTGTCGGTCTGCTACATACCGCCAAAGAGAAAAAAAAATTCTTATTGGCCCCGTCGTTCGCGTAAATTGATGATCAAAAGGCCTGCGTGTTTCTTATCTCGAATTTTCCGTTACTACGTTCCGGCGTGACTAACGTTCGATCGAGCGAATGTGCGTTTTTACTATTGTTCGCATTTATATTTCTCCCATCGCGTCCATTACACGGACACCCTACCTATTACGATAGAGTGTAACGTATCAGAAGCTTCAATTATTGTCTTATGCGCACATTATATAATATTCGAATAAACGAGAAAGATGTGATTATTTCGTACGTCGTTCTGACTCGATTTTTACCGCAACAACTCCGAGTTCCAGCTTTAACGCAAAAAAATATGCAAACTGTTCGATTCAGTAGTTATTTTGCAGTGGGAAGAGTTCTCGCCCGACGAAAGTTACTCCGTGTTCCTCGAAACGTTCTACACATTTTTAACGCTTATTTTTTCTACGTGTAACAACATGCCTGCGTTTTCGCGGTATTCGTGGCCGACGTAGGTACGCGATAAATGAAATTTCACATTACAAGATTTTACTCGCGATAACAAGTTTGCGGAGCTGGCCGATAATTCAAGATATTCTCGCGGCTTGTCAGAAAGTAATTCCATCGAAGTATGTTGTAAATTCACAAATACGTTTAAACGTATCGCAACGCGGAACGGAAGAATTTTCAAACTTCGATAAAGCAGCGTCACGTGATAAACCTTGCGATTCACCCGCGCGAACCGTAAAAACACACGAAACCGAAAACAAAACGAAACTGACACTCGGTTGCGTCGCACAGTGGCAAACAATTTGATTGCAGCCTCTCCAGTAGCTTTCGCGCTCTACCGATCCCTGTATCAAAACCTACAACGATTCGAACGAACTGTAACAATATCACTAGCACTTCCCACAACGCCGGAATATTTGACAACGAAGTTCTTAAAAAAAAGTGCATCCGTGAATCTTACAAAGATCTCGGTACCCTCCGTTATCCACCTGTGTGTGTGTATGTGTGTTCCAGTTAAAATCCAAGTGACGGACGGTGAAAGACAATGAGAGCCTGGTAATCGGGCCGTAAAAAGGACGAATCAGGGCTGAAGACAGAGAGAGAGAGAGACAGGGGGGAGAGTGGGGGAAGAGAGAAAGAGGCAAAAGGGAAGCGGAAGTAGGAAACAAAACGGCAGAGAATCGAGTCGCGAACAACGTTGCACTCTCGCGTTACAGCACGAAGCCAAGGTGTTCACTGCCGTGTCTCCGGGCGGCCGTGCGTCACTGCAAACTGGCTTACTCTGATCTAATAAACAACACTCTCCGGTTCGCGTGTACACGGACACTCGCGCCAACAGACCTACACAACTGCCGGTTACGCGGTCGTCGACGTGCACGTCTCTCTCTCTATCTCTCTCTCTCTTTCTCGCTCCATCGCTGCTGGAGTATCACGCGATTAACCTTTTGCGGTTCACATTAAAAACTTCCCATTCGATGTCAATCCCGTCAGGAGTGTATCCCACCGATTACTCGCGGCCTTTTGTGGCGCGGAACCAATGGCTTTTAGTACGACTGGCTAGCAAACAGGATGACAACTCTACCGTAGGATATCTATCTCCAACGTAGCGAACGATCGGCGAGGGATGTTTGTTGCGGCGTGATCGAAAGATTTGCGAGATCGCGTAAAATCCGCCGGTGGAAGAAACAGGTAACGCGTAGGAACCGCGGACGATTAATGGATACGCAGGCAACCTCGAGGAGTGCTCGGGTGCATGTCCGTCGTACGTGTGCGGGTACACGTGAGTTTGTATCGCGGAGGATGGTAACGGCGGAGGGACTACGACTGTGTGGGAGGAAGTAGTAGCGAGCGAGCTTCGTTGCGGTAAAATTGTTTGTCTCGTTTTCGAGCAGAAGCTTCTCCTTCTCCGTTGGTCTTGTCTCTCTTGTTCACTCGCCCGCGTGCAAACGGCTGTCTCTGTCCTAGGCTATCTTCGTTCCTAGCTTGCTCCGTCCTCGTTTGTCGCGTGCCGGCATCGGTTTCTCCGTCTCGTTCTTTCGTTCCGTGGCATCGTTCCCGGAGCCGCGTCTTTATCTTTTATCGTCTTCGTTGGGGGCATGCATATAGCGCGCGCGCTTCTCTGTCTATCTGCATTCACACACACGTACACAGGCACACACGCAGCTACGGCGTCCGGCCATTTGTGTCTACTGTTCTTTCAATTCTCCTCCTCGTATTCTCCTATTTTCTTTTCAATTTTTGTCCACTCTGGCCTTCGTGCGTATACGTATAAAGGTCGCTCGCCCTTTTCTACCGTCAGCGTCGTCATCGTCGGCTATGTAGTCTTTTTCCGTTTCTCGAATCGCGTCTCCGCCTTTCCGCGCTCTCGCTTATCTCTGCTCCCCTTTTAGCTCTCTGTTTTTCCGGAATCGTACGTGTAATCGTTTTATCGGTCCGTTTCCCATTCTCTGCCCGCGCATAGATTTATATTTATCGTTGAACAATTGCGCACATTCTTCTACGGCGTGATATTTTTATGGCTATCCGATTCCTGCCGAGTGTTTTCAATTTTTTCACATTTACCCGCGGTTTTCTATTTGTTTATCTTCCGTCGTTCTACTGGCCGTATTCAAATTTTTCTTTATCGCTGCTGTTTGCCCGACGATTCACGTTTCATCAGAGTAAATGGCTGTAAGCGGTGTCTAAGTCGCCACCGAAGAATGAGTTTGCGTCTGTGGGCATCTTACGTGTCATGTGTATTTTTGACGTTTCACGGTGTTCCGTATACGAGGTGACGGAGGGAAGGGAAAACGAACGATGACAGGCGTGGATTTTACGATTTACCGGTTGTCGAATATTCGTGCCTCGCAAGAAATGCGTCTGTTGTTCGAGAAAAATGTAACCCTACATTTTCGCGCAACGTTCGAATACCATTGACGAAATATTATGTAGGTGTCGAAATATGTGCTTCCCAACGGATTTCAGTCGATTGCTACGTTTATTTGCATTCGCCGATTCGCTATTTCCCGGAAAAGTGGCGAAAAGTCATGGAAAACGATGGCGAATATTTCGACGATTAACTTCTTTTCTCTCGATTTTATTCTCCCTATTCTTTTATTTTGCCAAATAATCGGAAACAACGTATTTCAACATCTGATTCAAACGAACCGTAAGTACCAGTTTTCGCGGCGATGTATGGGAGAAAAATACTTACCAAGGTTTTCCGATTATATTTTACGCAAATAAGGATGCGATATTCGGATAGGATCTCCGAGTCGATTAGCATAAACATTCGTTAACGATCGAGCTACGATGGAAGTCACGCTGCTTTGTTAGATTTATATGGTATATGCCTGTATGTATGTATGTATGTATATACTCGCGCCCGAGTGAGCTTTCCGAAGCCGTACACGATACGACGAACTTACCGGTTACCGAGACTAAGATTCCGAAACTGTCTTTATCGTTATGATTAGATATTTCGATAAACGCTCAAATGTGTTAGACACATCCGCGATTACCTAAACACGAATCGAAGCTTACGAAGCCGTTGAAAAGATTTATACGTGTAAAAGTATACGTAACACGAATTGTTATGACACCTCGGACAACTTACGAAATTGTTAAAATATTCCATTGCAATTTCTGTTCATTTTTCAAGCAACGTCGCATGAAAATTTATTTGAAAAAAAATATATAATTATAACGTTTAAACCTCGGTTTCACGAATCCGATACTAACTTGCTAAAAATACTCGTTCCGGAAGTTCTATAAAAATGAGTGACATATACCTGAAAATCCCATCCATCGTATTCGCGTCAGGCAACGAATAAATTTTTAATTAATACAACGGACCTCGGCTAAAATTTCGGATAAAAATACAAGAGACAAGAATAATCGATGCCTGGTCGTTCGATCTCGCGTATAAGTTATTTTAAGTATCGTTTGCCTTCAATTAGCTTTCACTACTACAAAAAAAGCGCGGAAGCGCCTATAGGATTTTCGGGTCGCGAAACACTCTGTGGTATTCCGAGCGACCTAGATTTCGAACCAATTGTGCGCATTTCTGAGGGTTTCTACGGTCACACGAGTAATCCAACCGACAAGCCGGATGGAAAATAGCATCGCGTGGTAATCGACGTTCGAAGCCCCTTTCTAGATAGTTTAAAATACAATATGAGCAAAACGAGTCTTTATATGAACCTCCTAACGTAATTACTTGACTTCTCGACAAGTGCGACACAGATTTATCTATTCCCGGCTTACACATTTAAGGAGACCCGGCGAGATTCGTTCTTCCAATTCTGTCCAGCTTTCGAGAGCTTCCTGAACTTTCCTAAACGCATTTTGACCGAGAAAAATAGATTGCACGAAGTGTCCTAGATTTTTCCTAGACTGGCTTATAAAATATTACTTTCCCTACGTTTAATTAGATTTATACCACACGTTTGTCCACGTATCGTTTTAAATAGACACCCAGAGAAATTGCCCAACAGAAAATACACCGGGTAACACCACTCACCTTTCAGCAGCAGGTACACTCGAGTCTTCGGCTAAACTTTCTCTTCTTTCCTGATCTATGCTTCTCCTTCGTTCTGCCGCCACGTTCTCCAACAAAACCGTAAGCTCCGGCTCGTCTGGCAGCGCCAAGCTGCCGATCTTGAATCCACTGCGACCTTTGAGCCTCGCTTGAGCCCTTAATCCAGCGGAACTCCTTTTCGAACCCTCGCTACCCGTTCTGTTCAGCCTTCTCTCTTTCGCATCTTTCGCGTCTTCGGGTTCCGAGATCTCTTCAATCGCGTCGGAAACCTTCGACAAATCCAGCAGAATCTCTGGCTTAAGGTTCCTCTCGGACACTTTATTCTCGTCAGTTTTATCATCGGTGTCCAAGGCGTTCTCGGACGTCGATTTCGCCAGGGCGGGTAGTTGCAACTGTGTTGGATCGACGGCTTCCGGCGATGGTACCCTCATCGGTCTTATTCTGAAGGTATCGGAGACAGTCGCCAACTCAGGCGGAGAATGGACCTCGATTCTCGTCGAAGGCTCGTCCACGCGATGGGAAGCTGCTTCCTCGGCGCTGATGATTCTTGCCTTGACCAACTGGACCTCCGGCAGGACTCCCGAGATCTGCTCGCTGATATCCTCGAAGAAGATCTCCTCGACGTTCTCCTGTATCCTGACCTCTTTCTTAGTTTCATCCAATAGAGACTCCCTAGATGATTCCCTGGAAAATGTGTCTCTTCTTTTGCGCAACGAGCTCGGACGTTTTATGGTGTCGGGTGTCTCGACGTCCGGGGTCAGCTGCTTCAATTGTTTCATGTCGGCCAAACTATCCGGACGTTTTTCAGGTATCTTCGGTTCGTCGATGGCAGGTTGGTCCGTTGTCGTCGTGATTACGTCTTTCTCCGGTGACGCTATGGCCAGCACTTTTGGCAGTTCCGGCACTGTTCTTCGATCCTCTGGCTTTTTCAGACTCCCTTTTCTCCTAGTAACAATGGACGTTTCTTCTACGATTGGCGCGCCGGCCGGTTCTTCTAACTCGTTTAGAACGGATGGACGTTTGACTCGTTGTTCTTTCTGCTCCCGTTGGTCGCTCGATGACGGAACAGCCACCTCGTCGCTGATACTCGGTGGTACTTCGGAATACGTCAGGACACTGTGCTTCGTCAGGAATTCCGTGACCCTCTCGATGCACTCTTGCTCCCTCAGACTTTTTCTCTCCTCTTTCGATCTCCTGCCAAAATCCTCTTGATCTTTTCTTCTGGCTTCTTCCTCCCCCTCCTCCTCGGATTCTTCTAATCTCCTCCTAGACGAGTCTATAAACACTTCCTCATTCTCGCGACTAACTTTCATAGACTTCTCCCTTCTCGTCTTTTTCTTGCTGTCCCTTTCCTTGAACACCTTTTTCTTCGCGCCTTTCTCGGATGAAGTGTCCGATTTATCTAGCGTCTCTCTGGACGCGGAGATCTTTCCCCCGGAGTCCAAACTGCTGTGTCGTTTCAATGTTTTTCTGCGCTCGAATCCAGGGCGTCTCGGCTGGCACGACGTCGTCGGCGAAGTTAACGTTTCAGGCACTTGTTCGCGAGTCTTTTCTTCCACGTGCTTGACCTCCGTTTTCTTTAACTTCACTTTCGGCGTCACCGTCTCCATTCCTGTCGCGGTGTCCTCACTGGGTTTCTCGGGCTTCTTCGTTCCTAATATTGTATCTTCGGAGATGATGACGTTCTCCTCGGGTAGGATACGACCACCAGCAGGATGGAACTCGTGACTATCAGGCTCAACGGTTTTCGGGTGCTGAGGTAGCTTCGGTGCATGTTTTACTGGACTGCAAATTGGTGTCAAAGGGGATGCGTCCTTCCAGTGATCTTCATCCTCGTCCTCGTCGATTTCTGGCTTATCCATCGATAGTTCGGTCACGCCTGAGGAATTTTTTTAAAGTTTATTTTCATTAAGAAGTTTATCCATTTAAGTTTGAAAAAGTTATTTTCCTATTACACGGGAGTGTTTTTGCCTGCGTCGTCATTGCTTAACGAAGATTCGTTATTCGCGATAATATAGAGTGAATATGATTTGAATATTGAACAGCATTTAATTGTATGTAATTTGTTTGATTTCCGCACATGGGATTGTAACGCTTCACATTGTTCAATTATTAATTTTAACCGTTATACGATTGTTTTTTTTTATAAAACTTGACACTTTTTATAGAACTGATATATTCCGAGATAAATTGACCGGTTTATCATGAAATTTGATTAGATAATTATAACAATAAACTTACAGTTTTCCGCGTGATTCGACATATAGTAAGTGATCGAAGATTTTTTCTTGAACGAACTAGACAGGACGATCTGATTAAAAACAATAGATACGAAAAAAGTTTGAGAATTAAAGAATTGTAATTGCAGCATAAGATTGTTGTTTCCGTCGTATGTTTATAAAACTATTTTTACAAACAAATGAATTTCTCTGTTATTGTAAATAAAATATTTTTCATTTCAAGTTTTGCCGCTTTACAAAAAATTCATTTCCTTTCTACTGTGTTAATAAAATACTTTTCTTTTCATCTTGATCACTTTGCAAGAAATAGATTTCAATTACACAGAATCGATAAAATATTTTTCTATTCATTTTCATCACCTTCGTGTGAATCAGACGTTTAAACGAAAAAAAGGGGACGGATCCTAAAGACCGTAATCGAAAATGGAATGAAAGAATACCTGATCTCGATGAAAGAAAGTCTTCGAGCTCGGCTGCGCGATCCGTCGTCTCGCTTTCATTGGGAAAACTTCTACTGCGTCTTACGGGGCAAATCGGCGGCACCCTCTGCCATAGAATCGAGCAAAATGGAGAAAAATCAAAAGATTAGCGTCTTGATTGAATTTGCGTAATCGTGTTTGTATCTATCGAAATAGAAGAGAAAAGTAGGGGCGAATAGTCACGCGGGGGGGAAAGCAGAGATCGGAAAAGTGCTAATTCCAAGGTAACGATCTGTATATGTATAGCTTTAGAAGCAGTAATTTTCTGGTGAGACGACAGAGTCGAAAGCGGATAGGAATAAATAGTAGAATTGTAAATTGTATAATACAATCAGATATTCCAGGTAGAGAAAGTCAGATAGAATGCATTGGTACATCGGTGAAATAGATTGCTAACTACTATTTACATTTTCCTAGCTTTCCTCGATTATCTACAGTTTTAATATCTCTATCGGTGATCAGCAATCTGTCTGGGAAGTTTGTTAATTTTCGTCAAAAAAACTTCACGTTCGTCCTATCTTGCATATCTACGAGCAGTTCTAATTATTTTATCATAATTGAATAAAATAAATATTAATCCAGTAGAGCTACTTGTTTTTTTAAAGTTTCTTTTAAATTTCCATAATTCACAATTTCTCAGAACACAGATTGCTTATCCCTGATTTATACGAGAATAGGTTCGTCAAAGTGGTGTTAGAAGTTGATACTCGGATAGAAGAAAGTCCATCAATTTCTGCGTAAAAGTACAAAAGTCCATAAGGATTTATTATTACTGGCAATTAAATAAAATACTGTAATTAAAGTAGTCCGAGTATGGATTAATTTTTATCATAAAATCTGTCGACAAAAAGTACGTCCAACGTATCGGCTCGCTTCTTTAAACTTTCAAGTAATTTCCTGCGTACGCAGTGCTAGACGGAAGTTGATAATTACGATACGTGGTGATAAATACATGTTGATACATATACATCGACGGTGATAATTACGAGCGCAGCAAGTAGGACTTAATTACTAGCGAATATTGGCGAATGTGCTCAAGTGAACAATGCTGTACACGATTCGTGCTATGTTTTCTTCAATGACAGCTAACTGCAATTACTCGTAACACCTCGACAGCCATTTAGTGATATCTGTCAGCCTTTTAATTGATTCCTTTCTGGATGGTCGAAATTACATATTGACGGAAGTAGCATCCGATGCGGGACACGGATCGTTCAAAAGCAGAATGTTCTATATACAATGTACAGGTATATAAATTTTCGATTTTAACCCTTTGATGTCAACGATAATTAACAGCGCACGAACTCCAACAACGTATGTCGGTATAAACAGCTGGAATAGACAGAATATCGTTAAAAGAATTAAAATACTATAATTTCACCCAAAACTATGCAGTGGTTACCATGACGATAAACTATTTGAAAAAAGAATTCGTATATTCTTTCGTACGATTGAACGTTCTCCATCGTATAAAATTAATTTTCCAATTGTTCCGATAGCAACTATTATTAAATTAGCGAGTACCTATCGCGAATTGTAAATTAGTCTAATAAAAAGCGGCGAAGTTTCGTTTGACAAGCAAAGGGTTAAACAAAGCCTTAGTAAGAAATCTGAATTCAGAAAAATATTGCCTACTTCGAACTTTTCGATAACAAGCCAACTCTCGGAATCTCGTACTGAAGTTGGCATCCCCTGTCTAAAACACAGTTGTTTAATGAGCAGACAAATTGTTCATCTGTAGTCCGACTATAGATGTCCGACTGTATAGTCCGACTCGAAAGCTTCGATCCGGCACACCGACGGAAGCGTGTCAAACAATCTGTACAAAGTGTCAGCGATTATTTGTCACGGCCGGGAAGTGACCGGGGGAAGAATCCGAGCAAACATGGAAATTGGCAAATGATGCGTGCGAATCGAATTCGTCGGGTCTGCGAATATTCTCGGAAACCGGGAATCGCCCGCGAAATGGCTGCACCTTGATCGGAGCGCCCGATAAAGAAAAAGAAACGATTATTTCAACGCGATCGAACGATTTCTCGTTAGTTCTGTTACACGCGTGTATCGAACCACTGTCACACGCACTTTCCTCCCGTTTTAAGTCACACGAACACGCAGGAAAAACTTACCTATGGTTTAAATATCCTCGAACGCATATATTTCTTATTTCACAGACACAGTGACCGTGTAATCGAAAGCGACATGGCTTCGATTGTTCCAACGAGCTGTATAGTCGACGCTCGGTTTGCAATATGTTGAAAATAAAACGATACAAATTCTCGATTACTATGGAAAGTGAACGTTGTGTTAAAAAAATATTGTAACAAATACATATATAGGTTGTTGGTACTTATTTTTAGATAAAGATAAAAGAATTACTAGAACTACGTTTTGTAAATGATTGAAAATCGAAGAAAATGTGATGAATTATATACGCACAAAAGTGATAGCGAAGAAGGAGAAAATTAATGAAAAATTTCAATATGGAATTAAATGAAAGTAAAATCATTTCGAGAAGAATGATATTTTGACTAACAAGTAAAGAGAGGATATCCGAGGGTGTTACGGTAGAAAGAAAAACACATTTTGTAATATTACATCACGTTTGGTCATTGCTTTCGGGTATGAATATTATTGTTATTATTAAAATGGATATAGACGAGCACATCGTATTTCGTTAATTTATTTTTTGTTTCGTTCTTTGGTCGTTAATTGCGGCAGATCGATAACTAGCTTCGCAAATGGCTCCGCCTTGGACGTTTACGCGTTGCTCTGAAAAACGAAAATGAAAATTCATGATTAGTCGACGATTGTCGCGCGAACGCCACGGCAATGTTATGGTTT
This sequence comes from Mimumesa dahlbomi, assembly GCA_917499265.3. Classification (NCBI taxonomy): domain Eukaryota; kingdom Metazoa; phylum Arthropoda; class Insecta; order Hymenoptera; family Crabronidae; genus Mimumesa; species Mimumesa dahlbomi. The sequence continues at coordinate 8,164,986 of OU824127.1, forward strand.
ATTAAACAATCTGCGATTTCGTCATCGCCTGAGAAACATTCCACGCAGCATTCCCTCTATTTTTCTACTAAGCGTACTAACGTGTTAGACGCTAGAAATGCTTCATACTTTACATGAATCATTTGCTGAAAATAGGGAATCGATTTGTCGAATAGAACGGTACTGACATTCTGTCATTATTCTAGCGAATTTTGTTTATAAACAAAATTCAACAAAAGAGTCGTAAATTACAATTCCAATTTAATATAAGACTGTATTGAATGGCATGAAAATTATTTAAATCGTGTGAATATTGTCATTTTCTGCTCAAAATATTATTTAACCTAGCGTAAATAAAAACGGATCAATCAATTCATCTGTAAATTCCGTAAAGGCAAATTTGCTACGTTTGGTTCCCCATTTTCAATAAATAATTCAATTATGTGTAAATATCTGTCGTAGCGAGAGCTGAAAGTGGCATTGTAGCGAGACAAAATTTCAATTCCCTGTGTAAACGCGTTAAAAGAAGAATAGTTTTTTCTATAAAAGTGAAGTGCGAAATGTAACTGGAATGAAAATTTTGCCTCGCCGACGACTGAGGATAAAACGAGGGAAAAAAAGTTTCAAATTTTCGAACTCTACGCTACGGTTTCATCTAACGGAACTCGGCTGAACAAAAAAGATAAAGAAGCTTCTTAAAAAAGTTCAACTCTCAATGTCTGCGGAAAGTAAATAGATTTCGTAGAGAAAACGTGTTCGTTAGAAACGATTAGGTTGAACATAGCTTCATTAATCTCCGAGAACTTTATTTCCCCGGTTGTAATGGTACTTTGTGGTTCGTGTCAGCTTGCGATCGAGTTCCCGAAAACTTTTAATGAAACCAACGAAATTTCGAAGAGTTTCCTAGACGGCGCAATAAAAAAAAAATTCCCGTAAATGTTTCCGAAACCGGGAGAAAAAACGACCGTCGAAAATCTGAAACTTTTCTTCGCTAACGGCTCTATAGTATAGCGTGGCCCACGGGAATAAACTCTGTTCGTTTTTTTTTATGCGTTTCGCGCGTGAAAAACGTTTTCAGCTGTTTTTCACGAAAAGTTGCACCGACGCCATGGCGGCACTGTCATTCTTCGTAAAAACACGATAATATGCAGTTACACAATGAAGCTAAGACTCGCAATACGTACTTACGTAAATATCTACACGGTGTGTCGATATAAATATGTACGTATGTATGTAAGTGGTGAAGGAAAAGGTGACAATAACAACGACAACAACAATAACAATGGTCGTAATGATAATAATGATTACGAAGACACCCGGGTAAAACAGTAACATTTGTTAAATAAATAAATCGTTCTTTTTACCATCAAAGGTTATTGATACGAAGTAATATTGATGTTGTGTTATTTGATTTGCAAATAAGTAATGTAAACAAATTTAACAGTCGATGGATGTTAGTCGGAATTTTGCTGCATATTTTTTTCCACGTGGATTAGTCTTGTTTGTTCGAACGGAAAATCACTAAAAGTATAATGCAATTTCGCGGTGCAAAAAGATCAGACATTATACTCAAAAGAAGAATCATTTTCGGTGACTCATTGTTCAATGTTCAAAAGAAGCTGACGAAATACCTATAATTCGACGAGCCGAAAAAAACAGATATCCGATGGAATATAGAACCGAATATCGGACAAACGTGAATAAACGTACACGATTACAATACAAAGGACACAACATTACTTCGTTATCACAGACACACGATGTATCGACACCAACACTAACGTAATCTAAAATAATGTTCTATCCGGGTATAATGATATAACGATAACAATGATAACACTAATAATCATAATGATAATAATAATCTACGTGAATAACATTAATAATAATAATAATAATAATAATCATAATCGTAATAATAATGATGAAGATGACAATGACAAAGAATAATCAATAAATAATAATAATAATAATAATAACAATCGTGATTTTCGCGTGCCTTCGAGACTTTGCTTAAAGACAATGTATATGTGTATGTATGTATATGTTTATATATACTATATATATATACATATACACATATATATCTATCTACACACACATATATATAAATATAAATATATATATATATGTATATATGTGTGCGTGTATATACATATATATGTAATAAGAGATTCGCGTTCTAAGCAGTGAAGAAAAAAGGAAGCCTGGAGGAGAATCGATTGAATTACGTAACTTGCGGGCAGATATCCAGCGGCTACCATCGAGGAAAGGCTTATACCATCCGTTTGCTCGTTTCGAGTATTCGGGGTAGGTAGGTAGACGAGAAGAGTGGTCAGGTATAAACGTGTCCCCCGTGTTAAGTAGTAGTAAACGTACGTATCGATCCCCAGACACGAGAGCCTCTTGATAATAGTGAAGAAAGGTGCCAGTGAGTAGTAGACAGTAGTGGAATGGTAGTAGAGCTCTACAAAAAGGTGAAAAGGTTGACATACGAGCTGTGATCGTTAATTCGTTAGAGAATTCGGATAGAAAGGAAAGGTGATGTAACAGAGAAAGAGAGATTAATTAAAACAGGAAAGAAAAAGAAACCGAAACATGAAGAAAGTAAAAAAGAAAATGATTGCTGGTTTTTGGTATTTACTTGCCTCTTTTCATTTTATTTTGCTCATTTTATCGTATGTTTGCCTTTCTTTTGGATTTTTTTTTGCTCTTTCCAAGGATCACGCAGAACGCTCGCACGCACGTTTTCGTACTCTCTTCACCTTTTGTTCGGAATTTCACAAAAATTCTTCTATAACGAATCGGAATAATTATTTCAGATTCTTTTTTGTCTCTTTCTCTTCAGTCGTGAATGCCGATCTGTCTTTCGCTCCCTCTCTCCCTTTCTCCCGCTCTCTTTCTCTCCCCCTTTCTTGCTCTCTAATTTTCGTCAACACTCGCGCATCACTCTTTCGTCCCCATCCAATTACTCTTTTTACTAATCTCTTTATCCGCAATCTTTCATTCTCCCTTTCTCTCACCCTGTCTTTCTTTCCCTTTCGCGCGCGCTCTCTCTCTCTCTCTCTCCCACTCTGTCTATCTCTGTCTTTGCCACACAATCAAACTCTCTTCCCTACCCGGCCGACTGCAAAGAGACAAATGGCAAATATAATATTGCAATATACAAATAAAACAAAACTCGTCAAACGAATGCAACTTACTAAAACAAAGGTAACTAGTACAGTCAACATATGTGTGTCACGTGAGCTTTGGATCAATTGGAGGATGTGAGTAAAGTCAGTCGAATGCAAATATAATTCGTTTTGTTCAGCTACTCTACCAGGCAACTTTCATTCACTATTACAATCGTTTTGTTCTGTACTTACTTAGTCGATGGTTGGCTTAATTAACCCATCTGCGGTAATCACCGACCGCATATTACCGAATTTCATTTCATTTTCCCATTCTCGTTTCGATCGCAGACATTTTTTTTTTTTTTTTTTTTTTTTTTTATTGCGTTCGCATTCGTTCTCCTCTCTCGTTCGTATACTGTATACATATATATATTGTTTTTTGTGATTTTTTTTTTGTTTTCATTACACGCGTGTACCAAGTCACCCGAAGTCAAGGGATCAGCCGTAGGGAACGTCGACCCGAGGATTCGCACACTTGTCACGTTCGCCGAAAAACACGGCTCCTTCTAGCTTCTCTTCTTCCCGATTATTTACTGCGCCCGAATAACGTTATTATTCGGGGTCAGTCAGGCCCTAAATGTCCTCGTTCCGCGAACGATCGCGCGGAACGTCCTAGCCAATTTGGGGAGCGGCGTTAATTCCTTCTCGAAAAAGATGGATGGATGAAAATTCTGCTTCAAGAAACCGCGGAATTTGAGAAAGTTTCATCGGCTTGATAAATCAACGGAATATCACGAAATTCTGTTTCTATTCTAATAAACTGTTTAATTCAATGTCGTAAACATTGACGTAATTTGTCTTTGCTTAATCCTGTCAGATATTTTTGGACCAATCTTACGAGTATTTATTAATAACCGGCAGGCCAATAATTTAATTGCTAAACAAAATCATGGATTATTTCTGTCCCTGTTAATAGTGGCAGGGAAAGAAATTGTAAAAGTGAAATAATATTTTGAAAATTCCAGCGATTTATTTACAATTTAGAGGTAGCTGTTAAATTATTAACCTGCAATGTTGATTTCAAATAAACGTCGCGGAGAGGCGAAAGGGAACAGTGTCATATTCGCTTTAAAATTTCGTGAATCTTAACACATTTGCAGCTGGTGACGTAGTATGCAGTACGTGTTTTTCTAAAATGTAACTAATCGCCGTTGATGTGCTGCGTCTTTTAAAAATTTGCAGTTGGTTACCGTCAAATTGATAAAAATGAGTTTATTCCTGAAACTTAAACAAATTTGCTTACACATTTTAGAGCAGAATTGAAAAAAAAACTGTTAAATCGTATTTTAATCTGAAAGTATTTAATTATCTTAAATTTTATGTAAACATCTTTCAAAAAGAATTTGTCGAAGACTTTCAAAAGACTTTTTATTTTGATGCGTGACAGGTAAATGTCCTTGAATTTCCCGCAATAAGTAGTTACGAATATAAAACTTTATCCCTACGAAGCTTAAAATTGAATTTTCAATTTTATGCATATTTTTAACCATCAATCATAGATTTAAATTTATTCCGGTCGGATTCCGCTTTCAGAACGGCGACGAAATTGCCGGCAGCAAATGTGTTAAGCTCTGAACGCAGTAAAAGAGATTTCCAGAATTGAATTTCTTTCCTACGTGCTTCCAATCGTGCGAACGCTGCGAGACTTCAGCACGTGCTGCTCCCGAGGGCGACAGAAGCAGCGCCGAATGTTCTCCCCCGTCGAAAAAAAGTGGAATACAAAGTACAATTAATTGCTCCGCCATTTCCGCCCTTTCGCCCCGACGGACGCCCACAACTGTGGCAAATGCTTCAGTAAGAATTCGTACCCGGTATACATTGTGAAACACTGTGGGGATAAAAGAAAAAACAATGCTCGAAATGAAATGATTAAGACACGAATGAAAGGGGGGGGGAATAAATAAGTACAATTAATGAGCAACATAAAGCGTAATGGTGAACGAAATTAACACAGAGGCTAATGAGGGAGGGAAAGGGATATGGTTATGGTGTATAATGTTAAACAAAATAAAACAACGTCCACGGCACCCTATTTATTTTATCATTTACACAGGCTGCAGGGTTCTCAATCGACTTGCATGGAAAAAAAAGTTCGTTCTTTATATCGTAATTATTATACGTATGTATTTTAAATAGGAATAATCGTATTATGCTTGTGCAAGTGTTGACTTTCAATTACGTAAAATCGCGTACAGTCGTCGGAGACCCACGCAAAGGCATGCTACGTTTTTGTAAAAATTTTAGAAACATTTGGAATTTCTATCTACTTACGAACAATTATAACTACTAATGACATCGAGTTACTTTAGTTATTATTTAAACGCTAGGCAATGTGCAGTCTTCAGTGCTTTCCAAATTCCACGCTGTGTATGCCGTTATCGCGAAAGAAACATTCACTGATTATGACGGGAGAAACCAACGAAAGAAAATGACAATTAATTTAATAAACAAAATCCAATGTATACCATATAAACAGCGGTAATTCGTTGTTACCATCTGATCGTAGCCCGGTTATCAGATGTCGATTACGAGTTAGGTAGAACGTTCAAGTGTACGTAGAGACGTCGGTACAGATGAAAAAAAAATATGAAGAACAAAAATAGACATTGGATAAAAAGTTATTGGTAAGACATACGCATTCCGGAGATAGCACTAATTTTAAAACAAACAGTGTCGGTATATTATTATCCCGCGCATCGTACTAGTTGTAAGAAATATTCGAAAAGTAAAATCAGCTCGACCATTTCGCAATTCGACGAAACGGGTCAATTGTCCGTCTCCTAATTAAGTTCTACTTCTAACGTATGTCACGTATAATATAATTCCATAAAAAATATTTGAGCGTAACGTGCCATTAAGCGAACACCCTGTTAATAGATCAATGATTGTGCAGGCAAGAAATTGTAATTCTAACATCGTGACAACACTGTAAGGTACCTATCGTGTAGAGAAACAAAAGAAAACACGAGGAAATCTAACGTACCGGACGGAAACTCGTCAGCAAATGCGTAAAAAGTTCGCGATCCTGACTCACGACGACCTAGAAACACGAGTAGAAAACGAACTCACTTGAAACGGAGAAGCTCCGTTTCCAGTGTCGGACAACGTCGCAAGTCGATGCGACTTCGAGCTTGTGGATTCGTTAGTCTAATGGATCTAGAAAACGAATATAATCGATCGCGAACGTTCTCTGTACGTGCACGTCGATCGTCTCGAAGACACGCGAGTCGCGGGGTTCATTTTGGCAGAGGCTGAGTCCTGAAACGAAAACTTTCTCTCGAGTACAAGATTACGTTAAAAACTCAAAAACTCTCGGATTTGACGAGATTGTGCTGATGCTTCAGACCCTCGATCAAATCCATGTGATGCGGCGGCTCGATCACGTTCACTTTACGCTCTCGGAAATATTCCCGCCTCTGCTTATAGCTATCCATGATCGAGCACGTGGTCGCCTCGATATCCCTATCTCTCGTCGCCTCGATCCGATTGTCCTGATCGCTCACCTGGACAATACTGTCGGGAATCGGCAATGGTTTCGCCACGCCGATGCGAACGGTCCCTTTCGGAGCACCCTTCAGGGCTTGGACAGCCTGATCCAAGGTCGCGTTTTCCAACGCGATATCGTTGACGAACAGAAGGCGGTCGCCGGGGATCAACTGACCGTCCACCTGGGCCACACCTCCAGGCACGAGCGACCTTATTACTATCACAGTTTCGTTCGGGTTCATTGGATCCTGGATGAAACAATACATTCACAATTTTTAGCGATCAGTCGTAGCTTCGTAGATTTCGTGATCGATGATCGAGAAATATAACATTTGAAGGAATTTGGAGAATTTTCGGTATTTTGGTTTTGTTACATGCAGCGCGTTTTGTGTCAAAATTCATAAGTATTATTGTGTCAGGATATTGATCACATATTATGGGACTGTCCTCGATTTTCAGACCAAAGAATGGCTTTGATCCTCCAGCTGACTCAATTGAAAATCCAGCCTCCATTCAACGTTAATAGTCTAATTAAAGAACCCAACATTGCTGCATGTTCTTGCATAGTTAAATTCATACAGGAATGTACGCTACGTATTTGATACAACTCGCAGAACTAAGGTAAAACCGTAGAGACCTATATAGTTTACTGTAAGCTACCCCAAAGGTCCATCATTTGCGTTCATATAAATATTACTACTATGTATCATATATCTATTGTAAAGCGAATAAATCTGTATCTGATTTGGAAGCTTAATAAAAAAATAAAAAAAATTCAAAAGTATTCAATTAAAGTACATATGGAAATAAACGAAAAATGATGGGAACACGTTGAAGCTTTGTTAAAAATTCATAGTTTGAAGGAAATATCACTTATATTGCTGTAATATTGTTTTTAATTTGAACACCAATATTTTGTAAAAAGATCGAAGTTTATTGTTATATTTTTTAGCAAAAAGTTGTAATGGAAAATAGTTTGCAAATTTCGAGTTTTCTGCTTAGAAAGGTATTGAGAAATTCAGTCCCATATCTTGGAAAGTGTCTCTCTGAATTTTTTCTTCGTCTTTGTTATAACAGGGTCCAAATATTTTTTAAACTTATTCGCAAATAAATCTATTTCACTGTTCACACCTAGAAGAAATTCGTTATTTCAAAACCAATTGTCGCAAATTTGATGTCACACAGAAACAGAGCCAAATTGAGAGACACTTTTCAAAATATTCAAATTTCGATATGAACATCGTGGAATTTGCAAATTATTCGGAATTAAATTGTCCTTCATTCTCTTTCGCGTCGACTGTAATTTGAGAGCCGTGAATATTTCCACAAAACGTCGCGCTGAGCTTCGACTGCCTGTAACTCACCAAATATTAAATATTTGGAAAATTCCTTCAGGTGGTATTTTTCCTTCTAACAGAACGTATAACACAATGCAATTTCATCGAAGAAGCATGTGATCACGTGTCTAACAAATGGAAGGTGAAAAACGTGGAAATAGTATTCCTGGGAATTCGACCACATACTAATTCAACACTTCTACCGTACCTGATAATCCAAAATTGAAAACCCAAGGCCCCGCTCTCCCTTAACCAACTCGATGATTTGCGGCTCGGAGCTCCACATCGCCAGACCAGTCAATGGTTCCAGAGAACGTGATTTCATTTTATTCAAACTAGCATCAGTCACCGTAGCCGTGGTCGTTGTTGAAGCTAAGGAACCGTCTGACTTTGCCTTAACCAAGCGATCCATAGTTGGTAAAAGATTCTGTAGAGATCCACCAAGGATACTCTGTAAAATTAAAAAATATACGTTGTACTATTAATCATATCTTTCATTTATTGTTCCTTACTGAAAAAAAGTACGGGACATTGTGGGATATTCTATTTAATTGTATTAGATGAAATTACTTGAAAGATTTTCCTAATCCTTTAATTTCAAAATCACTATCATTAAAAATTGTGGTTTAATATCAGCGACATTGCGCAATGTTTTAAAAATTGATTGTATGTAGTTAATTTCTTTATAAAAAAGTTGTAAATATTTCGCTGTAATTATTGCAAAGTGGGAAATGTTTCAACGCAAAATCAAAATTGGCGTAGCAGTATTAGGCTACTTACCCTGGTTTGGAACGCAGCCTGATGTTGAGCAGTGTCGATCGGGCAAAGAGGATCATGTGAAGCGATATTCCGTCCGCAAACCATTCGAACGTGTATAGGTAATTCTTTTAGCACGCTAACTACTTCCATGTGATTAATCCCCAATAAGCGATATCCGTTTACCTTGAAAACGTAAGTACGAATTTCGATAAGAATTTATGAAGTTTAACGACTAATTGTAAAATATTCCTTATATGTCTGTCAAAATGAAAATGAAAGATATCGCATGTAAATACTAAACAAATTATTATTTCTCAAAATCTACATCAAAGATGTTTAGGACAAATTCTGAGATATTTATTATATCTCGACATCAAAGAAAATGGAATTGGTAAAATATACGGAATTATAGGTACCTCGAGTAATTCATCGCCGGATCGTAGAGTTCCATTTTGTCCTACTGGACCCTCCGGTAGAATCGATCGTATGTAATGATGAGGTCTCACTTCCTGGCCATTCTCAACGTCTACCGTTCCCTCCAAACTGATTCCAAGTCCACTGCCTTCAGCGAATTTCTTTAATTGAGCCACCTGTCACCGATCGAAAAAAGACACACTTTTTGTTTGAAAAATATTCGTACTCTGTAGAAAACATTGGCGTCGACGTTTGTTAAAAATACAAAGATTAAATAGCAAAATTTAATAAATAATTATATTAATCCGAAGGGATGGAAACCTGGTTTGATTATTTAAACATCTCGTTGGGACGAATATGTTTTGTCGTAAAGAGTGAGATTATACAGTATCGTACACGGAATTAATCAATATTCATGTAATGCTAAGTAACAAATATTTTGTTTACTGTAATTCATAATTAATCAAAGCGAAAATGTAGTAACATTTTGCGTGCACTAAATCTATAAAACGTGCATATTAAACGCAATTAATATGAAAAAGACAACAAAAAAATAATTATATATAAAACTTGTGATGCAGCAACATAATAAAAGTATGATTAAATAAGAAAATATATAATAAAATTATTTTTATCACTTGTACGACATTCGATCTAGAAAGAAGAAGTGTGATCTTGTTAGTATGGCGACATTCGCAAACTCATTTAACAGGCTGTGTTAGATACTTGTAATTCAGAGTTAATTATTAATAAGTGTTGTACATTCCTTGTCTCCCGCAATAGGTCATAATCGAAGAATTGTTAGAAAGGATATTGCCCAAATGCTTTTTTTCTCTTTCTCTTTAAAGATACCAATAATTCCTGGCAATAATATGAAAAAAATATTTTTTCATAAAAAAAAGTTGATTTGTCACATCAGATTTAGAACGTGTCAAGGAGCGCCGTTTTCTGTAAGAGGTCAAGTGGTGGGCGAGATTCAAATTGCATCAAATTTCTGAATCGAAAAAATAAAGCATTTTCTTATTATTCATGACGACGGTTCACGAGAAAGATTGTTGAATTCAAAGAAATTGAAGAAATTCGTTTTCAAAAACGAATGGGGTTATTGTCTAACAAGCCACGAAGATTTGATTTTTCGTGGAAAAATAAACCAAAACGAAATGTTACTATGAATGTTCGTGTGTAATAAAAATCTATTATATATATTATATATAAAAGTTTAAATTCAAAATTTAAATAGCCAGTAGCGCGGTTGGCACTGCAAAACGTGTTGTTAATTCATTAATACTTCAAATATCGACGCGAGTTTGAAATATATAGGTTTTTAATGGCATTATAAACAAAAAATTTTTTAAACGGAGAAACATATCAGATCCGTTAATGTAGGTCACACTCATTTGTATAGCAAGTCCTACCGTATCTTCATAATATATGGTGATTTATGTGATGAACTTTCTTAATGATTACTACCAATTAGTCACGAACATTAACCGTGACTTATGCCGCCATCGCAAAATGTGATTGTAGGAGTAAGCGTGTGTCCTAAATTCCGACAAAACCGCCGAATCAATTTTGATGAAATTTATATGGAAAATTAAGCTCCTACGGAGGAATTCACCCAAATATTTATATACGAAGTTTTAAACTTTAGTGCCTTTTAGTTTTTTTGTGAACATTTTGCAAATCGATACATGTCATCAATTTAGACACAATCAAATTGCCACAAGATTTCAAAACACTTGTTTTATGGTTCTAAAATAGTAGACGTTGGAAATTGTTTAAAATTCATACCTCTCACAGTTTCCGTGTGAAGTTTACGAAACTTTGTGTTCAAGTTCATTTGCAATATACACAACTTATTAGAAAACTTCGAAACTTTCTCGTTCATTATTTGCAATTAACGATTATTCGAAATTGCCATTTAAAGTCATGTCTCTTACAGGAGCATAACGCAAAACTTTCAAAAAGTAATCTTTAAAATCCTTTACAGAAAAATTATAAAAAATTTAAAAACGTTCCTCAATAATGTCAAAGTGATAAAAATGAAAAAAATATCGTTATTATAACAATTTAATCATCGCGTATCAAGAGAGAAGTAATCACAAACGACGTGGTCGTGATTGCCGCAAAAAAGCTCCGCTCTTTTCGCAAGTGTTCCCCTCTAATTTACATAATGTAATTTTCTAGCAAACACGTACCACAATCTCAGTATCTGGACCCACGATTTTCTGCCATTTCGACTTGATGGCTGCGCGAATTTGCGGTGTAAGCTCGCTTGACGGATCGCTTAGAAGAGCCTCCACGTTCGTTGCATCATCCAGATCCTCCGTGGACCTTTCACGCTCACCCTCTTGCAAGACCGCACTGTCGACAGTCGTGTGCGACTCGCCTTCCGGTTCTATCTCTGTGGTCGTGTCTCCGTCCTGTCGGAACATTGTTACGTGTAACTACTCATTCATTAGAATCCATAATTATTTCCATTACAGTGCCGATAATCGTTGAGAATACGTTCAAATTTGCACGCGAGCGAAAAACACGAATAACGTTCACGACGAAAGTTTAAGGGGTTATATACAGTTATAATTTTCAAAAAATCGATTTTTTTTATTTCATTTTCGTAATGTACATACATTTAAGTACACACACAGAAAATTTCAAGTCAATTCGGCGATTATTGTCCAAGTTACACGCATATTTGTAAAGACGTGTCAGAGCGTTTGAAAGTAGTTGGTCTACACCGAAAAAATTATTAGTTCCCCTTAATTAGTTCCGGCAACTAGATACAGTTGTTGATATTTGGATAACTGAAATTGGTGTTGGCTAAATTACATTCAAATTTAATTTTTCCGACTTTGGTTGTTGTTACTAAATAATTTGAAGTTGCCTTTACTACAGTTTCTATTACCGGCTTCTCAAACTTTGAATGCGTTTTTCTCCAAACTGTGTTTTCAAAGGCGGTGACCACGATTTCTCGAAAACGGCTGGACCGATCAGTCTCAAATTTTAACACAAGCTTGTTGACTATATTTTTTAGTAATTAATCGAAGGTTTCTTTTCACCGATTAATATTTTTTGTTTCATGAACCATTTAAGGAAAAAATTTTTGTAAAAAATCGATTTTTTTTTTTAGAAGCTGCCATTTTGTCAAAAACTTTTATTTTGTTTATTCCTTCGATTAATTACTAGATTATACGTTACTTTAACGAAATCCGTTTGGTTTTTTCATTTTAAAAGATTCAGTCCCGAGATATCGTGGTTACCGCAAAGCGCTTTTTTTTAGAGGAGCTCCTGGAGATCGGCTATAACAGCTCTCAAAATTATTATTTTTACAAATAAAAAACGTTAAAATACAGTTAAAAGTTATCCCAATATGTGCACAAATTTTTACATTAATCAATTTAACTGTCTTTTCATGAAAAATTCTTGAAAAATCGCTTTTTTTGCGCCTCTTAACTGTATATAACCCATTAAGTTAGCTGCTATACAGGGTGCAACTAAACATCGGGACCGTTTTGTAGGATCGATAGTACGCACCAAAAGATGAAAAGAAAAAAACTTAGGATGGCAAACTACCCCCTGACGAGATGCATCCTGTTTTTGGAAAACTTTTAGAAAATTTATATTCCCGTCGTGGAAGATCGTAGAGGATTTTGATTTTAAAATTACCAAGAGAAATCTAAGTTTCCAAAGAAACATAAGTACTGCGATTACTGCCGTTAAATAGTATTTATATTTCAAGTTCTAAGCAAGAAGTATTCGTTAAAGTTCCTTTTAAGAATATTGTTACATGTATTCCTTTTAATAAAGTTTCATATCTCCCGGTAATATTAAATCAAAATTCAGTCCTCTTGAATCTGAAAAGGGCTTCTCGATATTTAATGACAACTGGTATAAAATAATTTATACATTGATTAATGTTAAAGTCGTTCAAATTATGTGGATTTAAAATTGAATATGAAAAGTTGATTAAAAATAGACTCTCTGAATAAATTTTGTAAAAATGTTCGATTGCAATTGAAGTACCATCGTAAATTTATATTTCGCATGTACACCCCCGTACAAAAGTATCTGGACACTTACGCATTTGTTAAATTCGCCTAAATATTTCGTAAATTTAGTTTCTCTTATAGATTTTTTATATTGTCCTTTAATCTTGATGTTGTTCTTGGGTAAGACCAGCAATATTTATTAATTAATACTGTCGATAAAGTTATTATAAAGCAAAGTAAGCGAAACATACATATAGAAGCGATATGAGGTTATACAGTTTTAGATATACTTTTAGCATTTATGTATTTAGTATACTCCTTGTATAAATTCGTATGCGTTTTCGTAACGGGGAGGACATATGAATGAAAAGGAAACTTAGTCATTTTTATGTCATTTTGTAAGAAGAATTGTGTAAACTATGCTCTCTGTATACTCTACTATAACTAAATGCTTCATAAAAATTAATGTCATTGTGAAATGGGTACATTATTGTAGCATAAATACAGTATTTACATGAATTTCATAAGTGTCCGGATACTTTTGTACGGGGGCGTATATCGGTACGATAAAATTTGTGGAATAAAATAAAGTTATGTACAAAATGTTTGTCTCATGTCAAATCTAGAATTTGCTATCTTTTCAGCAGCAATCGTTGAACTTTCCAACGAATGATAATGCGTTTACAAATTCTCTAGCCCTTTTACGGCAGAAGAAGCCCACTACCACTTCCACGGTACGTTCAGTAAATTATCTGGAAACTTGAGGAAGTGGCGTACTATCATTGCAACACGGCTGCGTAACGAGGGTACGCATCACCATTCGTTAGGGGGTTGAATTATCGACGCTGAAGGAGGTCAATTTGAAAGTTTGTTGCGGTGAAACGTAATGGCATACAACGTGCAAAAATAGTATTCACATACTTTATCGGATGAATATATGAATTTTCCCAAAAATGGATATTATCTGTGAACCACCGGTTTAATCGATAAGTTATGTGTACGGTTTTATTTATTACATATTTTTAATATGTCATATTCTGTGCACAAATCCTAATTGTAATTGTTGTTTATACGTCCTGAGTTTGATTATTATTGTTATTATGAAGCACATTATTGGTATTATGTCACGTTTCTCAAGCACTGCAAGCAAAAGAATTTTTTAATAACGTCCTTTATATATATCTTCCAGTAAAAGATTGTATCGGGGAATAATATTCAAGTTATGAAATTTTCTTTGTCGCGGTGTCCAAATACCGTTACACACACAACTGCAGTTATTGAGAAGAATATAGTATCTTCAAACTTCAATATCTGGAGAAATATCCGTCCAGGAATTTGTTGTTGATCTTTTTAGAACGACATTGTAATATTCTCTAAGCCCATTCGCCAGGATGACTCTGTTTCAAATATGAGCCGATCATATGTCTAATATCGATCGGATTGCCTAATACGTATACGTATATACATATATCGTTGAATAAACAACTTAATTACCTAAAATCTGATAAGCGATCCAATTTACATTATTGCAATGATTCATTCCACTATTCAACAAATATATTATTACGCAACATCAATTACTATTCAACGACCCCGCAAACTTTTGCCGTTTAGTACTATTCATTTTAATTGTCGAGGAAATTAATTAAAAAAAAAAAAAAAAACAAGTTAAACTTCAACCAATTCCTTTAGCAATAAAATTTTACAAAATCTTAAAAGTGCAATCAATCTTTTTGACCAGTAAACGGCTCATATTAGATCTCCTTCGCTATAAGTAAAAGCTAAAGTGGTAGATCTTGCGATGGCGAGTCGCTTTCTACACCGAAAGAAAAAGTAAAGATAGATAAAAGTTACCGCGCTGATTGGGAAGCTCGGTAGGCTCGTTATTGACGGAGAACTCGGCTGAGGTAGTCTCAGTTCGCTGGCTGCGATCGCCTGCTGAAGTTGCTCGTACTTTGGTCCACGTAGATATCTCTCCAGGCATAAAACTACGGTTTGCCCGGTGCGCCTTAAAACTTCGACGGCTTCGTGATTCGAGTAACCCTGTAGAGAATGGCCGTCCACTTCAACTATTCTATCGTTTATTTGGATCTTATTGCTCAGGTCTGCCGCGCTACCCTCGCTGATGCTCTTCACGAAAATACCGGACAACTCCTCTGCAACCAAATAGAATTTCGTTTGATTTTAGTCAATATTAAGGGGTTATATACAGTTAAGAAGCGCAAAAAAAGTGATTTTTCGAAAATTTTTCCTGAAAAGACAGTTAAATTGATTACTGTAAAAATTTGTACACATATTTCGATAACTTTTAACTGTATTTTAACATTTTTTATTTGTGAAAATAATAATTTTGAGAGCTGTTACAGCTGATCTCCAGGAGCTGATCTAAAAAAAAGCGCTTTGCGGTGACCACGATATCTCGGGACTGAATCTTTTAAAATGAAAAAACCAAACGGATTTCGTTAAAGTAACGTATAATCTAGTAATTAATCAAAGGAATAAACAAAATAAAAGTTTTTGACAAAATGGCAGCTTCTAAGAAAAAAAATCGATTTTTCACAATAATTTTTTCCTTAAATTATTCATAAAACAAAAAATATTAATCGGTGAAAAGAAACCTTCGATTAATTACTAAAAAATATAGTCAAGAAGCTTGTGTTAAAGTTTGAGACTGTTCGGTCCAGCCGTTTTCGAGAAATCGTGGTCACCACCTTTGAAAACACAGTTTGGAGAAAAACGCATTCAAAGTTTGAGAAGCCGGTAATAGAAACTGTACTAAAGACAACTTCAAATTATTTAGTAACAACAACCAAAGTCGGAAAAATAAAATTTGAATGTAATTGAGCCAACACCAATTTCAGTTATCCAAATATCAACAGCTGTATCTAGTTGTCGGAACTAATTAAGGGGAACTAATAATTTTTTCGGTGTAGACCAACTACTTTCAAACGCTTTGACACGTCTTTACAAATATGCGTGTAACTTGGACAATAATCGCCGAATGGACTTGAAATTTTCTGTGTGTGTACTTAAATGTATGTACATTACGAAAATGAAATAAAAAAAATCGATTTTTTGAAAATTATAACTGTATATAACCCCTTAATTTAATTGTTCGCAGCCGCAATCGATTAACTCCAGTTTTAGAATTTTTTAAAACGTTCGTGCCAAAAGACTCGATCGGTACTTAATTGTTTATATTTTGAATACATTTCTGTCGGAATTAGGCTTAAGAGCACTAAATAACATAGATTTGTATGGTCTTTGAATAATTAGTGACTGTCTTCATAAGATAATGAGATTAATTTTGAACTCTGTAATCAATCGGTACTATAATACAATTAAAACGCTTATAAAGAATATAGATAATTGATTTGTTCGTGCAACCCTTTATATTTGACAGGTGATAACTATAAAAGATGTCAAGAACGCCCTTTATCAATTTTCTTTACTTTTTGTTTCATGGAGTTAATCGATTTGGCAAATAAGCGACTCGATTCCCAATGACTCGAGACCAGTTCGAATGAGAAATCTTCAGTCCTCCCTGTTAGATACGAATAGCGACGTTTGGCGTTCGCATTGTTTTCAGGATCGTGTCCCAGATTTTTGACATGGAAATGAAAACGCTTGAACGTGCCAAATAAATTTCACTCGTTCATTTTTCTTGACAAAAGTTATTTTTCCCACTGTCAGCGTTTTCCATTTCTATGCCGTATTCGTTTCGTCTTCCAACGAATTGATGACGCAACTGCATCATCTTCCGATGTCACGAGAGATCTTGAACGGAATCGAAATTTTCGATCGAAACATTTTCTTGGCAGTGCGATTCGCAAAGTTCAAATTCGCCGACCAAATTTAAAGTACAATAAAAACTTCGTTTGTTCGAATAAGACAGAACTGTTCCGATGATTCCGAACCCATATTAGTTTCGATCAGATTCTGTAATGGGTGCTGGCATTTGGAAAACCGAAGTCAGGCACGTCTGTGCGTTCAATAACAATACACTTTCATATAAGTGAACTTCGTTCAACCATACTTTAAACGATAAGAGCTCATCTATGTGTTCGTACGTTTCGAGCCCAACATTGGCTCGTTGGTATAAAGAGAGTGCAGATAAACAGAATTCTAAATTAAAATTGTGAAACTTTATTTCAGATATATTTAAATATATATTTGTTTAAAAATGCAAATGCTGCGCCGAAGAAACTTGAATACGTGTTCGATATGTGACAATACCCATTTGACACATACAATTATAGATGTGTCTTTAAAAAATACTGGCTGGAAGAAATTTGAATACGCGTTCGACACACCACTCTAATCATTGAACAAATAAAATTATAGACACATTTCTGTAAAACGTATGGATCGTTTAAAACTGAAAATCTGGGTGATAGAAATAAGTAGAAACATGTTCGTCTCGCGACTTTAGCGATTGGCGAATTAAACTTGCAGACATATATCCGCCAAATGGATGTTTCATTTAAGGGGTTACACCAGTGTAAAATTTTCAAAAAATCGATTTTTTTTTATTAACTTAAAAGGTACTTTGAACCTTCAAGAATATGAAGCAAAACGTTTTATACCTGAAAACAATTGTCTTGTATGAAATTTTGCGCTTTTCCCCAAGCGCCTCGAACGTCTTTTATGCGACGAACAGCGGTAAATGTAACTTTAAGTGAATTTCATCATAAATCGCCATTACCTGAAGAAGTGTACAAAGCTAACATACCAATTTATGATGAATTGAGTCGTAATGAGTTGTTAAATCGCGGCTTATGAGGCTACACGCAGAATAGTAATGAAAGTTTCAATGCTACAGTTTGGAATTTAGCTCCTAAGTCTTGTTCAAGTGGTAAAAACGTCAATGATGGTCTAACTAGTATATTACGAGTTATGAAGGTTTTAGAGATGAATATCTGCTTTCAATCTTATGATTTTTGCCTTGAAAGTGATGCTAAGCGAGTCAAGCAGATCGAGTTGTTGTTGGCCGATGAGGCAAAAGCAGCGCGATCCAACATCAAATGTTTAAGAAAAGAGGATCAGGAGAAATTTTTGGACCAGGAAGGGCAGCTTTATGGTCCTGGGATTGCAGAATAATGTTAACAAATTTTTGTCAGTCGATTTTTTAACTTTTTCACGTCTAAAACTCATTTTAAAACTTTAAATGCGTTTTTCTCGAAACACGATTTTTCAAATCGGCACGCAGCATAACTCCATCAATTTTGCATATTTTCTTATAAAATTTTATACGCATCTTTGCAACGACATTTTGAAGGGGAACACGTGCGGAATTTTCGATATGTTAATTAGAAAAATTTTTATAACCAAATAACTGCTGTTTTTTTTGGCGAAAAAGTGAGTTAACTTCAAACAACTGCCAAATATCCAAAAATTCGTATTTTTAAAAATCCGTACGTGTTTCTCTAGCTATACTCATGCAGATTAAGACAGAAAATTTGTTTTTGTAATAGTTTCAAAATTGCACGTGCTCTAGTGCGTGCCGTGGAACGCGTTTTTGTCAAGATGTCTCAGGAAAATTATTGTAGAGCCGCCATTTTGAATTACTTTTTGGTGAAAAAAATTTTTTTTTGTACTTAAATGTATGCTTAAAAACATACTTCAAGAGTTTTTTGTTATTGCCTTTCTATATTTCCAAAAAAAAATTCATGAAAATAGCGCTTTTTTTTGGCTGTTACACCGGTGTAACCCCTTAAGAATGAAAATCTGTACACGTTTGCTCAGCGAGACTGGTCATTCAATGAATAAAAGTTCCTTCGATATAACCTACGTGGCGAAAGCAATACCAGAACACGTCGTAGGTTACAATCCAATGAATCCCGTGTAATAAATTCCCGGCCACGCGACACCTACACGAAAGTCCCAAACATAGATTATCCTTGATCCTACGGCTCCCATATTACCTTTCTCGCAAACGTATCCAGCGATAGTGATCCCAAGGCCGTAAATATCTTTCTTAAGCTCGACGGTGAAGCGCTCCATTTCTGGCAGTGAATTAACATCAATGGTGTCCATGGTGAGAACCGGTAACTCCGGGATCTGCACCGGAACTGGTACCGCTGGTATAACTGGCATCGCTCCAATTGGCATAGGGTTGCGTACCACGTCCATAATGAGACCGGGTCTAGCCTGGAAGTTACAATTTTTACAAATGAAAACCCAGCTCCCGGCGAACATCAAAAAATAGACGGCGAACAGCCGTATAATGATCGCGGACAATGCCGCAATGCGAAAAGGGAAGAAAGATAAGAGGTACACAAATATTTGCCGCAACTCACGTGCATCTCCATGTCGGACTCCTGCGAGTACATGTAACCGTTGTCGTAGCCGGTATCACCCTGTACGTGACGCATATTGTACGTCTCCGGAATGCTGTGCACCAGGTGACGATCCAGCTCATCGGGGTCACCCAGAATTTTCGTCGGTACGATCGGAGCGTGGCTACCGAGAGCCTGAAACGGTAGGATCGAATGGAATCTACATTCCCAGCTCGAATTTGGAAGAAGCACGGGGAATGACGTAACGTTTCTCTGCGTTCGAGGACCGTCGGACACTGTTATTGGATTCTACGTAACGGACCCGAGTGTACCGGGGTGCAAGTGACAGTTTCCTCGGGATTTACGGATTGAATATACATATGTATACAGGGTGTAACAAAAATTCTGGGACACTTTAGGTTTATGGATAGAACGCATAAAAAAAAGAAAAAAAAGTCTATAAAGTTTTGCCTAAAAACCAACCCCTATCGAGATACAACCCTTTTGGTAAAAAATTTTTAAAAAATTATATCTCCGAAATGGTAAGTCGGAGAGGAGCGGTTTTGATTGCAATATAACCGGAGAAGATCAAAGATAATAGAAAAAAATATAATTGCTGCGGTTATTGTTGTTAAATAGCATTTATTCTTGTTTCATCCAAACAACGTCGATTACCTATATCGTAGCAGGTCTGTAACAACTTGGGAAAAATTAAGGGCACTCACTAAGTCTTCCTTGGTGTAGATAGTGATATTTTTTCGTAAACTTTAGTCTCTCCCGGTTATATTGGAATTAAAATCGGTCCTCTGCGACGTATCATTTCGGAGATATGATTTTTTAAAAATTTTTTACAAAAAGGGTTGTATCTCGATAGGGGGTGGGTTTTAGACAAAACTTTATAGACCTTTTTTTCATCTTTTGGTGCGTACTATCTATACTGAAAAAGTGTCCCAGTATTTTTGTTACACCCTGTAGAGTGCATCCAGATCCGCTAAGGTAATTCTACGTCATTTCAAAATGTTTCACTGAGTACCGGTAGTCTTACGTAATTTTCCTATTTTTAGTCGAGTACCGGTAACGTAGACCTACGTCATTTGAAAATTTCTACTCGAGCTAAGATTTACAGTAACCATGTACCAATCTTTTCAACTAGTACTACGAATTAATTTGTGGTTTTAATTTTATACAACGATTAATTCTAAGTGTGATATTGATTGAGCAACGTTTCTTTGTATTTATACTCGGTTAAATGAACCAGAACTTTGCTGGAGTCATTGACAGCTATATGTAGACTTTAAACAATTGTACGCGAGTAAGGGCCAGTTAAGGGCGTAAAATCGCTGATCAGCAATGTGTTGGAATTTTACATTTCGCAGAAATAAAGTCTAGTTTTTCGGGTGAGAATATATTTTTCGAATTTGCCATCATGTTTGTGTTTAGTAAGACTTTAACGGTCTGGTGAGTGTGACACAAATTGTAATCAACATCCCTTGGCGACCGTCGAAAGGAGACTTTTTACCTTCGTCCGTCATTTCACCCATCTTTCGCATTTCCCCCCAAAGTCTAGAGTCTAAAGTTTAGAGCCTAAAACAATCACTGGAATGGTAACTTCACTTTTCAACCGAATTTTTGTTTATTACCGCAGTCAATCAGAATGTAAGCAAAAAAGTTGACGTGGAAGTATTATAATATATTGGTACAAAATTCGACGAAGTCGAAAGATTATCATTAATATCGATAAATATTACTTTGACTCTTCAATTAATAATGTACTACAATTTTTGGATTATTGCGTACTATTGGAAGAGGTTGCGTATGTGGTCCTACCACATTTTTCATTTTGACACGAGACCAGATTTAAATACAGCCTTCGGTAGAGGGTGAATAGGACAAGGAAAAATGTGTCTACAATACTATTTATATTATTCCTCTTTTTCACCTTTTGAAAGATTTTAGGGCGCTTGTCAACGACATATAAAATGATGGACAAACGATGACGTGCAGAAAATGTGGCGATGTCAGTCTGGTACTTAAATGGAGGGAAAGAACAACGAATACCTTTTATAAATGTCAAAATACACTTCTGACTTTTCCTCAGATATATTATAGTTCATTTTAAATGCTATACACAAAACGTTTTTACATGCTGTTTGTCTTATTTTGAAAAAGAAGCGAGTTGAAGCCAGTTTCATCTAAACATAGACGTCTTTTGTCATGTTTATAATATAAATTTAATTTATAAAAATATCATTATAAATCAGACAAAAGAAGTTTGGCTGTTATATGCAATTACATATACCGTTTCTGTAAACTGTTATAAGTTTAATTGCAATAACGATTTTGTATACACAACAACATCGATTCAAAGTCTAAATGCAGTGACTCTGCTCCTTTTTTACTTGAGTGTTTCTAATTCTGAATAGCTAAGTGGAATTATATTATTCTGCAATAATTTGCTATTTAATAAGGTTCCTGAATTATTTCATTATAATTATTATTATTTACATACAATATTAGCACCAACATATCAGACAAGTCCACTCCATTTGAAATATAAACTTAAATTTAGTATTAATTAACATTTTGACAACATATTAGTTTTGAATGAAATTCGTATTCACATTTGTTAATAGTTTGAAATACCGTAATATTCAAACATTAAATATCTTCAAAAATAAAACATTGACTTATACGACTTAAAAAACAGACGTTGATTAAGTATTCTTCACTCCTGCTGGTGAGTAATATAAGGGCTTAAAGTCTTAGATCCTTTTTTAAACACTTAATATGCAAACGTCAGTACATGTAATCGCACTGCAAATTAATTGGTTATACTTAATTAGGCTCTCTTATTCAGATGCTCCACATGAAAATACCAATATTTGACAATTGAAAATATATTTCTCGGTCCTTTCTTAAATACTTTTAAATTAATTTTGCTACTATTCACTGTTTTCAAGAAAAGTAAGCAATATGCGGCGAACAAAAGATTTATGAATACGTTTTCCATATTAATTTAAATTGAGGAAGTTAGCGAAAGAATGACTTGCAGAATTTGAAGAATTTATGCAGTTTGAAAAAACCGTGTGATATAACAATGAAAAATGTTATTCAATATCTAGCAGCCCGATTTCGAAAATACAACATTTTCATTTAGACCTACAAACATTGCTATTCCATACGCTACAAAGTGCTGATCGGATCTACGTATCACAAATATCGTTATTAATATAGATATTTATACATATCTATACCTAATCTCTGTGTTTGACATACCCTTCACGTTTCGACTAAAATTCGCGAACAATCGAATTGAGCCAACTTCTTCACCCGATAAGAAAGATATCGCTTTCATAAAAGGCCCCAACGACTCATTGTCGTTGGTAGATAAACTGATACTCAAGAAATCCGCGAATAATTTCGCCAAACTGAATCCTGAACGCTTTCGACAATTTTCCGGATAATGAAATCACTAGAGGAAAAATGTTTGTTGCATTATTCATAACCACGAATTACATTGGACTCTCTCGAGGTCTTCCCGGTGAAAGCTCGAACAAGTTTTAATAGTTTTCTTGTTTGCCGCGCATTATTCGAAACTTCTATCCTCCTCGGATTCTTCGACAGTCTGTCGCGTGGTCATATTGATCGCGTTGCAGTTGCATCCCAAACCTATCGGCGTAAAAGGTTTCAATTTAACGTGATTTCGACCGGGAACTCTTTCTCCATTGTTCTAAAATCTCTTCTATCCCGAGTATCCGGTGTGCTGCTGCCGATGGATACAGTATCGCCACGCGAATCATGGAAACAGTCCAAAACCGTAAACCTTCCATAAAAGCCAATGACACGTTTTATCTATTTCGAAGTGATCGCTGTATAATCGGGCATGTAGAAATCTGTCAATCTCTCCAGGCGGAATCCCGATTGTAAAAACGGATGTTCGATATAATTCGGATAATCGACAATCGAAGGGAATTTTTTATTTCACGATTTATTAATCGCTGTATGTAGTTGAAATGTTTCTATGTGCGTTAAGGGGTTATATACAGTTATAATTTTCAAAAAATCGATTTTTTTTATTTCATTTTCGTAATGTACATACATTTAAGTCAATTCGGCGATTATTGTCCAAGTTACACGCATATTTGTAAAGACGTGTCAGAGCATTTGAAAGTAGTTGGTCTACACTGAAAAAATTATTAGTTCCCCTTAATTAGTTCCGGCAACTAGATACAGCTGTTGATATTTGGATAATTGAAACTGGTGTTGGCTCAATTACATTCAAATTTTATTTTTCCGACTTTGGTTGTTGTTACTAAATAATTTGAAGTTGTCTTTACTACAGTTTCTATTACCGGCTTCTCAAACTTTGAATGCGTTTTTCTCCAAACTGTGTTTTCAAAGGCGGTGACCACGATTTCTCGAAAACTGCAGGACCGATCAGTCTCAAATTTTAACACAAGCTTGTTGACTATATTTTTTAGTAATTAATCGAAGGTTTCTTTTCACCGATGAATATTTTTTGTTTTATGAACAATTTAAGGCAAAAATTTTGGTAAAAAATCGATTGTTTTTTTTAGAAGCTGCCATTTTGTTAAAAACTTTTATTTTGTTCATTCCTTCGATTAATTACTAGATTATACGTTACTTTAACGAAATCCGTTCGGTTTTTTCATTTTAAAAGATTCAGTCCCGAGATATCGTGGTCACCGCAAAGCGCTTCTTTTTAGAAGAGCTCTTGGAGATCAGCTATAACAGCTCGCAAAATTATTATTTTTACAAATAAAAATGTTAAAATACAGTTGAAAGTTATCTCAATATGTGTACAAATTTTTACATTAATCAATTCAACTGTCTTTTCAGGAAAAATTCTTGAAAAATCGCTTTTTTTGCGCCTCTTAACTGTATATAACCCCTTAAGTGACAAAGGACAAAAAATTTCCGTTACGGTTAATATCGATACCAATGACTGATCGTAACACGAATTTATTGCTTCCATTTCGATTATTTCGCGTGCTTTTTGTCATACTCTTCAAAATTATGCGACTAAGTACGTTGCAGCGTATATAACAGGCCTATATTAATAGAAGAAAGATATTTTTGTTCGTGACTCGCAATTTTCACGTATTCTGTACTTTATTCGTGGTTTCTCACACGACGCCGGTACCGATGTAATTACTCATTACCGCGATACGTGTGCAGTCTACGCAATTAATTTGCAATAGGATTCCATGTACTCAGATCTCTCTGTAGTAATTAAAAAGGGTCTGCGACTTCCAGAGCACGTAACACTCACTGAGAGGAGCAAGAATGATTAATCGAAATGTGACCCGTTTCGTTCCTAATGGTGTACCTTAACTCTACTTTTCTGAATTTTGAGATATTTCATGTTTTGCATTTCGCTGTATTTACAAAACGGTGAATTTAATTCCATTGTGTGTCCATCTTCATAACTATTCTCGAAATAAAAACAGTGTTTTTGTTCACCGAAATTCGTGTTCCACTTTCAATAACAATAATTCGACGAAATCGTAATTATTGCTAAATTAAAATGTACATTTCAATGGAAGCAGACTTTCCTGAAATGCAACGTGAAAATATTCATAATAATAATTGTAATAATAACATTTTAATTGTACTAATGAATGTCAATATGTAAACAATTTTGAGAATTAATCTGAAGTGAAGTATGTCGGCTTCTAATTTGTTACGTGGAATTAACAAACTTCTAGTAATGAGAAATCTTGTTCGAATGAAGACAATGTAATTGTATAAAAATAACATATTAGAATTATGAACTTAATAACAAGAAAATCAGAATTTCCGATATAATTACAAAAAATTCGACAAGTATCCATCGAGTAATATCAACAAGACAATAGAGCAGAGAACAATTAGATAACGCAAAAACACGATATTCAAACGAACGCGTAACGTAATGTGTTATCATTTCACGCATGAAGTTTACCTATGACGTATTGACTCGTAGAATACACGATAGAATCTGTCTGATAATGCAATGAAAATCGGATTACTGGTTTAATTAAAGGACAATAGAAAACGTAGTGATTAATAATCATTATTCAGGCAACGAAAATTGGTAAAGTAGATACGTACTCATAACAAACGAAGACATTATTTAAGCAGATGTATCAAATCATATGATATTATTGCACATGTGTGAATTAAACCCTATTGAGTGGTTGAATTTATTTTTAGATAGAGGGTGGGAAATATACGAAATCGGTGCACATGTCGATTTCGAATTTTGTTTATATTAAATAAGACAAACGGGAATATAATTGTTTATTTATGAATTAATTTTCCGGTCTCGTAGAAGAGGAAACGACAGCTACCGTTTTTATGGAATGGCGGATCATTATTTTTTAAAAGGGTTGTTTTTATGAAACTTACTAATATTTACTTATAATATTTTGAATTATTCGTTTTTATCCTGCAGCATCGACGACAAATTAAAATCGATCCACTGAATCCGTTTACAGATATTCTAAGTAGATTTATAGATAAATTTTGATGTAGTATGTTCAGTCGGAATTATAAACTTGTTTCGCAATAGAAAAATATTTTCTCGAAATTTTCATCAACAAGTTTTATATTTTTCTACATTCTCTTGGACGATGTAGAGACAATTAAATTGGTTTTTTATGAGATTGCATAAAATATATAGCGACGGCTATTGCGGTTATAACGAGGAAACAGAAAAAAGTAGAATACGAATTGCCTGTGTATCGATTACTCCATTAACGTTATCGAATGTTCAAAGATAAATAATAAAACACGTCTCCATTTTTTTATCTATGATTTAATTGCGTAGGAAAAACTATTTCAACTAAGTATTGTTAACTTCAAAATGAGTTATCCAAATACAAAAGATTTAATCTGTGGTTTCATTACATGTTTGCTTTTTTCATCACTACAAGAATCTTCCCAAAAAATTTGTAAAATTCTAATGATTCACCATTTATTCCACTGATTGGTAACAAATTCTGAAATCGAGATCTGCAATGGTTTCGAAGAAAACAACTTGTAATAATTGAATGTTCACAACGTATACGTATTTGTTTATTTTATACCGTTTGGCATATAAAAGAGATTGTTTAAGTTATTAATCAGTTAATATATATGGTAAACCAAATAAATGGCAACTACTATTATTGTCGCTGTTAATGGATGACTTCAAATGTTTATAATATACTTTTTACCAAGCCTTCAAGATTTACGATCACCGTCAGTTTTTTTATAAACGTACTATTTTCTTTTCAACATTTGATTATGTTTGCTGAATTGAGCCGTTTATTTTGAAAGTGGCCTAACTCCATTTTTCAGTTTTTTCCAAGTAACAATGGATACATGTACGACTTAATGTTATTTATCAGTAACGCATTTCAGGTTGCTTATATTCCAAGCAAATACGAAAATTCTTGACACATAAGTTTTCAGAGTTAGTTCAATAGTTGAGCGGTGTAGTTTGAAAGTGGCCTAAGTCCATTCTTGATAAGAAAACGCATATTATTCACTTAATAATTGCCACTATTTTACTAGGAACTATAAATTTAACACCCTTAGATACACTTAAGCAGTGTGACTCATTAGTATCCTATACGTATATTTTTAAATTCATTGAAACGCAAACCCTTAATTATCTCGATTTGAAGATAAATGGAGTTAGGCCACTTTCAAAATAAACGGCTCAATTAGTCTAAATATAAATACATATAATGGGTAAGTAAATGTTATGTTGAAAACTTATTTAAAAAACAAGCATAGAAAATTATAATATTATCATCTTGCTATTTCGTATTATTTACAAAAGGACTTTTAATCGAATTGTTAACACGTGAAATAAGTTGCGCGGCAATATCTGTAAATTGGGCATAGAAGAATTCTGCGCGCAGCAGCTGTGTATGTACTTCGATGCCAGACAGGATTCCAAACACGACATCATTAGTCGTTTCCGTGTGTTATTGGCAGTATATCGATGCACAGGCCAAAAGCCAAGGCTATCGACCCTCGTGCCGGAAAGCTATTACGAAATAACTGCTCACTGAATCTTGTTATAATTCCCATAGAACGGAATGCCAATATACGTAAGTGAGGTACTGAATATAAGACACGTGACACCGAAAGAATGTGTTGCGTGACGATTTCCGCGCGAACAGTTTTATAAGCGAAATATGTAGCTACTAGAAACCAAATTATTTATTAGTTTTAAATCTCGACTGATCAATTTACAGCTCGTTATTTACTCGAAAGAGATAACATTGCAGTTTTACTTGGAATAATAATAATGAGAAATAATTGTTAAATAATTGTGGCATGAATGTGTATTGTTCATTTAAACATGACTTTGTAGTAATTAACATAATGTAATATAATCAAATAAACATATTTTATTATACAGGGTGTAACAAAAATTCTGGGACACTTTAGGTTTATGGATAGAACGCATAAAAATAAGAAAAAAAAGTCTTATAAGTTGTGGACGCAACCCACCCCCTATCGAGATACAACCCCTTTCGTAAAAAATTAAAAAAATATAATATCTCCGAAATGGTACGTCGTAGAGGACCGATTTTGATTGCAATATAACCGGAAGAGACCAAAGTTTACAAAACAAAAAATCACTATCTACGCAAAGGAAGATTTAGTGAATGCCCTTAACGTTTCCCAAGTTGTTACAATCCTGCTACGACATAGGTAATCGACGTTGTTTGGATTAAACAAGAATAAATGCTATTTAACAGCAATAACCGCAGCAATTATATTTTTTTCTGTTATCTTTGATCTTCTCTGGTTATATTGCAATCAAAACCGCTCCTCTCCGACTTACCATTTCGGAGATATAATTTTAAAAAATTTTTTTACAAATGGGGTTGTATCTCGATAGGGGGTGATTTTCGGACCTAACTTCCTTGGTCCGTTTTTCACCTTTTGGTGCGTACTATCGATCCTGAAAAAGGGTCCCCGATGATATGTTACACCCTGTATATGCAGTTTCGTCTAATCTGATGGCATCAACTATAGAAAACGATATTTTGTTTTGAGAATGCAACTTTGTCTAGCATTTGCCTAACACAGGCAAAGAAAGTTAGCGAGAATCTGTAGGTAAAAACTTACTTTTGTCAGAACCACTAATAAATATCTAGTAGCGAGTCTTCAGTTAATTACTTGACAGTGACAATAAACTTTTCCTGTTCAAGTTCGAGTGATTTTACTTTGAAATATAAGAGTGCAGTTATGATTCATTTTAAAGTCAATTTAGAGTTTTAACGTCTTATATCGTTAAAGTTTTAATTCCCGCAGGTTCCATTGGTTGAAATGTGTTTCTCGAATATTGGGCAGGTATTTCTCTCTCATCGGATGTTCAAAACAAGTTAAAAGTGGGTTGTTGAATCTGGAATTTCTTTTTGTAGCACGTTCAATGTGAAAAGTGCAATGTATCGTAATATTGTAAGATTACGCAA
Source organism: Mimumesa dahlbomi (assembly GCA_917499265.3). Lineage (NCBI taxonomy): Eukaryota > Metazoa > Arthropoda > Insecta > Hymenoptera > Crabronidae > Mimumesa > Mimumesa dahlbomi. The sequence continues at coordinate 8,193,886 of OU824127.1, forward strand.
TAACGTTTTCTTTAGAAACTCGTTGTGGTACAAATTTACTATATTTCCGATAAAAACATATATTTGCAAAGTACACATTTTCTATTAGAAATTTGAATAGTTCAATGGATACAAAATGTGTCCATTCAAAATTTGCAAAATTATAAAACATCGCTGAGTTATAAAATTCTACTGCCACATTGTATATATTAGAATCACACAATATCTTCGATACAAAGGACAATAACTTAGATTTGCCGTGATTATAAAGATTGTGGAAATTAGTTATAAGTATTCTCGTTTAATTTTCCTTCCAATTAAAAAATTTATTTTGCCAGTGGGCGGTTGAAATTTTACATTTACTCGCATTCGAGCTAGGTTACGAGGTTTAAATGAATAATATAATAAAATAATAAAATGATAATATTAGTATAACACTGATAAAATTTAGATTTAAATGGGGCAATATTATACAGACAAGTATAAAGCACTAAACCATCAAACGATTTCAACAAAGTTATTTTGTCATTCGAGGTAACAATTTTTTTAAAATTCCTGAGATTTCTGTCTACTGGGACAATTATCACTTTACAATTAAAAATGAAAGTTATTTATCTGTTATCAGGAATCATGTTATGATATGATAATATTATATTATATTTGAACCTATTAATTTTACGATAGAATACCGGAGCAAAATCGGATAATGGTAAAAACGGAGGATATCAATTGCCCATAATGTACATTGTTGATTATCTCATAATAAAAATGCTCATAGACACTTATAACAATGGTTTCATTGATTCTACTACATGTACATATATGTATAATATGACAATATGAAATGCCACTGGGTGCGTTACAATTCAATCAACCATTGAAAATATTTTGTTTCTTTCTACGGCACTGTGTTTGTTATCGTACTTCCTTAAAGGAAAATATTAAATATAGTAATTGTAATACAAATCCAATTGTTTTAATAAAGAGCGTATTGCTGCACAACTGTTTGCGAGTAGAAATTAATAACTAGTTATTAAGATATGCTTGTGCCTACCAACAATATTTTGTGCAACTTCTGTATATTAAAAGAATTACCACTATGCGATAATGGAACATTTCACTCCTCAAATATAAGAAGCTTTGGTTTTAGTATAAAGACGATGTAAAAGTAAAATAGCTTACAAACAAATGAAATACGTTTTGTTTAATGGAAATTGAACCCTGATGGATTTGATGTAAAAATGATTTGACAGTTCAACGTTCAATCATTTGTGTCAGAGCCATTGTTCTTATCGAACGTATTCAATTCTTCCGACCCATACGAACTCCAAGGACTTTTTCTCAAGTTTCAAGATGCTTCAATGGAATACTTTGACAGTTTTTTACTTGAAATTTATCTTTACGAAGCGCATTTTCTGTGACCTTTTATGCTATTTTACATAAGTGTTATTTATATAAAATGTTACATTGGCTAATTAAATATTTTATAAAAATAAAAGTAAACAATTGTTCATGGAGTTTTAGTTTAAATCTCCGCAAGAAATGTAGGGCGCATTAATTGCGAATCAGCGCGATGAATTTCAATAAAAAAATGTTGCTTTTTTCTTCCTATGGATTTAAGAAACTCACAAAATGTGAACTAGACGATGAAAATAGTGTTAAAAACCATTTTTGTAAAGATGTAACAAATATTCTTATAAAAAATAATTCAACCAATTACGCCAAGAGCTCAATTACTGACAAATTGATTTGCGTAGAAATATAAAGGCCCATTTTACATTATCGTTCGATTTTCCAAAAAGCTACAGAAATGTACATAAATAAAATTGCTTCGGTAATAAATATGTTGAAATTGGAACAACAAAATATTGCTACAATTTCCTTGGTATAATTTGCCACCCGAAAATAAGTACGTACCATAGATAGAATCATTTGTCAAGATATATAAACGAGTAAAAAGCGATGTCGAGGTGAGATAAAAATACGATTCGATCTTTGTATTGCAAAATCAATAAGTGTAGTAGATTTCCACGATGTTTCTATAGTAGCAACTTTAAAAGTTGCCACCGAGTAGGGTTTTAACAAAAACTTGTACCATATGCACTCAAACTACCAGCTATATGCCCAACATTATCGCACATTATCTTCTTTTATTGTATAAATAGAAATAAAAGTACAATTAATACTATTATTTTGACAAGCATCGTATGTATGTATGTATATATTTCACTTGTTACCTTTTACTATTTTGAAAAAACCGCAAATTATACCTATTTCCTATTTTTTATCGCTTCTGTTATCAAAAGAATGAGAAAATGCAAATAGATTCTCAATGTTTGTTAAATACACTAGAATTAATTCAGTTCTCGACATAATTTATGTTAACAGAAAAATCATTTTTCGAAAATCGGTTGTATTTTTTGTTAAGTGTATAAAATTGAAATATACACAGAGCACAAAGTATTAACCCGTTTCTCAAAGCGTATGTCCTGTCTATTTGAGATAACAAATGAGAAGCTGTGAAGTCACTCAGCGAAGTAACGTTAAATATTTTGTTCAGTTCGCATCTGCATTTTTCCTAAGACTGATTACTAGAATGGAGCCCTGGTTACACCACCACAACTCTAAAAGGAAGGCACAGTTCTTGATGGAGAACACTAGCATTGTAGAAAAAAAATGATCGTGGAAAGCTCGACACTCGAAAACAGATCGGAAAGTGATGTCTATCCCTCATTTCCATACTGAACGAAGAATATCACGGACGTGTGATGGCACGCTTGCGGAAAGGTGCTCAGCAAAAAAAAGGTCGCACGAACAGAAAAGATGTTTCTTTTTGCATCGCGGCATCGTGCTATGCCACACTTCAAATTACCCGATGACTTTTTGGCCGACGAAAAACCTTCTGTTTGCCCGCGCCCACACACATCGCCCAATTTGGCGACTTCTGGCTGTCTTCTAAAATTCAAATGAAGATGAAACGGACCCGCTTCAATTCCATTCCGGAGATTGGAGCGGCTAAGACAGACCACCCGAGAGGGTTAATGATAAATGATTCCGGCCCTGGTTCCAAAAGCGACAGGATGGCCTTAAGACCGCCGCTAGCCAAAGAGAATATTTTAATGGGAATTTGGCAAAACTCGCGATAAGTCTAATAAATCTATTTTAGCATTTCCACATCCACGCGGTTTATAAAAATTTTCATCTTTTTTCATAAAATTGTACAAATGTAATTACAATATAACTTAGCAGCTTTTTAGGATATTGCACATGTAAATAAATTTGATTTCTCGAGGTCACTCAGAAAAAAATATTGAAATATATTCTGGTTTAATTATAATAAAATCAATCTATTAGGTTAATATCTTTCCATTTCTTCGTCGATTTCTACAGAATCACTCAGTAAAAGCATGATTTATCGACTTTCATGAACTGTAGCAATGATATGCGAGTCTACAGATCCCGCATCACTTTTACTCGTCTCTTCCAAATGAGAAACATTAGGCATATTAGAGAGAGCATCAACATAATTGTCTGCTTTGTTATTCATTATCCGCGCATATTTTCACAATATTACTAAAGTTAATGATTAACTAAAATTTTATCGATCGTATTATAATGTAAGAAATTAATAACCTTTATCTGGCTTTAACCGATCAATGTAACTAAGAATTTATATATTGATAAATTGACAAAATTAACAAAATATTTGAAATAAAAAAATATATATACTATATATTAGTCTTACATAGAAAAAACATGTGTTGAAAGTGTCCTCTGCCTCCCTATTTTAGGGAATTAATTTAAGAAACCATCCATGATAAGGTATTAGACCATGATTTATCCCTGAAAAGGGCCTAATAAAAAGGCCGAAACGTTGGAAATTAATTACATAAAAGGTTATTTACCTTATTGTGTGATAGTTTTGTGGGATATTTCGTGGTGGAAACAAGATGTTGTTTGTTTAATTGTAAAAAGTGTTTATTAACTATTTAATTAATAATTATAACTCCCGAAAACACTCTCCTCGCAATAAAACTCCTCGCAAATAAAACTACATACAACTCCTCACGATACTCCTCGCAATACACTTCTCGTTACCAAATCTCGACTTCGACTCCCGATTCCATTCTGCCGTCTCAGACACGCTCTTCGCTTCACGAAAACTCTCTTTCACACACTTTCATCCCTCATTCATTTTCACACGCATACACACACTCTTGCCACGTGCCGACTTTTCGGTCACGGGTCACCATGCATTCTTCCTAGATCCACGCACAAAGAGTCACTCGATACATCCAACCGAAAAACTGTCACTCGGTCCAAACACTCTTTTCTCGCACCTCACGCAGTCACCCGATACAAACATTCCTCGCTCGCTCATGACAGTCGTCTAAACACTTTTCATTCACACTTCGCAATCACGCAATCCGACTTTCATATAATATTATTGATACATTCATACAAATACCACACTCGCCCATCCTGACTGGACATATGACCCCATATGTCTGCATCGCCAATCACGCATAACCCACTATTCTCAACTCAAATGATTTTCAAATTTTCCACGCAATACATTTACTCTACTTAATAACAGTCTACATACTAAATAAAACAAAAAATACTATCGCTGCACTATAATTAAACAAGTCCGACTATTCTTATCCATTTTACCTACAACTTAATTCAATCGACCTCTATCGATTATTCGCACATACAAATCTCGATTACTACGCACTAATACAAAAACATGATAATCCTTTATAATTTTAAATTGCATCTCTAACAAAAATAACTTACCCTTATTTAAAACATTAGTAATTCTAATTATTTCTAATTTATTCGCACAGTTTACTTCAACTAGCGTTCTATTACCACCCGCACAAGATACATGGTAAAACGCATCATTTCTCTGACATCTTCTTAAAAGTATCAAATCACTTCCATACACACTCATAACTGTACGCGAGTGCGTCTCTGCACTCTTTCTACACAATAAATTTATCACACGCGCATCACTAAGTACATCGTTCAAGTAAACATTTCTCTCTTTCTCGCCACGCATGAATTTAATATTTCTCTCTATTGAATAAGACATCGATCGCGGTATAACGGAATGACAAGTTATTCTTCTCAAATATTCATTCACAGGGTCTCTTGCTAAATAACTTTGTATCAGTCGCACTACTTTCGACTCGGAAAATTTCTTAACTGCTTTTATATCTCGCTCGGACAAACGCAATTGTCCGCTTTCTATACCATGCTTCGAACGATCCTCCCGAATTTCGTCAATAGACACTTCACGCATATTTACGGCATCAAAATGGTCTTGCACGCCACGTTTTTTCTCGGCTAGTATTACCGGACTCATGCACTCAATCAATTGTTGTCCTTTGTTTTCAACGATACATTCCTGACTTCGGATATCTATTTCATCTATTTTAAGTATTAAATTGTCTATATCATCGACCTCGCGTACCTTTTTAGTCTTATTTTCACAAATATGTTTTTCTTCGGTTTCTTTTGCTTTAATATTCAAAATGTGAGACGAATCGACTATATCTACCTCGTGAATGCGATCTATTGTGTAAATTTCTGCAGTACGAATTGTGTTCAAAGTATCTGGTTTCTGTATCGAAATTTTACCCTCATTTATCGTAACATTAACTGTATCAATAAAATCAGTTCCTATGACAAGTTTATGCGTCATTAATGTATCTGGAATTACATTTATTACAATCGGAAAAGAATTGCCGTCTACTTCGATGTTAGTTGAAAATTCACCAATAGTTTTGTTTTCTGTATTACCTAAACCTCGGATTTTAATCTCGTTACGTAATAATTTCGGCGATCCGATTTTAATATATTGTTCCGCGCGCATTAACGAAACATCGCTGCCCGTATCTAACAAAGCTGGTACCGATTGACCATTCATTTCAACAATTTTGTAATTTTTTCCGCGACCGTATCGAGAAATGCTACACGTTTCATTCGATTCTTTCTGTTTTTTAGGACATGCCGCCGCAATGTGTCCGAAATCATGACATTCGAAACACTTGACTCCTCTCGTTTTAAAAGGGCATGCAAACCCTATATGATCGTTCGCACCGCAAAAGAAACAACGTCTTACGTCCCTTTGTTGTTCTCGCCTTGGAAACCTCTGCACCCCGCTGTCCACCCCTGGGTGCTGCCCGCTGGTCCGCCACTGTCCGCCACTTGACCGCTGCCAGTTGTCCCTGCGCGGTACCTCGGTCGTTTGCTGTCCGCTGTTCTGCCATTGTCCTTTGGCCTGCCACGCTCCTCCAGACTGCCGCTGCCCACTACCTGCGTACTGCCGTGTCCGCAGGTCAATTTTTTCGAACGCCCTCAATAGGGATTCCCTCGTCTGGTGACCATAAACACACGCCTGATCCCTCAACAACGGATCTGGGATTCCGGCAATTACATATTCCAGCAGTTCTTCTTCCTCTAAACCCAGACGATTTGCCAGCACAATTTTATCGTGGAAATAATCAGAAAACGATTCCTCCCGTTTCCACGTACGCTCCTCGAATTGCTTTCTCATTGTTAATTTGCTTGCCTGCCGATAGTACATACGACCAAGTTCTTGCAAAAATTCATCCACCGACATATATAAATGTTCCTGTCTCGAATGGAACCATTCCAACGCTCTGCCCTTCAGTCTTTGCACGATCATTATTTTCGTCGAATCTTCTGATAGATGATACGTCCTCGTCAAGTATTCCACCTGCGCTCTCCAGACGGGAAACAGGTCACTGCGGCCGTCAAAATAGCCCAGCAGGTCGGTAACCGCTGCCGTCGGCACCCTCTCTGTCACAACCGCTGTTGTCGCTGCCGTCGGAAAAATCCTTTCCATGTTTCCGTTTCTCGCTGCTTCTCCCGTAGCATCACTCGTCGTTCTTGGTCCTGGACCGTCGATGCGTAACGTTTGCATATTTTTAAACATCTCTAATTCCCGTCGCATTACCTCTTTCTCTCTCCGTAGAAGATCCGTTTCTCGCAGCAATTCCGCTCTTGATTTTTCACTCGTCGCCGCAGCGTTCGCTTCCTCAAAGACTTCCTCCATGGAATCCGCTGTGTCGTTTTCTTCAGAATCAATCATCCAAGCTCCCGATGGATCTGCTTCGTTTAATCGACAGATTAATTCGGTCTTCGTGCCCGCCGTCTTAAGACCCAACGATTTTAATTTTTCTTTTAGATCAACGACCTTGAAATTCACTGCAACTCTAGCAGGTTCGCACATAGCACTTCACCCACACGTACTAGATTTCGTTTTACCGCACACTTTTGAAACTGTTCCTCAAAATAAACTGTTCTCACCGCGCACTTTTTACACTACCGCACCACGTGGCTTTAACAATATCCCGGACGAGCCCCCAATTTTGTGGGATATTTCGTGGTGGAAACAAGATGTTGTTTGTTTAATTGTAAAAAGTGTTTATTAACTATTTAATTAATAATTATAACTCCCGAAAACACTCTCCTCGCAATAAAACTCCTCGCAAATAAAACTACATACAACTCCTCACGATACTCCTCGCAATACACTTCTCGTTACCAAATCTCGACTTCGACTCCCGATTCCATTCTGCCGTCTCAGACACGCTCTTCGCTTCACGAAAACTCTCTTTCACACACTTTCATCCCTCATTCATTTTCACACGCATACACACACTCTTGCCACGTGCCGACTTTTCGGTCACGGGTCACCATGCATTCTTCCTAGATCCACGCACAAAGAGTCACTCGATACATCCAACCGAAAAACTGTCACTCGGTCCAAACACTCTTTTCTCGCACCTCACGCAGTCACCCGATACAAACATTCCTCGCTCGCTCATGACAGTCGTCTAAACACTTTTCATTCACACTTCGCAATCACGCAATCCGACTTTCATATAATATTATTGATACATTCATACAAATACCACAGTTTTGTAAGTAAAAATTTTATATTTTTTTTATTTCAAATATTTTGTTAATTTTGTCAATTTATCAATATATAAATTCCTAGTCACAGTGATCGGTTAAAGTCAGATAAAGGTTATTAATTTCTTACATTACTAAAGTTATATACAAAAATGAAATGTGGTGTTTTGCAAAGAAAAATAACGGTAAATGACTATTGGCTTAGCAATGGTACTCCTTTGATGTCACCGGACGTGAAAATGTTAATACACGAAAAGTATGCGTGCACCTCTGTTTAATTTCACGCGAGACCTGAGCTCATATAAGATGCTCTTTCCGTTTGCGCAAAACGGCTTTCTTCATTTGGACATTTCATTTTATCTGCACGTGGCAAATTGGTGCCGACAGAAGAGTTCAGGAGATGGATTGTATAGAGTTTATACAATCTAAATTTTAGAGTTTAGTTATCATGCTAGAGTTTTCACCTTCTGAAGATATTGGCACAGGCCATTTTTAGAGTGAGGTAATAGCAATAAAAAATAGAGATATAGGTACGAAGAAGTTAAACGTCTGATTTGTGAGTGCAGAAATTTGAATAGCTGAAATTTCTGAATTATAGAAAAATCATCTTGTTAAATATTCGGACAACAGACAGTTTGTTATAACTTCTTAATAAATGCGTCGATTAGAGTATTTTTTTTTGCTTAAGGCTGCCTTTTGACAAGTTAAAATGGATTTTGAAATATTTCGAAAAATCCGAATTTCAGCGAAATTCTTCAAAGTAAATTTTCAAATCCTTGTATGGCGTCTCATAATAAAAGACTGAGATGTATGTGCGTACATACTTTTCGTAATAGCTCGTGGAGTTTTACATTCCCGGCAAAGCACAATGAAAAATTGTCAATCCACTTGAAATTTGCAATTTTTGCGAGAGTTTGCATGGTTGAAAACACGTAGCTTCTTGCCGAATCTAATAAATTGTATGAATTGTCAAGGATACATTTGATTCTTATTCTTCAACGTGGCAAAATATTTAAAAAGAGGCACATTTTGCAAATTTCGGGGTAATTTCGAAATATGTCTAAAAATAGGTAAAAAAGTAAAGAATATCAGTCAATATCGCAAAAAAGTTTCACCCTGATGGATGTATTGTACAATATGTATGTTTTTCAAACAACAATAACTTACAAAATCATCATTGCCAGTAGATTTTCAAGTCGAATAAAATGCAATTGCATAGAAATAAAGCTAATAGATTGAAATTCATGTTAATAATTAATGTTAATAATTAATTATTATGTTAATTATTGTTTACTGCAAATCAAAGGTATGTGTATACAGGGTGTAACAAAAATTCTGGGACACTTTAGGTTTATGGATAGAACGCATAAAAATAAGAAAAAAAAGTCTCTATAAGTTGCGGACGCAACCCACCCCCTTCGAGATACAACCCCTTTTGTAAAAAAATTTTTAAAAAATCATATCTCCGAAATGGTAAGTCGGAGAGTAGCGGTTTTGATTGCAATATAACCGGAGAAGATCAAAGATAATAGAAAAAAAATAATTGCTGCGATTATTGATGTTAAATAGCATTTATTCTTGTTTAATCCAAACAACGTCGATTACCTTTATCGTAGCAGGTTTGTAACAACTTGGGAAAAATTAAGGGCCCTCACTAAATCTTCCTTTGCGTAGATAGTGATATTTTTTTTCGTTAACTTTAGTCTCTTCCGGTTATATCGCAATCAAAATCGGTCCTCTACGACGTACCATTTCGGAGATATGATTTTTTTTTAATTTTTTACGAAAGGGGTTGTATCTCGATAGGGGGTGGGTTTCGCCCACAACTTATTAGACTTTTTTTCTTATTTTTATGCGTTCTATCCATAAACCTAAAGTGTCCCAGAATTTTTGTTACACCCTGTATAAACAAACCCCGTAACATCCAAGAATTGAAAGATTCCATACGCCTGGAACTCGCAAACTGGTGGGAAGAAATGTAGGGAGAATACGTCTGAATGAGAAAACGGTTTTGACCAAACCGAAAGAGCATTTTATATGAGATCACGTCTCGCGTGAAATTAAACAGAGGTGCACGCATACTTTTTGTCACACGGGGACACGTACGGGGTGTCAGAAGAAAACGTATTAACATTTTCACGTCCGATGACACAATAGAATTTGAAAGAGAGCTAACGAGACTGGAAGTTGAGAAATTATTAAGATAAACTGCATTGTACTAGCTGTATTTCTATGCAATTAAATGTTGTTTATCTTCAACATTTTCCGAGGCATTGTTATTCGAAAAACATGTACGTTTCCTCCGCCGGACTGTGGGCAACTAATCTTCAAATGTCCGAATATTTATTGAAATCACTGTATATCAATATGTAAGCGAAACACAAAAATATTGAAACAAAGAAAATATGCCCGCAGAAATCACAAACCACGATACATAATACCGACGTCGAAAAATATTGAGGTATAGAATATTAATACCTGTAGGTAGAAAATCTGTTTGTATTACACATATTTCTTTCTGGTATTATTCTTTGCTCGTTAACTTAACCTAACCACACAACGAAACGTTAAATTTCTAGTTCGCTTTTGAGGCTAATATGTGTTGGTTATTTATGGTTACACATAGAGGAAAGTGTCAAAATATTAAACTATTAAGGTTACATTCATTTTAACTCGGTTTTTATAATTAAAACTTTTGGAATCGAAAATGTTAGGAAAATTAGATGATATTATATTTTAAATATAATTTTGTAACTAAACAAACTTTTGAAGCATTACGCATTGTTAACGTGCTAATTTTATAATATTTTAATTTCGTGGCGTCTAGTATTAGATTCGGTTTTTTACGGGAAAGGGTTTTAATTAACATTTTCAATTATGCATATTTCCCGCGATTTTATGCTACATGCGTCCATGTTTTTCACTTTTACACTATATCCTTTATAATTATCAGAGAGTAAATATTTATGCTTTAATAAATTAATTTAACGTTTTTGTTTTACGGTCCATCCACAGGAAATGTTTGCCCAGTATCCAGAGAAATAATATAATAGAAAAGCGCAGAAAATACTCCGTCCGACATTACGATAAAACCACCCAACTGAAAATTCTACATCTGACAATTCTACACAACTAATAATAACGTTACGCCCCATACCTCAAATTGTGTGTATTTACGTACAATTTATAACAAGATATTTGGTAATCATCATGGCAAATTTGTACACCAAAAGTTGATTAACACAGCGAGAAAAATAGCAAAAAAACAAGGCTCAATAATATCACATTGTGTGATATGAAATATCGGATTTAATATCCACCTCTGTGATCAATTATGGGTCTAAAAGTAATAAGTTTTCAGTATTCATTAGCAGTTCATATAGTACGCAGTACGTTACAGTAATTTTATTTTTTATTTACTGATAACTGTAAGGCTTTTAAGAATTTGACAAGAGCGAACGGAACTTTCGGGATTTTGCATCCCTTGAGGACCGCGCCATTTTGGAACGAGGAATTTTATGGTTAGAAACAAGTTGGCAACATGGTATACAAGAAAATGGTGCATCTAAATGATAGTTGTTTGTGTTTTGACCAACATACAGGGTGTAACATATCATCGGGGACCCTTTTTCAGGATCGATAGTATGCACCAAAAGGTGAAAAGCGGACCAAGGAAGTTAAAAAATTTTTTAAAAATTATATCTCCGAAATGGTAAGTCGTAGAGGAGCGGTTTTGATTGCAATATAACCAGAGAAGATCAAAGATAACAGAAAAAATATAATTGTTGCGGTTATTGCTGTTAAATAGCATTTATTCTTGTTTAATCCAAACAACCTCGATTACCTACATCATAGCAGGTTTATAACAAATTGGGAAACATTAAGGGCAATCACTAAATCTTCCTTTGCGTAGATAGTGATATTTTTTTCGTAAACTTTGGTCTCTTTCGGTTATATTGCAATCAAAATCGGTCCTCTACGACGTACCATTTCGGAGATATGATTTTTTAAAAATTTTTTACAAAGGGGTTGTAACTCGTTAGGGGGTGATTTTCGGACCTAACTTCCTTGGTCCTTTTTCGCCTTTTGGTGCGTACTATCGATCCTAAAAAGAGTCCCCGATGATATGTTACACCCTGTATAACCGCCTATCAACGTTCTCGAATAACTTTGGATACAAATTATTTTATAGTATCTTTAACAAATACCGAAGTAATTTAAGGGGTTATATACAGTTATAATTTTCAATTAATCGATTTTTTTATTTCATTTTCGTAATGTACATACATTTAAGTATACACACAGAAAATTTCAAGTCAATTCGGCGATTATTGTCCAAGTTACACGCATATTTGTAAAGACGTGTCAGAGCGTTTGAAAGTAGTTAGTCTACACCGAACAAATTATTAGTTCCCCTTAATTAGTTCCGGCAACTAGATACAGTTGTTGATATTTGGATAACTGAAATTGGTGTTGGCTCAATTACATTCAAATTTAATTTTTCCGACTTTGGTTGTTGTTACTAAATAATTTGAAGTTGCCTTTACTACAGTTTCTATTACCGGCTTCTCAAACTTTGAATGCGTTTTTCTCCAAACTGTGTTTTCAAAGGCGGTGACCACGATTTCTCGAAAACGGCTGGACCGATCAGTCTCAAATTCTAACACAAGCTTGTTGACTATATTTTTTAGTAATTAATCGAAGGTTTCTTTTCACCGATGAATATTTTTTGTTTTATGAACAATTTAAGGCAAAAATTTTTGTAAAAAATCGATTTTTTTTTTTTAGAAGCTGCCATTTTGTCAAAAACTTTTATTTTGTTCATTCCTTCGATTAATTACTAGATTATACGTTACTTTAACGAAATCCGTTCGGTTTTTTCATTTTAAAAGATTCAGTCCCGAGATATCGTGGTCACCGCAAAGCGCTTTTTTTTAGAGGAGCTCCTGCAGATCAGCTATAGCAGCTCTCAAAATTACTATTTTTACAAATAAAAAATGTTAAAATACAGTTAAAAGTTATCTCAATATGTGTACAAATTTTTACATTAATCAATTTAACTATCTTTTCAGGAAAAATTCTTGAAAAATCGCTTTTTTGCGCCTCTTAACTGTATATAACCCCTCAAAAGAATCATTTTCTCAATCGTGTTTCCCGTTTTTCCAATCGTTTCCCTCAAATCTCCTCAAACTACATTGATTTATCACCATACCCTTCACTGAAATACAACTTTTTCCGTCGGCACTGAAAGGGTGAGGCAAAAGTTGTTTGCCACGCAGTGCAAGTACACGTCGACGGCATCAGTTTCGCCGTTGTATTCGTGGAAAGTAGCTGTCAGAGAAACCACAGCGTTCCGCGTATCACATTTATACCGAGTGTACGTGAAGAAAAGTACCTGATAATCCGGCGAAGTTGGTTCCACAGGTCGCGCGACAACGAGGCGCACGTGTGTTCCCGATTGCCGCAGAACCGCCGCAACCTGTTCGCTTCCCATTCCCCGCAGATTGACATCTCCGATTTGCAATATATGGTCCCCGCTCTGCAGCCGGTTATCCTGTGGTTCACAATACGAGCAAAGGATGTTTAATTGGCGCGTTAATCACTTGGAACTTTGGCGTTCGTGCATTTTTAGAAATCACGACCGTTGGCCGTGACTTTCACGATTTTCATCACAGGAAGTGAATGTAAATTTATACGTATGTTACATTGTACGTGGATAATGTAAGTATGAGTAGTTTATTGTAAATTCTGGCGATATCGCTGAACCGGGTTTAATGACATTTTTAACAATTAAGCTATTAGAGAGCGAGTAGTATGGATTTTTAAATGTTATCTTTTTTCGTTGAAAACGATGATCGTTGAACGATCTTTTATTTTTCATCTATGAAAATTTTCGTGGCAAACATTTGTAACTCGAAGTTATTAATTACTTTCGATAGAGATTAATTACAAAAAATGTTCAGAATTATAACTTTTATAATTACAAAGTAGCGTTTGTGCCGAATCTTTGCAAATCTATAACTATTATAACTTTTATCGAAGGTCTGCGGAATTTGCTATTTTTGTTTAATCCCTTCACGGAAGTGATAGATATGATTCAATACTTTGATAATTGCCCTTATTAATTCCCTAACAATTAATAGTTTCATTGCAAAATTTGAACGGAGTCACACAAGATTCAATATTCTGATAATCGTCGTCATAAATTTCCTAACAATTTAGATTTTTTTAAAAATTTGAACGGAGCCCGAATTTTGAATAAAATTGACATTCTTCAAATATAAATAATTGTATAACAAACATTATTAGTTCGAGTAAAAATACAGCTATCACCACTATCACAAAAGCGCCTATCATTTTTGCTAGCGTGTCTCCTCCCTTTCTTATTGATCCGTCAAAAGGGCAGAATCCCCAAGTTCGTTGTTTCCTGACCGGAAATGTCGAAAGAATCCGTGAGAATTGGGTTAACTTTCGCGTGCTACTTCTTTCTTTTCTTTTCCAGAGTAATTACAATTATCTATTGATTACCCTCCGCACTGTGCAAAATATTCACGACACGTATGCTGACATTTATGCTGAGTTGAACAAATACTTTTTATCATAACTTTCGTTCGCAGCAATTTATTAATAAGACACCAATTTACAGTACTTCCTATATATTTTGATGTCTTTATTAAAAAAATAATGTAACTAACGACGACTTATCTGTTAAATGTTGTGCTTTAAAAAAAAAATTCAGTCTGGACAGAAGACGTTTTAATGTCAATAAAATTGACCCACTCGAAATAGGAGTCCTATGAACACCTCATTTTATTTAATATCAGAATAATTATATTTTCCAACATGTATTTCAAAAATCAAGTATCAATGTGTATATTATGCGGCCCAATTATACGGATAATCTAATTGAATTAATCATCCGGAAATATCCATTCCATTAAAATACAACCGCGTATCTATCTTAAATTTAAATTAAATTAGTGTTTGTTCCTTATCCAGTTGTATATTTTCAGTAGGTCAATGTGTTCATTGTACAAATTCACGTAATCATGGTTTATAATTAAATCGATAAAATATTTCATTTTAATCACAATTTTTATTATACTAATTGCAGAAATAGTAAATAGAGCTCGAATTCTATTTTCTCCTTGACACATATGCAAAATCGTTTTCACAAAACAGAAACTATGGAACATTGATAAAGTGCGCAAGACGGATTATGGAGTCCCTAATTGTCTAATTTGTATACCGTTGCATGAACAAATTAATTAACTAAATGCTTATCAGCATTTGAATTTTTGTTGTATTCCGTATAGGAAATGATTCGGATTAGAAAATAAACAACAATTTAATTTCTCATGATTTGCACGAAGTAGCTCTAAAAAAACAATATTATATTAGTCTTAATTTTAATAAAATATTTTATTAAATAAAATATAGTATTTTAAATAAAATGAACGGTGTGATGACTAACGGGTATGCGATCTCACTGTACTCTGCATTGACTGGACTTATACTGTATACAATATGTATAATGGGCAGTAGAGAAGTGGTGGCAAAGTGCCCTTTGGTCAGTGACTTCTAAGGCCTAAGAGTTCTTAGGCTAACGACCGAACATTCAAAACAAGTGACAAATTCTGAACAGGGAGCCACTCGGTAACTGGCTGAGTAACCAACATTAATTGAATGATTTACTTTAAAATGAGTAATTAAGCTCATTGACATCCGAAGAAAATTAATATTATTCGCTGGCTATAAAACTTTCTACCGTTGAGTCCAGTTACTAAGATAGTTATAAAATAAAAAAAAGTAACAACGTCAATCAAGTATTTTTACAATAAAATTTTAAAAAAGTCTGAATCAAGTTATTTGGTTTGTGAACGATTCAAATGTAGCTGGCTGGTAAAAAATCATATTATTACAATCACTTTTAATTACCACCTGTGAATTAAATCGACAGCGACTAAGAAACTATTCTACTAGAAAATGGAGGGTGATCCTTTTGTAAATATGTGACATTTCTATTTAGATTCGCTTTCCCTTTTTAAAGTATTCGGAACGTAATAAACGCTTATGTACTTAACCAATTATTTTCATTTTTTCTTCTTAGCTTTGAAAATCTGCCAAAATTAATCGAAACAAGTGAAGGAAAATGATGGAATATGTTGATTAAAATATGCATTCGACGCGGAGTAATAACGCATTTTTGTGCCATCACGAATAAATGATTATATTTTCATCATAACTCGAAATCTACTTAAATAATATGTACATTAGTGTGGTCGTTAAAAATTAAATTTTTTGCGACGCCCCCTAAAAAGCTTCCTTTTGATGAAAAACATTGGGAAATTCTTTATTTAATTAAAAACAACACGTGCCTCAAGACGATCTAAGTTAATACGAAAGAAAGTTTACTTAAAGCTTGGAGTGAAGAAATCTAGACATTAAAATTACGTTTTTACTAATTTAGTTTTAAAATAAAAATATCAATTTGAAAATCTTTCATTTTTTTATTAAATAGACCAAATCAACTGAGAAAAATTTTGAATTAAAATTTTTGTTTATTGTTATTTTGATTAACTGGGTTTTTTTTATTGATTTGGGTTCGATAATTGTTTATATTTCGAATAAAATTGTATATTTCATAAAAATTCCCAAAAAACATGATTATCCCAAAAAATTAACTTAGATCGTCTTGAGGCACGTGCTGTTTAACGTTAATTAAAAAAAAGCATTCCCAGTGTTTTTTCATCAAAAGGAAGCTTTTTAGGGGGCGTGGCAAAAAATGTAATTTTTAACGACTACCCTAATATACATACATACATTACAAAACGTAAAAAGTAAATAATTCAATTGATTTGAATCAAATTTGGGATTCGGATTTACTCAAACGAAGATGAATACGAATTTAAGTAAGACTACTAGTTTGTACAAGATATTATCTCTGTACATAGTGGGACAATTTTATCAGATCTAACGTACAAAACATGTGGGACAGTCGCAATTAGGAAATTTGTGCACATATACAAATGTCATGCTCTCTAAATGTACTGTCGGCATTCATGGTAGACAGCATCACATGTGGCGCTCTGTTTCTAATGGACCCTGCGATAAGCCTTTGGAATACCTCTCGTCGAAAGTAATTCGTAGCCGTCCACAGGAAAATTGGAAAATTTGAAACACAGGACGCACTCAAATTTGTCATTCAACCGATTGGCTGGTGGTCTTATATCCTCAATTAAGTCGAAAAAAGGAATAATATTTTTCCTTCTTGGTGATACATCGTTTCTATTTAAGAGGGTTTTAATTATTAAAGTAATTTTATAGCAATAAAAGATGTAAGCAATTTCTATTAATTGCTCATCAAAAAAAGCTGATTTATTTATATAAAAATGTCAAGAATTAATGTCAGCATAGGACGTATAATACATATGTGTGTGTAGGCGTATTTGAGAGAAGAGACACAATGCTATTATTGTTCAATAAGTAAAATAATTTAGCAAATTTCGGCTCAACTAGGGTCTGAAAGACCCAATTATTTAAGTATTTTATTAAGTTCAATTGCAAATTTATTATTCTATCAATTGTGTGATTTATAATATATAAATACTTACTAACAATAAATCAAACTTTTACTCGATAATGATAAACTAATAGTACCCTAAATACCTGGCTACTAATATATTGGATAAATAATCGTGTAATAAAGAGGAGCGTTTGATTCTGATTACATCCAATAAATCGAATGTTATCTCGCAATGAAGCAGATGTGTATGTACTACGTATTCATAGTTCAACCCAAAGAATATGCGCCAAGCCTGCAAGCCTTGCTGTTTAGTTTCATATGTTTGTTTTAAGAAACTGACTTGGTTAACACATTCCGTTATATTGAACTTAAGCGAGATAAAATGATCCCCGGGGGATCAGTCTATGTAATCAAACTGAATTATTTTGTTATTTTCCTATGTTTAGTATAATAACATAAGTCTTTCATTCCATTGATACATCAAACTATCAATTATTTTTTGATATTTACGTTTTGAGTTAAAAGAATTTCTAATTTCTCTCGCAAATGAGCCAAATCGATGAAGATATTGATTAAGATAGTGTTTTCTCACTGTTAGATTGATAATAAGAAATATATATTATTAACCAATACAATTATTGGATGTTTTGATTTTACTTCATGTTTAAAGACAAACAGTAATTTCAATTTACTGCTTGAACTGTTTTTACACGTTTTATTGAAAACCAACATTTTTAAAATTTTTGGAACGTATTACCTTTTTTATGATATTATACAATAAAGTTTTGATAGCCAATGCAGTTTCATAGTTCAAATTTTTTCTATAGCTGATTTTACAATTGATTTTTTGTAAATCAACTTTTTCACGATTTTTGTTCACACGATATGTATTTACCGTGTAAATAGAGTTCTAAATGTATTTATATGGCGATGAACTCTCCGTACACTCTTGGAGCTTATACCATATATTATGAAACCCTCTGTACATATTATACTAATTATGAGATTATCCTAACAAGTAGATCTCCTCCCAAAATTAAATTTCCCACTTCCTGTTACATCGATCCTCGTTATAATATTACATAAATAAAAGGATTGATTTGAGCTACTTCGATTATCTTCAGCAGGTATAAGAATGTTATTGCTTACTCGATCGGCGACGCCTCCGGGAAGGATTGTCTTGACGACGACGCCAGTGCTGCGTCCACCGATAATCCCGAATCCAAGACCGCTGCCATCGTTGATGAGATTTATGACTTCAACTTGCGCCCATTCCGTGTTTAGCTGCAACAGAGAGAAAACAAAACAAACGGTCGTATTTCGCACGTAATGTTGTTCACGAGCGACGATAAATGTGTGAATAATTGCCAGGTCTCTCACTCGCAATAATATCCTTATCCTTACGGAGAAACGAGCAACGAAAAGCATGAGAATTTCGTCGGCGATCATTTCAGAGAATGTTGTATTCCGCGTGGAATACGATTCGGTTGAGGAAAGTAAAATGATACTTTATTTTCTAACGATTTACAATGTAATTTAAGTCTATACTCCGGCTCACACAACGAGAGGTAACTTTGCCTTTGCAGTATTTTAAAATAAAGGAATTGTGTTTATATTATGTATATACAGGGTGTAACAAAAATACTGGGACACTTTTTCAGTATCGATAGTACGCAGCAAAAGATGAAAAAAAGTCTATAAAGTTTTGTCTAAAAACCACCCCCTATCGAGATACAACCCGTTTTGTAAAAAATTCTTAAAAAATCATATCTCCGAAATGGTATGTCGTAGAGGACCGATTTTGATTGCAATATAGCCGGAGAAGATCAGAGATAATAGAAAAAATATAATTGCTCCGATTATTGCTGTTAAATAGCATTTATTCTTGTTTAATCCAAACAACGTCGATTACCTATATCGTAGCAGGTTTGTAACAACTTGGGAAAAATTAAGGGCACTCACTAAATCTTCCTTTGCGTAGATAGTGATATTTTTTCGTAAACTTTAGTCTCTCCCGATTACATTGCAATCGTAATCGGTCCTCTACGACATACCATTTTGTAGATATGATTTTTTAAAAAATTTTTTACAAATGGGGTTGTAACTCGTTAGGGGGTGATTTTCGGACCTAACTTCCTTGGTTCTTTTTTCACCTTTTGGTGCGTACTATCGATACTGAAAAAGTGTCCCAGTATTTTTGTTGCACCCTGTATAATGTGTAATTGACAGTAAAGTGGTGGTGGAAAACTGTCCTTCGGTCAGTAACTTCGAAGGTCTAAGAGTTCTTCGACTAACGCCGAAACGTTCAGAATAAGTTCCTAATTCTAAACAGGGAGTCACTCGATTACTCGCTGTTTGTAACCAAGATTGGGCTGTGTATCCAACAAGAATATGCAGAATGAGACCGAAGTAAGGAAGAATTAAAAAAATGTATAACTTTAAATGTCTAAGAGATATACTTAGTTATGGTGAGTTTCACGGATCGGTAGGGGTGCTAGAGCATCGGGGTTTACTTTGAAAATCAGCAGTAAAACGGATATAAAAAAATTTGCAATTCCATATTCTCCAAGATCATCTGAGTCCATGGTATTGGATTACTTTTTTTAGATTACTGTATCGACGAATCCAACGCAATTAGAAATCCAAAAGGAAATAACCGTACTACAATCCTATCGATAACTAAGTACAGATAGTTAAAAAAGTGGTGGACAATTATGTAAAATAACTGAAATTTGTAAATTTGAAAACGACGGTCGTTAAATAAACATCCTTTTTCGTTGATAATAAAAGAATATCCATGGCTTGTCATTTCAGAAACAGAAAAATAGAAAAGATATACAGTTTTAAAATCCGTTTGCGACTTCTACTTCAGCTTGTATTACAACGCTGTCGCGGCGTCCTAATTTAATGATAATCTGATTATTTTATTCATAGTTCTGGAAATACAGGGTTCGTAAGTCCTGCTCAGATCTTTGTGTGATAACATTTGGACAAGAATGTTATGGTACGCCGCACTTGCAATTATCTATGCACAGCATTTCTGCGCAAACAGCTTACAATGAAAACAAATTAAGAGTCAAAGAAAATTGTATAATACAAACACATTTGCGTGACAGTGATAACAGATAAGAGGACACATATGCACGAGCACTGGATTGAATGCATTTTATTTCGTTAGCGATTCTATCGTTTGCATCCCCTTTAAAGCACTGTTTGGAATTCTGATACACTTCTCATAATTTTGCCATACTTTCGGGGACGCTAACATTTTTTATCAAACTCACCTTTTGGAAAAACTCACGGTATCAGAATTATTTTTAACCATCTTGTTTAAAATGCACGGATATTCGCGTTAAGGAGACTAAAATGGGGCAAAAACAGCGAAGAGTTTGATGTAGTTCATAAAAATGTTTAAAAAATATCTTCGTTATCTTCGTCACGATTTGTTAAGCAGAAATGTCTGAAGGTCACGTTTGGTGGGCGAGAAAATTTCTTGATTCAAGGTTTAAGAAGAAAAATACGAAATTATCCATAATACTGTGTCGTCCCCAGAGAAATTCTTAGCTCGCGGGTATTCGCAAAATTTTTTATCGATCGAGAATACAGTGAAGCCCTGTATAGTGCGTTATTTCTGTAACAGGGAATCATGTAACGTGATATGTTTGTTCCATATCAAATCGATCGTTTATTGGAGCAATATCTTAGATTTAAAAAAAATCACATTTGGTACAGCTTGCAATGCATCATCAATGAAAAAAAAGTTACATTTTATAAGTTTTAAATTATGAATAATTTACTGTAAAAATTCGAAAAAATGAATTAACAATTATCTATAAAAATGCACACTTCCTCAAATCTGATTTTGATAAAGCAGAATTGAAACAGTGTATTTGATTTTTCAACATTATTCAGAATTTGATTAAATGTCATCAAAATTGAAAAATGAAACAGATTGAGCTGATGTACGTATCCATTAATAACTTTTACGAATTTCTTCTACATACTGATCAAACTGACCGCGTCAAAATGAATTTTCAAAGTGAAAGTTTTGAAGAACGTCTGTAGACATAATAAAAAATGTCCACGCTGCTAAACTTCACATTCAAAAATTTCTATACGCTAAAATTTCTACACCTTTTATAAAAACTTCTTGTGAGTTCTAAAACTTCCAAGTTGTTACGTTTCAATATGTCTCCGCTGAAAATTATTAAGAAATGCTATGAACTCGTAGGAAAATATTAAACTATAGTCCATGGTGGGAGCATTATGGGTCCGTAGTGGACATTCGGGCCCAACTTTGGTCCATGGTACTCTATCATAAGATCGAAAGAAGAAAGTATTCCACTCTGCACGTTTCTGAGTGTTAGTGTTGCGCGTCGGCGATAGTACAGCAAGTATTCGATAACTGTTCGAAACTCGGGGCCAGGCGTGCATTTATCGCACGGGGATACCTTTTTCGTATTTGTTAGAAATCTCGGGCAGGCACATGCTAACACCGTTTTGTGTAATCTCGACACCGAGAGTGGGTAAACAAAGTGGGTTAAAGTCGGGGATGCCGATAAAAATTAAATACCCTTTGCGTAGGTGAACCACTACACTAATTCCACGTTGTTATTTGTTCACTATTGTGTTTTTCTTTTACTGCTATTAACTTGTGCAAGACATTTCTTTGATTTTGAAAGGGTTCTAATTGCAATGCAATTTTGATTTTTCATTATTTATCACAAAAATACAATTAAAGAAGTTATATAATGTAAATGTCAGCTGATTTAGTATCAAATGAATGAAAAAGCAATCATGCCAATATGTCGATAAAATTTTTACAATGGAAAATAAAAATAAATAAAAATAAATTAAAAAATCAAAATAAAAAGGGTTATCGTTGCATTACTGTTATGTTATCGATAACATGTCTTTAAATTTATTTGTAGGCCCGGCGACACAACAAAGGGATTCAGCTATTGTGACAGATGTATGTAAATCATTCGCTTGTGTACGAATTGACAATTTTCGCGAATGTCTTCGAAGACTATTATCGAACTTTTACTGTACATTATACATTTCCACCACTTGTTTCCCCTTCAAATCGGCCAAGTGAATGAATTGTACAGTGTACAATGATCTTTTGCGCATTTTCTTCGCGCAGCAAGAATTGTACGGAGTGGGGGTAGATTTCCCCTTTTGTGTCTCGGTTATGTATTGCGCAGTCACGACGCGGAATAAAATGCCGAGACTGTACCACGTTCTCATCAGCCGTCGTTGCCATGTTCTACCTTTGCAACTAAATCTAATAAAGAATATTTACTGAAACAGTTTGCGTCGTCGTTGAATTGCCCCGACAGAAATTCTGCCACGGTATTCTCACCATGCGTTGTCGGTCGGACGCCTTAATTAACGAAATAAACTTTTCTAATTATCATTCGCGTTGCGATTAATTAGGGCGCGTAGGGGTTGCACTGGGATATACGGGTCAATTGTTGTTAGAGCGAAAGGGCACAGACAACCCTTGACTTACGTCGATTCGGTAGTTGAATAACGGACACGACGATATTGTTTTAACGACGATATTTTAAGTCTGTTGAATCTGTATATAATGATATTATAATTATGTTGCACGTATAGAACGATGTTGGTTTTGACAAGTTTAAAAAAATGCTATAAATACCATATGTGCAGTAGAGTAAAAAAAAAGAAAAGCAATGAATGATGATCCACGATGTGCGAAATTCTTACTTTCGTTTATTCCATTGTGTTTCTGTTTCTTTTTTGGCTCTGCCCGAGTCTTTAATTATCATGCAACGTTCTTAATTAGTTCACCAAACTTCCTAATGGTACCATACATTTTAATGAACGGGGAGAGAATTGTAAAAGAAAACGAGGCTCGATTGCCTTCGTCGTGACTACAGAAGGATAAAGTGTGAAACGGCGTTAAATACAGGGAACGAGGAAGCAATTTGCTAACTACAGTTCATATACAAAGTTTCATATTACTTTTTCCATTTGTCCGATTCGTTATGTTCCAACAGTTTACTAAAGCAATAGAAAAGAATAAATACAGGGTGTAACAAAAATTCTGGGACACTTTAGGTTTGTGGATAAAACACATAAAAATAAGAAAAAAAGTCTTATCAGTTGTAGGGCGCAACCCACCCCCTATCGAGATACACCCCCTTTTGTAAAAAATTTTTAAAAAATCATATCTCCGAAATGGTACATCGTAGAGGACCGATTTTGATTGCAATATAATCGGAAGACTAAAGTTTACGAAAAAAAAATCATTATCTACGCAAAGGAAGATTTAGTGAATGCCCTAAATTTTTCCTAAGTTGTTACAAACCTGCTACGGTATAGGTAATCGACGTTATTTGGATTAAACAAGAATAAATGATATTTAGCAGCAATAATCGCAGCAATTATATTTTTTTCTATTATCTTTGATCTTCTCCGGTTATATTGTAATCAAAATGGGTCTTCTACGACGTACCATTTCGGAGATATGAGTTTTTAAAAATTTTTTACAAAAGGGGGTGTATCTCGATAGGGGGTGGTATTTAGACAAAGCTTTATAGACTTTTTTTTCATCTTTTGGTGCGTACTATCGATACTGAAAAAGTATCCCAGTATTTTTGTTACACCCTGTATATGATATAATGAAAATTGTTTAACAAAATGCAACATAATTTTGTTTAATAAATAATAATGTAATGGTACGCAGTTTCCCATAGCGAAATGAGATATAAAGCTATAACAGAATGCGTTCTCCAAATTTTTTATTCATTTTAAATCTATTGAGAATTAATACAACAAAATCATGGCCTGAAAGGTTTCATATCAAAATTTCGCGTAATTCCAAGTAAGCTTCGATAAATAAACAAATATATAGGTATATTTATTTATATATTAATTGTAATATGTAATTTGCACCAATTTGTGCAGATCAGTAGAAAATCTTAATTACAATAAATTCTAAAATTCGCCTGATACTCAACGTATTCTTCACCAAGAATCGTCGTATTTTACAAAATGTCAATTCAATCAAAATATCATTCTCTTCCACAGGAAGTATTTGGTAGATTTTGAACGTATCTTCGTCTCGCCGCTTCGTCAAAAGTAAAAGGCATATTTTGACGCTAAAAAATTATGAACTTCACCGCAATCCAAGGAGTGTTTTTTTTACAAAATTTCTATTTTTAGCAAAATATACATTTTTTCGTGGCAATTACCAAAAAAGAGAGATTCAATTTTTGCATAGTTATAAAGTATCGCAATAAACGCATTGACGCACTTATTTCAACGGTTTGCACATTTAGGGGGTGCAGTACGTTACGCCAATGAAATTTTACAACCTTGCGCAATTCCGACACGTTGTCAAATGGATAACGATTTTATCCTAATGAAGGACAATGCGGTCCCACATGTTTCCATAGTTATTCGTAACTTTCTTGGGGAAAACAAGCTCGCAGTGTTTGCCACGTTCAATGATAAATTTGTTTTGCAACCGGAAATTCTTCATATTTGTTCGAAATGTTGCGAATGACGCTCATTCTCGTCCTGTGATTCCCCTATTTATCCTTCCATGAGAATCAATTTTGTTCGTTTGAAAATCGATCAATTCCAATTATCAGAAATCGTTTTTCACTGTCACCGAACACATTTGTTGGTTAAACCGCAAAATATAAAAAGAATATCGTGGAAATACACTTTCCGCCTGGGTCAAGGACCTTCGTCGATAATATTATTCGGATCAGGAGTTCCATTTGCCGAGCTTGTTTCCTGTATCGCAAAAAGGAACTGCGACACAAATCGCGAAGGAAAAAACGGTCTATTAACTTCAGCTTTCTCGTGTTTACCTTATTTTGTTCCAATCGCTCGATATTCCGTTCCATCAGCCGCTTTAAAGGAGGAAGGAACGGGCCTCTTTGAACAGAAAATTCTGCCTCATTCGGGCGAACCAATTATTGAAAATCTCAAGTCGAGACGGTTCTGAAATACTTTGTTGATAGTCAAATTTCTTCTGCAGATGCTATTTCCATTCGACGTTTCTCCACGGCGGTAAAAGATGAATAAAACAGACCATCGAAGTAATTGAATATCCCCGTTTGTCGATTCCGCCCCGATAATACTTTTATTCGCAAGACCGATTCAAGGAACGAATACCTCAATTTCTATTTCGTCGAGATTTAAGGGTGCACAGCTGTTAAAGTTCGACTTAATTAAAAAATTGTACTATCAAATTATGATTTTCAAGATTATTTACGTTAATTATAAGGAGAAAAATATATTTTGTTTATTACTATTTGAAAGTTATAATTTTTACAATCGTATCCAAGTAATAATACATTTATTGTTGGCAACTAGTAAAAAAAATAACTTTTCCGTAGAAATAGGTGCGTACGTTTAATTTCACGATAGATTTAATCTTAAGCGGTAAAAAATTATGATTTTTTAAAATTCCATCGCTCTATATCCCCGTGCTTTTGATTCTAGTGTAAAAACGGTTTAAATCTATTTCTACGACTGCCAAGCTTGAACATTATTAATCAAATAATACATGTTAAAGTGCACGAAACTGTAAATGAAAAACAAATCTACATCATAATTGCTTGGCAGTCTATTGTAAAAGAAAAGTTTTAACCACGTTTACACAGCTCTAAGCGTTTTATTACTAATATTTTAATTAACTTTAAACAAACTTGCGGCAAATGCGAAAATCTTGCTGAATCAAACTTCCAACAAGGCGAATAAAAAACGCAGAATGTTCACTTGCATAAACCGAAACGTGATAATTAATCAACCAGCGTGACAGTAAATGTACCAGCGAAATTGTTTAATATTTCTGCAATAACCTGTAAAGAACACCACGTACACATATCATATTAATGATCCGAGTGTCATTAACAGTTGCGACATATTACACACACATTAAGTATACAGCGCGTTGCTGCGTAAAAACTGTTGTTGATTGTGACCCGGAATTTAATCAAGATAAAATTATTGATTTTCTATTGAATGGTTACGTGGATGGTTCGTTTTTATCTACACATGTGCCCTTAATACCAACCTTATCAAAGTGAGACGAATATCGAGAAATACAGCTGTAAGGTGAACGCAAAGCTGTACCGGTAATAAAATTCCCTTTGCAAGCACCGTTCCCGCCGCACTTCTTATCTCGGGTTCTTAAGGGCGAAAAATCGAGAAGAAACGACAGAGATCTATCAAACAGCGTTCGATTTTATTTTAACGAACGATAAACGCGAGCAAACTATTGGACAAGCAATCAGCGGCCCCTTTATAAAACCGCTATTAGAATTCAGCAAGAATTCTTTCGTCTAAAGTAAACTGTATTTATGTTACAAATAAGACAATCGATCTCTTGATATTAATTTCTAGCATATCGCATTTACTGGGATTCTTTGCCCGGGAGAATTTAACAAGAAAAGTGTCTAATTCAAAGAGGTAAAAGGTAGATCTCGTAGTTAATATTCGATCGAGGTGGTAATTACGCGTAGCGTAAACCACGAAATTATTCAAAAGATACCGATAAATTATTTCCACCTGATCACCAAGTCTTGTGAAATATTTGATAAGGGAGAATAATATCCTTTTTCCGTTCCGATAGATCGTTAGCTTATCGGAATGAAATTCACGTGGGAGCCCCAGTTTAATCAGTGCACACAAAAGTATCTGGGAAAATAAAAGAGATACGACATTTTTTCATTTTCAAGATTACACGGTTGTCGAGGCGGCTAATTAGGTACGATCGCTAATAGAGATTTCACGAAAAGTGTGCGTCTGTGTGTATGTGTCCCAAATGTGGGAGAAACCCGAGACCCTATCTTGATGTTTACGTAAAAAAGTTAGCTGCTAGAAAGAAAGAAATACGAATATTTTGTTGTTAATTTCTAAATAGGAGAGATTTAAAGTTTTACAAAATTCATAGATTTTTCAGATAATTCTAATTAATTTCAATGCGGACGAGCCATAAAAGAATTGTCGGTTTTATAATTTCAAGTAGGCGGGTATTTAAAATATTTTGCACTCATACTTCTCCCAGATATTATCCGAAATTTGCAAACAAATATATTCGTATCTTCTTTTCTAAAATGTAAAAAAATAGAGATAATATTGAACTTAATAGACACTAATAACCTGAATCAAGGTGCACACAATGTAAATTAAATAAGTTAAAAATTTTTTTTTATTTTTGATTAATATGCCTTGCAATTAGTTTCAAACCAATTTGAAGATTGTTGTCTTAATAATTTTAAAATGATGAGGCTGTTTGAAAATCAATATGTTCATACAAACATGAATTGTGTGACTAAAAGTGAAGAAATTGTGATGTCTGATGTCGCAGCTATCACAAAAAAATCGAAAATTGTTACGAAATATATTGCCTACGAGGTTGACAAATGGCTATATTTCTTTAAAATTTTTTACTTTTTTTTCAAATCAAAAACTTTCAATTTTCTAAAGTTTGAAATCGAATTAACAGGAACAAGATACGTTTTGATCAATAATATTTCAGCACGTATAAAAAGTCATTCAATGACCTGTCAGTAGAAAACAAATGATGTTATAAATTGTGACAGGAGAAAATATGTATAACAAAGGCTTATTCGCATGCCATCCAACGCAAAAGCCAAATACAATCTAATTTTTAACATTTTGCCGATAAATGTGTGTCATTTTTGCTAGTATTCCATTTCTATAATAAAGTAAATCATCAAAATTAAGCACACAATTAATTTTAATGTTAATTTTTTCATTTTCTGAAACAAAAAATTATTCCAAATTCTTCAACCTGAAGAATATAAACGAATATAAACTCTGATTTCAAATAGTTTTCTAAAACGTGGAGTATCCCTTTCTTTCAGTTTCTTTTTCAAATTTCAATAAGAAATAAACACATGGAAATAAATAAAATTAATAACGCATGATAAACGCCAATCATACAATATTACCTAATTTCCCTTACAACAAGATAATTAAGTTCAGGTATTAAATGCCATAAAGCACCGAAATAAGGTGACGTTACTTTTTATCAATTTTTTTCTCATAAATCAGTAGTGGGAATGTAAGTACGGGCACTGATAAAAGAGAAATTAAGAGGTTCGCAGTTAAAGCATGATGGCTTATTAAAGGCTTTAACAAAGTAATAATTCCGTCCCATTTCTTCTATTTTGTTTCGCGAAGCAATTAAAGAAGCTCGCGGAATGAAGGTATCAACATTACATCCAATATAAGTTTTCGCAAGCGGGATTAACCGAGCTTAGATTCTTACAGGTCCGCAGCTATCCAGGACAAGTTTATATTAAACTGGAAAACGAAGGGGAATACAACTTACTGGATGTAGGGTGAACGGTGCAATTATCACTCGGAACACAATATGGATCATTTATATTTCAGGCGACATTTAACATCTGCCGCGAAAAGTGAAGAAAAAATTATAGGGGGTGGGTAGGGGGTTGGCGTAATGGTAACGTATGCGTCGGCGGTAACGAGAGATGATGTTGGGTAGGGGTAGACTCGATTGGGTTGATCTACAAAGAAACCGGATTGGTTTAGAATGAGGAGGAGGTGACAACAGTTGTCACTTCTTCTTTTAATTGGTCCTGTAAGTATATCTTTTTTAGAAATAGTACAGGGGAATATGCCAATGACATCGCCAACACCATCTCTTGTCATTCTCCACAATCGTGGTACCATCTCCACACACAATCCTTTACCGGTGAAAATATCATGGTCACCGTAAAAGTCGCTTACGAATCTTAAAATTTAAAAAGATTTTACATTGAATTAATTTAGTTTAAAACATTGTGATGTGATATAACTGATAAACTCATTTCTTTTTTAATTTTGACTTGTTAAACCACTTTTATAATGATGGGTCCAAGTATCAGTGGTATACAGGCTTCACTTACTTGTGCCTGGTCTGTGCCTACATTAATTCTGCACTTTAAGAAACAAAATTGGCTGACGGAGAAGCTCGTACGACGTCGCAGAGTGGTTAAGACGGTGACACTTTTTGGATGTGGACGTGATTCGGTGATATGATAAAACTATTGAATGAGGAGTTGCTGACTGTTAAATTACTGATCAATTGACATTAGTAGGTACAGAAGATGTGATGAACTTTGTGGAAATGACGCCTGGATTTTCTTGGTAGTGGTGACAGTTAATCTACGACTAATCCTATCCCAGACTGTAGATAATGTTTTGATCATGTTTGGGTTACGTCTGGCTGTTTTATAATTGTCTTCCCTGAATTAAATTGCCAGGTAACGGACAATATGACCCACTTGTTCGTTACGGTGTTGGAATTATTTTGAATTTTTATGTTCGTATTGACCGCCAAAAGTTGGTACATGCTTTGTGCTTCAACAATTACTAACACATATTTTTATACTTTCTCATTAATGCCTACTTTCGCAATAGATACTACAATGTGGTTTATTTATAAATAAGGGGGTCGTGTCGCCCGACCGTGTCCCAATATATTGAAACATATCGTACGCACGTAATTATGAAACGAACTGAAACACACGGATTCAAATTAGTCAACACTCGGAAAAAAGATCGAATGACGAGAAAGCTTCATTATAATACTGAGAAAATGTAAGTAAATGTAAAAATGGAATAGTAACTAGAGGAATGAAAAAGTCACCATTGATTTAATGGAAAAACTTTGATGCACTGTTATTAGAAAAAGAATAAAACGACATTGTCGGAACAGTGAACAAACCTAACCTAACCATTTGTAAATTGTACTAAAATAAGAAAGAAAAATCGTCCATAGGTACTAGAAATAAAGTTGGTGAATAATCAATAACTGAGTAAGTGAAAACAGTTGATTCTAGAGAAAAAAGTAAGGAAATCAAGAGGTAAACTGTTCAATTCTAGGCGATGTTTGTCGACAACAGAAATTTGCATCGATCAAAACCACATTTGTGGAATTTTTCAAATAGCGTTTGGTAAAGTAAGATTTCCCCATGTATGTGATGCATTTGTCCAAGATTAAATAAGGATTTTTCTAAATAATTTAAGCGATATCGATTATTAACAGTTTTATACATTCTAGGTATAATTGCGTATTTTCAGAATTTAGAAAATTCTATAACTGTACAAAAGTTTAATAATTGAGGAGTTGAGGAGAGTCAATATATTTCTACACGTTTTTGAAACATTGATAAAATCAATATTGAATTTTCTTCGGCAGCATATAAATCAAGGAAGAATAATACACTCGAGACACTTAATCCTGTATTGAATTTGGCTCTGAATATAATACCAGCAATCTTTGTACTATTTCTATAGCCAGTTCCTAGTCTATTGTACAACGTCGAATATGTGACGTTGCAGTAAGAAAGGAAATAATAATTTTTATTTCCTAGTTGCGCAGATGTTAAGAATACGCTTAATAACTCGGAATACATATGTAGTACCGGTAACTCGAAGTTTCGTTAATTAGAACCTAAAGCAATTTTATTAAAAAATTAACAAATATTTGAACAGTGCGAAGCATATATTTTTTCGAGGATGTAAAAAATTCATCCACAATACATATACAGTCACGGCTGAAGCAAAAGTTAACAAAATAATTGAAGATTATTGGACAATTTGCAAATGGGCAGACGCAAAAAATATGCAATTAAGTAAAATAAACAAATTTCCGATGAGACTTAAATAAACAAGCTCAACCAGGTCATTCTTTCTAGGAATGTCTCTGGAGAATTGTATGAAATCGTAAACACATTTGAAAATATAATTGAAAAAGAAATATTTAAATATAATTAATACTTAGCAATTTTCTGTACAAACGTATATACTGGTCGCAAATAAAAACCAATGAAGAATTGATATTACATATTGTACAAACCTTTAGCCAAACAAACCCAGTTTATAATGCCGTGCCCAATGGTCAGTTAATCGTAATTGGATTGACCCAACCGTTCCCGCGAATCCTAGGTAGCTCAATATGCCAACAATCACTGCCGGCTCGTGGAATAATTAACAAGTCCGGGCCGATAGTCTATTTTGCCGTCGCCCCTCACCCTGCCCCAACAAAACAACCTCACGGATAGAGTTTACACATGCATGATGAAGTCAACCCAGAAAGTACTGATCGACCAGTAAAAAAGAAGTGATTCTTCACTTAACTCTTTCGAAAGGACTGGTACCATCTATATGTATTTTCCATCGAATATTTCTAAAAGACTGACCTTGTTTATTTGCATTGTCATTGGGATTAAATCTGCCGACGGAATATTCAGAATTTCGAAATACAAAATGAATGAGAGAGTAAACAGAAATCTTGTGACAAATTTCGGGAAGATATTTGTCTCCCTAAAAACTATGTAGCGGAATAAAAAATAAATAGATAAATAAAAGCATGCCGATACCATATGAACAATTAGAAATACATGAATACGCTATGGAAGAATAGAAGACGTACTTCATTCGAGAAAAAGAGCTTGTCTCTTGCTTATAAAAATAACGATATTATGAAGATGCACACTGTCTGACGATTAATTTTTCGTATCAGTTGAGAAATGCATATTAACACATTCGCGACCGCTGACGTGAATTCACGCCTTTTCAAGCTCTATTCCTGGGTGCCGCTAACGTTAATTCACGTCATTTTAAATTCTATTCCTGATTGGTGCTGATGTAAATTGAAGTCATTTTAAATTCTATTCCTGATTGCCGCTGACGTGAATTCACGTCCTAAAATTTTTGTTTATGAATGTGGCAAGATTAGGCGCTTTCGATAACACAGCGTAATAAAAATGCAAACCGTTTTTTTCTATCAGTTCTAGTTTTTGAGAAAATTAGTTTTGAAAAATCACACTTTTTTCAAACCTGGAATATATTTACAGCGCAACAATTAACGATAAACAATTATGGAGAGTTCCTTTATGCAAAAATCATTGTTTTTCGATTTATCGCACTAACCAGAAATATTAAATTTTGTTTTTACTCGGCTTTTCCAAAATACCTGTAACAATGCGAAATAAATTCAGCACAATACTAACAAGTGGTTTATTATCTTCCTATAAAACAAGTATACAAATTATAAAAACCCTTTTTTCTCTTTTTTATTTTAAACAACACATAATTGCAACATTGAAATTTCATAACAAATTTTATAACTTTTATCCTTGCTTTAACGATAAAAGTTTGCGGCAACCAGATTTAGAATTTCATTATTTTTGCCGGTAGTTACTCAGTATTAGAAACAGACAAAATTTGGTGGTCGCGAATGTGCTAAATTAAACTTTATATTGCATATTATTGAAAAAAAACACATTGCTTAATTTTTCTCAAGCTCTTAATAACATGCTATGACATACGAAGGCGTTTGAAGTAAATAAAAATAAACGCTGTTTAACGGCAGTAAGTATGTACCCGCAGCAGATATATTTTTTTTAATTAATTCGGTTTTCAGCCGAGAACACTAAAACCAAAATCAGTCTTCTACGAACTATCATTTCGTAGATATAATATATAAAAAAAAATTCAACAAGGGGATGTATCTCGATGGGGATTGTTTGTGAACCTAATTATACAGCTTTTCTTGATTTTTTTATGCGCACAATGGATCTTGAAATAGGTTCCCGATATTGTTACACCTTGTATACATATACGTATCCACGATTATCTTTATGTATCAGTTCATTACAACTGTGTCAATCATTGCTAATAAAAAATATTAATAAATCGTTGTTCAATTTAATTAAAATGACAGTTGTGTTGAAATAGCTAAAAGTGTTTAATTATAAAAAGGAAAAACACTGGAAAACTGGAATGTGAATTTTGGTAGCACTGAGAAAATTTGTTTGGAATCATAAAATACATATTTATTATTTCCCGTATTTTTGGAACCATCTATGTCTTTGATACCCCGCATTGTAAATATCACGAACCGAATTTCGCTTGGACATCGAGTAAATGTAGCATAAAATTTCCGCTTCAACAATGATAATGATGATAATGATAACATTCCAACAATAATGCAATCTCTAACCGCGTTCGATTAAATCCAATACATCATTTACCTCAAATAATGGATTATATTGTTTGTTATCACCCATGTATTCCGTTATCACAAATGATGCTTATTGTGTAAAAACTTTTCATGGTAGAATTATTTTGAATATGTTAGATTATTTTTGGAGAACGTAAATAAATATTGTAAAAATTATTATAAATTGTACTCAAACAAACTTCAAGAAGGTTGAAGTTACATTATATTTATATAAGTGTAATTGTTTTCAATTGTTTAAAGACTTACGTTTTTGCTAAAAGTCTAATAATAATGCTCTGTAAATTTCCGGAGAATCTCGTGTCCACATCAATGCTTTGATAAACACAAAAGTGTCTTTGAATTTTTCTCTTCTACAATTCAGAAAACTTACTGAGAGAAAAGTGACGAAAGACCACAGGGTACTAACTCTTCGCCTCAGCATCTTTAAAACTTCTCCTTCAATACCGTAAAATCTCTATTTCCGCACACGATGCCGTAAAAACCGAGAAACAAGCGGCTCCCAATTTTATTACGTTAAGATGGACAATTAACACCTTCACCTTCACCTTCCAACAGGATGTGCTCTACGACACCATAAACTCGATGCATAAAATAATTCAACAACTGTATTATTTAGACTTCACGCAAATATTTTATTACCGTCCATCATTATTAATTAATTACCGCCGTCTACTAAATTATTAATAATGGTCTATAGAAATGTGAATTCAAACAATCTTGAGTGACATAGAATAAATTAAGCTTCAATGCAATGTGTACAATTAAAATTTAAACGTTTATGGTTTCAAGCACCAATTAAGAGGTTACAGGAAAAATATTGCTGAAGCAGCATTGTTCAAAGGTCCAATCAATTCTATGGATTCAGCAATTACTTTTTTGAACGCATCATTAGCTGGAACTCTTTACCGATAATACCGTTGCCAGCGATGCAGCTATTATCGTGCCGATATTCTTTCCATTAAGTTTAGCTTAAACCCAGCGAAGTCGTTCATAAGTATCGAATCTTCCTCGTTACGAATTCGTTCCATCGTTTTTTCGTCTCATTATCCATTTACGGAGTCGACTGTATCTTACGAAACGTGCTCGTCGAAACAGATACGCGTTTAGTTGGGATTATATTGGTAGCAATGCAAATTTCTGTTTGCGCACTCGAGCTTCTCGACAATTTAATTGCCCCATCGCATCGTAGCGTAACATACCGTGTGTCTTGTTAGTTTCATAACGGACGGAAATTGGAAGGTTTAATATACGAGTGAAATTTCGTGGAAGCGAGACGAATATTTACAATTCGTCGTTTTGTTTCGCGGTAAATGGCCACTTAAGTCTGGGATGGATTCGTATCTCGATATGGTGAAAAGAAATCGCACAATTTCGATACATGAACTTGTTTTTTTGTTTTTCTTTTTTTTTATTTTTATTGTATACTAACAAGGAGGAACGAGCATGTTTTTCTGAATTGCTTCTAGGACAGAGATACTTCATGAAAATGTGAGATACGAAGGGGTTTAAATGTACATGTGTTAGGCAATGTTTGAGATTTTTTTTCAATGAATATACACATTTAATTCCCTTGTGTAGTTCACTGGAAATCAATATTTGTGTAGTTTTAGTGTGGCATAGGGACATTAAACTATGATAAATTTGGAAAGTATTTTCGAATCGAAACGTTGCACAATTTCAACAGGAAGTGAACATACAGGGTGTAACAAAAATTCTGGGACACTTTAGGTTTGTAGATAGAACACATAAAAATAAGAAAAAAAGGTCTTATAAGTTGTGGGCGCAACCCACCCCCTATCGAGATACAACCCCTTTGGTAAAAAATTTTAAAAAAATCACATCTCCGAAATGGTACGTCGTAGAGGACCGATT
Source organism: Mimumesa dahlbomi (assembly GCA_917499265.3). NCBI lineage: Eukaryota > Metazoa > Arthropoda > Insecta > Hymenoptera > Crabronidae > Mimumesa > Mimumesa dahlbomi. The sequence goes on from OU824127.1 coordinate 8,229,261, forward strand.
TTGATTGTAATATAACCGGAAGAGACTAAAGTTTACGAAAAAAAATATTACTATCTACGCAAAGGAAGATTTAGTGAATGCCCTCAATTTTTCCCAAGTTGTTACAAACCTGCTACGGTATAGGTAATCGACGTTGTTTGAATTAAACAAGAATAAATGCTATTTAGCAGCAATAATCGCAGCAATTATATTTTTTTCTATTGTCTTTGACCTTCTCCGGTTATATTGCAATCAAAACGGGTCTTCTACAACGTACCATTTCGGAGATATGATAAAAATTTCTTACAAAAGGTGTTGTATCTCGATAGGGGGTGGTATTTAGACAAAACTGTATAGACTTTTTTTTCATCTTTTGGTGCGTACTATCGATACTGAAAAAGTGTCCCAGTATTTTTGTTACACCCTGTATATTACAACGATAAAGAAATACTAAATATTATTTGTAAAAACATTCCCTTTACCCAACCGAAGATATTTCGATGTGGAACGAATACGTGAAACTTGAAGTTGATGTACTTAAAGTTAGTGGACAAACATGTACCTAAAGTTAATATGAAAAACATAGTTTCGAGAAAAGCGCAGGAGGGGTCTGGAGTTTATTTATTTTATTCATAAAGAAAAAATGTAAAGAGTTACCATTGCTCGTTAATTGACGTATCTCCATCGCAGATTTTATACTTGACATGGTTAGAGAGAGCCGCACATACTGCGAGAAAGTTTTAAATTCTATACATATCTAGTCAGCGCATTTAAAGAATATGCCGGAATTTATTATTTTTTTTAGTCGTATTCGTGATAGGTTGCATCTCTACAATATATAGGGTGTAACAAAACATGTGGCTATAATTTTGGGTATTGATAGAACGCACCAAAATAAGAAAAAAAGTCTTTACAGTTTTGTAAAAAGCCCATCCCCTATCTAGATACAACCCCTTTAGTACAATAGTTTTTAAAAATGATATGTCCGAAATGGGAAGTCGTAGAAGATCGATTTTGATTGCAATATAATCGGAAGAGATCAAAATTAAGTAGCATTTGTTATGAATTCATTCTTCACCGATTATAGTGAAGAATAAGTGTAACTTAATGGTACTAAACGCAAATAATATATTTTTTTCATAAACTTTGATCTCTTCCTATTATATTGCAATTAAAATCGGCCTCCTACGACTTACCATTTCGGAGATATAGTTTTTTAAAACTTTTTTACAAAAGGAATTATATCTCAATAGGGGGTGGGCTTTTTACAGAACTGTAAACACTTTTTTCTTATTTTGGCGCGTTCTTTCAATATTCAAAATTATGCTCACATGTTTTGTTACACCCTGTATACATACAATGTTACAAATGTTTTCTAAGCCCTCAAAATGTTGTTACTCCTTAAAGTTCTAATTAATTTGAGATTTGAGCCGTTTATTTTGAAAGTGGCCTAACTCCATTTATCCTCAAATCGAGATAATTAAGGGTTTGCGTTTCAATGAATTTAAAAATATACGTATAGGATACTAATGAGTCATACTGCTTAAGTGTATCTAAGGGTGTTAAATTTATAGTTCCTATTAAAATAGTGGCAATTATTAAGTGAATAATATGCGTTTTCTTATGAAGAATGGAGTTAGGCCACTTTCAAACTACACCGTTCAACTATTAAACTAACTCTGAAAACTTATGTGTCAAGAATTATCGTATTTGCTTGGAATATAAGCAACCTGAAATGCGTTACTGATAAATAACATTAAGTCGTACATGTAACCATTGTTACTTGGAAAAAACTGTAAAATGGAGTTAGGCCACTTTCAAAATAAACGGCTCATTTATAGATGACTGAGAAGATTTAGTTATTTATTTATGATTGAAAACAGTTGCAAACCAAAATCTTAAACGACAACTCTGCATGCACTAATAAGTCTTGGGAAATGGACACTGTGATACTGTTAATGGCTATCGTAAAGAATCTAATCACGTAAAGCTAAGCTTTTTAACTATTTCGTTTTCTTTCGCTGTATAATAATGTTTCAAAAACGAGTACCGTAATTATTCAGAGTGGGACGATATCTGACCAAGTAAAATGAGCGAAAACATAGATGGCAAAGCGAGCCTTTAAAAGATTGGAAAACCTATTTTGTTTCTGTTTTTATTGTCTCGTACGTTCGATGAGTTGCTTTTGATGCATCGATAGCTTTGCAAATTAATTTTCATATAAAAGAGGTTCCGGTGAAAAGCAATTTCTAGATTGATTGCAAACAGTATTTCGCTGAAAGGTTCCCTTCATTTTACACTTCCCTGTATCGCATGAAATTAATTTGCGAATCTAATTTATATTCCACTTGTACAGTAAAAGAAATAACGTAGTAATAATTATTTAAATTCCAAAATGCACAATTAAACCTACTCCTGCAAATCTTTTAAGTTGTTAAGTACCGTATCCCCACCCTGGGTAAACTATTTTCGAGATAACAATATCGAGCCTTTCTGAATTAAACCTTGATTTATTGATTCGTACGATAATAACAAACATTTAAAATTATATATCGTATGCTTAGTTCACTTCTTTTAATAAAACAATAAACAATAGGTAAATAAATAAAATTTAAAATTAATTATTGGATATACTTAGATGTTCAAAATTATTCGACAAATCTTCTTGGTAACTTACAAAGTAATGCAGCAAAATAAAAAAGTGAAATATTTAATTTCGGAATGTCGCATTTATCTCGATTTCTGCTGACATGTAATATTATCTCCGATTAAACGGATGATTGGCATAAATTGCCAGCGGAAATTATGCGAAGCTCTTAAATTTGATGACAAATTTCTACAAAATGCATGGCATTTTGCTGGTTAACATCGTTTATCGATTTCTATAAAATTCCAAATATCGATATTGGGATCAAAATTTCATTCCTCTCGGTGTAAGTAGTCTGATCAAAATGTAAACGTCAACATATTTACTTATTGTTAGACTACTGCTAACATATTATTCTTACAAAATACACGACTGACAAATAAGGAAAGATCATCCTCATAGATATTTGTGTGTGAATCGTAGGCCCATTCGGTTCATCCTGAATGCGAAAACTTATCGGAAATTTATCGGAACGATTTCAGTTTTCATAATTTAAATGAATGACCACTATACCTGGTATAACATTCACGAACCAGATTCTATCAAGACAAGCTTGCGTTAACGTCACGATACAATTGAATTTGACGTTAAATGTTGATAACTCAAATATTTCTGTCAATGTGTAATACATGTACAAATAATAATGATCCAAGTTGAGTAGCATATTAAAGGCACGTTAAAAATTAAACAGGTCATCCAAAGGCCAAAGCAATTAATCGGACTTCTAGATTTTTTAAAATTTAAGAGTTAAAAGCACCCCGTTGACGCTTCTTATTATATATAAAAGAAATTTCTTTAATAAGTAGAAATAACGAAGCAATAAAAGTTTATATGGCCATTGAAAAACAAATGATTCTCTCCTGAAACCAATATGACAAAATTTAATAGAATACTGTAAAATTTATAGTTCAAATTATTCTAAAGTATTAAACATTGTTTTAAAAATGTAACTGGAACGCTTATAAATATTCACGTGATTAATTTTTGTATGGACACATTTACATAACATGTCATACATAATAATTTCAATTTTTGGTCACTGTTTTCATATAATTACGAAATTAATATTCTATCACGGTATAAATTTGGCAATTAATAACTCTAAAAGGCATTAAACGTATTTTATCAACTGTCATTAGGCACTCTTTGTTTTGCCGATTTTATCGATGTGGCAAATGGGTAGCTCAAATCTGAATAATATTATAATTCAAATGGCGAATCCCACCGATACTGTATTTAATACGTAAGGAAAGTACAGAATCTACCAGATTGCGTCCGATGATAAAGTCTATTAAGTTATTATATTTTACAACTTTCCAGCAGATCCAAGATTAAGCAGAGAATTTAAGAGGCTGCCCCATTAAACTCCGTTCGTCTGCCAAGGGAGCTAACGAGGTGTTCGTCTCCGATGTTGATGAAACTTCGTAGGCTTGTTAAGTAGGTGAAAATAAGCGACAGATATTTTTTTATCTGATGAGAGGCCTCTTTAACTCTCGACGTCGACGAATGCCGGGTCACCGTTAACACAGCCATTGAAGAAAAAAACGTAATCGTTGAACGTATACATTAAAAACGAACCTACGTTTATTTATATGATACGAATGTATTTTATTTTAACCCTTTACACCCGAGATTTCTCATTTTTTTCTAATCTTGATGCCGGAAAATCGCCTTTCGAGTGAGAATGAATTGTTAATCATTATGCATTCGTACAATTGCAAACAATATAAATCCTAGTAATCTAGAAAATGTGGTTTTGCGAGCATACGATACAGATTTTACTAGTGGCTCACATTTAACCCAGCATCCGCGTGCGTGCAATTAACACGGTATCCGCAGTTCGGGGGTTGAGGGGTGAAACCACCCTGCAAAGTTACAGCTCGAAACTGCAATTTCGGTAACTATCGTACGTGCAAGTCCATTTTTGGGGGAAAAGGTTTCCACGATTCTCTACGTCAGAGCATCAAATATTTGCAAATTTTGAGAAAAATATGATAGTTGCCGAAATAACATATTAAAGCCTCAACTTCGGGGGGTAGATTTCACCACTTAACGTTGCGTTTCCGTGGATAAAAAAATGTAGGAGCCCCTTATTTTTCCCCTACTTACTGCAACACTATGAAATTTTACTGCGAGCATTCACCTAAACGTGTATTTATAAAAATAAATTATTTTCTTAAACATCGTTGGTGATTATGAAATGTTATGGTGTCAACTTCCAAAATTACAATTGTAAAATAAAGAATAATTCATGCCTGATTATGTGGTTAAGTAAAAAAAAACATTTACATACATACATATTAATACATTAAACGTAAAAGGTTTGAGAAAATTAATATTGAAACATTAAAATAGCGAATAAATTTAAATACATTTTTTCCGGGAATTCTAATGTCTCATTTGGAATTTAATTAAATTCTTCAAGTTTAATGTGTTAGACTAATCACCTCGTTAGCTAAATAGTACGCAGCTAAATATTATACGGTTGTTTATAGGAGTTTCGAATTTATATAATGCTTAATAAACCATTTCCTTATCATCATATCTTGAAGAATGAAATCTAAACACTATGTTCCTTCGTCGCCATACCTACTCGATTAAGATTTTTTTAGCGACATAATTTTTCTTTTATTCCCTTTAAACCTAGTTTTCTGAATTATAAATAAGGGGGACTTTTGTTTGTTTTTATTAGGGCACGCCTTCAATTTTTGGACAGGTTACGTGTTTTTTGGATAAATGAAAACAATATGTATCATACACAATTTTTGAAAATAATACTTATATAAAATATAATATTTCGTATTTCAATATTGAATGCATGAACGAAAACTTATTAGAATTGTAAGTTAAAGAATGTTGTTGAAATATTTTCTGAAAAAGGCAAAAGGCCTTATTACAAATTCGAAATTGCTAAAAAAACATGTGATAAAAAACGGTTTCTATCGTTACACGTTGAACGGGAATTACAAACTCCATAATGACATAGAGGTTTTACAACCGAGAAGTAAAGTGGATTATATCTGCTAAAAGGCTGACCCGCGAATTATGGACTAGCAAACATGTTCCTTCTTTTATTAAATACTGCGCACATATGAGCCGTTTATTTTGAAAGTGGCCTAACTCCATTTTTCAATTTTTTCCAAGTAACAATGGTTGCATGTACAACTTAATGTTATTTTTCAGTAACGCATTTCAGGTTGCTTATATTCCAAGCAAATACGATAATTCTTGACACATAAGTTTTCAGAGTTAGTTCAATAATTGAACCGTGTAGTTTGAAAGTGGTCTAACTCCATTTATACTTAAATCAAGATATTTACTATTGATAATGTCGGAAAGCAGTGATGAAGGTAGTTTTAATTAATTAGTATTTACAAGTTAACCTCAGTTTTGGACAATTGCGTTAGTTGAATAACCAGTACGTTTAATTAATATAAAACTCAAAATTTAATATTAAATTTTAGAAATCATTTCACCCATGGGAAAGAACAGAACAAGACATCAATGAATGAGAATTAAAATTTTAAAGTCTTAAATTTATTACCACGTCGGGGTAGACCAAGAAAGTTCGAAAATATTGTATTGACACCATTGTATAAAAATATCAGACAAATTACAACAGCAAAATTCAAGGACATAATTGACCTATTACGATATATGTATACCACCGGAACATCATGATTTCTTCAATTCCTTTTCACACGCACAAAATGTAGTAAATTGTTTTGTAATAAATTTATGTTTGTAATTTTGTACGTTATGTAGTTAAAAAATGTTTTGAATCGCATAAATTTTGTTTCCGAAGTGTTTTAAAGACATGTAAAATAAATGCAGTATTGTTTTTTTCAATTTGAAGCATCTTAAATTATGTTGAATGGACTTGGGCACCTTCAAATTTTATAATGAATCTGGTTGTTAATTTTGAAAGTGGCCTAACTCCATTCTTGATAAGAAAACGCATATTATTCACTTACTAATTGCCACTATTTTATTAGGAACTATACATTTAATACCCTTAGATACACTTAAGCAGTATGTCGCATTAGTATCCTATACATATATTTTTAAATTCATTGAAACGCAAACCCTTAAATATCTCGATTTGAAAATAAATGGAGTTAGGCCACTTTCAAAATAAACGGCTCATATATTGTAAATATGTTTCCTCATACATGTTGATTGGCATTCAATGTGACTTACGAGTGTTACAAGAAGTTAACCCAAAATTATCAAACTAAACGATACATCACGCGCCGCTGTAATTGGATCGTTAATATTCTAGTGATATTCGGGGCGTTAACGAAGCTGGAAGATAGCAACCGATGCATTTATCTACATCTGCCGAGTAAATGCGAATTACTCGGGTAAGCGACATTTTTGTCGATAATTCCATTTCTTATGCAATTCCCGTTTCCGTTCGAATTCTCGTTATCGAGGGAAAAAATATCAATTCATCGGTTTAATGGTTTCGTTTATTTTCATTAAGTGATCGGCGGAACTAATTAATTGCAATTATATAGGTACTCCCCAGTGATTTCATCGGTTATCGAGAGTCTCTGGGAAATCTGACTATGTAAGAAATGAAACGAGGTTGTCGTCTTCGTGTCGCAGCCTACGTGTGATCTGATTTAATTACATTAATTTGCCCGGGAAATTCTGCTTCCACTTCGTTACTCCAGTTTACAGTAAACTTCCTTAGTCACATTTTACCTGGGAAGTATTACACTAACGCGGGAGACGTATATCGTAGGATTGCAGAAATAATATTAAAGTTTAAAAGTTACAATTCCCAAGAACCTGGTCTCTCAACTGTTACACCGAGCAAAATATAGTTGTATTCGCGACGGTGTATTATCCACGATCATAAAAACAGAATATCAATCCTCCGTAATCAGTAACTTTGCAAACAACGTTATCGCGTCGATCATCCGCTATTATCAAAGACAATTTATCAACGGCTAAAAAGCTATGCAAATTCTTCACGCAAAAACATCATCGAGTGCAAACGCCGCCGGGAAAATAACGGAACTCTTCACGGATAATTCTATTTCCGTCACAGCCGACGGCTCTCGGTGTTCCTGTTATCGCAGCACCAAGTAAAGAGCAGAAAACGGGGCGAAAGAGAAAAAAAATAATAAAAGATATACAGGGTATTCCGCAGGATATAACAACCGCCAAGAAATAACTAAGAAACCGAGTCAAGATGAAACGATTATTATGGACGAAAATTTCGGCGCTCGTTATTAACTTTTACAATTAATTATGGGTACAATTAAGGGGTGCCTGTTGTCCCTATGCCACGTAAAATAACTCCTTTTCAGGCACCATTGTATATGTAAGTCATAAAGATAAAAATCTGAAATTTTTTAGACATGCCATTGTAGGCCTTTATTTGTAAAGTAAATTAACTTTCACCTTAAATTGCCCTTGTTATATTATTTTGTATATGTATTCAACATAAAAATGCGCGTTTTAACGATAATTAAGTTTCTTCATTAAATGTATTAAAGGTATTTGTAATACAAGTAATACAAGTGAAAAAAATTTATCCTCCATTTTGTACAGTGTTATAGCTATTCATATCTAATGTAAACAAAAAACAATTTTTCAGGGATTCTGCTAACTTTACACTAGTTTACTACATTATTATGATTTCATAATAAACCACTCTCCGTATTATACGTATATGATACACATTTTAATAAGTGAATAAGTAACAATTAGTTGTGAAAATTTCGTGATCTTCGGGAGTAAATGCACTTAATATTTATGCGCAAATAACAGAGAAATATGTAAAATATTTAAAAAAAAAAGAAATACTAAAATATTAAAAATTGTTAAGTGTGTGCCCAAAGCTTATTAACGATTTCTAATATATCAAATGATATATTCACACAAGTAATAAAGTTTCACAGCTAATTTGAGTAAGAATAATCTCTTTTTAACGATCGTAAATATAATAATATTGATAATACAGACCTTAACCGGCTATATAACGATCATATATGAACAAAATTCAGTTCAGTTTAATTATTTTGTTCATATATGATCGTTATATAGCCGGTTAAGGTCTGTATTATCTAATTTGAGTAATCACGTAATGAGATCTCACATTGTCGGGGACTAATTTATCGCACTCCAACCACCCTCCAATGGCCTTCTATAGCAGCGAACCCACAGATGTTAAAAACATGGCCAATTTCACGTTCAATTTCATGGTCGGGGAGTTGTCTGTAGTAAAACGAACGGCAGCTGGTTCGGCAATATGTTAGCTTTTTGAAGTTGGACCTGCTTACCACAGACGTTAGACATTCAGAACCTAGCCAAATTCACGCTTCATTTTATTACCCTGACGTTAACAGTGTTGAAAACACGGACCAACTTGTTGGAAAGGAAAATCCGTGTGTTGGATAGCTTCTCGGAGTTGGCTCGTTTCCGCGAACCGTCCAAATAATTCTGCGATTTCACGTCCACCGAAACACGGTGCTTACGCCATAATAGGGCACAAAAATAAAAATTGCTCTACAGGTCATAATTGTTGCGACTATCTTCGTCCGCCTTAACCTTTTGCACTCCATTGCCGAAAATGACTCGACATCAGCTTTTATCGTAGGAATTCCTATGTCGAGTCGTACTTGGCATTTTTAAATTCCCAGTTTAAATACTCAGTATATGTATTTTAGAATACATTATAATTTTAATAAGATGGTATAAAATTTCGCAAAAGCATTTTGTTAGAACTTATTAGCGATTTTTATGATCTAAAAATAAAACTGGGGAATTATTATTTTAATTTTTACATCCAGAAGAATGACACAAGAATTGTGCAGTTTGCTGCAACGAAAACTACCCGAAGGAAGAAAACGTATTTGTTTGTCAAAGGTGCAAAAGGAAACCAGGTTTGCGTCCTGTTTCAAACGACATTTTACCTTACAACATTTCAAAATTTGAGAAAAATGTAATTAAATGGGTTCGCATGTTCCAGAATTATAAATTATAGCAAAGATCCATGCTGAACTCAGTAGTATTTAATATCTTTAGTAAAAAATATTGTTTAAAATATATGCCAGTCAAGGAACTGTTATTCGAAGAAAGTTTCAAATATATAAAACCCTTAAAACATTAGAAACTAATTGGCAACATATTTGAAATCTAACTTGGAGTGCAAAGGATAATTCATGAGTCGCTAGCCATTTGATTAATGCGCGTAAAATATCGGTTTTTGATTAGGTGAAAACTTGTTTATCCTAATAAATTAAATTATGTGTACTATAATGCAGCAAATTAGTAAAGCACGTTCGGCGTCAGACTTCTCTAACATGAACAAAAGTCGAACCTTTAACAATATTAAAAAGACACGACATATCCGCCAGTCGTGCAGTTTTAATACATAATATTAACGAAAATTTTGCAAACTTGTAACGCGTTAGACAAAATTAACGTTGAGAAACGAATTTGAATGTTTCCAGGCATCATTTAGTTGACGAATTTTTCTTCTATACGACAGTAGAACATTTTTGGGGCTTTCTTAAAAATATAAAAAACAGAAGACTTAAAACTATAAAAGACCCTTGGAACAAGCTGCCCTCACGCGTGAACACGTCTGACCTTATCGGATAAAAGCTGTCTTTAACTCTAGATCGCTGATGAGCTCTGTATCAAAATAATGATCGTATCGATTTATAAATATAATAATATCAATTTTAAGGATCGTGAATATAATCATAAATTATGAACCTTAACTGGCTAAAAAACTGGCTTTTTTGGTGCCCTTTTTTCGTTCAAGTTTAAAAAGGGTGATAATAAAAAAGGTGTCATAAATGTAATCGATCTATTTGTCAAAAACTTTTTCGTAAATATTAGTTTGTGTCTGTGTACTTTGTATACTGTTAAAAGCAGTAATTAATATGATCGCAATTAAAAGTAGCCTAAGCGTGATTCCAATAGACAGATACACGCCGAGAAAGTTTGATCCATCTCTTTTTATTTAATTAACTGTAGAAAAGTTAACTCCAGCTATAATCGTGTGTCGTGATACAGTTTGATACCACGTTGGATATCGAAGCGGTAATTAATTGAGGTTCAGTTGTTGTTGCGTGCATTATACATAATACCGATACAATTGAGATGCGTGATTGCGCGGATAAATCAAACGATTCGCGAGAAATCAAGCGATCCTCATCTAGAACGAGAAAACAGCGAAGCTTACGCTCCCGATTTTTACGCATTTTCATAGATTTATTAAACGGTCGAAAGTGTATGATAAGTATTGCTTTTTTTATTTGCCGAGATGCAATTTTACGAAAATGTACGATATTTAATGAGAATATTATCTCAAAAGCTGATATAGAATAAAAAAATTCACTGGAAAAGGATTCATGATTTTTTAAATAGATATTTTTCACAATTTGTGGAGAAAGAATTAGGTAAGAAAAGTATTTACTACTATCGTTTTAAAATTTGAGAAAATTGGCACAGTAATAATGGGAGAAGGGAAATTCGTTTCTACCTGAGACCCGCTTGTATTCTCGCGAATCGTGTGAATTTTCCGCACAAATGACATTAATTTGTCGTAATTATTAATTTATTTACTCGAAATCAGTTATCACATGAAATGCTAAAGTTGCACGTGGACATCATATTCCTACGTATGCAGTTTAAAACTAATTTAAAAAGTCTTTAAAACGTCGAAATTATACTAATTTAATAATTCTACTAATATGAAACGGGCATATGTCCCTTTCCTCACTTGACTCGTTCGAAACCAATTTCATATTGAGTATGTGGTAACGATGAATGTATATTATCAGTTGTTATTGAAGAATTAGACGTGGAGTGAGATCGTTCTTAATTAAAGTAAAATTTAAACTTGAATCGTTTTTAATTTAACACGAAACAATGTGTAACGACGACCAGAATTGTTGAAATTGCAAACAAAAAAGAGTAATCATTATTTATTGTTGCTTCAAAGTAACAAAAGAAAGTGACGAATCAATTATTCTAGAAAGTAGCAACAGTGGCGTGGAATAGAAATAAAGGTAGGTTGTCAATTTAGGAAATTACGATAATACTTATAAAATTATTAATAAATTTACACTGGCCTCTGTAACGATCTAAATTTATTAATAATTATATTTAAGAACGATTGTTAAAATTAAAGAGTTTAATACTTATAAAATTACTAAATTACGATATCATTCAATTTTCTACGTAAATTCTTCATAATAGATCGATGACGTGGCAATTTATTCTGACATTATTATGCATATTACGGTGGTAATTTATTGAATCAATTTATTATGGCAATAAAAGTAGATTTTCTCTTTTCAAATTGTCAAATATAAAAAAATACCAGTGGTCGAGGTGGTTTTTTAATACTTTCGCGAACGATAACGTAAGTCTGACATTTAAAATTTTGAGCTTAACGTCGATAACGCGCTCATGTCATTTCAAATTTTTATTTGTCAGACCGGCACCAAATATACTTATTTGTACTAACTTATTTACAAAAATTTAAATAACATAATTATATGATAAAACGTCACACATAATTTATATTTAGAATTAATTAAACAGCAAATCCTTGTGCTGGCCAGGTTATAGACTTTGGAAAATTGTACGCGGCACTCAGCTAAGGGTTTCTTTTTAAAATCATTGATATCGAAAATATTTTTTAAAAAACTGCTCCTGAATGGGTTAAAGATTCAATACATAAAATATTATATCTATGATACTAGACGAAAAATTTCTATTCCGGCCGTCCTTCATTGAGGTAAGGGTTTAATTATGCGAACCAACTCGTAGAAAGCAAACGAGGGAAAAAGAAATTTAAAAATTATAGGGGTCGAAGGTCTCTCGAAATCCGGCCAATTATAATGTCGATCGATACGGATTTTATCGGTGGAACCACTCGACCGGGCATCGCCGCAAATATTTCTATCTCATCGCGAAAGCACCCTCGACTTTCGAGGAGGCACAAAGGAGCCGAAAGAAGAACGACGCCACTTCTATATTAAGAGGTAGCAACCTATGGATGAACCCAGCCAGGCAACAATGTACACTGCTGAAGAAAACTATTACTAGAGAGATGTTCACGTTTACCAAGAGGGCCGATAACTTACGAGCTGACCTTAGCTAAATCGGGACCATCAAAATGTCGTTATCTTTGTGGGATAAAAAAAAAATATTAGCGGAAGAAGGTGGCGATTGTAGCGGCACACGGTGCGACAAAGACCTTTCTCGGGGAAATAAAAAACATGGGAAAGGATATTGCGAGTAATAAGCGAAATTTTGTTTCTACAAGATTGTTCTTTAACGTTCCCGTGAAATATCATTAGCTCGTTCTTAATTTCTATGAACTTCGAACATTTATCATAGTTTGCGAGCGGATTTTTTATCTAACTTTCTTGGTACTTTTGAATACACGGTTTTAATACCTCGCACGGGAACTGATTTATTCTCCCATTTTTCCAACGCCTATATTCTGAGCCCCCCATTTTATTTGTAATTAGTACCATGTAGGCGGAAAACTGTGCTACGACCGTTATTCAGAAGAACGTTTGCCTTGTAATTTGGCTATTCGTTCATTGAAGTTCACATACGGATGAATTGAAAGGTGCCACAATAAAAATTAGCCAGGTGCTACATTTTTACGGTAAATTGTAGATCGGCAGGTTTAAATTTTTTGATCCTATCGTTTGTCATTTAGTTTTGCAGGTTTCGCTTGGCAACTTTAACTTTTTAATTTGGTTCAACAAGCGTAAATGTTTTGATTATTGTATTCTACAATACATTTGTCAAACGATGAAGTTACAGGCATTTTTAATATTTTAATTCCTAGTATTTTATCAAACAGATATCCTAAAGCTGAACATTTTTGTCGGAGAAAATTACACCGATTTGTGCCCCGCGTGGAAAAAATTGGTAATATTCTGTAAATGAAAACGTTACGTTACTACATACAGGAATTCATTTTTTTACTGCAAATAAATTCAGGGAGTAATTTTTCTTGCCAGGCATTAGCTTCGATTAACTGTTTTTATTAGTATATCATTTAATTTTCATATTTACGATTGACGTCATTAATAACATGAATAAATATAATAAAATAAGTAATTGAAATTTCGGTCTCTTTACTAATAGGTAATTTGGAAAAGTAATGACGTGGTCTCCCTAAATTGAGATCGACTCTTTGTGTACTACACTGTTCGAAATTATTAATTAAAAAATGACATGTATGTATAACGTAAATATTTACACATATAATACATACGGCAGAGTGCAAAATGTGATATCGCTAATGGTTTTGTTAGTATCGACGGTTTATCGTTAATGCAGTGGCCATCGCAAAAACTGATTCCGTGTGAGTGCTCTAAATTATGACAAAACCACCAAATCGATTTAGGTGAGGTCCGCCAAAGTTGATTTCCCATGCAAAAACTGACACGAACTGTCACTAATCGATCGTTTTCAATTAATATCTGCAATGCATATTTAAGTTTTTGGTTTTAAATACTTAGTCTCACAGTATTCTCATGAATTTGGTGTCAGCAGTTAATGTCGATACAGAACAATTAAAATAATGAGTTGGAAAATATTCCTAATAATAATTTGAAAATGTTAACCGCATTTTTAACACCCTTATCGTTAAAGTTTGAACGTTTATGGAACAAACATCATTACTCCTGGTAAACTCTAATTTTTGCTTTTTTGCACAGTTTTCTCCCGCGGATTAACCTCGCTATGTATTTCTTTTAGCACTGATACAGAAAACAAATTAATTGGTTTATTTAATTATAAACATAATACCTCTTATTTAATATTTCAGAATATAAAATGAGAAAATTGAGAAGAAAATAAATATAATGTTAATATTCACTTCTCAGTAATAGGTGACGTTTGAGAAGTACAAATGCTAAATACGTGCACCAAACAATTATAATATTCTATGTAAAAAATAACTTACTTGGCCTTTTTTTGCGATCTTCCAACTTCAAAAATGATACATATATAAAAAAATTAAAATTGTTAAACTTACTTACATGTTAAAATATAATGTAAACTTGAATACATCACCATCACATATTATTTAGTTTAATTATAATATTCTACTAATAAATCCATAAATCCAAAACGATAAAAACAATAAAAATTTATTTCATTTAATATTCATAAGACGGCAAAGCGATATTAAATTTAAAATATGCTATTTGTAAGCTAGTAGGTGTATAACGTTTTCCACAGGACACCTCAATTTTATTTTCACGTCCGCTCGTAAAAGCTTGACGAAGACAACAAAAAAATCGTAACAATGCCAATGCGCGGGAATATCACCTGTACATACCTAAGCAAACGTATTCTATACTGTCGGTACGTAACTTCCGCCTATATTTTACGAACACACCAGCTGTTTCCGTCACAACTTATAGTCTCCAATTATTCTCAATAACACCTGTGAACAAACTCTCGTAACTTCACATCCATATCCGACACATTATTCGGTAAACGATTTCCGCGTAAATGACTTGGCACTACACGCCACTGAATTTACGAGTGCGGCCCAATTATATGCAGACACGCGGACCGTGTCGATAATGAGAGACTATTCGGTGGCAATGCTATTAAGCGATGTCCAAGTGTCCAGCGGCACTAATCAAGGAACATCAGTTTCGCGCAACGTCGACGGAATCTGCGGAACGTTGACGTATGTATGTCAGCAGTATGCCACTGTTTACTATCGACTTATTAAATCAATCGAATGGCGGGAACACATTTATCGTCAATGGCGACGAAACCCGATTTACACGTGGAATAGCAATTAATTAACTAGATATGCTAAATCGCAGGAGAAATTTCCGACGGGAGGCCGACAAATTTGAACGACTATTTTTTATGAAACTAGAGACATGTCCGTTTTGTTTAAAATGTTCTTTTAGAGAATTCTCAAACATGATAGTGTGGGGTTTTAGAAAACAAGCAGAATGAGAGCTGAGCGCAAGTGTGACGCGTTGCGAGAGTTGTAGAGAGAGTTTTTGGATTCGTAGAGTGTTGAAGATTTCTCAGTGGAATCAGTCGAGAGTAAAAGGCTTCTGAGTGCAGAAGCAAAAAGTTTTTATAAAGAGTTTTATTTGTGAATTGTTTAGTATTAAAGTCCACGTGCGTGAGCGGCTTTAATACTAATTATTATTAAGATTTAGTTTAATAAAACCAAGTTTAAGTAGAAACAATTCAACACAATTTATGTCTTCTGAAAATTACCACTCGTAGAAGAATTATCCCAAAACAACATCAAATCTTCTACAATAGTGAACATATTAAAAATTTGTTACGATCACTGGCACGATTCACAAGTATTGTCA
Source organism: Mimumesa dahlbomi (assembly GCA_917499265.3). Lineage (NCBI taxonomy): Eukaryota > Metazoa > Arthropoda > Insecta > Hymenoptera > Crabronidae > Mimumesa > Mimumesa dahlbomi. The sequence goes on from OU824127.1 coordinate 8,245,245, forward strand.
ACGGAGTCAAGTCTTTCAAATGTGATTATTAACCGAATAATAAGCGTTGTGTGTAATATGCAGAGTGTTCTAGCTTAATTAAGTTAGCTCCACTGTTTTTGCTTGATTCACTCTTCCATAGTGGCGTTCTCTTAAAAAAAACCTGAAGGAGAGGGCGTGTACGCCGCTAACTTTTTTGTTCAGGTAGAAATACTGAGTTTTCCTATTGATTAACAGCTATAGAATTTTTTTGTTGGTTAGTGAACCATTTCTTGTTACATATTTCCCATAAAAACTCTCTATGTGAATGTAACTTCCTCAAATCAAATTGGAATCACATAATTGGATATAGATACCACGTGTACCCTTCCTGTAAAAAATCGTGGAAACCTTTCTGTATTCAATCATTACACTCTACGAGTAAAAAGTATAGGTCCGGATATGGTTGCTTATTTTAATAAAGCACAAACTTTTAACGTAATTAACATGAAAGTAATCATTGTCACGTTGGAAAAATGGTTGCTAGACAAAAAAAAGAAAAGTACTTTCATAATTTAGTTAACTGGCAAAACGTGTGCAGTGGCGGGTATCTATTTTTATAAATACATTTGTATATGTTTAAAATCACATGAAACTTGCAATTATTTATACGGTTTCGATGCACAGTCATGTTTACTATGATTCTTCATCAAATCGCAGGCGATAAAATGCCATGATTGTTAATATTATTTTATTTTTTAAAGCAAGGTAGATGACATTTGGTGCTTCCATGTGAAATTTACTTTTTCTTTTGATACATGCGAGGATTCGTGTAAGATATCGTGGTCATACAATATACCATGATTACAGGGTGATATAAACCATAACCAAATAGAACCAGGTGGCTGATAGTGTTTCCTATTCCGTATTCTGTACAAATTCATGAAGTGCACAGATCTAAACTGGACAAGCATTGGAATATTGAATTGTAAAACAATTGATGACAGAAAATTAAAAATACCGAACTTTATGAATGTACCTGAAATCGCGACGAAAAATATGCTGCAGGAAGTGGCGAAGAAAATGTATATTTTTTAAATAACAATAACTCGGTAGATTTTCAAATTAAAGAAAATTTAATTACGTAGAGATAAAAGTAGTAGAATATGATTTATGTTAATAGTTTATGGATTGTCTCCGAAAAATAAGACTCGACAAGAAACATCCTTTTCTTTTATATGCACTCTTGCAATTTATATTTAAAACTCTGCATTACTCTTCCCCACCATTTTTTCAATCAAATTAACTTTCGGGCGAATAGAATCTTTCGGGTCCTAAATATTGCGGAGTTAGTTTATGTATATCACTGATTTGACCAAACCAATAATGTACTTATGTATACATAATTAAAAGTATTAATAGCAAAGAATAGGTGTCATGTGACGTACACAGGTAGTTCGTCAATTATTAACATATGCAGTATTCTACTAGCTTTATTTCTCTTTAATTAAAATTTACTTGGTTTTAAAATATATCGAGTTATTGTTGTTCGAAAACCCTACGCTCCCTCTGCCGCATACTGTACACGCATACATACATACATATATGTACATACGTATCGATTATCCTTTCGAAAAATTTTTAATTATTAACGGTTCCCACTCAACACGTAAATAGGAAATGTGTGAAAATTCTGCTTTTTGTTAAAATTGAAAGTGAAGTAAAATATTGTTTACTCTTGAAGAGTGCAGCAATAATTTTATATGCAGTTATTAAAATTATTAACAGCTATTCTATTTATCTCAGTAATGAAGAAAAAATTTTTTTTTACCTGGCTATGAAACGATCCAATTAAACAAAGAAATTGTTAATAATTACCAATTACCATGGTGTAAAAAATATAAATTAACCCAACGTTTCGGTCCTTGGTATGGACCCTCTTCAGGGGGATTTTTATGTAATTACAACATAGAGAAACGGTTAATTGTTTAAAACAGTTTAAACTGGTAGAGAAATCGAACGACTGTTAGAAGTGTGAAGAATGAAAGACGACTGAATTGTGTGCATGATTTAGCTGATACATAGGCCTCTAACAGAGAAACCTATGTTTTTGTTCTGAAACGGTCCTTGAATTCAGAACACAATAATATAATAATTTTAAGCCATAATTATAATATTCCATATAAACCATATTTCCGATCGTATTATTTTTATTTCAGTAATGAAGAAAAAATTTTTTTTATTCTATTTATCAGTGTTAAATGTACAAATTTCTCGGCATGATGATGTCATTATTTTTTTAGACCACTGAATTGTGGTTTATTAACTTGTTCAGGGATGATAATCTTCATTTATCTTTAGTTGAAAATCTATAAAAACCACGGGACTACTTTTTCAGGGCTTTTAGTTAGTTATCGTAAACTTTTAACATAATGAACTTTCAAAATCTTCAGAAAATAATAAATAAACTGTTCCTCCGGTTGGAATAATTTTCATTCAAAAAAGACCAAACGCACAGATGTGTACCAAAGAGGTAAAAGACCAAGTTAGCACGGCCGGAATTCGAAATTATTAATATTTATACGCGAAAGATTTATGTTTACAGCTACATTAACATACACAATTGCATTTTTAATAGAAAGATAATGGCGAGCACGCTATTGTTTACGATAATAGCGCATAAAACGACACATTTAGTCATGGATTTTATTTCTATCATGCAAATATAATATAATATTTTCAACGGGTATTAGCTACATTTTCCAGGAAATAAGTAGTGTCCAGAATTCAACACTGATTTACGCGCCCATGAATCACGAAAGAATATTGCGTGTTGCACGACCTACACGTATCTGTGTACGTATACGTACACTTTTTATACGAAACATTATTTCATTATTAAATTTTCATCTTTTCCAAGAAGAGTTAAAAAGGACTTGTCAGACGCGATGACATGCCGGAGTTTTTTAATAAAATTTCTTACATTTTCACTAAAAGTGATGCGTACCTCGATATCGATTGATCTTCACAGGAACGTTTGAATTTTTTTTACTTATTTTCATCGGTAAAATGATCCTAGCAAATTGAAGTCCATATCTAGACGTACGTTTACATAAAATAAAATATCTTCACTTGGAAAAATAAAATCGCTGGTCGGCACCATTCCCCGTTATCCGATCGAACTGAAAATGACAGACTTTATCTTCTCGTGAAACGAAACCGCTCAGGGGTGGGCTGCGCGGAAAAAAAAATAATCCTGGAAAGTCGAAAAATAACGGCCGACTCTATCGTGTAAAAATCGATTTCCAGCGTGATGATAACGCAGTAATTTCGCGCAACTTACACTTTACCTATCGCGATGCACGGGACACGCGAGGTAACCAATTTTGATGCTCTGCGGCCGTGTGTTTCGCGCGCCGAACAGATTCTGTAAATTTACAGACGTAGTCGTTTCGGTATTAATAATACCAGGCACGCGGTATCCTCGACATTACAGTCAGCTTTCACCTAACCGCCTGCGAGCGGACCGTAACCGATGGAAATCAAACTTTAATAACTATAATAAATCTTCCGGTAAAAGGAATATGAAAACAAAGTGGCCCGATATGTTCCAATTTCGCGACATTGCGCCGTATAAAATTTGTACGATACGATGGGAATTCAATTCTCGAATTTTATTTGATGTCGCGCCGCTTCTGCGATTTTGCCACGTGCCAATGAGAGTGCAACGCGAGCGTGCTGCATTATTGTCCGTGGCGGTAATAAAATCGAAATTTTCTGTGAAACGAACGTAGAAATGGCAACGGTTTACCGTATTATTATTTCACGAGATTTCATATTATGTAAGAATTTTCTTAAACGTGGCGATCCATGTTAAGGGATCCATTTTGGTGCGATATTTTTCGATAAAAATACAATTTACCAAATTTTTCGAGACATTGTCGGACCAAATTTTAGGTAGAGCTCGTTTTAAAGAAATCGTAACTGTAAAACTATTGCTTATAATCGAGTGTAGGGCATTGTATTTCATGAAGAAAAAATTAAATTTTTATTAAAAAAATAGTTACTTAAAACCCCATTCTTTTTACCAAGTTGTATATGATATTGTAAATTTATGTACACATACAGAAATGAGATGAATTTTTGGCAATTCGAGTCTCATAGTTTCGTAGCGACGTATTGCTCAAAAAGAGAAAATTTCACACACTTATCAATGGTTCAGGTGTTTAGGATTGAAAGGATATGTTTAGTTTCGGCAATTAAAATTGTGGCCAATCTTGCCTATGACCATCGCCAAAATATTCTTTTGTTAGAGAAATCTTTCGAAGACAAATGTAAGGGTAAGCGTTCATTCTCGCTGGAACTACTGTACAAACTCGCTCCATCTTTACATACAGTTGGTTTCCAATTAATCATGTCCGTAGGTCCGTTACGCGTAAGTAATTGTTATTACAACAGAGACAAGTGTCAAATAACACAAAGATACCGCATTATCAGACTTCTTGAACAAATCCGATTATCGTAGCCACAAATCCTATTTCCAAAATACAACTAGCAAAAAGAATCTCATGTCTCGAATACGTTGAACAAACAAGGGTGGATCCCGTTGTTTCTGTATGCCGCTGATACTGTTGTATTAAGATTTGACAAGTCTCGCGGGGAAATAGATTAATGATATGGATTTAATTATCTTCTCTATCATTCCCGAGGTTTCAATCTTTATTCGATAATTTTCATCGTATACAGGGTGTAACAAAAATTCTGGGACAATTTAGGTTTATGGATAGAACGCATAAAAATAAGAAAAAAAGTCTTATAAGTTGTGGGCGCAACCCACCCCCTATCGAGATACAACCCCTTTTGTAAAAAATTTAAAAAAAATTATATCTCCGAAATGGTACGTCGTAGAACACCCGTTTTGATTGGAACATAACCGGAAAAGATCAAAGATAATAGAAAAAAATATAATTGCTGCCATTATTGCTGTTAAATAGCATTTATTCTTGTTCAATCCAAACAACGTCGATTACCTATATCGTAGCAGGTTTGTAACAACTTGGGAAAAATTGAGGGAATTCACTAAATCTTCCTTTGCGTAGATAGTGATATTTTTTCGTAAACTTTAGTCTCTTCCGGTTATATTGCAATCAAAATCGGTCCTCTATGACGTACCAATTCGAAGATATGATTTTTTAAAAGTTTTTTACAAAAGGGGTTGTATCTCGATAGGGGGGGGGGGATGCGCCCACAACTTATAAGACTTTTTTTTCTTATTTTTATGCGTTCTATCCATAAACCTAAATTGTCCCAGAATTTTTGTTACACCCTGTATACCGAGTCAGAAGTCACGAACGTGCTTTGAAAATTTATAACTAATTTTCTATTCTTACATTTTGTTTTTCGTTATGGCGGGGGAGGGGGTAATAGAGAGTTAAGGAGATTTAATTATGGTAAGTTACACGGTTGAGGTACGTATCAAAATCATAGAAATTTATATCCAAAATTAGCAATTGTTATGATACCCGAAAATCCGACGATTCTGTGATCTTCAGAATTGCGTGACTTCACAGTCCTGAATGATTTTGTTTAACAGTTATTTAAAAAGAAAAAATCTATTTTCACCAGCCCAGATCAATTATAGATCCAGACGGTAAAATAAGCTCGAATAATTTAAAAATAGTTTGCCAAAGGACATTTTATTTAAACAAAGTTATTTCTCATTTTTGGTAATAAAATGTAATGTTCTATGTGTCACGATTTGAAACAGAAAGGTGTATAAAAAGTGAAACTCATTCAGGATATATAAGACCCATGCTGAATATCGATAAAAACTACCTATATTATATGTATGACTGACAATCTGATGTACTCTATTAAGCAGACTTTATAGTTACAATGTCCGTTCATTAGCATGTTTTTATCTGCGCAAATGTACGTACTGGCTTAATCCATTCCGTGTAAACCAACATATACATATACGAGTATTTAATTGTGGGGAATGCAGCTTTTTCGTTATTTTTAAATACGAATAAAATTATATTTTTTACGGAATGACTCTATGTTTTATATATCCCAATAGCCATAACACATAGATACATGTGTTTGTGTTACGGTTATCGGTGACAGTTAAAATATGAAACGATTCCGTAGATAAAGAAATTTTATTCTTACCTGGATACAAAAACAACCGCATTACTTATAGGACAACGCGATGCTAATAAAAACGGGTAAAATAACAATGATACAAATCCACGTAAAACCATTTGAGATGCAACGTTACCCATCGCAATCCTTTAACTAAGATTCCTTCGAAATAATTAAAACCTTCCTCTAACCGAATCTTCAGAAAAGCTCAGCAATTACATCCGGTCTGAGGTATTTAATTAACTACGCCTCGTTTAACACCTGCGAGGTTTCGCGGCGTAACGCCCGAGCACCCTGGTTGAAAGCATGAAGAAAAAAAGTCCTCGTTATCATAATACTCACCACCATGTCAGAGCCACTCTTGGAGGCGTCGCTGACGGCGGAGGGGCTCCTTTCGACAACGAGGCCTCCAGGCACCGGCGTCGAGGTCGGCGTAGGTGTTGGAGTGGGTGTCGGCGTCGGTGTTGCCGCCGAGGTGGTGCTGGCTGGTTGGCTGGACTTCGGTGTCGGCGCTGGTGTGACAACGGACGACGCTGACACCGATTGATCCTTGTCGGAGCTGGCCTGGTTGGTCCCGGCGCCGACAACGCCGCCGATGATGGACGCAGCTGCTCCCGCGGCCGCTGTCGAACTCGATCCTCCGGACAATTCATCCGTCGTCAAAGAGCTCCCAACGTCTGTCGACAGGCAAAGAAACCGGGTGAGCATCAATCTCCAGCAGGCCGCTCGGCCGAGCTGTAAAATTTATTATCCAAACTTTTTTCCCGGACTCCCTCATTCTTCGCCGTTCATCGCTCCCTATGCCGGAGATTTAACCGATTGTGGAGATGGGACTGTCAGGGCAGAGACTCGACGTGGAAGTTTTCAATGGTAATACACGAATGAAATGTTAGACCACTGATGTATTGGTATCGTTATCATTTGGGTAGATCTGTAGGTTCGCGTGTGTTACGTCCCCGCGTCTAAACGCCTTTTTTCCAGTTCGACGCCAGGACGACGCACTTGAAAAACTAATAAATTCATTGAAGAAAGAACACTGTGATCGTCCTGGTCGAGACTGATAAATAATATAGAAATAAACACATAAATCTAAACAAGCCGTCGTGAATGTAAACTCCAAAATTCTTAAGATTAGACAGTCCAAAATAACAGATTGCATCAGATACAATGAAGACCTTGTCCACAAGAAAATATACATCTGGCACCAGACCCCGTCCTGTTCAAGAGACACTTGAAAGGGAAAATTAGATAGATCACTTTTCGAGTGCATTCTCGATAAGGGTGTTTGGATGCTGGACTAGCGCTTCATTGTTTTCCAAAAACTGTTAGAAACCGACGTAGTGGGAGGGCCCAAAATCCTGTATATATATTGGTGCCCTCCGCCACGAAGCTCAGTGTAGAAAGGCAGTTAATGAGAGACAGAGTTAGGGAGAGTTAGAAATCTGGACAAGAAGTATGTAGTTAGAAAAAGTTAGTCAGTCAGCGAAGTGCCGATGTTCGTTACTTCAAAGTCATTATTCCAAAATCCTGATCCAGAACAATTCCAAATAACCTACAACCTCAACCTTACGTTGAATCAAAGTAAAATCTGATCAAGTGAGTAGTTTGAACGCGGGTGAGCGTTGAACAACAACAGTTGCATCAGAGAGTAACTAAGATTCACGGGAATCCCTTCAACGTCTAATCCGGATCGGAACGAAAAAGTCCATATAGAGAGTAATCAAGGGGCGGGATAGCGCCTGGTGAATCTTGTGTGGACTCAAGTAGGGAAGATGCGGCGAGACTTATCATATTTTCCTTAACCCAGAGACTAAAAGAACTCACAGGCCTTCCAGTTGAAATGTTAAATGTGTTCCGAGTGTAACTTACAAAACCCGAGATACAGTGTAACAAAATTGTGCAATGTCAGTGTCAGTGAACTTAAATACAAGTTTGAAGAAGATTTTAATCAGTATCTAACTATTAATTAGCCAGACCTCATCTCTACCACAACCTTCATTATCTTTTCATCATCACCTTTCGATCGCAGTACGACTCAGCCCTATCCCGAGTAAATTGGTCTGACCATTGACTCAAAAGGGGGCAAAAGTCTCGACTATCGTGAAACAAATCGTAGCCGTACCGTTACCGTAAGCTCGAGGAGTGACACTTAGTCTTGATGTAACACGTGTAACGTGTATGTATACGTATATACAGGGTGTCTCATTCCCTTGGACGCGGCCGGAACCATTCGATAGCTCAGGTAATTCTAATATAGATGTAACATTCTCAGCTTCCCATTCCAATCCGTGGCCGAGTTATTAACGAAAAACGGCAGCCAATCAGAGGGCTCCGTTAGGTCCGGCCGCGCGACAGTTCCTACTGGTACGGTACCCTACTGGTACAGAACTTCTACTGTCGCGCGGCGGAGCCTAACGGAGCCCTCTGATTGGCTGCCGTTTTTCGTTAATAACTCGGCCATGGATTGGAATGGGAAGCTGAGAATGTTACATCTATATTAGAATTACCTGAGCTATCGAATTGTTCCGGCCGCGTCCAAGGGAATGGGACACCCTATATATCACTGTTTCAGAAGGGAAGATGTAGGGGGTGCGATAGAGGAAACGCATGTTTTTCGGATAACAGTAACTCAGATTTTCAAGATGATCAAAGTCTAATTACGAGGAAATGACATATAGAACTATGTAGTTTATGTTAGGAATTAATGAACCATATCCGAAAAATAATCTCCATTGAGTAACATCTTGGTTCTGTATTACTTCATTTAGTTACGTACATCCATGATTGATTAAATGAAATTAAACGTATGCATAAACAGACCCTCCAAGATTCAGGAACTAAAAAAAGTAATGTTGGGAAGAGTAATGGAGAATTTTAAAGAGAAATTGCGAGAGTGCATACAGATGGAGAGGTGTCACTTGACGTATATTATTTTTTGGAAATAATCCATTAATTATTAACATAAACTGTATGTTACTAGGTTTATTTTTATGCAATCAGTTTGTTGAACTTGAAAGTCTACCGAGTTATTGTTATTTGAAAGTTTAATTCAATATGAATCTTTTGAGGAGAACAATGGAGAGAAAGACACCAGTTTCGTGTAAATTCTAAGACTGTGTAGTCGTAATCCAACAGAAACCATTTCGCGTTTCATGAATTTTTCAGGAAAAAGAATTCAATGTTTTCTAGACGTTTTCCTACATCTCTTGTTGTTTTTTCCGAGCTCGGCACAGCTCGAGTGGTTCAAGAGGGTTTAGTTTTAAGAATTTTGAAAGCGCGTGACAAATCAGACCATTCTGACAAAGTCACCCGCTTTTAAGTGAGGGCGTTTTCTTAATACGCTGTGCATCACAGCGCAGTACTTTTTGACCTTTGAATACGAATAGATCTTTCTTCCTTTTAATCGTCCGAGGTTTTCTTTGTTTCACTATCGTAGAACCTGCTGAAAATAATTCCTTAATTTCTTACGATTTCCTTTTTTCTTAACGACGATCTTTAGTTACGGCATCGTTACTTTTTCCCATTTTTCCGATCTATGCCCTAGAGTTTCAGACTGAACTCGTAAATAGGCAAATTCTTGTTTGGCTATAAGTCAAGGAAAGCTTAGCCGTGTCTCTTGTTATCGATACAAAATCTGTGAGTCAACTTCAATGGTATTTATTCACTTGTCGAATGTAGAGATGGAAATTCCGTAAGAAACACTCTAGGGGACTCATTCGCTCTTATAATTCTATACATGTTCTACCAAAAAAAAAATTTATATAAAAGGCAACGTAAAGAGAAGTGGATACCGTGAAAAAATCATAATTATGTGTTATAGAAGCTGAAAGAAAACGCAAATTAATTCTTTATATAAAATCATTGGTTTAAATAAATGTTTAATTGCACTTTATATAAAATTTAGACCGATTACGTCGTCAGCGAACTACGTAGGTAAATGTTAAACTACAATACATAGGTTTAGAATATTTCACAAATCAATTACTCATATTTACAAATTTATGTGTTCTTTTCAGCCTTATTGTTTAAGAAAAATCAGATTGTTATTAAAAGATCGCCACTAATTTTTTAGGTAATACTAACAAAAAATTATTGTTAATGTTTAAAGTAATTTATTACAAGTAAATGTTAAATTAATATTTATAGTTATACGAGATTTATAGTATTTATGTTATCCCTCTAAAGTTGGAAATCGCTTCATACATTCTACAATTATTCCAATGGCACGGGAAGTAATATAAGTAAATATTTTTAAGAAATACTTTGCTTCCATTTATATGTTTCTTACAATACAGATTGTGTTTGAGAAGATAACAAGGGCTGTGTTTATATTACGTACAGCGAGGAACCTCCTATAAGAAACAATACTTCGAAAAAAGCTGATGTATTATTATCCAACATTTGGAAAGAAAATATAAGAATAATAGATGGTGAACGGAATTGTATTTGCATTTAAAATAACCGAAATAATATAAAATAAGTGTGCAAAATCTAATTTACGATCCGTCAGCAGCAAGAGCACAGTTCTTTTCATTTTAAAACACTAAGAAATATTTTATAAGAATTTAATAGATATCTATATGTATTGGGCGGTCTTCGCAGAGAAGATAAGTCGGAATAGTACCTATTTACAGTGTGTACTTTAACAAAGGAAATATGAATTAAAACGAGAAAAGATGTTTATTTTGGATGAAATACTACTTACTTTCAGATTTTTCAAAGTGAATTATAAGAAAAAGAGAAATCAACATAAAACTGCTTCATTTTGTAATTTCTACTTATTCATTAAATAATTTATTGAATTTCATAATCAACTGTTAAAAAATAATACAAGGAAAATTTTAATTGTTGTGTATGCCGTGTGAACACTTGTCAGAACAGTAAAGATTTAGAAAATGTCAATAGCCAAAATAAATTTTCTTTGTATTATTTATATTTTCATGAAGAATCCGCCCCCTTTCCGATTGAAGTATCCTGTATATCAACGCAAACAGGTACAAATACTTGTAAACGAACTGTGAATAGTCAGAATCCAAACGCGTAAAGCAGATACCACATTTCGTAGAACGTAAAAAAACCCTATGTTAATTAATCCTTTGCGCTTCTAAAGCCAGCTGTACTGTCAGACACTTGAAAAATGTCCACTCCTATGACCAGTGTCACAAGGTTGTATTTCTCATATGAAACATTACTGAAAACATTATTGTTTAACAATTTCACCGAAAATAGTTTGGAGTTGTTGCAAAACGTTTGAACAAAGGTTTAATTCAGAAGGGTGCAACTCACACTTTTTAATTTTCAAATTCTTTCGCAACTAACATACCACGTATTTCATGCAGAATTCTTTCTTAACATGATTTATAGTTGGTACACGCGTACACTCATATATTTTCAAAGGCGTCTTTCCTCAAGAAAGCATATGGAAAAACTGAATTCTGTATTTTTTACTTATTTCTGTCACAATGGAAATTTCGTTGTCCATCGTGCAACTATGGCTGAGATATTATGTAGATTTCTACTTATCGCGTCTACGCTCACGATTAGTTTCACTGGTCATAAAATATCGCTTACACTCCCCTGTTTCTAAGTCCCAAAATGTAATAGAAAACTGTCCATGGACAAGAATATATTTACATATTATAAAAAGTGCTAGAAATTGATGACTTCGTCAGTGATATTCATATTATACAAATACTATAATACACACTGCCAGCACGTCAGATTTATAATTTTCAAACGCAATAAAAATATGTATCAATGTTATGGCGCTTCAAATAAATGTGCGTGTTTTTTTTTATTAAATTCGATAAAATAAAGCCGTATAAAACAAAACAGCTGTTGTGAAATGTCCTGTACCACGCCGAATAAAAGGCTATCGTCCAAATGTGGAACAAAGCGCGTAAAATGCATTAAAAAACTGTTTGCGCAATATACAGAGCTCTGCAGGCTTTTCCAGCCAAACTTTGGAGGCATTTTCTATAGGCGGAAATAAGAATAAAATTGTATACGAATGTTGTTGACAAATGCTTTGTGCAAAAGCTGTGCCAAAAATATAAAACGTGAAATACGAAACAGAATCACCCCAAAATTCGTAGAGTGATAAATTTCACGTAAAATCGGTGTCAGACTTGTATCGAAATTGGCGAACGGTATATCCAACTGCGTATACAGTTGAAATTATTCTTTCTCTCACGTTTTGTATTCCGATTATAACTTTTAAACCATTGGGGCCCCGTGCATTTTTGGCACTTGTCGATAATCAACTTCGGAGACTTTTGAATGTATTTTGTAAATCACAATTGTTATAAAAATGCAGCAGTTTCTCGAAAAAAAAACATTTTTCTAAACATAAAGAAAGAAAGAAACTTTAGTAATTGTACTGTATGTAAACAATGGAAATTCAAAATCTATTGATATTTTTATATTTTTTATTATAAAAGTGACAGGTAAAGTTGTGAAGAAATTTTTATAAAAATGCATTAGACTTAATGAATTACGAAAATAACGATTAACATAATTGTAAATTTATTCATATTTACTGGTACGATAAGTTAGAAATGTAATTGATTATTTCTGGAACTTTTAACAAGTGCATTTTTCAGGTTATTCGCTTTTACACGATTTACTTAATACATGTTGTTAACTTTCAAACCATTTAGTGGCTACAATATGCTCACCATCAGTTAATATTTTTAACACCTATACCTCTTATTACCTTTTTTTTTACGTAACACTAAAATAAAATGTTGTTAACGAATGCGGTCTTTCATTTTAAATTGGTTTGTTCTATGGGTTTCTTTATCTTAACACGTGTTTTATATTTTTTTGCAAATCAATTGACTCACGACTGTTTTGAGATGGTATAAATCCACCGCACAGTGGTGCATTTGACCCGAAAAGGCGAAAATAAATAAATATCAAAAGTTTACGTAACTTTTACTATCTGTAGTTGTTGAATATGCAAAAACTATCGTACTAATATTTTGTATTAATTTGTATATTTATAAATCACTAAACTTAATCAAAAGTCAAAAGATTGTATAACATGTGTTGCCTTTTCAACCATGCCATAACATATTAGACATTCATTATTGATATTTATATGTATATTTCATAGAAGTTCTGCAGCATTATGGATACATTTTACGGTAGTATGTGATACACTTCAAGACAGTTTTATATTTTCATCATCTTTGTTTAAGTAGTTATTAATATTTGTACGTAATCAATAGTACAGTAGTTCTTACTAGCATTATGAAGTATCACTAACGATTTTGTTATGGTTCTGAATGCGTTCGAGTACTTTTTCTGGTCTCACTCCATTCGGGAAAGATATACTATTATGAGTCAATAAAATTTGATTCGGATTATGGCGGATTTTAAGTTTATAGGTATTTTAGTATTAAACGTTTAATAGCGTATCGCATACACCGTTTGATATAGTTTCAATGAAAATAAATGATAATAATTGAAAAATGTTCTTAAAATAAACATTTCCTCGCGTAAAAATTCCACATGATACACATATTTAACAAAAAATAATAATGTACATCATTTCAATTTAATTTACATTTCCAGCTTTTCGGTGCAAAAACTGTATAATACACACAAATTTTCATGGGTTCTCGATAATCCGAGGAAAAACTGTTTCGAACGAAAGCGAAACAGTATTGAGCGTCAAATTTCCGTCTCATATAGAAATTCGAACAAGAATTTGTTTGCAAAAGTTAAGGTAGAGTATGATTTTTTTATAGCTGACGTCAAGACGAATGCAACAACCTACTATTATAGATATTTTATTGCCTTGAGCCTGTAAAAAACACTAAAACAGTTTTTTTTCAGTTTTACGCGCCAAATGCCACTGTGCATATGTAGAAACTAGATAGGGTGATCAAGAAGTAATTATAATCACTCGCCCCCTACTGTGTTCCATTAGACGTATAATGTACGCAATGTGACTCTTTCACAAGATCGACAGTACCTACGTATCAAAATATAAAAAAAGTTGAATAAACATAGGCCCCAAAACAGACCCCTCAAGATACGATCCCATATTAAAAATTTTAAAAAATTTATTTTTAATTTTTTACAATCTTTTATAAGTATATGTGCCCATAATTATGAAAGTGGTCTAAGTCAATTTTTAAAAAATTTTGGATATTACGTTTTTTAAAGGTTTTGAAACATATATTAACTAATTATCAAGACTTTCATTTTTTTTTGAAATATTGACTTAGACCACTTTCATAATTATGGGCACATATAAAACAAAATATAATTGTTTCAGAAAGGAGATCTTAACGAATTCCCCTCAGTTTTTAAGGTTGTTACAAGCCTACTATCGTATATGCAATCGAAACGTTTGGAATAAACAAAACTAAATACCACTGAACAGTAGTAACCAAAGTAGTTGTATTTTTTTCTATAAACTTTTATCCCCCCCCTTTCATAATATTAAAAACAAAATAAGTTTAAAACTCGTTTTTACATATTCGAAAAGTAAGTATATCTCGATAAGGGGTGGTTCACGGACCTAAGTTTATTCTTTTCTTTTTAACATTTTTATGTGTACTATCTATATCGGATAAAAAGCCCCGATATTTTGTTATACTCTGTATAGGAAAATGCGATTTGCGTCACACCTGATGACACTCTAAAAAGCTGAATATTCAGGGTTAAGGACGTATAAACTTCATTCTGTCGCCACAAATACAGGGTGCTTCATATTATGTGCCACAAACTATAAGGAGTGATTCCACGTCAAACCGCAACAATGACATGTGATCAATTTTGTGATGGTAATTGCATAAGGCACGACTAATAGCACTGCATAAAAGCACAGTTATTAATCGTTTGAATACCAAACCGTGATTTTGCACTTTTTCTGTTTCGCTCGAAAAGTCCTGCACTCTAGGCTGTAAAGTTGATAATCGCAACATGCTCGATTTAAATATGGTGATGCTCAAAAGCAAATAGCACTAAATCGAAAGAATTATAACTTGTCGCATATGAGCAGAAAGCAGCGCAAAAGCGATATGGCACATTTAAGTTCAAATTGAAAATTTTCTGAAAACCTACAATTCGTTTTACGAGCTTAAATGTCCGAATAATTTGTATCTGCGGTCGCAAATTAAGCTAACCTAGCAAATGTTTATCGTTATCATACGATCAAACAAATGCCTGTCCAATAAATCTTTCGTAATAGTTTATTATTAATAGATGTAGCGAATTTTCAAAAGTTTTTTCATTCCTATTATACTCATTCAAACTGTGAAACTATACTTTATAATTTCGAAAACTCAATGAACGCTCTATAATAATCGCATTTACCAACACCGAATAATCAACCTGTGTTCAGGCTAAATTAGATCAGGGAGTTCCTATGTTGATCACATTAACTTTGCATTAGGTTGTGTCGAAAGTTCTTTTAGCAATTTGCAAGCGGCTTTGTGCAACAACGTTTAACACGTTAAGCGTCGTGTCGTTCAGCGACGATCGACGATGAAATTTCCGTCCAGACTACGTCCGATACTGCTGACCAACGATATAAGATGTGTCGCTCAAGCTGACGGCATCGTACGACATAAAATAAATGGTAAACGGAATGGCTTCGTCATTTCAGCGTGAAAAACGCTTTAATGGCTTGAAAAAAAGATTTTTTAAATATTTTGTTTAAATATCAAACCGAGTAGCAGTCTTCGAAAAATGACATCATTAGGCGTCTGGAAAGATGGGAAAGGTGCATATCATTGAATAATAGATTATTTCGTATCGTTTGTTAAAACTACAACTAATTTTGATAAAAAGAAAAAAGGAAGAAGAGACTTTTAGGAGATTTGAGCAATTTCACTCTATATTTCTCAGAATCTATTTTACTTATCATTATCAAATTTTACTAGTTGTTTACGCTATAAAAATAAAACTGAGTACCGCAACCACAAACCGTTGCACAGTGGGGTATTCGACCCGAAAAGCTGGAAAAAAGTCAATTTCAAAAGTTTACGTAATCCGCAAACTTTTTACTGTTTGGGGTTGTTAAATATGTCTAGAACAATGTACTAAATTGATTTTAATCATTCGTCCATTCATAAATTAGTAATCTTAATCGAAAGTCGAAAGATTGTGTGATATGTGTTGTCCGTGCAAGCATGGTGTAATACACCGTGCATTTAGTAGTGGATTTTATATATTTCAAAGAAGTTAAGGAACTTTTTGCATTCTGGATACATTTTAAGAAAGCATGAGCTACTCTTCCATACAATTTGTAGAATTCTATCACATTTATTTATTTAGTATTAATAATTCTAGATGATCAATCGTTCAGTAATTTTTCTCACCAGTATAAGATTTCATGAACGATTTTGTTATAGTATTCCGTTGAATTCCGTGCTCATTCTGGTCCCATTAGATTCAGTAAAGATCTGTGAATATAAGCCTATTAAATTTGGTTCCGATTCTGTCCGATCTTAAGTTTTTCAGCCATTTTTGTATTAAGCGTTTTTATGTATTTTCTGAGTTAAAATTAATGGTAATAAATTAAACATCTGCCTAAAATATATACTACGCACTAAAAAGTTCCGTAATCCACCTATTTTGAATAAAATAATATCATATTTCATGTCAATATAACTTACGTGCAAAACTAATTCTTTCTAGCTTTTCGGTTCAACTATTCCACTATTGACGCGATTTTTCATGGGTTCTCGATAATCTGAAGAAAAAATGTTTCGTACAAAAAAGAAACAGTATTCAGACGTCTACAAAATCCAATATATAAAAGTTTAAAAACAATTGTTTTTTTATAAAAAATGAATGTCACTTTGATTTTTTGAAAGGTAAAATGCATTTTTGATTTCTTAATATTATAGCTGACGTTTTCCAGCTTTTCGGGCCAAATACCCCACTGTGCGTCGAGCGAACGATACCTAGTTTACAACGTGAACCATAAGTGCCAGAATTTTTGCTCCTTAACCAATATCAATAATTCTGCGAACTGCAAAATGTCACACCTGACCTGCCGATTCCAAGAACTTCCCGCCGGCCGATATCCCTCCATTTTCTAAAGTTTCCACCCAACATTATTTTGACCAATTAATAATCACAACAATTTTTCTAACGACAGTATTCCCGCTCCTAGAGAATCTGGCGGAAAAACGTGTACAAACGATTTCGGCAGGAAGATTAGTCGAAACTAACTTTTAACGTGTTCAGTCACGCTTTCAGACTGTTTATTCGGACTATGACTGTTTCGATGTCTTATAACGATAGTGTACATGTTAAGTAACTGCCTGTTTTTATTTCTACAACGTTTATAAATACATATATGGAGTCAATTAGATTATTAAGCCAAAATATATTCTGTTCTTTTTTCGAAAAAAACAAAACGTTACGACAAACTTTCATTCAAGTAGCTATCCCAATTTGATTGATATTAAAAAGACAGTTGTGTTATTATACCATCTAATGAGTTCGTTAACATGAAAAAATTTAATTGCAGTCGGTTAAGTAGTTTCGTGAAAAAAAAAGAAAATAGGATAAATTAAAAATGATCGAGATAGCAGTCTTTATCGATGAAAAGTCGATCTAATAATCATTAAAAAAACTCATTGTTAAAACTTATTGTGTCGATGATAGAAAGTCGGAGGTGCACTTTTGCGAAGTACAGTTTCAACATCGTGTGGTATTCGGACGCTTGCAAGAGAATGAACAAGGTATGTGCGAATGAATATGCGACGATATTACGAAAAAACGAATTCGACGAATGCTCGTGTGCGAGGTTGGGTCACCCACCACCGAAAAACGGCGCATGATAAAAATGTGTGAATACGTGAGCGAATGACAAAGTATAATTGGGGCTGGATGAAGATGAACGTATCTGATTAGAACTAACAATGTGAGCGGAGGAACGTGTGAGCTGATGTGAGGATAGAGACTTTGTTTATTGCAAAGAATTCTTTAAGGGGGGGGGGGGGGGTAAGGGTCTCAGGGCAAAAAAAACACATTTTTGTGATTTTTTTTCAGACGAACGAATAAAGCAAATTTGTTCGAACCTTTTGCACATTATATATTATTATTTCAACAACATTTTGTAATTTTTTGGTTGCAAAATATCAACAAATAAGCCGGTGATGGAGCTTTTCCGAGAGCGCCTTTCGAAAAACACGTTTTGCGGTGATCACTGTATCTCATCCGAAAAGTATCAGAAATCAAAATAACAATAAAATTTAGTTAGAAAATGAGTAAATCCTCCCCCCCCCCCAACGATCGCTAATTGTTATTTTTTTCATTTTAAAACTTTTGGTGGTCGTTTGAAGCAAAAATTGCGATTTTTCACTAAAATTTCCGTCATTTTGCTACTGGAAAAACCCCTTAATGTCAAAAAAAATATCATACTAATCGTTGGGGGGAGGTATTTTATATATGTATAGAAGGTATGTACCAAGTTTGAAAAGAATCGGTGAAGTATGTTTTAAATGGCAGTGATCACGGACCGCGTTTAAAGATTTGACTGTACAAAAGTGAAGATAAATTCCTTTTTCGCCGAGTATTTTACTTCTCCGTTTTTTCCTTAATTTGTTTGTCGCTTCGCCGCTCAGTCTAAACGCTTTTCATTTTCACTTAACAATCCCGTATTTCAGATTTTCGTATCCCACATTACTATTATAAAATCACTGATGTGAGCGGCAAACGCCCGACCGAAAATATAACGACTAACTGGTCAATAACTTCGAGAGTTTTTCTCCGATTATCTTCGAATTTTGGGACAATACTCTCGAAATATTGAACTATAAGAAAAAACAAAAAAAATCGATATTTCGATAACGCAAACCCTTATCCCCCCCCCCCCCCCAACCAACTGAGGGTTGAATACTCCCGGTGGAAACACTTCGCGTAAAGGTGAAAAATGCGATTACAAGTTTTTTCTTTATATTAAAGTGAAATAAATCATTTACTGTTTATTTGCAAATATTAAGGTATAAAATAATAATTAAAAATGTTGCAAAACACATGTCCATGCACGTCTTTTACAAAGTCCACGTCGATATCCTGACGGGTCGTTTTTAAAGTTTTTAACAATTAGTAGTTCTACCCATATAGACAACGAGCCCCCACTCCCCCACAAAAAATTAATTCAAGCAAAACCGTAGATTGATAAATATAATGTTTTAATGTGATAAATATAATAATCATAATAATCAAAGAAAATGAATAATAGCAATAAATAAAAATAATGAATATGAGATGTGTCGTATAACAAAAAAGGTCACCGTCGGTCATATATCCAAAGGACACATTTCTGGAAATAAAAATAATACGGAAACGTGACGGCTTATTTTATGGTCTCTCCGAAACCGTAAACATTGCAACATTGAGTATTATGTAACATGAAAGGGATGTTTCGAGTCGCAATATCAGGTGATTCATATTGTACACAGGATATTTCATAAACAGCCAAAGAATGTGATCTACGGATTCCTTGGGTGGGTATAAAATGAAAAATGCAGTACATTTGTGTTATTCTCGCGATAGTTATTGATAAATTGGAATATTAAAAGGACTGGCATAATTTTACGTTAATTCTATTAAAAATTATTATATGCCGGTGCCTAGAGTCATAGTACTTTTAAAAAATTTCTTTCTACCAAGGTGCTATTAAATGATTAAAATTTACACGTACAAATTGCGTCAGAATTCCCTCAGTGAATAGAATTTGAAGAGGCACTGCTAGCTGTACAGATTAACGCCTCCGAAGGAAAATCAAAATATTTCCACTTCTATTTTAAAATAAATGACAAAACGCTAGAAAAGTTCAATTTCTCTTTGAGAAACGCAGTAAGACATGTTTCACGAGTTAGTATAATTAAATAAATTTGCAACTCCACCACGTTGACGCCCATGTTTTAACTCTGTAATACCCAAATTTATTTTTTGCTCCCCGAAAAAATTATTAAACAACAAGGAACCATCGAACATTGATCGTGGCATATGAATCTATGTTTTATTTCAATTCTTTAACGTTTTTCTATAAAAAAGCTGCATTTATACGAGACACGTGAGTGTTTAGTAGCTATAAATTATGTTATATTACCAGCAAAATCATTTGTCTTGCACAGTGGTAAAGAAACGAACATGGACTTAATAAATGTAGGTGTATGTGTACTTGTATAACTCCAAAGTTACATTGCATTGCAGAGATCGAAATATTGTTCATAACACCAGGGTACATTTTATTACTCGCAAGAAGTTATGAGACAATCTGGTTGAACCCCAATTTCGCTCTCATTGGCTAGTGGTATTCCTCTTAATAACCCTGGTAACAGGACGTGCGATCAACGAAAATTGTCTCCCTACTGTTTCATCTCATATTGGTCCAGACACGCCGTAGTTAACGGTTAATTACAGTTATGGAACACACTGTATAGAGGTTGCACTAAAATTGTCAACTAAAACTTTCGTACCAGTGAGTAAACATAAAAAATGAACCAAAAGTTCACGGAAAATATAGGTCAATAATTCATCAATTTGTCAGTAAAAAATAAAGAAAGTTTCCCATTCGTTCCACTGAGATTCATCTTAACGCTTACAATAAGCAACTATTTTCAAGGTTTTTGCTTTACTTAATTCAATGCATAATGCTATAAAATTATTAACAATTACTTTGGTCATTTCCAAAATTTATCCATTATTCTAATTCAAAGTAAGTTTTGATCTGTCTGTCCGTAGGGCGCGACATAATCTTCCAAAACTCTAAAAAAAATCTTAGAAAAATAATTAATATGAATTTCCGTTTAATCGTGCCAGCACTCGCTATATTTTTTATTAAAATAATTCTTTAAATACTAGTACCGCATCTGGTTGCCGACGAATCAAAACAGCTTTCTCATACTAGCGTGCGGCTCTAGAATTAGCATTTGCTCGGATATACATGAAGCGAATGCCTGCCATTTCCGAAGCAAACTAAACAAAAGCCATTTTAAAGATAACATCGAAAAAATGCTCTCGTAAAAAAGCCGCGCAGAAACTTCGTAAACCGTTAACAACTACTCCATCGAGAAATATGGTTCCCCGAATGGCCAACTTAACAAGGTAAACAAACCAACTGTTGAAACCGCGAGGTTGGAGCACGAATAATACACATGCATACATATAGCGAAACACGCGGCGACGGGCAAACGAAGAATTATATCTTCCAAGTTGAAAACTGTTGGTCTATCGACCCATGTTCGCCGAGGTTTTTTTTTTCTTCATTCTGTCGAGTACAACGGCGAAGTTAGCCAAGCTGGTTGTGAATTGTTAGCTAGCACGAAATGTCCTAGTCCTCACGCACCGCTTACAAATGATACAATTCTCTGTTAAGGAAAATGACGGCGAATTCTGTAGTATATTTTTCAGGATCTTAAAGCCATGGCCATTGGCGCAGAGCCAACCTGTTATCACCACGAGCCGGCCGCTGCATTGTTAGCTTCTGCGGGCTTTCCCGAAGTAACAATTAAACTCCTATGAATTCTAAATGGATTACGGTACACAGATTTCTAAAGAACAGCATTTCCACTCCATTCTTTAACATTTTTGGAACCGTGATAGGATGTACATTTTGGAAATGTTTAACGTATTTGCAAGGAGAAAGGAACCGACGAGAGACGAGCTTAAAATAATTAGTAGATGGGAGCCAAAGAATAACACGGATTAATTAATAACGATATTAGAGACGTAGATGACACGTTCTTGAGTAATATGTAGCGGAAACGCCGTATAGGAACCCTTTTTTTCAGGATCGATATTACGCATCAAAAGATGAAAAAAACTTTGACCTACAAATCACCCCCTGTCGCGATACATCTTTATATCTCCAAAGTGCTAGGTCGAGTAGGACTGATTTAGCTTTCAATATTACTGAGAGAGGTCAATATTTATAAAAAAAATATAACTATGTATCTTGGGAAAGGAAGTCTGGAAAAATACATTTAGTTTTTTCCAAATTGTTAAAAATCTGCTATTATACGTATAAGCAATCGAAGTGGTTTGGAACAAAAACATAAGCTACTTACCAACAGTAATCGTAGCAGGTGTATTTTTTTATGGACTTTGATGTTGCACTGTAATATTCAGAATAAAATCGGTTCGCTACGAACTACAACTTAATAGATATAACTTTTATTAAACTTTTTCAGGTACGAGGTGTATGTTGGTAAGGGGTGGCTTGCAGACCTAAGTTTATTGTTTTATTTTTGTGTTTTGATGCGTACTATCCATCCTGAAAAAAGGTGACCGATGCACAGTGGGGTATTCGACCCGACAAGCTGGAAAAAAGTCAATTTCAAAAGTTTACGTAATTCGCAAACTTTTTACTGTCTGCAGTTGTTAAATATGTGTAGGACAATGTACTAAATTGATTTTAATCATTCGTGTATTCATAAATTAGTAATCTTAATCGAAATTCGAAAGATTGTATGACATATGTTGTCTGTTCAAGCATGGTATAATACACCGAGCATTAAGTAGTGGATTTTATACATATATTTCAAAGAAGTTATGTAACTTTTTGCATTTTGGATACATTTTAAGAAAGCATGAGCTAATCTTCCATACAATTTTTATAGTTTTATCACATTTATTTATTTAGTATTAATAATTCTAGATGATCAATAGTTCAGTAATTTTTCTCACCAGTATAAGATTTCATAAACGATTTGGTTATAGTATTCCGTTCGATTCCGTGCTCGTTCTGGTCTCATTAGATTCAGTAAACATCTGCGATTATAAGCCAATAAAATTTGGTTCCGATTCTGTCCGATATTCAGTTTTTCAGCCATTTTTGTAGTAAGCGTTTTTTATGTATTTTCCAAGTCAAAATTAATAGTAATAATTTAAACATCTGCCTAAAATATATACTGCGCACTAAAAAGTTCCGTAATCCTCCTATTTTAAATAAAATAATATCATATTTCATGTCATTATAAATTACGTGCAAAACTAATTCTTTCTAGCTTTTCGGTTCAACTATTCCACTATTGACGCGATTTTTCATGGGTTCTCGATAAGCTGAGGAAAAAATGTTTCGTACAAAAAAGAAACAATATTCAGACCTCTACAAAATCCAATAGATAAAAGTTTAAAAACAATTGTTTTTTTATAAAAAATGAATGTCACTTTGATTTTTTGAAAGCTAAAATGCATTTTTGATTTCTTATTATTATAGCTGACGTTAAGACGAATCCAACGACCTATTATATTATGACCTTAAGACCGTTAATAACGCTAAAATAGTTTTTTCCAGCTTTTTGGGCCACATACCCCACTGTGCAACGTTTTGTTACACCCTGTATAGCTAACACGATATATGTAGTGAATATCGCATCACTCCGGGAAATGTTCCGATATCAAATGATATTTATACACGAAAGAAAAACGTAAATTTTGTAGAGAGCGGAAATATATCCAAATAAAGAGACGCTTCGCGGAGAATCGTAGAAAAGAAAATGTTTCAACGACGAGTACTTTCAAGATTAAAAAAACAATTAGGTGGAGCTATGCTCGAGGCTTATCAAAAGATTCGGACGGATATATTTTTGAAAAATCTCTGGGTCGAGAGAAAAAAAATGTTGTCTTAGACCCATCTATTTGAAGACGCAGAACATTATATTTCGATTTCTTTAAATCCCATACCCAAACACAGTACGGTGAATGTAAATCACTTTTCGAGCTCTGTAAACGTTCATAAAAATAAATACTGATTCATTTATTCTTACGTTGTAAATACGAAGAACGACTTGGTAATGCTCCTAGTTGATAAGTTGAATAATTAACAAATGTAAATTGCAATCGGTACTCTGGTATCATTTATCGCAGGAACATACGGTGGAAATAAATAACGTATTTTTCCAGTGGCTAATAAAAACACAAACAAACGCTAATTGCCAGTTTGTACAGAAAAAACATTTTTACGCTTTTACGTTTTCATCTTGTTTCTGCTGATATTCGTGTTTGAATGTCAAAACAAACTTCTGGGTTTGAGTAGCGCAATGCCACACGAAGGAACTATATCGGAGGAAGCACATTCTTTCTGCAAAGTTTCATTCTTTGAACCGTACGATAAACAGATGCAAAAAAATTCGCAAAAAGTTTCCTTTGTTTTGAACAGAAAGCGAATGAAATTCCAGTGGTTGAGTTTTGACGACTAAATACAAATATCAAGGGAAACTCGAAGGGCGATGACATTTTCTGTATCTACCCCACAAAGCTGCCAAGTTTCTTCAAAATGGACGGGAAAAGGTACGTCAAGGATATTATACATTAAAAATCATATCCAGCAGATCCTGTATATGGCTATTGTATATTATAATAGGCTCTATGAAAAGGATAATCGACGTAATAAATGGCTTCACTTAGCGAAGCGAAGGATAAAATAAAATGGGAAATAGGCGATCATTGTACTTCGTATCACAAAGGAGACGGATCGAATAGAAAAAAAAAATGTAATTACCTTGGGCGCTTCTTGCTACGACCAACTCAACCAGACCACGTGCCTTCTGGAGAATCGAGATTGCCTGCTCATGAGAGATGTTCGAATCTAGTGGCTGCCCATCTATCGCCAATATCTGATCCCCTTCTACCAATCGACCGTCACTGAAACAGAGCAGAAAAGAAAAAAGCTCAACTAATATTCTCTCTTGTACAGCCGCGAAAGTGCTCGATTGTTCGTTGAAATGTTTTAATGATATACGGCTATATAAATGTTACTTATTGGTGAGATGTAGGCGGAGTTTTTATTAACTGTAAATTCACGAATAATTTATATATGAATGTATATAAATATTTCTAATTAAACTGGTCGCATTACCGGTATTTAAATATAAGGTATTATCATACATATTTTCTATAATTCCATGCTGGTAGTAGTAAACTTAGTATTGGCAATGATAAATGAAATAACGTTTAGATAGCAATAAAAAGAAAGTATTTTTTTAAGTGATTAACAAAACTAACGTTGAAAGCAAGATTTTCTCAAAATATTTAATAACGCTTACATCGATCATGGTGAATTTAGTATTAAGTTACTGTTACGCAACTATTACACCGTTATCCGATTCTGGCTAAAAGAAAGTTTAAATACGTGGAAATTGTAGCTAATGGCTTTTGTCTATGTTTCACATGTTTACCCCATAAATTGAAATTTCTATCGTGTGTGTATCCATGGCTATAGCGGTACGTTTTAAAATTGATGCGCTTCGAAAGCTCTGAGCCTTGAAACTTTATCGTGCAGAAATGTCAACGCTATGAAATTTCCTCGCGTTGAGAAATCTGAGCCCGTGGAAAATTCCAGCGCTTTGAAGCACGTTCTCCTGGAATTTCCACGCTTAAAAATTTCTGAGCTCCGAAATTGATGAATAATTCTTCTAGTTACAGCGGGGATATCAGACCTTTTTGATAAAAAAATGGCAAACGCTGATGCATAGATATCATTTTACGGATTTTCACCGCATAATCATTTGTTTGTATTTCTGATTCTTTATTTACTATGTGTTGGTCCCTGTTAATATAAAAGGTTTATTCGATTGCACTTTATTATGAAGATCTATCGGTGAATAATAGCTTTTTCAAATTTGCTTATGGAATTGTGAAATTATTTATTTGGAATGAATAATACAACAGTCTATTTTATAGTTTTTTGTAAATAATATTTTGGATCTAGGATATTTTTTTATTTCTTTCTTCCCTTTTTAAAATTTAAATGAATATATGTTTGAATTTCCGCACATTCTATGACAGTTAGAAATTTCTAATATATTGGTTCAAAACAAAGCCCTTGTCCTTTCGACTTTCTTCGTGTGATTATCGGTTCTACCACGCAAAGGAAATTTGGTGCGTAATGTAACAGTATTCAGTAAACATGTAACTGTTATTATGCCAAGAAGCATCAATATTACATCGTTAATGAGTGACTTTCTTCATTTTTTCGTTTCCTAATTGGTATATGTAATTGATGGATTATTAATTCAATTTTGATTTAATTTTAAGGGTAATAAGTTCCAAAATCCGCTAAAGATGGCTCAATAACAGTATCGAAACGTTTGGATAGTTTTTCAAAAATAATTTTATACTCCAATATGGATGGTACAAGATAACAAACAATTAATTTCAATTTTGCGCATTTATTTACATCAGGATGATCGAAAAATAATTATTGTTTCCAACTAAATGATTTTCTTAGCTTTCCGGATAAAATTACCATTGGAATTCGCATCACGTAAAACAAAGATATACCGAATCGCGGATTTGAATGATAGCCACTGAAACCTTGTTTACCGTAATACCGAAGTGATACTGTCATAAACTGAGATGGAAATAAAACCGTCGTAGAGATTCCACGAAGCTCTGTACCGCATATGTATACTGGCCGGCTCTAAATCGGGGCTACTAAAATCTGGATCTAGAATTGTACACGTCGCTCCATAAGTCGTGGGACACTTGAAAATTCAAGTTAAACGTGGCTCGATATATCGATTAATTACGATTCGAATAAAAACGTCATTAGCCGTATTCGGACTAGATTTCAAATTGACCTATTTCAAATCTATTAATAAATTACCAGTTACTCTTTGGCACATTTTTTAATACTTTTGGATACAAAAAGAAAATTATATACGCATACTTTTTGCTGAAATAATACAATTTTATAAAAAAAATGATATGAAAACAGAAACAACTGGGAAATAGTGTCATTTTATGATAACTGATTTCAAAAATATGACAAACGTATTTACTCCGATTTTGCGAGAATATTCATGTTATACATAGATTCTATAATGTATATGAAGCATAGAAGTATTTACACGTTTCCGAAATAAAAATAAAACGCTTAGGACGTTAAGGCAACTTCAAAGTTCCGATACCTCTAAAATTTCTGATTTTTTAAACTTCCGTCAGCCAAAATTTTCATTACTCCAAAATAAGCGGCTCCAAGAAACTTCAAAGTCTCGGATCCGGGCCAGAACTTCGCTGTTAGAAGTACGGATGGAAAATCGCAGCTTCATTTCCGCAACGATCGAGCGTCATTTTTTCCATTAAATCACTCTTTCCAGATGACCATTGAATAAGTGTCCGTCCGTGAAAGTCGGTGTACATAGGCGCACACATTTCCGTTCACCGAACTATTTAAGATAATGACGATTGAGCTTCCTGCGTTTACGTCGCTTTAAAGCAAATCGATTACGTTGCAAAATGCAAAAGCAAGCGCCGGGGAAGTTGAAACGCAAGCGTGGTTAAATCGCTGGCGTCGTTTATCATCAGATTGTAGGCTAATACGTGTGCACGTACATTCTCGATTTGCGGGTTAAACATAAAGCTCGGCTGAGTGCCATTTAATAAATTTTAATCACGGAGAAATTTCTCGGTGACGAGGGTATTGATCTTAAAATATTCCGCGATGTGTTCCGACTTCGATATCGAATCCTTTAAAGGACCGAAGAGGTCGAGTATATTTAGAAGTATACCGTACTTATACATATTAAAAGTATGTTCATTCGAAATCAATATTTGAGCCGTTTATTTTGAAAGTGGCCTAACTCCATTTTTCAGTTTTTTCCAAGTAACAATGGTTACATGTACGACTTAATGTTATTTATCAGTAACGCATTTCAGGTTGCTTATATTCCAAGCAAATACGAAAATTCTTGACACATAAGTTTTCAGAGTTAGTTCAATAGTTGAACGGTGTAGTTTGAAAGTGGCCTAACTCCATTCTTGATAAGAAGACGCATATTATTCACTTAATAATTGCCACTATTTTAATAGGAACTATAAATTTAACACCCTTAGATACACTTAAGCAGTATGACTCATTAGTATCCTATACGTATATTTTTAAATTCATTGAAACGCAAACGCTTAATTATCTCGTTTTGAAGATAAATGGATTTAATATTAAATTTTAGAAATCATTTCACCCATGGGAAAGAACAGAACAAGACATGAATGAATGAAAATGAAAATTTGAAAGTCCTGAATTTATTACCACGTCAGGGTAGACCAAGAAAGTTCGAAAATATTGTATTGACACCACTGTATAAAAATATCAGACAAATTACAACAGCAAAATTCAAGGACATAATTGACCTATTACCATATATACCACCGGAACATCATGATTTCTTCAAGTCCTTTTCACACGCACAAAATGTAGATGAGTAGTAAATTGCTTTGTAATAAATTTATGTTTGTAATTTTGTACGTTATGTAGTTAAAAAATGTTTTGAATCGCATAAATTTTGTTTCCGAAGTGTTTTAAAGATATGTAAAATAAATTCAGTATTGTTTTTTTCAATTTGAAGCATCTTAAATTATGTTGAATGGACTTGGGCACTTTCAAATTTTATAATTAACCTGGTTGTTAATTTTGAAAGTGGCCTAACTCCATTCCTGATAAGAAAACGCATATTATTCACTTAATAATTGCCACTATTTTAATAGGAACTATAAATTTAACACCCTTAGATACACTTAAGCAGTGTGACTTATTAGTATCCTATACATATATTTTTAAATTCATTGAAACGCAAACCCTTAATTATCTCGATTTGAAGATAAATGGAGTTAGGCAACTTTCAAAATAAACGGCTCATTTCATGGGTCTGCGGAATTGGAAGTTACAGATCATCGCGGTTATGCTACGTGATAATTAATACGTTCAATTTCAAAATTAATTGCTCGCGAAAAAGCTGTTCATCCTGTAGTGTCATCGTGCTCGTTTCAAAAATTGACAATGTGAAAGTGAAATTTGTGTCGCGTTAATGTACGTTTTGTCAACGAAATTTGCATTTAATTTTTATGTATCACTTTTTTCACGTTTCTTTCCTAACTAATTCGAGTTTGTGTGTGTTAGAATAATCAGAATATCATTCAACATAGTTGTGCATAAATAAATAGTTTACATATGTTAAACTATCTGTGTGAAAATTAGTCATTAGAATTGTTTTAAATGTCTCTAGACAATTATTAACGGCAAAATATTTGGAGCCTTAAAAAACGATTACAATTTTCGGTTTATAGTACATTTTTAAAATAGCTGCATAATTTTAGACCAATAGTAAGGAGTCCAATGAAATTAACGAACAAAATATCATACCGTTCAGAACTCCAACAACACAAATTTAGAAATTGTTTACATAAGTTAACCTTATCTATTGCTAAAGGTACAAAACCTGATCTTTCCTAATCATTACGGTGATCATTAGTTCGAAACTATAACCCTCGTCAGCTTGCAAATGCAGCGTTTCCCTTTAAAGAGAATAATTTTCTTCTGCAAAATTCATTGCAATTTGGTTCTCTCGATTAATTGAAACTTTGAATAATAGACATCAACATCCACATAAAACGAAATTTGAAATACAACTGATTGTCTGGAAATGTCTACACAAGATAACGAAACAACCACGACGACAAAAATGAATATTTAAGTGAAGGGCATACTGACAAAAAACATTTTGTTTTGCTTTTACTTAGAGTTGTAATAGAAGTTTGGACAACCGATTGAAATTCAACTCTGTCGATCTTTAAAAAAAATTCGCCATTATAAAATGGTAAAAAAGACAATTTAAACAATTTTCTACATCTTGCCTAGTATCACATTATAGGTGTGGCTGATATGATTTTTTTTAAAGTTTAAATAGTCGCCATTATAAAATCAGAAACAATAACCAGTTGTAAATATTTGCATTATTTTCTCTTTAGGATCATAATTCTTGCTACAAATTCCATCAAGATTGGAATTTAACTAAAAAAATGTCTTTTTACGATAGCGTCAGCATAAAATCGTTGATTTTTTATTGAAAATGTACGTCAGTAATATCATCAAAAATAAATATCATTAAAAAAATAGCTGACTGTAGAGGAGCTTCGATGGATATCAAAAGTCTCTCATTGTTTTATTTTTGCATAAAAAGCTTATTGCGCTGATAAAAAATCTTACTTTCACATAGGAAACTTCCATAGTCGGCAAACGGCAAAAATTTCACATTTTCTAAGATTGATTTGGAAAATCCGTACTGAAGTCACACGCAGAAAGGTTGAATCAACGTTGAGACAGTCAAGCAGAAGATTTTTGACAAGTCGTCTTGAATTCGTGCCAACTGCACCGTATTTGCCCAGCTATCTATGCTTCCAGTAGCAAAAAACTTCCTTACTGTTTCCGAATACATCTACCTTTTTTTCAATGTTTTCAAACACTTTGAAAAAATATAACATTGATGCTGAATAGTTTGTTAAACGACGGTTTTTAAACTTTTTATCAGAATGTATACACTATATTTAACGTTAAGATTTGAACGTTATTTTCTTTAATTAAAATGAGAACATCATTTTCGTACTATTATCTACAAATCATTTTGTACAAGATTGTGTGCATTGTAAAAAAATGTCAGTATTTAAATTAATTGTCTTATCAAATTGAATTGAATTGCATATAGTATGTATATCCTTACTGACTAGCACGGAGAAATATGTTCGTGTGTATATTATGTAGTATCAATACCATCGGCGATATTAATTCACATTTCAACGAATTAAGTTATGCAGAAATCAAATTCAAAATGAACTTAAAACTTGGCATTAGGTATCATTAAAAATAGGAAACAATAGCTGAATATAAGTAAAATAATTTTATAATTACTTCAGTAATATTTCGAATTAGAAACTTCGAAGTCTTGCGCCCCATTGATAATTTCTTTACACATATCCCCTAGAAAATCCGAGAACTAACTTCTCTTAATATATCCTCGACATTTTCATCACCTCTCCGGTGTTAAAAATACTACATCTGCTGTAAAATGTTTATATCAAAGCCTTAATGAGGTTAATATTCATTACGCTAGGGATGTGTGTGTATTGCGACGCACTTATTTATACGCTCACAACTTTCGAAAGATTCCGCACACAAAATTCGAGGAACTAATTTACCACGGAAAATTACCCTAAAAGAAACAAAATTAGAAATACTTTCAATTAAGTCAAGCAACTATTGTGTTTCGTTATTAAAAATACCTTCCGAGAACCACACATCATTACCAACACATTCACTCAACTTTCATGTAATTCCTCAAACAACGTAGTAACCGCAACTAAATTAACAAGCAACTGTGCAATTAACTACATATAACACGTCCGCGCTTATTAATCCATTCGCACACAATGCTGCGGTATATTCTAATGAATAATTGTCTGAACTGAAACCGAGTTTGACTCCGCCATTTGTAATTCATCTGTAGTATTAAACCTGTTTCCATTGAGACTCCGTTGATGAAGAATAATTGTTACTCAAACGTTTCGACATGCCGTAGAATAAAGTCTTTAGTTTGAACTTAAATAAAACATATGAAGCCACCGTAAGGTACTATTTGTTTAATAATTGGGTAACTCGTTCAACGCGAATACAAAGCATCTCCGACAAATGTGTATAAAATTTCTCGTCAAAAAAGTGTCCTCTGTAAAAGCAAACATTCTACACTGTAATACATAACATTTTGATTTTCGGATTTATTTAAATTGTTTCCATTTATAGTCTACATTAACTCTTCATCTTTAAATTGGAGTTACCGTACTTTTGTAATGAGTCCCATATCCGATATTAATTAATTATATAATATTCCTTACGATCCGACCATCCTTTTAATAATTATTTAGGATTAAATAATTAACGGGCAAATTTAAATAAGGTCTTTTAAACTATAGTTAAATTTTTATTATAAGATTACAGACACAGAGGAGAAATATCTAAAGCGTGGCGGATGCTATCTTTCAGTAGATAAAATTTAACACTAGAACTACCAAGGGGGTCTAATTGACCGGTTCCGCATTTCTTCTAAGAATCGCTTAAGTTTATAACACTACTATTTCCAAAATTCTTCATAACCATGTTTCTCTATGCAAATAATTAAATCGATCAATTTACTATCTCCCTTTATTTCTTTGTTTCAAACATATTTATCCAATGCTTCTAAATATACCGAATTAATCCTCGGTAGTTCTTGTGTTAATTAGAAAATTCACTATAATTGGGAATATCCTTGATTTCGAAGATTTTGTTTAAAATCAATCAATTTAATCCCAGATGGATGCAGTTATCCCATTAACTCTCATTTCGCGGTTAATTTAATTTGTGCTACTCGAGTAATATGTAATATTGGACACAAAGGTATAGGTACGTAATTCTTCTTTATAATTTGTTCTTTTTACGCGAAGATTTAAGATAATTGGGTTAAGTATGCTTTGTGCGTCTCGAGAAGTAACCGGTAAAACGGTTGGTACAAGGGGAAGGACAAAAGGGGACTGTGAAAACCAAGTATCACTCAATTCAATGGCTTTGTATGCATGGCATCCTTATTAAGCCCGAAGCTGAATGGAAATTTTTCAGTGGCTCGGATATTGTGGTTAAATAAAAATTTACTTCTCACCGTAATGTCTCGTTCACATTTCCGGCCGATATTTGCGTGGCGTTGAAAAATGATATTCCCGTACAACGACGTGGAACATCAAATTTATACGGCGATTCATCGATGTTTGAATAAACCTCCTTAAATTACATGGAGCAAACCTCAATTTAATAACATACATAAAACCTACTCGAGTAAGTCGAGTCCGGATGTAACCTAATTCTAACGTTTGAGAGAATCTGAACCGCATTGAAATATGAATTCCAGGGGACAGAAAGCGCATAGGAGTGTTTGTTATCAGGTCGACAGGGAATCAAGGAGAAAACCTACCACCTTTACTAGCGCTTTGTCCGATTAGATTGAAGCTCACTCGTCTGCCACCACTGATTCCAGCCGAAAATTTTCGACATTCCAAATTCTAGTGCCCGCAAATTTCTGTACCACCAAATAATTACCACCTAAATTTTCCAGTCACATATTGAAATTTTTAGGTTTTACAAAATCCAGGCGACGAAATTTCTGCGCACTAAAATTTCCATGTATAGAAATTTCTACGCCCTGAAGTTACAATGCTTAGAAATTTCAACGCTGTAGACGATTTACCTACGGAAATTATTACGCTGTAAAATTTAGTCTTAAATAACATGGAAATTTGACGGGCCTCGACAGCGAGTTAAAATTTCCAAATAAAGTACGAGTATTTCTAATGCTACGGTCCGATTAGTATTGGACGCTTGATTACAAAGAGGAGTTAAAAATTGGGTAAAAGCAGGTGTGAGGTGAAAGTTCTGAAATGTCGTGGGAGACTCCAGACGCCGAAATGTCGAAACGCCTGGTGCTTTTAGGGACAGCGGATGTTGCAAATATTCTCGGATAAAAGCGTGAGGATGTTTCAAACGCACGCTGTTTCACATTGCCTGATTAATTTCGAATTTATAATACTGCGGAAACGTTCTCCACTTTAACGGTAATTTCCAAACTAGGCGTGAAAAAGTTGCGATTCAGGGAAACGCATATGTAAAAATGTCAATGTAATATTTCTTCCCGTAACACATCGAACCCTGAACTGACCTCGTTTAAAATAATTCAAATATAAGAACAACCTTTCGAATTTTAATACCACATCGATCGTATAACGATCTAGCTGCCATTGTAAATCCCCATTTAAAATATCTTAATATATATAATTCTTCTGTCCGTGTGTATGTGACTGAACTCCTCCTAAACGGCTGGACCGATTTGGATGAAATTTTTTGTGTATGACAAAAGTAAATCACAATCAGTGCTAATTGAAATATTACATATTAAGATTAGTAGCTGTAATTAGTGTGTTAAAGTTTTTGAGGTATATGTAAAAAATTGTATATTTTGCAAACATAGTGTGGTATTGAAGTGAGTATTTTAAATGATTTTCTATCAAAATTTACTTGCGCGTTGATTAACAAACATTCTAACTTAGATATTTATTTTTATAGTTCATTGATTTCATAACACATTTTTCGTACGCTAACGCAGTACAGACATTGTTCTGTACACACGTCTTAAATTTGAAAATTTTAAACTTTATGGAATAAGCTGTAACAGTTTGGACCGTTTTGATGAAAATTTGAATTAAAAAGTTATTAAAATATCTAACGTCATTACATGTATGTACAGTCACGACAATTCGATCAATCGACAGTGTGTGAGTATGTGTATACTATGAGGTAAGTTGAATACGTAAAAAATTGTACATTTTGCAAATATTGTGTGGTATTACAGTATTTTATTTTTACAAAAAAATGCCACGTCTTCGTGGAAGAGCAAGAAATCTTGGTCGACATACTCAACATGCACAATTGGTCCATAATCGTAGATTGGATAGAACATTAGAAGAACACTCGAGGGATAATATACGGTCCAAACTGTTACAGCTTTTTCAAAAAAGTTTAAAATTTTCAAATGAAAGACGTGTGTACAGGACAACGCAACGTCTGTCAGGTGCGCTAGTTCAAATATAAGAACAACGTTGCGAATTTTAATACCACATCGATCGTTATGAACTATCAAAATAAATATCTAGGTTAGAATGCTTGTTAATCAACACGCGAATAAATTTTGATAGAAAATTATTTAAAATACTCACTTCAATACCACACTATGTTTGCAAAATATACAATTTTTTACATATATTTCGAAAACTTTAACACACTAATTACATCTACTAATCTTAATATGTAATATTTCAATTAGCACTACATATTTCAATTGTGATTTATTTTTGTGATTTATTTTGACACATTAATATAACAAATTTTTCCTGAATCTGTCAACACTGCGATCGCAGCGCTGTCTGTCGGTTCCAATGTAAAAAATATAAGAACAACGTTGCGAATTTTAATACCACATCGATCGTATAACGATCTAGCTGCCATTGTAGCCCCCGTCGAGATACTATTACGTAGTTCGATATTCGCCGAAGTATGTTAAAAAATCATCGTTCCAGCGATTCAAAGCGCAGGGTGTATCGAGTTCCTCGTGCATTTGAAAAATGTCAGACTCCCTTGGTTGCTCTTTACGGGATCGTTTGTCGAGGATCACACATACATAGATACACATGGCACCACATTCACAGGAGCTTCATACACTTTACTCTGGCGTTTAGTGGCCCGATGGCGGTTACGTTACCTAATTTCCGCTAAAGCGAATTTCGGTGCCTCTACCGTCACTAATGATACTACGGTCACGGTAATCTATGCTTCGAATTTTCCTGGGTCAAAGGTAACGGTCTGGCATACCGTCGAGAGTGTGCCAATTTCATCATCGGAAACGCAAATATTTGTTGCGCCATATACAAGCGGATTTCGTTTTCTACCGATAAAACTACGCTTGCGTATTTTAATTAAAAAACTTGGAGTAAAAAGGGAACTGCCCGAGGGATAATCGATATCGCGTTAGAGAGGTCGGCAGATAAAGTTTTCTCGCAGGAACGCGAATAATGAGAACTGATCAGCGACAACGACTGGAAATATATGTTCTACGAGCGCCTATTTTGCTCGGTTTTAATTGAGGAAACTAATCGATATGGGAATATAATGGAAAAATTAATCCGTTGTACATACAAATACCTGCAAACATTCATCGTTAGAAAAAGAATGAAAAATAATTGGTGAAACACGCAAAGCGATTTCTTTTATCGAACCCAATAATGGTGGCATTCGGTTATAGTGGTATTCAAACGTACAATAATACTGGTGGCGTTTTAACTATGTACGTCGTCGGTATAATTTCTTCAACGTCGACGGTATTGAATTCGGCAACTCGGTCTGACTACGATCGATCCATTACCACTAAGCGCGGTTTCACGTGGATGATTTATGCAGGTTCAATTAACTCAAATCCTATCGCGATAAACATTTTAGTGCGAAATCGATATCGGTATTAGTGTTCGCGGTAAGAAAGGATCCAGCATAAATTTCGACGCGAATGAAAATTAATCGCTCGAATAGAATAGTCTTCCAGTTCTATATCTGAGAGTAATTAATTCTCCGCCACTAAATTTGCGTCTGCTGTGTCCGACTATCTGCGAGATTAACCACTGATTCATTAACCCTTCCATTATCCAGTCTATTACCAACCGTCCCAACTCGTCCCAAAAATGTCAGAGCTACAGTTTCAAGAGCGTTAAACATGCTATACGCTTCGTTTGAAATTTCTTCTTGCAACAGTGTGGAATATCTGATTACGAAGTTCAGAAATAATGCGAAACATTTTATCGTGAGGTACTCAAAGTGGAATTACGAAACAAAGGAATACAGCGACCGAAGCCATTCATTTCAGCGGTGACCCATTTCGAACAGCTAGTGAGAAAATATGATACGTTTAACACGATACAGGAATGTGTAAAATAATTATTTAAAACATCGAGCAAAATAGCGACTCGTAAAGTTTCAGTGTGTTCAAGCGAGTTTTTCTTTTTACGTACGTCAGATTTCTTAATCGACAAGTCAAACTGATTGAAAATATAACAAAAATGTATAAAGATCTATAAAACTTTTATTCGCGACAAACTTTACTTATTTGAAATTAAATAAAAACTTGCAAAGTTTGAAATTTGTGGAATTTTTAGTTTATCTTCCTTTCAAAAATTATTCGCGACTTGTGTCGATAGAAGATACCCTTATTCATTAATACTTATATTGACAATAACAACTGCCATCGTTTCAATTAACAGTTCTCAATTAACAAATTCAGTTTCTTAAGATTGCCAGTGTGATGTAAAAAAAGATTGCTCAGTACTAATGGACAATTTAAACGAATTAGTTTCTTCAAACACCTGACATTTCATTGCTGTTTTCATTGTGGTTTTATATTAGACATTAAAAATTTTAATCATAACAATATTTTATTTTATATATAATTATATTTCAAATAGTGCGTATAACAATAAATACGGATGTTTTACCATTTAAGAAATTCTACGTGACAAATTCTTTTTGAAAACAGTCTGCCATCTGCGATCAATGCTTTCAATCACTTGTAAAGACTGAGCCAAACATTACAAATGGCTTATCAAACATTTATTTTTTTTCTTAACACGATCAACGCGAAACAGTGTTTGTTTGAGTTTTCGTTTAAGCACCGCGGATTTTTTTAATTTCATACCAGGGCCCAGGTGTAACTTTATTCGAGTGACCGTCGTTTTCAGCTGTACAAATTTAAAATCTATGTATAGCATTTGCGATGCAAATATTTTCCATTAAATCCATAATTGTGGCTAACTCGTCGAAATAGACTTTTTCGTTTAATTTTTTGATTGTGGCTCACTCTCAGAGGGTATCAACAATTCGGATGGCACGATATTCGCATATTTACCGGCCAAAATCGGTACCCAGAGATTTGATACCATTTCTAGCGCTCGAAAAATTACATAATTGCAAATACATTGAAAATATACCATATTTTAATCAATTTTAAGTAGTTTTATAAACAACTTCTAATTTCCTTAAATTGCAGATTCCTCCAATAATAATTCGTGATTAAATATATAGAAGAAACTCCAAAATTGCTAATGAGGGACAAATTTATTTTAACAATATTAATATAATAATAATAAACATAATATAAAGATACTAGGAACAATTAAATAATTAATCCGTGTGTGTTAAGTGCTAAAGTATTGTGTAACCTACATCTCTTCTTCGCAAAATTTTCGCATTGATATCTACCGTCTTGTCGGATTTTATGTTTACTACATACTATACACTTTTCAGTTTAATTTTTCTTGTTCAAATAGGAATTAAATTATGTACCTAGAAAATGACTTTCAATAAGACGTAATGAATCACCAGTGTTTCTTTCCCCTTGGTATACATATCAAGTTCGTGAAAAGTTTTTAAATATTTGTTTTATCAGATGTAAATAAAATATCGCAAAACCTAACTCTTTACCAAATACGTATTTATACAAAACGTAAGAATCGCAAATACTTAATCTAATAAATGAAACAGAAATTATACCACTCAGAACTTTTTCATAATCACTCAATGGTACTAATGACCATATCAGTCTCATCAACAGCACCCATAAAACGATTGTGATTTTGAACACATGTCAGTTTTTTGCCGGCATTTTTTTTCAGTAATAAAGCTTCTCCGTGTTCACGATATCAGCGTAATGTAATCTGGTCAACTTCCAAACTTTTTTTGTCCCGTCATTTCATACATAGTAAAATATATTTGTGTTTTTTTACGGTGCCACAAGTAAGTATTTGTCCCGCTCAAATTTACGGTGGTAAATAAAATTGGACTTCTGTACTAGTTATCGACATATGAACTGTGACCTTTCCCGAGATAGTCTTTCATTAGAGTTATGACTATATTACCGCATTTTCCCTTATCTTCTTCAACTAAAGAACATTTGTGTTTCCGCACCTGAATATACGAGCATATCTAAAATATACTCCCTTCCACAGTCGCAAGCAACGAAGGACTGTATACTAAATCGATTGCGTTTCTATCGAATAAATTGCTTGTACGATAAGCGACCTTTGAATAATAATAATCTTTCGTTGATACAAATATTTAGGAAACGATAGACATTTTTTATCGAAACAATCTTGAGAATTTATCTCGAAAGTTGGATTTTTCGGGATTGCGAGAATGTAGATACTGCATTATGTTAAAAAATCTGTCTCGAGGCATAATATTGTGAATAATATCAGTTTTTATAAATTTATCGTTCGACCAATATACCGCGTAAAAATGTTTTTTATGACATTAAAAATACGGTATCCAAAATACAATATATTTCTTCTATATCAGTATTGTACCATGAATTTATTCGCGGTTTAATTTTCCAGTGACGCTTTCTGTTTAAAAAATGGTGTTATATATTTATTTCTTCTATAATGAAATTTACTAATGATTCTGGACAAAATAATTGGAAATAATGTAAAGGTTTCGACATGCTATCGTGGGATGCTTTGCACCCAGAATCTTTTACATCAAAATTATGTATTTTCAGACTTCAATTTTGAGCCGACAGATGTCCACAAATGGAATTGCCGTCAATAAGTTTGGGATTGTGAAACATCTTGAACACCAGTTTCTGATACTAAGTTAGAACTCAATAAGCTTTAAACGCGTTGCGTTTTTTGCGCAGTGAAATTCTCTCCCTCAGATGAGAACAATATTTTATTAGGTTGCACTACCTCTTCCTCTTACAATTGCTTGTCTGTACACGTTTTCTTTTTTTCTGGCCAAATATTTTAAGGGTATACTGCATCATTTAGGAAAATAACGAATGGGTACAATTAAAAAGCGGATCACAAATTGAAATAAATAAAGACTTACATATGCAGTAAAGGAACGGGTTAATAGGAGACGTATGAAAATAGATTTTCCACGTATTGATAGACTAGTAAGAGCATAGACAGTAGGGTGGTCGTTAAAAATTAAATCTTTTGCGACACCCCCTAAAAAGCTTCCTTTTGATGAAAGAACACTGGGGATTTTTTTTTAAATTAAAAACAATACGTGCCTCAAGACGATCTAAGTTAATACGAAAGAAAGTTTACTTAAACCTTGGAGTGAAGAAATCTAGATATTAAAATTACGTTTGTACTAATTTAGTTTTAAAATAAAAATACTAATTTGAATATCGTTCAATTTTTTATTTAATAGACCAAATCACCTGGGAAAAGTTCTGAATTAAATTTGTTTTTATTGTTATTTTGATTAACTGGGTTTTTTTATTGATTTGGGTTCGATAATTGTTTATATTTCGAATAAAATTGCATTTTTCATAAAAATTCACAAAAACATGATTATACCAAAAAATTAACTTAGATCGTCTTGGGGCACGTGTTGTTAATTTTTAAAAAATGCCCAGTGTTTTTGCATCATAAGGAAGCTTTTTGGGGGGCGTCGCAAAAAATTTAATTTTGAACGACCACCCTAATATGAGGTGCCTAGAATACAAGGGGTATAAGTGACATTCTCAAAAGACTGAGATCTGTGCCATGAAACTCTGAATTTACCATTCAATTTAGTGGTAAAGGGATCTAAGTGAAATGTCCAGCCTGTACATGGTTTACCATTCTTGAGTAAAAAAAAAATTTTGTATTATATTGTGATTTGTGAGCATTTGTGAACTTTGAACTTAATTTTCTCAGAACTAAATAAAAGTCACTTATACCCCTTGTATTCTAGGTACCTCATATACAGTATACATACACATACGCCATTCGTAGTAAAAAGGTTAAATATGATCACAAAAAGCAATCCGCGTCTGTCAAATTTGTTGATTTTCGAGACCACCGTATGGCTCATTTTTTTAAAGGTAAATTACCGATTATTAAAGTAAAATTCAATCGTTTCAATTGACTGTGTGCAGATTCTCGATCTCCCACAGATCCTCTATTACCCTACGAACCCAAAATTAGAAGAATGAATAAAAACAAGCGTTACCATTTTCTAAATCCACTACACGACTTCTGCCTCCATCTGTCCAACGATGAAACGCGACAAACGATAAAAAAATCCGACTTGGTTCACCCTGAAGCAACTACGAAAGTCAACAAAACCCCGTCGCCGGGATTACGCTGACCTCGGAGTTGCTTACCACACGACGCCGCAGGAAAGCATGTGGGAGAACCGCCGTAAAACGAAAATCACGTTCCACCGAGAGGAGCATAATCTCGCATCACAATTACACCAGGTGGGTGGTAGTATAAAGCAATGATAAAATAATAACGCGGCGGTATAACAACGCGGACCGGCGATTTATTATCGTCGGGCAAGGGTGGTTCTTTCAGAGGGGGGGCTAAGAATATCATGCCGAGACGGAAACACGACGGTGTTTCATAGCTTCTACCACTCCGACTGGTAAATTATGAATGCAACGAAAATTGCGAGGCCAGCACAGACTTCAGAGGGTGGTCTCGCGTTACAAACGAGCGCCGCGCAGAAACGAGGGTCAGAAAGAGGTGAAAGGGCAAATGACGTTTGCCAATGCGGGGAAATCGTGTGCGTCTTTTATACAGGATTTTTCAAACATCTCGGTTACTCGCTCTTTGAATCTCAATGGACAACGGATGGAAATATGTCGCGCGGGAGATGTTTCTTATGGGAATTAAACGAAAACAATTTCACCTTTACCTCCGGCTTAGAATGTATCGACCCGCACTCGAGTTCTACGTCTGAATATGGATGGAAATGAATATTCAGAAAGAAACCAGCGCCGCGGAGTTTAAAAGTAAGTATGGAAAACTGCGGAAGCTATGTGTACGAAAGCATAATAAAATGTGGAAAGTTGTAAGGAGATGTGTGTATGTGTAAGTGGAATAAATAACGAGAGGACTTTTCATCTTTTTCGCGACAGATATAAACGCAGTTTTTAAGATGGTCTCGTTGTCAGTGGGATTAATGTTATTTATGGAAATAATCGTTTCTTTATACCATATCGATTCAAAATTATGTAGCCGCCATTTGGAAATCACTAAAATGAAAATTTTGCTGTTTTCTAGTGATTCGCATCTACCGAAAATAATTGCAAAAATCTCATTTCATAAAGTTAGGTTAAAAATATATTTTTAAATAGTCGCCATATTGAAACAAAGAATGTGTTTACTTGTACATGTTTATGAACAAATGAACAAATAAGTTAATAACATTTATGGTTCCTCTTTTCCAAATTTAATCCGATTATGTTATAATTAAAGTAAATGTTACAGCGAAGGAGACAAAAGTAGCGCATATTTCGTGCTGAAGTAAAACATTAGCTGAAGTATTCAAACTGTCTTCCATTCTCATCAAGGCATTGCTATCATAGTTATCAAA
The DNA here is from genome assembly GCA_917499265.3 of Mimumesa dahlbomi. Classification (NCBI taxonomy): domain Eukaryota; kingdom Metazoa; phylum Arthropoda; class Insecta; order Hymenoptera; family Crabronidae; genus Mimumesa; species Mimumesa dahlbomi. The sequence continues at coordinate 8,287,093 of OU824127.1, forward strand.
TATGCAAATATCATTTTTGTTCAACAAAATTGATGTAACAATACGAAAAGCAGAATCTATTGTTGTAAGAACTCAGAGACAATTGTCGCATAAGTGCAAGAGAAGCGTGGATTCATGTTTAAAATTCAGGTCATCTCAGATGTCGGCAATGCTTTGTTGAAAATAGACGACATTTTTTATACCTGAGACAGTGTGTCAATCGAACCTAAAACCCATAATACTGTTAGATCCAATAGTTGTAACATTTGCGCGTCTTCCACCGAGAGAACAAAAACTGAAGACTAAACGTCGAGGTTTTCAAATAAATGTTATTGTCTTCTCATTTTTTCCAATTTAGTCCCCTTTTAATTGCTTAGTTTATTACAACCAATAAATACGCCAGTTAGGGTTTCATGTTGTTATCGTTAACGGTGAATTATTAGCTTCATTTATTTATATACATACACGAAACTATGCAATTATTAAAGTAAACGTTGTTAACAATTCAAGTATAGGTTCTTTAACTGTTGCGTTTATTTTCTTATATGTGTACAACATTTTATACGTATTTTCTTGGATACCTTGAATGTACATACCAATAATAGAGAGTAGCTGCACACGATTGTCATAGGTACTTAAAGTGAAAATTCTACGAAACGACACACCGAAAAAGTTGCCACGTGTTATTTCAAGTAGAAGGGCATCTAAAAACATCTTCTGACAGACCTTATTCCCGGTATACAGTGACGCGGCTCAAAGTTCCGCGAAATATCAAAGTATAAAGGCAGTTATCTCGGTACCGGGAGAAAAACCAGACTACGTACAAAGAGAAACGTTTCTTTGCCGATCTCAGAAAACAGGGCAGGAATATCATGTTACTTTGAATTCAGGAAACAAGAGCTTTAACAGAAGATAGTTCCGTGAACATGTCAAGAAGAAAAAGTTAATTGTAATTTGTGAATAAAATATTATGCATTTGAAACGAAATTAGGAATAAATACTTTTCACATGTAATTTCATGTAGGGCGATATAATATAGTCACGGGCAAATTATGGTGGCTTCTTTTTCAACCCTCTTAAAACTCAGGTGAAATTCATTAAAGAAACGGAAGTATACGAGAAATGTATTAGAGAACTGGAAATTCCTTAACACAATTAAATGATTGTGTTTAAGATTTATCCATATTCATTCTTGCATAAATAATGTTATCTATTCACTACTTAATGGAACATTAATATTTCTATATTTTTCAAAAAATAGTAGCATTTTTCAAATGAAAACTGTTGTTACATATATTTCGCAGATGAAGGGTAACGATATGAATTTATAAAAGATAGATCATAAAATTAGAGATGATTTTACAAAAATACAAGTGTATCCGGCAAATACATGCCATATGTCCAATTTCAATTATAAAAGTCATTTTCTGATTGATTCCTATCTCAAAATATAATGAGTCATACAATTATTCATGATCGTCCGAGAAAATGATATTTTGTCTTACTAATTCCCTGAAGCTGATATGTAGGTTTGCGCGTAATACACTGTAAGTAATACATATACATAGGATGTATTGTAATACACTGTAATACAGAGTAAGACTCTGACTCCGCCGTGAAACTTTCCCATTCGAAAAGCATATCATTACCGAGTATTACATTTGTTCAGATTTTTTAGATATTCTCCAACACGCATTCTATATGCATGGTTGACTACAACGAATTCTACTTCTTCCAAGCGGATTTTTTTAAATGAAAGTTTCACATAATACGCCTGAGTTTGTTCCAGATTTTTTAAAGTGTTTGCGGTGTGAAATAACAATTATCAAACAAAATTAAATGTCAATGTCATTTAACAACGATAACCGTGCAAATTGTATTTTTTATTGAAAAATTGAGTGATTTGAGGTATAAAAACAGACAAAAGTTTCCTCCTACGATTTAACATTTTCGAAATGCAAATCGTTTAAAAGCTCTTTACTCGCAAATTGGTAAACTTTAAACAGCGGTGACTTTGGTGATATTAAATATTTGAAAAGCGAAAAATTAGTGCCTATACCGCCAGTGATTTTGAAAATACTCCTAGATGTTACTCCAAAAAGTTATTAGGTTTCTTCATCATTCTCATTGTATGCAACACATATGCACCATAGATGTAGACCGCGTCTATCACACTCGTAAATCGAAGTGCAACACTCATACCAAATAGAGATACTCGATGATTTTCGAGTTCGGTGCCTTCCCTGCCACAGGAAATTTCAGAAATTCTAATATCATCGTCCTGCTATCAAGTGGAATGCACGCGGCAAGATCTTCAACACAAACAAAAGTGACCCGCGGATCGTCAGAGTTTCTCAATAACTTTCCCTTTCAGGAAATTCGTCGCCTCTACAATATCGTGACCGAAGAGTTATCGGAAATCTATATTAACTTTAGTCAAACAAATGACGTATCCCAAAAACGATTGTATTAACGTTAGAATATTAATTAGAATAATATTTACTATTTGTACACCGATGGTTTGGAATGCGTGAATAATATCCATTTATTTATCAAGATTTTATTTATCTATTATAAAATTAACTTTCAATAACGTTACCTAGGTTAGATTTACATATAGCTATTGCTATATAAACAGAACCAAATAATATATATTAATTTCCACGGGCATAACGGTACACTAGATTTTCCAATCTAAACAGTAATTACATCATCCTTAAAACCATGAACTTGGAAGGTTGAAAGTTTGAAAGATTTTATTTCATTATGACAGTGCACGATTAAGTAAATTCACACTCATTCGTTACTCTCAAACTCTTAGCGGTCCAAATATTGTTAAGGGGGGAATCTACTTTTTTCGACCTGTTTTTCAAGATTTTTTTTCTTGTTCTGAAAATTATTTTTATTCGTAGAACTTGTAGTACATGAGAATGTACATCTTAAACTATATGAAAAAATTTTTTTCCTTGGTTTTTCATGAAATCTGGCGGAGATACGACAGCCCCAAGAGAACCCCATAAAATACTGGCGACCATTATATCTCCAGTTAGGAACGTCTGACAAAGAAAAATCAAATAGTTTCTTAAAAAATAGAACTGTCGCTATAGTCGGAACTAAAATTTTTCATTTTTAATGAAAAATAACAAAATGGCGGACTTTAGAAATTTCCGACCATTTTTTTACAACATTAATTGTTTAAAAATATCGTTAAATAATTATGGATATTAATAATTTTAGTTTGGACCATAAACATGCATCTCCTAAACATGCTCTCAAAATTTGAGCCTGATCGGTCCAGTAGTTTTTTTAAATCGTGGTCGCCAGGTCGAAAAACGTGGTTTCGAGAAAAACGCGTTCAAAGTTTGTTTCCCAAAGATCACACAAAAGATCATTAAAAAAAGTATCTGACCCTCAATCAGCAATACCAGCTCCATACTCTAAACAATTACACACGTACTACTGCTCTAAAACAAAGGCTAAGATGTATAAAACAAAAGATATCTGAATCAAGTAACTACGTAAGGATTTGAACCGCGAGATACAAAAACCGCGAGTTTGGGAACCTTCCATTGTATCTCATTTTTCAAGCTCTTCCCGACCGCTTTAACAATAAATAACGATTTCCACCACATTTGTACGGCCATATAGCATGCAAAACTGATGAAAACCAAAAATCGACTTTTTGATAAAAAAAAAAGTAGACTCCCCCCTTAAGTCGACAGAAACCATCAACCATCAGCTTCAGCCGTGACCGTTACGTCCAAGTACGTCTGCATGAAGGAATACGTCATCACAGGCACCACCGCGTGGCTTCAGAATTCGACACTCGGTACCTCGGGAAAATAGCTATTGCTCTAGGATCACCCAAGGTATTTAATAGAAAATCGACATCATCGACCCCCCCCCCCCCCCCCCGCAAGCAACAACAGCCAAAACGAAAAGGTGGAAACATTTCAAAAACAACTATGAGACACAAGATCACTTCCGACAGTGGGCAAGTCAAGTACACCTTACATGCTCGTCTGATTGACTTTTGTATTATCATTTTTAATGTTAGATGAATACCTGAAGAATTAGAGACGACAAGAATTTTGCTTGTGGGGCATTGTAGGCACGTGTATTTGCTACTACCGAATACAACTGGTTTAATTTGGCGGATAAAGTGTTCAGTAAGTATACAAAATTTTGAAGCTCCATATTGTTTCACGCATTAACCAGGTATGAATACAGGTTTCAGCGAAACATTTCAGCAAAGTGTAGGCAACGAAATTACAGTGTATTTCTCATTATACAGGGTGTAACAAAAATTCTGGGACCTCGATGGCGGGTGGGTTGCGCCCATAACTAATAAGACTTTTTTTCTTATTTTTATGCGTTCTATCCATAAACCTAAAGTGTCCCAGAATTTTTGTTACACCCTGTATACAAAACATTTCAAATAGTTTTGTTTCTTTGCAAGAAAGATCTATTCGAAGGTTTCTTGCATACCTCGGTTCGGGAAATATTGTCAGATTAGCAATAAAGTAATGTCTTTATTTTAATGCCGCCTGAAAAGCTGATGTTGCTGATTTAGAGACATTATACCGCCGCAAATATTTCGTCTAAGAGATTTAAACCCAGCCTAAATTGTTTAAAAAACGTGAGAATAGCCGAATGCCATTTGCGTCACCGTTATCGGTAATGTAAAAGAGTATACACGAAAGATGATTGCGATGTAAAAGATCTATGTATAGTATGAAAGGTAGGTCATAACACGTTGTACCAGTAATTTTAGCTTTTCTGATTATTCCAATCTCAAACTGAAATCAATCGAACTTTTTTAACAAGGAAGAACAATGATACCTAACCCAGAAAATGGTCATCAATCGTGAAGTACGCGTATTATATTATATAAACGAATATTATAATATTTTCCGTATATTTGCACAATCAAAAATAATCTCGAAACGACAATACTGTTTTATCAAACCAGTACATGTACTTTCCCGTTGTCAATTTATCACTTTTTCACGAATCTCTTTTTCCCTGAGTTTCACATCCGCCGGATTGAATTTCTAAGGTTTTTGATCGATGGTTCAGATAAAATTCCATTGCCATGGATTGTTGGGAAATCGCGATCGGAAATCTCGAACGATTTTTCCCATTGCCCGAACGTGGCTCGATTTAATATTTTGGTCGGGCCACTGAGCCAAAGGATTTTTCGAGTGACAGACTCGGCTTAACCTACGCCACTTTCTAACGCTCGTTTGATCCCTCCGTTCGGATTAACATGTCTCAGCCAGAAAAAAATTGAACTTTTATATTAAATAACCAGTGACTCGAAGCGATTTTAGTTTATTGTATCAACGTGTCGGTATTTTGGAATTCGCATAAATTTTCGGCTATCGATAAATTACAGTCGCAAATGTATCTCCACCAAGGAAGAAGGGATGTGAAAAATGTGCACTGAAATGGACTGTACTGCAAAACCGGATAAAAGAACCGATTGTGTCCACACTTTTGTCTCTTGTTTTTTTAACAAGTATATTTACTGTGAACATAGACGATACAAGTACTGGACCGTCTCGGTGGTCGTATGTCTGAGTCAACTGTCATGTGATCGGACGATGGTCAGCTAATATTTGTGTTTTTTTAAACATGTTTTTTTCGTCTGTCTAATTTGTGTCGTGTATGGTCTTTTAACCTTTCTCTCCCATTTCCCTCTAAGGTCACGTTGGGACATTATTATTCTCAGCAACGTCACTCCGAAGGGACTTGCGTTACAGAGAGGAGTTGAAATTTTGACCAATTAGCGAAACTTAAAATTAAGCGCGGGACCTAGATAATGACGTATGGCCCACGGGTCCCAAGTGCCGCAGGTGGCGCATGTGAACCGCGACTAATGCAATCAACTTATTTGATAAATTTTACATACAACGGAAACAAATAATTGTGGCAAACAATCTGCATATCAATTATACGATCAATTTTAATAGAAAATGATACACAGTGGTGGATAAATGCATCTAAGCTTGTGACACATCGATATAAAGATACGAAATTGAAAGTTAGACGGCATTATAGCGGATTAAAATTCGTTGGAAAATAATCTTGTTAGCACAGAAAGTTCTGAATGCGCCACGCTGCTATGATTCTTAAAACACTAGACACTATGGAAAACGTGAAAGAAAATTACGTAATGGAAAGGACACGTTGCACAAGACGTAGTCCTTTCTATTTCTGGCGTACTAATGAGTAACACGTCTCTAGAAGCATCCACACAGTTAACCCTTTAGATACTACGCGCTACTATAGAGGCTTCCTGCTAATTGTAAGTGATTTTGTTGAGACGGAATGTCGCCATAGTATCTTCCCTCTAATCGACGTTTTCAGACGAAGTGTCACTATGGTATTTTCCTTGTTGCTACGTGGAAGAAACTATTTTTGAGAAACACAATTTTGCGTTGCAATACATACATATCTTTATAGTCGGCTCATCTCTGTCTAACACGTTAGGGATCTAAACATTTGAATGTTTCCGCATTTATGGTAGATCAAACTACTTTATCTTCAATTTAGGCATTAGTGGCAATGAGACAGCGGATGCTTCAACCAAAAATGCAAGTAGATTACTTGAAATAGATGTTCCTTGTGCGCCATTTACTGATTTTTATGCTGGCTTCCTGAGTAATGCCAGAAAATCCACAGCTCGATTGGTGACCAATCCAAACCGGGTTACAGGGAAACACTATTTTAAACATTACTATAAAGAGTCTTCCAAACCATGGTTCCATGATAAGAATCTCTCAAGGAAAGTAGTGACAACAATCAATGGTATTAAATCTAACCATTATGGTTTGGCTTGGTCACTGAAAAAAGTTAATATTGTTAAAGATCCCAAGTGTCAATGTGGTGCTGGACATGAGGACATCAACCACGTTTTATGCCAGTGTCCACTGTATGATCTCCAAAGAGAGACCATGTTCTGTAAACTAAAAGAGTTTAAAATCTTTCCTCCCCTGAACGTTGAAAGTTTACTATCAGGGCCTCACATGGGCGCCTGCTTGTGTGTGTGCTCCTTTCTCAAGGACTGTGGTTTAAATGTTTAGTTTTTAAGTTTGTTTTATTGTATTGTGGTATAATGTTGTTTTATTTTATTATTATGTATCCATTGTCGCCTCACAGACTTTATATCTGACAGGCTTGAATAAATAAAAAAAAATATTCAGTCAACAGCTATGGATACACCATAAACCCCGAGTAATCAAAGGGCAACCATACCTTTAACATCTAAGGTCTGGTGCACACAAGTAACGCGATTCCGTTGGAAGACACGAATCTGCGATACAACGCACACGAACGTCAGCATTTGCGGTTTGGCACGATCGTGTCCTGTTTAACAGTTGTATTTACAACCATCGCTTCATCTCTGTTCATGGAACATACATATTTTAATCGAACAAATTTTGATACATTTCCTCCGTTTCATGGCTCGTTTCTACGCCAGATAACACAGTCGTTCGGACAATTTTCAAAACCTTCGCACTAAATATGTAGAAACAAAAGGTCGGAATATGTTTATTCACAAATTATGTTGACAAACGACTCGATCGAAGCAAGTATCGCAGACTCCTCCTGGATTTTGTAAAGAAATGTATAAATCCTATTTAGACTGTGAAAAGTGAGTACAGAATTCTTTCGCGTGACCAAATACCGACAAAAAAGACGTTTCTTCTATTTGCGGCCGTTATCTCTCGTAAGAGCAATACATTTATCCCGATACTTTTTTTGTCCTGAGTGTGCAGCAGATCGGAGCAAATGAAATGTGCACAAAAAAAGGAAGGAAAAGTAACGTTTCCCAGTGAAATCTTTCAATTTGTCTAATGGTACTACATTCTTAAGATACCGAAAGAAGATTACTAGAGCAATTTCGAACCAGCCGTCGGATCAGCTTCCCGCGCTGCCCTGGTTTCGTCTATAACTCTCTTAATACGTCATTGGCAAGAAATAGAACAATATAGGGCGGTCGTTGCTGCTGGTAATCTCAGAGTTTTCACGGAATTGAAGAATTCGTTCGTCCCCCGACGAGATCCGATAGTTCAAATAGTAGGAAAGTTTGAAGACTTCCGCTAGAAGAACCGTTCAAAGGGATCTCGATGTAATGATTAACGGCTATGAAGTGGTGGCGTGGTGCGAGTAAATTAAAGTTTCGTCCATTTCAAAAGCTTTAGACAGACAAAAGCCGTTCGAGCTGCATTCTCCTGCCGATCGATTCCTACTCTGCCCAGGATAAGTACATACATCTGACTTCAAATGGCTGAAGCGTTTAATTTTCACCGCCTATTTTCCATTTTCCTAGAATGTACAAAAAATGTTCTCAATATACGATTCCCATGTTGCGTATATTCGCATGAAAGTTTTGCTCTTGAACTCTATATTACGATTTCATTCCGCGTAAAATGTTTCCTGCTGTTTTAAGTACTTGCAACTGTTGAAGTACAGTTCGCGTTGGAACTATACTTTCATTCGTTTGAAATTAAATGACAATTTTATGTAAGTGAAATTACGTGCTATCTTACGTTTTCATTAGTCGGCTGTGTGTTTTACTGGCAACGTGGCTGGTCGCCTCGTATCAAGGAGGTAGCGAATAATCGAACAAAGTTAAATCTAATATAATCACTAAGTCACTACTCAGGAAAGTTGTTCTAACCATAATCGATGGCTAACTACCGGGAAAAGACAAACAACCTTTGGCATAACACAAACATTGTCGTGTGGATAATCATAGACGATACGAGGCTGGATCAACAACATAAAACAAATATATTTTCCCTTCTATTTTTACCTGTCGTGCTGCGCCAAGGAAATCCTATTAATCATCTAAGGAATAACAAATAACTGTTGATCGCCGAAACCTGGCGCTTCATAGAACGCGATAAATCGCAATAATTTATTTCTCCTCGATATTAATAATGCGCATGTAACAAAGCATAAATTATTTGGCCGACGTTGAGTAATAGCGAAAGACTATTATAGTGATTCCTGTGATAGCGACGACATCAGGAAATAGTCATTTTGCAAGAGTAAATCGGCTAACAACAATGGTAAATAAGAAAATATATGTGTACACTCTCTACAATTGAATCTGAGCTAATATTGGATTCATGTTGTGCTGTGATTTAACACTATTTCTACGAAGAGGTGTCAAAAGACACCTTTCAAATTTTAACTTAAAGTCATTCGTTAAGTTGAATCATTTCTCCATAATTAATTTTTTGATTTTTTATACAATAGTTATTAAATTATCTACATTTAAGTAGTAATTTGAAATCCCAACTGTTTTGGCAAATATTTTCATTCAAACGAAAAGGTTTCAAAAGACACCTTTTGGTCGAAATAGGTATACACACAATCGTGGTAGAAATAGTGTTAATAATACATATCTTTTTGAAGCCGATATCTTGACCGATTCGCACTGTCCCACTCCTTCCTTCTAAACGAGTTTCAGGACAAACGCATACTTCTATAGTATAGAAGTATAGAATCTATACCATTGGGACCAAAAACGTTGACCGATTAATGCACAACATATGGTCTAGACTGGAAAGAATAAGGGTCTCCTACTTTGCATGCTGCTAGCTCGCTTGGCAAGTATTATGTGACAAAAATAGGATAATGATTGAATCTTCATCGAACAGCAAAAAGCGTGAAGTGAGGGAGATCCTTCCTCTCGGCTGCCTGGGCTGTACACCGCGCGTAAATCGGTCAATTATATTGTCTCCAACTGTACACCAGTCTGCTAGAAGGCCTACCACACTGATGAGTAAAGCTCAAAACTGGGATTTGCATTCATATTTCGACCGAAAATCAAGGTGTTCGCCCCCCTCCCCACTCCTCGAAAAAAGGATCTATGGACAAGGTGGCAGATGATTGTAGACTTAAAAGGATCGCTTCGCCTTGGGTACGCAACGCGCTCTTATTAGTCTTTTCAAAACTATGAAATACCAATTTGAAACACATCTCTCCAGTGTATCATCTATTATTCTGTAAATAACCTATTATCTGTCTCCCTTTAAATATGCCTCATTGGTCATGAGGACATTATTGTTATATTACAATTATAATGAAATTTTAATAGGAAAGTAATTAAGGGGGGGGGAGGTACAGTGTACCTATATTTTCACGTTAGGATACTGAGGCGAAGCGGTCGTTTCACTTTTAGGACCATCTGGCTACTCGTTCATAGTCCTTTTTGGAGAAGAGTGGAACTAGGCGCGAACACTTCGATTTTCAGTTGAAATTGTATCTGTATTCCAGCGTTGGTGTAACTATTACGTTCCTACTGTAAAGAGTCACGCGATTTTCCAAGCAGTGCCCTGTGACCACGAAATCGGTACGAAGGGGATAAGTAAATTGCACAATGTTAGCACAGTGAATTATTGGAAATAGTGATTGGGCTCCGTTTTTTCTAGTATCGCAATATTTATTAATACGTCCTTATGAGCTAACGATGTTCCTACTATGGTGAATAGAGAAGTATGCTGGTGCGCTAATCGAACAATTTACAATAGAACGTGTGTCAACGGTTCGGTAATTATACAGATGTTGCTATGTATGGACGTTATAGTAATCCATAGCTACTTTACCGATATAAATTCATTGTTACTTATACAGGGTGTAACAAAAATTCTGGGACACTTTAGGTTTGTGGATAGAACGCAAAAAGATAAGAAAAAAAAGTCTTATAAGTTGTGGGCGCAACACACCCCCTATCGAGATACAACCCCTTTGGTAAAAAATTTTTAAAAATCATATCTCCGAAATGGTACGTCGTAGAGAACCGATTTTGATTGCAATATAACCGGACGAGACCAAAGTTTACGAAAAAAAATATCACTATCTACGCAAAGGAAGATTTAATGAATGCCTCCAATTTTTCCCAAGCTGTTACAAACCTGCTACGGTACAGGTAATCGACGTTGTTTGGATTAAACAAGAATAAATGCTATTTAACAGCAATAATCGCAGCAATTATATTTTTTTCTATTATCTTTGATCTTCCCCGGTTATATTGCAATCAAAATCGGTCCACTACGACGTACCATTTCGGAGATATGAGTTTTTTAAAAAATTTTACAAAAGGGGTTGTATCTCGATAGGGGGTGGGTTACGCCCACAACTTATAAGACTTTGCTTTCTTATTTTTATGCGTTCTATCCACAAACCTAAAGTGTCCCAGAATTTTTGTTACACCCTGTATCTACAATGTCGTACAACAATGTCTTTTTTGATCGTCTACGAGTGACCGCATATACTTTCCTATACGCTAATTCCGTTTCATTCTCTGGTATTTCGTCTCATTCACGAAAAGTGTAAGTAAAATCGTAGCAATGCCGTGGAATACTGTTGGCTGGGATTCAAATGCCCAGTGTACGTGGTAGTCGAAAATGAAAATTGATCGAATCATGCAGCTTATTGGCACCACTGATCTACATAAATGTAGGGGAAGTTCTCCCACTCTGTACCCTACTTGATAAGACGGCGTGAAGATTTTTTGCGTAGAGTCGGCGCGTAGTACGACACTGATACCAAGAAGCGTGCAGAGTCGGAAAAAAATTCTCGTGCTTTGCTTATCATATCATAGGATGCGAAAAATTGATCGAATGGTAGAAAAAGTGTGAAAGAATGAAACGTTCGAGCGATATAGTTATTAGAGTAAGTCAGAGTTATTAAAGTAACATAAAAAACGCGGAAAGTAGTTATACAATAAACGTGTCATTCACAGACCAAAACGATGGATACGACTTTCAGAATATTCTTAGATTTTAGTGCCACACACTTAGTTGTTGCTGAACTCTTTATATTTAAAACAAATTTCTTTAATAATTAGGTATTACAGCCCCACCCGACAAAAATTTGTATGGCCATTGACTAATAAATGATTTTCTTACAAGCCAAAGAGATGAATTCTATACTCCAAAATAAATCATTAAAATTAACGATTCAAATGCGTTTAAGAAATTTCGAAATTAATTATTTAATGCAACAATACATATTAGGCAATTGATTGATAGAAAATTAAACAGATGGCGTCACTTGCACTGTATAATGTGTTTAACTTTTTGTATTCTGAAGTTAATCGATTTGGCAAATGAGCGGCTGATTTAATAGCAAAGTGCTGATTTAACCACTGCCTCCGTTACGCTCCTGTCTGACCACTAAGTGGAATTGCATCTCTGCATTATGTGCTTTCCAACAAGCAGACACTGTCTAACACATACAGTGCCGGTGTCTGTTGGAACCACCCAACCTTCTTTAGGGAAACACTAATTCCCGACATCGTCCCTCTGTGTATGTTAGAAGGCACACACGCTGTAAACTAACAGGTCAGAATCGAATGCCGGGGTAGCACAAACGGAGACCAACACCAACAACATGCTCGGCGAATCCTCTCATGTTAAACCTCGCTACACGAATCCTCCATTTCACACGAACTGCGTATTCGTGACACCATTCCTACATGGTTAATTAGTACAATGGTATTAAAGAATTTTGAAAGCGTTAGAATATTCCTCTGGACGTGTTAGAACAAAGTCTAATTGTTTGACTGATTGATGGCGACTACTGAGTAGTTCAGTGATCTAATTAGGAGTCTTAGTTGGTAGTGGGCTAAAGGACAATTGAAACTCCGAATGGGAAACTGTCACTGCTAACATATGAATGAATGTACATTAGACGTGTGAATGACACTTAACTATTCTTATTTCGAAAATACTTACAGTCCGTACTTATAATTGCGGGAATATCACTTACATCTTATTTAAATATGAATTGACATGTCACTCTGAAATAGCAGTGATAGATACAATAAACATAAATATGTTTAAATAAAAGAATATATGTAAAATATAGATCAACGTTGACATAAGGATAACAAAGTTTTTAATATTTCACAAAAATCAGTCCGAAATTAGAAGAAAAAAACTTATGACAGTTATTTTATTTCGCATAATAACGCGAGCAATTAGCGAGAGTAACGTTCATTAGCGAAACAAGGGAAAAGTAATAAAAGGGAGTACAGCTGTGACGCAGTAAGTACGACGATTATGTATCGGGTTGGTCAAAAAATTATGTCAGATTTCTGCAGTAACTGGTGTTTTAGTGTTCTTTCGTTCCGCACACTGTTCTTACCCTATAAACTTTATAGTATAAAGTATTAAGCCGTGTAATATGACATGTTGGATTTCTTCTCAGTCGCAAATTGATCGTAAAAGTAACGGGTTACATGTTTTAAAGTTTAGAGTTTTCAAGTGTTCGTTTAAAGTTCATATAAGCAAATAGTTAGGTTAGGTTAGGTACACATATCTATAATTACAATATTTATTCGAATTAAAAAATAATCTCTCTTTTTAAACTATCGAGCGTTTCATACTACACGACATAAAATTTACACACGCTGAATACTAACACTTTGGTTCGTCGTCTAAAAATGGAATTCTTACGTCAGTTTAAATTTTCTTGGATTTACCCCGTTTTAACGAGGGGCGCGAAAGTGTATTATCGGGAATCGTGCTATTTTATTCCAGCAACGGAAAAAAGAGATAGAAACAGTGAAAAAACGAACAAATAGTTTAAAGATAATTCAGAAAGTTTCGTGTTGTTATTCTTTTCGATAAGAAGTAACTAGTGATAATTAATTAATTCGAAGAAGTATTGTTCCAATTCGACTAATTGTGGTGGCAAATAAAAAATAACACCATAAACAACTAACAAGAAAAGGGCAATCCTACAGTATACACAGAAACTATGTGAATCTTGGCAGACTCGATAAGAATTGAAAGACCTTAAAAATGAGAACGGGCAAAAATTGCTTGATGACAATAACTTTATTTATCTGGAGGACAGAAGAATGTACCTGACATCAAAATGATAAAAAGTTGACACTCGCAATAGTAAAATATTGTCGAACACAGTTCCCTATGCTTTGAAAAAAAAACTGCTGTGTCTCATTTAAGAAATCCTGTAGATTCTTATTGGTCAACTCAATATTTTGCATGTTCGTTAATTAAATTATTTCAAAATAACTCTCGCGAATTAATTAAGATCGGTGGATTATAGAGAAGCATAATAGAAATTAAAAGTAAAAATTTAGCATAATACTCAATTCAGTGCGTTAATAAAAATTTCATCAGTAATAAGGAGAAATAGAGAAACAGGTGAAACAAATGTAAACTTCGTTTTTGGAACTAATTAGGAATCAAGACATTCGAAATGAATAAAACGAGGAACTAAAAAAAGCGTAATGGGAAGCAATGTATTATCTAAAACCCGCAGGACTTTTAACCAATTTTCTTTTCTTTTGAATGAACAATACATATTATCATTCAATATTTTGATTAATATATGGTTACCAGAATAATGAGCGATTACAAAAGTCAAATCCGGAGCGATGACAATATTTTATCAAACATCGAGTTTGCGTCGGAGCGGATACAAAAATTTCGTTTTCTCAGATATTCAACAGTTTCATTTTTTCCAGATAAGACTGACTATTCTAAACATGCCAGGGCTTGTAAGCCCAGTATGAATACCGATGTAAGAAATCTCAAACACCCCCAAATCTTGCAAAGCCAGGTGAAGTTGGTTTAACCTATGTGAATTCATGGCCAGATCAAACACACTTCCAGATTGAGCTTGACTCCAATAGCTCTTGAGAATATGAGATATGTGAAACAAAATCTTAACATGAGATTTAAGAGTTAATAAAGCCACGAAGTTAAAATTGAATACACAAATATACAAATATTTCTTAAAATCTGAATATTTCTACCGAACCGGTTAAATAGCCGGGTTCTTAATGAAATACCATTTTTACAACTAAATGAAGGTAATAGTTAATTCAGTGAATTCAGTAATTAACAAAATTATTTGTAAATGGTAAAAAAAATTTTCTTTAATGAACGAAAATTTCCAGTTTAATTAACGAAAATAACGACCAATGCAGATTTTTTGCTCCGAAGTTTAAAAACGGTCATTATACCGTCAGTGGTAGGTTTTTTCACTAATTACTACCAAATCTTGCGGTGTAGACGGATTATAAATAGGCACATCAAACTTCAAGCACCGCAAAAGGAAAAAAGTCCACAATGCCTGGGAGTAACGTGTCATCGAATGCATTCTGAAAGACGCAGTTATTTCAGGATATTTAAAGAATGATATTTTCAGAAAGTGTACACTCAAACAGTGCCGTAAATGACGACTAATAGCTGTCACGTGCATTTTTGTTAAAAACATAAACATTTATTGTCAGCATTCGAAAATCTTATACAGCGATCCCTTTATACTTGCTCATCAAGTAATTACTTTATAGTTGTCAGTAGTATCCCCACTCAACTAGTTTCACGTAACAGGAAAGGAATACTCTTTACAAAGTGCCATTCTCAGGTCGATTTAGGAAAAAAACGTGTCCGGGAATGAGTTAAACTTTCAAGTGCAGTAAGTAAAATTTAAAAAGTTGTCTTCGTTCCCTATCATGAATAGTGTACTCCTGAAGTTTTAATTAAAATATGCCAATACCTATTGCCACATTATACATGGATATACCTACATATGATTACATAATGTAATCAATTAAAAAATACAGAATCAAATGCCGTGTTTGAATAATTGAGCAATAACAGTGCGTTTTCTGAAATTCTTCATAACTCTGTTTCAACGTGTAAACCATTAGATCGATCAATTTACTATCGTTCTTCATTTCCGTTTTCCAAACATATTTATCTAATCCTTTTAGAGATACTAAATTAATCCTCAGCAGTTCTAATATTAAAGAACCATTCTGTCACCCATAATATTCCCCCACATTGAAGCAGCTGTTTTTGGTAATTGAGAAGAAATATGATGCACAAGAATGTGGAAGACGCTGGAATTCCAAGCTCTCTCGGTTGTTGATGTTTGATATTCCAGGATGGTGATCCATCATCGTCCACGCTTTAATGGGACAACATAATGTCTCGGTTACATCGCTATCAAACGATGAATCGTTTATTCTTAATCCTTTCAGAATCGATTTCGACCCGCCCTTCGGCGAGTAGCATGTTTTCCGATAAACTCCTTTCAATCACGATTTGGAATTCAACGTCCGATTTAATATCGACGATCCTCAAAACTAGATAATCAGAATCAATGATACCGGCTGCATTACTGAATTCCCGATAGATGTTTTGAACCGGCATATCCTTATCGTTTATGCCGTCTACGGGTAATGGACACGTGTATCAACATGCCGCATTGACGTCAGTGTCTTTGAAATGCAACGATGATACGTTGTCGAAACTGCTAGGGCTGCGATATCACCGGGACATCCACGTCGTTTGATGATTTTCATTGTTTTCACATCAGAAGCTGAGTACCAAAATTAGACTTTATCCATCGTGAACCATTTTCCAAATCACGGCGAACTGGTTATAGACGCTCTGCATACAAACAAGTTTTACGCGTGACGTTGCAGTAATGTATATTGGATGTAGTAGTGAAGATTTGATGAATTTAGGATGGGTTCTTACTTTAGTTCTTCGTCTTTTTTTATTGGGATAAAGCTCGTTTTGAAAATATAGCCAAGTTTGATTGCTATTGGAATAATGTTGCACAAGTTAGCTTTATTCCTGTTTATAAATAGTAATGAAAATAATAGGAAAATTTGTTGTTATCTATATTTTACATGGACAGATAACGTTACGAAATTTTAAATAATTGAAACTGGTAGACAAGTATCCCCTGGCAACAGAATTACTTTCTAGAATCCTATGTAGCAAATCTAATGACAAACAGAACTGCTGATTATCTTCAATTGATTGAATTTTACAGGTTGTTTTCAAACTGTATTATTCACCTTAAACCCGTATAATCCATCATTTATATAAAGTATTAAAAAGTAAAAAGTAATTAAGTATTTACAGTTTTCAACACAACATCGGATAAAAGTTTGCTATAAATGAGAATTGCTGAGGACAGTTCCGGGAAAGTAACAATAAAGCGTTGTTACGTGCTTTTCGCCATCTAATTTTTGTAAAAATTCATTTACGCAAAGAGCTGGACAACTGTAAACGCTCTATTTTTTATTCCGGCATTCGAGAATAAAAACATATTTTTTATGTTCGCTGGAAAAATAATGAATGCAACACAGCATAAAAGATTTCCACAATTTTTCACACAAGTGGAAATTTAATTGGAAGACGTCCATACGTTAGACGTATTTCATTAAAGTTGGGTACAAGTTAGTAGGTCAGTATCTATATTTTTTCAATACCCTCGCGAAGTCTTTTTTTTTTCACTCTGACAGAATTCCCTGCAGGTGATTCTTTGCAACGCCCGAGAACCGCGGAGACGAGAATTTCCACACGCTCGTGGTAGCAATTAGTGTCCCATCGATATACCTCTACATAGTGTTGGCGGTCGTTACCTCATCGATTTCAACTTTTCCCTTGAAAACCCATTGCAAACTGCTGTCGCCGTAAAACGACCTCGCGTTTCCAATATAAAATTAATCATTATAATGAAATATTCGCATTATTAAAAATACTGGAAACTGCAAATAACGCCACCGACACTAGTTTCCCACGAGGAATGTTTAATTTTGACAAACAATGACGAATGAATTGGCAAATTTGAAGTCCAGAATTCATGTAGCTTCGTAGAATTTGATTATCTTTTGCTAGAAAATATAGCGGTATAACCATGGAATAGCTTTATTCCATACAACTTTTATATTTTTTCTATGTAGATCGAAGCGATAAAGCAAATATTGCGAACATTTTTTCTTGAACAATGCAATCCACTGTTAATTGTAAATATTAAATTTAAATGACCTCTGTTGAAAACAATACGATACAGGAATTGTTTGAATAATTAGATGAATGTCATTTAACATTTAAATTGACACGGTTTAAAACAACATGAAACATACATTTTTGTAAATATTCTGGCGAGTAGCGTTACAGATTTACTGCATCAACAAATTTGTAATTTTGTAGCAACTTAATTGCATGACAAATTTTTGAAATTTTTTATTGTCTTAAATGTATCCAAAAATTAAAAATAGAAAAATTCGTCGGTTTTCATTAAACAATTGGGCAAAATATAAATTTTCTATTAGTAAAAAAAATAGTTGGTTATGAACTTTGGTGTCCCTTTCTTAGCAACACCTCGATTTTTTCTATAAATTTTGTTATAGTTGATTCAAACGTGAAGTTAATTGATACTCAAATAAATACGCTACATCTTTCGGCATATTTATAAGTTGCGCCTTAATATTATATATATCCTTTAATATTGCTACTCAAATATATATGTATATTCATACAATACATATATAAATTATATCTATAATTATAAAATGCACAAACCACATAGAAATTCAACTGAAATGTCAAAATTTCACAACGATTGTATATGAATATAAATATTACCTAGGAAATTATGCCATTCCATTTTTAAAGAAACTGAGTTTAAACTCGTTTCAGTTGCCGATTAACTTTTTCCTTTGGCTATGTAAAATTTACAGTTCACATGTCAACGAATTAACGAATCCAAGTTTAGCTGCTACACAGAATTACGAAATCATTGTTGTTGTAATCGGTAGAATCCACTTCGAACAATGTATTTTCGAGCGATTGTAATATTCAATTAAACTATGGTCATTAGGGTGGGTCAAAAAAATCGACTATTTTTTTTTTTAAATTACACCGAAAAATTGGTTTGTAGACACCTCTAGAAAACTCTCAGCAAAGCTGAGCTCTTAATTTTAATGGGAAGGTCCTCCGCATTATAGTTTTATATTTTTTACGCAGTCCTTTATAAAAAAATTCATATCTTGCTCATAACTTTACCGATTTGCAAAAGTAAATATATAACTTTGTAGAAAATTGAACGCTTTACAAAAAAGGACTCTTATATTTTTACCGTCAATCTCACCATTTAGATGATATTGACGATTGAAGTTTGATGATTTTTAGACAAATTTTATTTTTGCTTATGAATTTAATAACTCGCGAACCAATATGAATTATGAAACGTGCAAACGTCATTTTGTAGGAAATTTAATGCTCTACAAAAAAGTTCTCATATGCTCAGTTGATAAAATTAAGCGTTTAAGAGATATTGACGACGAATATTTGATTTTAAGAGATATTTCCTACAAAATTATATATTTACTTTAGCAAATCGGTAAAGTTATGAGCAAGATATGAATTTTTTTATAAAGGACTGCGTAAAAAATATAAAACTATAATGCGGAGGACCTTCCCATTAAAATTAAGAGCTCAGCTTTGCTGAGAGTTTTCTAGAGGTGTCTACGAACCAATTTTTCGGTGTAATTTAAAAAAAAAATAGTCGATTTTTTTTACCCACCCTAATGGTCATACATACTGTGCTGTGCCCTACCACAAATCAATAGGTAGTTCAACTACATATTGCTAAATGTGTATGCAATATTAATTGACTACAAAATAATAATGGCAGCCTTTTGCTACAACAAAAGAGTTTCCAATATTGTCTTTGCCATGAATAGCGGAATGCGTGCGGTATTTTTAGCGCTGCGTGGTGGCTGTTCCGAAGAGCGAGCCACTGTTGTTAACGGATTATTGCACATTTTGTTAAATACAGATGATTTTGTGTATTGTATAGCGACATTCAAATCCCCCAGATACGTAATGGGGTTTTCAAGTCTATTCATGTGCAGGGAGAGGCGGAAGTGACAAAGGCGCATTAAAAATGCATCACTCATTTGTTTATTCGTTTGAATATTTGATTATTACAGGCTAATAACCAATGTCAGATTCATTGAATTTTATGTTTGAAGACCAGTAATCATGAAACAAAAAATAGAATAAAAATAGAGAAATAGAATTTCACCTCTAGATTATATTCATTTGATTACTTAAAAATAAAGACGACGGCAATAAATGTGGCAAAACCATGAAACCAAAAGAACTGCAGATACTCTGAAAATGCGATAAAGTAAAATCGTAAAACGAGAAATAAAACAAATTACATGTTTCAAATTTCATATTATCAAACAGAAAAATAAATAAATACAAGAAATTAAGTTATACAGATATCAGACTTTCTTCTACCGTCTACTTCACCCTGTGTAATGTATAAATTATCATGTAATCCCGATTTGTGTCTCTAATACGTACATACAAGGTCTTATCCACGTAACTGAACTTGTCCACAAATCATCAGATACGATCGAACCCCATTACGTATCATATCTAAAAACGAGTATACAAGGATCGTATTACGCCGCGACAGATGTGCTTTCCAAGCATCGTCCGCTATGCCGGGTAAGCGGTCGATCACGATTTTGTGCGATCTAATACCCCGGCAATAGCGGAATCCCTTTATGTACACCGCGGTTGAGGCGGAAAATCAAGCAGTTACACCAGTAACGAGATGAAAGGCGCGATACTCGTTTACAGTTCTATTCCTCCGATATAATACTTTAATAATGGCATTCCCGCTTTTATCTTTTATTGTTTGTTGAACAATCGTGAAACCTAAAACGATCGAGGACCTCGGAACGTTATAAGAAATAAACAATGTTGGTCCGAAATACGCTTTTGGGAGAGCATTTGTGCGTTAAATAGTTATATATTAGCGGAAGAATAAAATTTAATGAAATTGCAGTACGCGTGCAATTTAACCAACTTTGCATAATCAGTTGGAAAATAACCACTTTGCGAATTTAGTTGTAATTTAGAAGACTCAAAATAATTCGAAATTTCGAATAATGGAATACGTCAAATGGTTTCAGGTAAGGTAAAGAAAGATTCCATTCTCATTAGTACATTGAGGCAAAAGGATTTTATAGTTTTACTCGCTACCTGTTTCATACTAGTAATTTATATTTGAGGTGGAGCTACGTAACTGTGACAGTTTCGAAACATCGATTTTTGTTTATAATTTGTCAATTTATCATTTCTAAATATCAAAACTCAATGGATTGATTATACTATACAAGTTTTAGTTGTGCTGTTAAGGACAAATTTAATGTCTTTCGTAAACTTCGAACACGTTTATTTCACAGCCACATTTTTCAACACCAACGGCATCAAGATCCAGTCAATCTTTGTCTAATTGATTCGAAAATTGCAGGTGCATAAAAAGAAAATAATATTCGGTGAAGTGTATGATTTTACTAATTAGCTAATTATTTTCCGAAATCTAGTTAAAAATTCCAAACGTATTTTCTACAATGCTTACTATTTTTCTTCAAACATGAGTAACTTTGTTAACAATGAAATTAAAAATAACTTAGGTTGTCCCAGGGGGGCAAAAGAATAGTATTTTTTGTCGATTTCAAATATTATGACTTTTTTAATATTTTATAATTAATTATATTTAATTATTAATTATTAAACACTCGCAAATAAATTATACCCTTTCATCTAGGAATAACAGTTTCTACAATATATCCACACTGTATATTTCATATAAAAAATACACGAATATATATTTTCTTTAGTCCGTCATATTTCTAACTTCCCCCTTAAGCAATGTCACAATTCTGCCGTTCTGTATAATTCGCTTAAGTCGAATTAATTAGTTTTATAATTACAGGTAAATGTTGTAATAAGGATCAAATATAAACAGATTACGCATTCCATGTGTAAATGATGCATCATTTCAAGAGTTCAAAGCGTCCTTCACTCTTGTCAAGCCAATGTTTATATTGGCGAGAAAGTGATCCACAAACATCAATTAACGCATCTCTTGTAATTGACGACTGTTCTGCTCGATTTCCCGCCATGCCTGTGAAATTATCGTAAGCTTTCTAACACAATCCTTATCAAATAAATTAAAAATTTTCAAGTTAGTTTCTTTCGATGTGAACCAAGTGCCGAGAAAGACGACGTATATTCTGTGAAACATTTAATGCATTTATGTCCAATAAAGCCACATTTACACTTCCTCGTACTATCGTGTAAGTTCGACGAAATAAACATAATAGGTAGTATATAAAACAATTAATATTTAACTGACAAAAACGATCAGCATAACCACAAAGGGGGAACTCTAAATAGTGATAAAGAAAATTCAAAATTACTTACGTAAACCATCCAAATAAGATGAATTAACCTTAACTGTAATTAATTTCCGACGTTTCGGCCACATTTTTGGCCCCCTTCAGGGATAAACTACGGTATAAATTAACCCTTAACAAAAATTATTAGTGGATTAAGTATTGTTCAAATAATAAAAGAAAAGAAAATGGTAATTATGTAAACCAACAAAAGATTAATTGTAGGAACATTACAATACATAAATTCTGATAAATTAATAATACTCACTTATTATGGATGGTTTTGTGGTTATGCTGATCGTTTTTGCGAGATAAATATTAATTGTTTTATACATTATCACGCGATCGTTAAATTATAAGAAATAATAGGTAGTAATATTGTAAATCTGTATAAATCTTTTTGCGACACTCTGTGTGTCTGGCACGTTCACTGTTAGCAGAAAAAAAATGTCTCATTTTGGGACGCATTATAATCAACCCTTTCTCCTTCTTGCGCACCCTCTTCTTTTCATTCCCTTTAATGCGCTCTCGAATATCATCTTCTTTTCTGTCTACTAGCCCACCTTTGTATACCACGCTATCTCCTATGCAAGTGGTTCCACGCGTGTACACATGTATAGACTGCACATTGTCGGTTTTCGCCGGTGGCCCGAGAAAGGATAAAATCTCGTTGACTTTCCATATACGAAACCCGCTACCGGAAAACGAGCGACATCCGCGACCGATCGTACCAAGTGGAAGTATGGAGATAAACGCGGATGGATTTCTAACAACTCGTGGCTTCTCGCATTTTCGTCACGTTATGAAATTTGCTACATCCTCCCGGGCGACGGTCGTGTATGTTTTTCTTTGCAGCGAATTACCGTTTCCCCTCGAATAGATATTCAAGGATGGATATTGAAGTAGGGTTTTTCCAATAAAATGATAGGACAAAATAAATATTGGCAATTATACCGTGAATCGTTTGTATACATTTATGAATTATATATTCCGCTCGTGAAGCTGAGTAATTACTACCGGGAGAAATAATAATTGTTTTTTGTGGGATTATAATAAAAAGTACGCCCGGCAGCAAGTGTTTGACCAAGCGCAATATTACGGAGCCAATGGGGCACGCCAATAATTTTTATACGAAACACAATAGATGAAAAAACCTAAAAACGTGATTTATTAAGCAATTAAGTTATATTGTAATTAAATCACATGAACGGAGTGTAAAGCTTCAGTAGTATCGATTTCGACGCATATGTAACGCAAGTATGTTCTCATGTGAAAATAGGTGTAATGAAAAATCAGGTAATGTGAATTTTGAGTAAATTATTGTCTTTTTGTTCGCAAATTTACATTATCGAATAGTTTGTCCTAGTTTTTTCGCGTTTATCTACTTTATATTACACCTATTCGATAGTACCACGAGTTTTATCTTGACACTGTATTACTTTACTATAATAAATTTTGGTGTTCCTTTTCGACTTCGTAGCATTACGTTTGGGCGGAAGCCTATGTTACCATGGGGTCTAGTTAGGTTATTTGTACTTAAAGGCGACTACCAAGAAAAATGTTCATAATGTATATAATACATATACAGGGTGTAACAAAAATTCTGGGACACTTTAGGTTTATGGATAGAACGCATAAAAATAAGAAAAAAAAGTCTTATAAGTTGTGGGCGCAACCCACCCCCTATCGAGATACAACCCCTTTTGTAAAAAGTTTTGAAAAAATCATATCTCCGAAATGGTACGTCGTAGAAGACCCGTTTTGATAATAAGACTTTTTTTTCTTATTTTTATGCGTTCTATCCATAAAGCTAAAGTGTCTCAGAATTTTTGTTACACCTGTATACCACAATCGAAGTGATACACAACTTGGATTACAAAAGAGAAAAAACTGTTGGCCGGTATAACAACGATTAATCAAAAAGCAACGAATTGTCAACGTTGCAACGTGCGGAAAAACAATACTTCGCCTACAGAATGAATGAATCCATTATCGAGTGCCCCGAATCGATGCACATTTCGAGCAATAAATATTTGCAGGTAACTCGAATTAATTTTTGCGGGACGACCAAGTAAACGTTTATCATCCGAGAAACGGCAATTACTTTCATCGGTCGATTGATCAGTTCTGGCACGAGAGGCTCGGTCGGGGAGTACTTATCGAGAGGTATATTTTTCAGCTCGTTAATCGATATCAACGACTGTCGAGTTCCAATCCGTTCGGTTAATGTTTTCGCACGTGTGCAGGCGTGCAAACAAATCACTGAACGAACTAACACGATCGATTCACCCGTGAAGCAATTATTTCGATGATTTGCCCGGCGATCATTTTCGGTGTGCAAACCAGTCTAATGTAGCTCACCCTTGCCCCAATTAACCGAATCAAATACACAGACCCTCTACCGCGACTCACTTTACATAACACGTCAGAAACAGCTGCTGGCCTGTAGGACATACCCCAACCTTCCTCCATATTGAATTGATTTCGATCCACTCCGACCCATGTCGAACTACTCCCTACCTTCCTTCCGAGAAACATGAATCGGAACTTGGTCGAGATCAAACTGTCACGTGTTGGCTTTCTACGAAATACGTTCAGTTCTTCAGGATTTCGAAACTTTGGGCGAAAATAAGCCGGAACATACAAGATCTCTGAAGATTTACGTCATTTTATACCCGGATAGATATCGCCCTATCGGGACGGTGGTTTCACAAGCCAACCTGATGACGTTTTCAGTTATTTATATGTGTATGTAAATCTATTTTAGTTTATCTAATTCACTAAATTTTACATTCGCATTTATGTATCCCGACTTTAAATTTGATTTAATGCGGTATTATGGTATTATTTCGGAACAAGGCTGATAACGTTGAAGTGATAATAGGGCAACAAATTCTCGCTACAACGATGCTTTAAAATGCACAGTATAATGTAGCACCTGTAAAAGTTTCTCGAGTTATACAACAAAGGGGAACGTTCGCTTAATTATAATCTTTTAATTAGTTGGGTGGCTGATTAACCCATTCTGTACCAAATACGAGATATTTCAAAAATCAAGTTGTAAGTTAAGATTTTCCGTATTCTACACAGCATAAATGTACAGTCGTATGAGTTGAAACTAATGACAGGGGAGGAACGATACTGTAGAAAAACGATTTATTCCAAAAAAACTATGTTTAAATATATCAATGTTTTCTTCACACTAAGCTTTTGGCAGCCACCGCAAAACGTGATCAATTGTCCAGACAATAAACGAGCTAAGCAGTAAATTATCAGATAAAATACAAAACATGTAGAGATTTAGAGGAGAAAATAGAATTTGTTCACCACATGACCGCCAGTTCGTGCTGTACAGTTCACCCTAAATGACGTTGTTCTAATGTAATTTCACGAACTGTGTGTGTGACAGTGATAAATACCATACCACTTTAGTAAGAGTGTTATTAGCAAAAATTCCGTAATATTAACAATGCAAGAACAACTTTGCGACGAATATTGTTTGTAATTGTTAAGAGTGTTATAAGTCTTTAAAAATATCTTTCGGTATTATTGTTGGGCCCCAACGTTACACTCACAATAAAAGAACTGTTAAGATTTCGGTCAGTTACCGAGTTTCGAAAGGAAGAAGTAACAGAGTATAGAAACATACCGTAGGCACACAGATGCTTTCCTCTGCAACAAAAGACTAATAAAACCCGTGACTGCCAGCAAAACACGATAATCCAACAGAGGTGACTCTAACACGTGGCAGGCAGGACTGGTCGGACACAATAAGTACTCGGTACGGTACGCTCCTGGAATCACCTGCCCTGATGAGTCACCCGAATTTTCCAGAAGCGCCGTCGCGGCGTCTCCGCGGCCGGATTGCGATATCTAACATACCTCTTTCGACTGATCACGAACAGAGGTGAAGACACAAGTTGTTTACCAATCAGCAGTACATGTCTCCACCCCCCACCCCCACCCCCTAGTAACAACGCTAATTTTCATCAACGTCAGAGAAGGGGCAGAAGACCCAGAAACGTACTGAGTTTCCTCAGATACATCAGAATATAGAAATGAGTTCAACAATTAAGACAAAAAGCAACAAAACAGTCGCACAGCTAAGGAAACATCTACGCAATAGTCA
Source organism: Mimumesa dahlbomi (assembly GCA_917499265.3). NCBI lineage: Eukaryota > Metazoa > Arthropoda > Insecta > Hymenoptera > Crabronidae > Mimumesa > Mimumesa dahlbomi. The sequence continues at coordinate 8,313,264 of OU824127.1, forward strand.
AATTTTGAGAGTTAAGTTTTTAAATATTTGTACAGTTCAATACAGTTTTCTTATGACACGTACAACTTCAGATTTCGATATAACCAAGCACGCAATCAAGCCAAAAAGAAAGTTGTCCTGGATCAGTGCTAATCAAACAAATACGTCTACTATGATAGAGAAACAGCGTTCCATGACGCATCTGTATTTGTATCAGTCGAACAACTTCCTTATTCAATAGCTCAATGCATAACTATGTCGATTTAGGGCAAGGATCAACTTTCTCTTAACTTAGTCGCGAGGAGAAGGATTATCTATACGATTGAACTGATCATCCATGTCTTCCACAATATATGTATATGTACTTATATGTCTCCTTATATAACTAATCAAATAAAATCAATGAACTCATCAATTTCAGAATTGAATATTCATATACAGACATCTCATTGTGGTCAATTGTTGTGCTTCAACAAGAGCGTTGTTCCAGAAACAATTATTTACACTATTTTCTGCGCATACTCCAGTTTGTTGTAACAAACTTCGATCTAGTGTATTTTTTAAAGTGTTGTGCTCATTTCAACACTCAGAATTCTACAATATTAGGTCTCTATCGAAGACTATATTTTGATTACAGAAAATATTGTAAATCCAAACAGTATCAAACTTGGCCAGAAAGTAACAAACTGAACATGTTGTTTGTTTCTATCTCGAAACGATATAAGTCACACCTCACTCCATTGAAAAGAATAATTTATTGAATGTCAGTACCGCGATTTCATATGAAGCAATAAAAATGAGAATCCGAAAAATCGGAAACTACACAATATGTATGATAACCTTTTTGCCTTCTTGAAACTACGAACCCACCGAAGACTCGACAGGACTATCATAAATTCTAACGGATTACAACCCCAAAAGTCGAACTCCTTCTATGAATGGACATCCAGCTCAAAGCCACGGATTCAGCGTACGAATCAAACGGAAATTCGGGAAATAAATGATTGTCATTATCGAGAAAAAAAAAAAGAGTCACAGTTTCCGGTATCAGATACAAGATGTACTGTCGTGACATAGTAGCAGCCTATATTATTGTGCTTAATATATGTCTGAGTCGAACGCTTTCCACTATTTAGAAAAAAACGCAACCACATTCGTACAAGAGTAGTAATTGCTACTTGAATGAGAAATGACTTAATGACAAGGGAAATGCGATTCAAACAAACAGCAAAGCAATAGAAATCCAAGTATTTACATCGGCCCCTATTTACATAAGTAATATTTACCTGCCCCTTACTTACAATTTCAACCCATCTGAGTTAGATAACTTAACGAAACCACTTCTCCTTGTATATACCTAGGACATCATGCCCTCGATTATCTACATAGGTTGAAAAATGACTGCCCTAGAGGTAAAAAGATAGAAAAAACAATTAGCAACCTTATAAGAACTTAGGATTGCCTAAGGCTCTTTCTACACCATGAGCCTTTCACTATGCCGCATTCAACTAACCCTGAAGATCCTATAGGAAACCCTTCCAGAGTTTTACGACAGCGATCACCACCCCATCAAGCTATACATCGCCAATATAAAAAATCTACCTCTCGATCATGTACCAGATGGAGCATAAAAAAGCACATCTTGGGTTATTGAGGGGAACAATCAAATATGGTATTCAACATCTGATTGCCCGGTCGTACCACAGATCCACTCTCAAGTCACTATCGAAGATATTGTACAAGGTTTCTTCTTCTTGATCAATTACCACAAGAAATTAGCTACTGGTAAAATTAAATCAACTCCCAAGAGAAGCCATGTAATCTTGGTAGGAAGAGAAGTGCGAGCAAGCCACGGCTAAAAAGTAGCACAAGTTCCACCAACTCCACAGACACTTGGGCCCAAGAAATACATTAAATTTAAAATAACGAAAACAACAGTTCGTAACAACGTTTAACAAAGCAGCAAACCTTCCTAAATCATTACCAACCCAATTTCTTGCACTTGAAATAAGCATTGACGAATGATAGGTACGAAGACTCCTGATAACCAAATACGTCATCAGCAAACTTTACTCGGCAATGGAATCGTGGGTAATGGTCATATCGCAAAAGAACTAGACATTAACTTTGCAAATATTCTACCAATCACAATTTTCATCTAATGTCACACACGTCATAGTGTCGTCGTACGATAGATGAATTGTTACTGACTCAAAGGTAAGGAAATTTACTTCGAGTACATAAAGTGCACAGATATGTGACTCCGTTGATCTATTAAACCTTGGCAACACGGATCAGTAATTTCAGGATATTTGTTAGATACACAAGTAAACTGCATAGCTGAGCTACTATGCAAGGGTTACGGCCATATCAATAAGCGATATGAGTTTGACTATCTTGTTGGGCAACCCAAGACGACACTTTTCTAGCGACCCCTGCCTTGTGCTCGGTATCTGTCTTTATGAACAGGTGGTTTCAACGTCGTACATCTTTGTATCGATGATCTAATCTACACTTTAGGTGCAGTGTCTTTAAAGAGAACTTTTTAAAGCCGTGTTTACAAGCTTGTCGATATGGAGAGACGTATTCTGATCCCAGGGCTCAAATCCAAAAGAATGCGTAATATTCTACAGGTCGATTTTATTTCTACAATATAAGTTTTCGCGATCTCGATTTTCCACACAATAGTGGAATCAGAATCAGTATCTGAATTTAATGTAAAATATATGTAACGAGATGTTTTAGTATGATTTTCTTCCCAAAATATTCAAATATTTTAGTTAAGTGTGTGATATATTTCTTTTATTTCGAGAGTAACGACATTAATTAAAATTAACAGTAAGATGAAACATTGTTTTGAAGAGTAACGCTTTCTAAATTTGAAATGAACGTCGGTCTGCGTTTGCAGGCAGGACAATTTTTTCCATGTGTAACCAGGAAGCATCTCATTCCTACGATTGCTCCTTTTTGGCTATCCTCGCAACAAGTGGCGCATATTACTGTCGTAGAGTGTCACAATACCTAAGACGGAGAATACCCAAGTGATTAGGTGTTGCAATTATAGATGGAACAGAACGCCATCTTGATGCCTCAGTGAGTTTTCCTTTACTTTGTTTGTTTTAGTGCTGCGATGTGTGCCATGTATTCATAGGTAGCCTTGCTGAAGACGACGGGAATATATCAATGCACCGAAGAAGTGCCCTTTTTCAGGTTTCTTGTACCTTTTCCCAGATTGATTCGCTTGTGTGCCGACGTCCTTCTAATGACTCAGCGTTAGTCCCAGTGGACTGATTTTGTGCAAATCATTCTTCGGAGACGACGGCATTGAGAATTGTGAGAGTGTGACGTCGACAATCGTTCTTTTCCAGCAGATAGTGTCCGGTGATATTGTGGACACGAGGGACAGTTTTTCACTGGTTGAAGGTGGTTTACCATGCGGTTATACGAGTCGTATTTCATCCCTTGATATGGATGTTCTTTGGCTGTCCCGCCTAGTGCGAACGTGCCTGTAGTTCCTACTGGTTATGGTTTCCCTTGGGAGAGAAGAAGCCGTAGCACAGTCTCTCGGTGTTCCCTGCCGTTATCCAGACTTTCTGCACATCTTCCCGGAATTTACGAATGAACTCTTTGAAGCATGGTAAAGCTTTTTAATACCCATACATGCATACTGAGAGATTTTTTATACCATCTCGAAAAATTAAAATTACTGGAAGCCAAGCAATTTACATTGGACTAACATATTGAGTATAGTGACGGACTATTTATACATGTTTGTGTAATTAAATATTTAAATAATTTTATATTTTTTAAATTATCCGCGTAATAATAAATCACTGTAAATTAAAATAAATCAACTTTACTGAATTTCATAAGAATAATATTTTTGCGAAACATGGGCTTTTCTATTTGTAAAAATTCCGTGGCTCAAAGAGTTAAACACCACCTATATCAAAAACTGAGTTATCGCTAGAAACTACTATTCCTATTTCCGATAATGAATTTTTTTAACTCTGTAAAAACCGTACCGTGCGTAACACACAGATTTAAACTGACTATACATATTAGAGTATTTGCACAAATGATGAAAACAATCGTCTACGATCGAGAATTCAGAAAGGTAGGGAAAGGCATCATAACAAAGAAAATCTTGAATCTCATCCATCGGTCGACAATCCTATAAGTCCAAGCCCCCGCCCAGAAGCGTCCGAAGATTTTTCAATAGAAAAGCTACAATCCGAAATCAAAATTTCCAATGGATATAACCTGGATTTGATGACATCTCCCATTGCTATTACCATAATCTACCGTCCTGGGGAGTCGAACGCTCTTTGACAATATTCAATTGCATTTGGAACAACTGCTTTATTATATGCAGTTGAAAGAAGGTGTCATTACTCTCATCAGGAAATAAGTATTTCAACAGAAATGTGTCAAACAATCGGACAATTGTTAACCCAAATAACCTGCTTGTGCGAAAAAGATTTGGTTAACAATTAACAGGAATATAATTTTCCTCCGAGCTTTAAATTCTGTATCACTGATCGACTTTTCACACATTTTTCAATTTATAAATTGATGTAAATTACATCTTCCTTATCGCTCAGATAGTCCGATATAGATTAGTACAAGTTACACGTTCCCATTTCGCTTCAACAAGTTTCATATCGAGAAACTTAAATTTTCTACAGTCTGATTGAAGGTGCTTCGTTAATGATATATCCGATTCTAATGCGTTGGAGATTACATTGATCTTAAGTCCTCTGCGAATCAACGGGAAGTGGTCGATACTAATTAGTAGTGTATCATGACGAACATAATCCAACACAATTCCAAATTATGAAGTGTTTCAATATAGCTTACGAAACTTTAGTCCAAGGTTCTATTGGATTAGATAAGATGAAAAAACGGTAATATTAGCTGTCTCTTGTAATTGCTAATGAAATGTACATGTATAATTTGTACATGTATCTTTGTGACTTTCTCCCATTTATTATCAGGGACGGACGCAATGAAGGACATTTAATGCTGTTTCGAAGAAAAAACAAGCACACTGCTGACACAAATAACTGTCAACTTTATAATTTGTTTCTAATATTTGCATTGGTAAATCATGGCGCCAGAGACTTAGATTTTCGATTGTTGGGAGTTAAATGTCTTAAACTATTATAAACTGTTAACCATTTGGCGCTTAATAGATCATGTGTATTCCATGAAATGTCCAAAAAATCTTAAAACAATGAAAACTTCTAAAAAATGTATTATACAAATGTATTATAAAGTTGTCCTATTCTACATGTATAAAAATTCTATCCCTATATGTACATATATGTACATATATGCACATTCTTTCAAAACGTGATATAAAGTGTTATTTTATTAACGAATTTTGTCAGGATGCGTCAGGATTTGTGTAGACAAAAGTATAGAAGACGTACAAATATATAAATTTCTTCTTACCGATGTTTAGGCTGGTATAAGTTGAAACAGAAAAATAATTTTGAAAAATCAGAGCACGAAAAAGTAGATAGGACCGGGTTAGGAAATTATACCAGATCTAACAAAGTTTTTGTAAGAGTAGTTAACTAGAGTAGTTAATGTTGACGTTTGGAGAGGCCTTTGGAACTGTTGAGACCAATCTCAACTTCTCCTCCGATTGATGACACTTTTTTGTCAACAAATTTCTTACGATTGAATTAAACAACTAATATTATTGATCTTTTAATCCGTTCTATGCCACGTGTACCATAAATGGTACACCCAGACTAATAATTATATACAATCTTTAGTCAAAACATCCAAATGGCCTGTATGATAAGTTGGGCAAAAATGACTTGGCAGGGAACGTGTTAAACTTGCCTGTCCACGTGGAAGCTCGGAATAAAGTGTGGCGGAACTATATCGAAGTATCCTGTATTCGGATCGTATTCTAAACGTCTGTATAGATCAACTTCGATGAAAAATTTAGGAGGATCAAATTGGAACATGTTTGGACCAGTTGGGAAAGGTCAAGGCTAAGAGGAGAGGACCTCGAGGCAGATGCAGATGAGTCAAAGAGGATCTGACAACTATCTGGATGAGTCGAAACTGGTCCATATTATACATGTATAATACTTTTTAATCTTCTATCTGTTTGCACGGTTTCATCGATTTCATTCAGCCCGACTTGAAAAGGGTTTTTCATCGGTTGAATGAAGAGTTTTCATTCGAAACAACAGTCCGTTTTTTTCAGATTAAAAGAGATTTTACGCCCAGAAGCAATGCTCTGTGTTCTATTGTCGACAAAGATATTGCGTCTTGTTTTTCTAGTCATTCCATGTGTACGCAAAAAGTTGGTTAAGAAGAACTTTTCATTACCGTGTGTATATTCTATTATTATTCCATAAGTTACAGATCTGTCTTACATGGTTTTAGGCAAACACGTGTACACAGAGTGATCCATTTTAATCAATACTCGTAAGTACTTCCCAAAGTGATAGTAATACAAAATTATGTCAGCGACGAGGTTCTTTGGTCTCTCGAGGGACATTATAAGGTCGAACTGGTGCAGTTACTTCAAATATTCATTGCCACGTCCACTTTTTTAAGGAGAGCAACATTAAGCCGTTAAAATAGCACGTACAAACACGAATTTAATGTCCTAATATTCAAGATTTTAAAAACATTTGAGTCCAATAAACATAACCATAGAGAATGAAAACAATCCAGACGTAATGATGTAAAAACTTTCTTTAAAGAATTGTTACGAATTTCCTAATATTATAGTTTCGTTTTACTACTATTACATATCAGTTAAACAATTTTTTTAAACTGAACAAAATCAATAGAATTTAACGAAAATAAATCAATTATGAATTATTTGTCAGACACTTGCACTATTTTTCAACATTCTGCGTTATAAAATAAACGAAAGAAATGTGCATAATTTTCTTTGTTTCGATTCCTATTCTGCCATCTAATAAATTCTCTTTTCAACAATGAAGCGAAAAATCTAAAAAGACATTAGAATGTAAAGTTATATCGATTTCTTTTAATCATATATCTGTCAGCTTTTCATGACACAGTTTCCTGTCGATGACGGCCTGCGTGAAAAGTGGCGATTCTTTGAAATACTCTCGTACAAAATTCCCTTTCCGTAAAGATCGATTTGTGCCCGAGAAAGACTCGACAGCGTGCCGGATATTATAGCACACTTGTTTATCGATATTACCCATGAAACGAGCAGTCATCACTCATAGTTTGATTTGACAACATTATGGCATCGCAGAGGCTGCTGCTTAAACAAGTATAGGTATACAGCAAGCTGATAGCCTCGAAGGACATACATACGTTACAGCAAGCTTGCGGTCACGTGGTACACGAAACTGACCCTTTCTGTATCTTTTATCATAAATTATCAAAGGAAAGTGGAAAACTCAATCGTGCCACTTTTTCTGGTCGTTTCCTATTGCATAATTACGAGACCATTCGTTGAAGATTTCTTTGTGCAGAAACACCATTCAAATACAGGTTGTGCAAAAGTGGTCGGCCATATCATTTGCAATTCTTAAAGAAACAGCAGAAGAATTGACTATCAAGAGAAAGAACGCACGATTTCAGCGTTTGTTTTTTACGTCAAATTGTAGAGGGAGGCAAATGTTAAGGTCTCGTAAAACATAATATTATAGTTTCATGCACATCAGTTTCATAAAAAACTAAATATGCATTTTGCTTAAGCGCAAAAAATTTTCAACGATATTTCATTTGGAGAGTCATATATGTATTTATACAATCCTCCATCGCGTCATTTAACTTTGAAGTTATACAGGGTGTCCCAGTTAACGTGCAGGTCCCTGAAGCAGGTGATAGCTGAAGTAATTCTAATATAGGGAAGTGACATTCGTAATGTCGTATCTTAATTTGTGGCCGAGTTATTAACGAAAAACGATAGCCAATCAGAAGGCTTCGTTGGGCCCGGCAGTGCGACAGTAGAAGTTCTGCACCAGTAGGGTACTGTGCCAGTAGGAACTGTCGCGCCGCTGGGCCCAACGGGGCCCTATGATTCGCTACAGTTCTTCGTTAATAACTCGGTCACGAATTGAGATACGACATTACGGATGTCACTTCCCTATATTAGAATTACCTCAGCTATCACCTGGTTCAGGGACCTGCAAGTTAGCTGGGACCCCCTGTATACTCAAATATGTATTATATATTATTTATTTATAATCTTTATTGGTTTACCTCTCCATTTCAATACACAATTACATTAACTTCTTTATTCTATAAGAACAAAATGTTTTTGGTTATGCCATCATTTAGGATTGCAGTCATTCAGTGACATAATTGTCCCGAGTTTCCTTCAGACATCCAAACATGTGATCATCACAGGAAGCTTGTCATGGCTGTATTGGGGATGCCAAAGCTACTAATGAAATTCGTCTATAATGACGAACAATTTCCGTGAACCTTTCATATACTCTCACAGAGCCCCACGAAACGGATTGATGTTCGCCCATTTTAAAAGGCATCTGTTACATCAAGAAATATGAAATGCCGGATTCTAATCATTAGGAGTACTGATTTACTAATAACTAGAAGTCCGACATGTTTTGTTACACGAGCTAGTACTGTCCTCTCAATACCCTTACAGCACACTTCTATGAAGTCGTCGTGATTTCATACCGTCTGAGCACACAAATCTAAATATGGCGCAAATACCTAATAGCGTTGCCATTTTACAAATACACCCTTTTCAATTAAGCACACGACGCTATTCAGCGTTGACAAAACCATCTGCAAGAATGTATCTTCCCTGTGCAGAAGTCGGAAATGCCTCATTTATTCGTTTTACGAAAAATTGTTATTGTTTGCAAATATTTTTTGTATGCACCCTCGCGTAACAATAACGATAAATGGTGGTTACGTGGTAATGGGGATTAGAAGTTTGAGGTCAGTAGTACTTCCCTGAGTGTTCGGACTCGATGATTTATAGACACTTGACCGCGTCTCATTAGACTAATAATTAATTAAACCTTCCCATACCACAAGCTTTTCCAAACGACAGTCATGACTCGTACCGCTACTCTATTCACCCACCTCTTGACAGTTCTCCTCCACTTCCGGTAAGATTCCACTCAAATGCTTTCATCAAATCAAGGGAAATAAATTTCCTCGTGATTCAAAATTTTCCTTGCCTCGATCAACCAAAAACATCGCGCTAGTCGTTAAATACAGTAACACGACCAGAAATTGATTACAAGCGAAATGTCTCATAATACAAAATTTCAATGTCGGTATGTAATTAAACGTCGTTAAATTTTTATTTTGATAGAATTAGTTCTTTATGGATTCCGGAAGTAATCCATCTCGATATATGTTCATAACTTATTGATAACATTGATTTCAGCATATGCAGTAATTCCAGCACGATTTCCTGTTATTATATATATGATTTACTTTCCACCGATTTAACCATTTGCCGTCATAGATCTATTTCGGAGATACAATGATTCAAAATCACGGGAACAGGTGTTCTCTAGCCCACCAGAAAATGTGTAAGACCCGGCGTTTTGAGACATATTAATTAAATGACGTGGTAGTCGTTAAATGGATCTCAACTGGTTATGGAGAAAGGAAAATTTAATTTACATTTTTAATTTTTAAATCATTACTTAATGTAAGTTAAGGATTTGCAAGTGCTGATATCTGAACCTATTTGACGACCACGCGACTAGCACACATAGCGGAACATGAGTGACACTTTTAAGTACTAGGAATCGACTTCAGTTTTTTTTTAGCTTTCCTTGGGAAGATATTTCTAACTATTAACTAGATTTCTAAGATTCTTCGGGGCACGTCGTAGCAAAATAAAAATTCTAGCAAAAGGAACTGTTGTTTTCCTGATACATATGAACAGGTTTGAGTTACGAACAAACCCAATAGCGTTTGTGGCTACTAGTCAAACTAATGCGTGAATTAATTCTAATCTCGGACAATAAGATCCTAAATTCTGACTGACCAACGGCGCCTGTAATACTCGCTAATTGTTGACAAATGGGATTGTTTCAATGAGATTTTTGGGGTTTACATATACAAGACATGCTAGTTGCTAATGTAACTACAGAACTATACTGGAAGCTCGTGGATAATGGACTTTAGTCTCTAGCGTCTTAGAAATTGATTAGTTATGAAACTAGATCACTAGAAGAGTTATCTCGGAAAATATGCTGAGGGGGTTTAGGTCGAAAACCAGATTCTGCTTCCAAGTCAATTGAATAGCATAGAACTATCAGGACTAATGATTTCGTATTATCATCTGAACGATAGGGAACTCTTCGAATTTGTAAGTGAGAACTGTTTTCTGGCTCGACATGCATATTCATAACTCTTAGGCACACCCCATATTTGAACTTTCACGTGGTACTCGAAACCTGAATGGCAGATAAAGCGGACTGATATCATCCAAGGTCATACAAACAAAAGTTCAAATCCTAGGTACGCATTACCATATATGTCGCTTGAAAGTTGATCCGAAGCTAAAAATGATCTATTGCCGCATTAAATGAACATTCTTTTATTACATGTTGAATGCAAATTTATGGCGTAATATTATAAGGAGCAACCATGGTAATTAAGTTGTGATAACACAAACGCAACACTGCGAGAAAGTACACCCACCTATATTACTCATTACTAGCCTTTCAACAGTCATGCTAATTAAAGCAGGATACTGTCATTAAAAGACAAAAGAACATTGGCTAATTTGCGTTAATATATCATGTCCAATTACTCGGTTCAAATTCTAAAGAATGTGAATATAGCTTACAGATCTAAAAATATGGAGATGTCGGAATGTATAAACACAGGGAATATTACAAATCAAAATACACCTAAACAAATCCGTTTGATATCCGCATTGAAACTATTATTTTGACCACGTTCAAACGCTCGTCTTCTTTACCTTCAAATCGAAAAAAGATGGAATAGTACATTCGTTGCAACCAGCTATACCTTACAGAAAGACGACTGCTATTGCCATTCTTTTTAAAGACTATCTACTGTACATTAAACCAGTATATTCTTGCTAATCGTGACACTATATGTATATGTACATACACCATGGGACGCCCGATTTCTCGAAAAGTCGTACTCTAGTACGGCTTCTTGTTGAACTAATCTCCTTATTAGAGAAATCGAATCACTAAAATATTCAAGTCCACACGGATGTAAATTATACAGGGTGAACCACGAAACGTGATCTGGTTAGACTATTGTGTTATTAGCAAGGCGACCAAACATGTGTTTATCAAGTATAGTACGTCTTAGAAAAAGCTTCAAGATGATTATAATACATTTTTATAATCACCTTGCATTTGTTTGAAATTAGTGCATTGTAGAATTTTTTACACCTATCTTTTAGTGAATAATATATTAAGTAATATATTGAACTATCGAAAAGGAATCTAACAGATGGAACTTGTATATTCTGTGTATTGCTGTAAGTGATAAGTGACACTCTGTAAATAATTTATTTTTAGCAACACAGTATTTGTGTTCGCAAGATACACGTTCGTAAACCGTAATCTTGGGTCCTAATTAAGGATTAATTCACAGGAGCCACCTTTCTCAGAAAGGGAGAACGGAGGATTGATGCCTTTCTTACATGCATCCTTAATAATTCACCAGAGAAACCCGTGACCTTTGAAATAAAAGTATAGGATAAAGTGATCCTACCTCACATCGAAAATAATGAAGAGGAAGTACTCGAGTATTCAATTAACCCTCCCAAAATTAATGACTCCCTACTACTTTCCACTGGTTGCAGAAACAATTGTGAAGAAAACTACAGCCACAACCACTGTTTGCCCTCCAGCTGGTATGTACATATGTACAGTCAGCTTGAATCATATCGTTGGACCCAATATAATATTCACATTCAAAGGGTATCGTTTATAGCAGTGTCTCCCGAAAAGGGGATAAGTGCCCCTGAAAAATTATTTAATTTAAATTCTGACTGGAATTATTGGAAATGGTGCGACAAGTTCAATTACATTTGGAAACTAGACGTTCCAAACTTTACGAATGGGTGCATCAAGTAATAGCTAAGAATAAAGTATAATTTGTGAATAGAAATACCTTGGACTCTTTAGTCAATTAGCCTATAACAATTCTAGGAAATAGTAAATGTTCGAATCTGTGGTGGATTTTAGCGGATTCGTAGGAGTGGGTGTTGCGAAGAAGTGGTAGCGTTACGATCGACGCCCACCATAGAGGCAAGTAATTGTCTCATTAAGCCATTTGTTTATATCCACCTACCCCACAAAATAACCAAGATTTTCCGTTAAGATTTCACAATTTATACAATTTTCCGTCCAAGCAAAGGTATTGATATTCTCGTGAAAAGAAAATTTACAACAATTGACGGTGCCAATTGAACATTTTTATTGATTTGTATAAAATAAAATTAACAGCCCGAATGCGATTTTCTCCACGCCTATATTTGCACGCTATTTACATTTATAATCGTAACGCGTTTCGCCATGGCGTGAAAATGACTTGCGCGGCCGAACCGCGGTACATACAAAGGGATCTTTTTCTGGATCGTTTGCCGATACAGAGTGTGATCATTCATCATTCCTTTCGCGGGCACGTTTTTGCGTGCGCCTGTGCCCGTCGGTTCTGCACATTGACGATATGGTCTGCTACGACTGTACCTCAAGCTGTGTCGAGTTCGAATCAATAACGAATCTCTCTCTTTCCCCCTCTCCCATTCTCTCGCACTCTATGCTTGTCTCTTTTCCGTGGTACACACCACCGGCTTTTTCTATTTCTGTTTCTGTTTCAGGAACTCTGGTATCGTGGAGGGTGGTTGTAACCCAAAAAAAAAACGGGGAAGAAAGGGACACGTTCGTCGTAAGGGCTCGATCGTAAATAGGGCGGCAAGAAGCGGAAGTCACCGTGCGGCCTCCACGTATATTTCCTGCTGGCCTTTTGCGCGCCCATGGAATTCGATACCTATGTGTCCATCAGTCGCAAGTAAATAGAGCTCCAGTCGACGAGTATTTTAATTAATTTCCAATTATTCGCTTTCAATTGCAAGTTATATATGTATACTATTTTCTAGATCGTTTCAAACTTTCCCAGATCGCTGATTAGATTCTACAACGTTTTCTAGCGAATCTTCTCCCAATCGAAGAAAAGAGAAATGAAGCGTTTATAAAACGAAGTCAAGTTGCAGTAACAGTATACCATATTACATTAGACAGGTAGATGTTGATTTAAATGGAAAGTTCGGAAATTTATTCGTTGCCCGGTCCTATAATAAGGTGTCTATAGATCGATTTAAATTACGCGTAAATACTCGTTGCTATTCGTTTACCAATTTAATTTCTATCTTTGAGGATTTTACTAGCGCCGGAAAATCAATCTTCTTGTTTCCTTATAAATTGAAGAACCCGGGTAAGAGGAACGTAAGTTGCTTAGGTCGTAAGAAGTTCACGGTAAATAAGAGGTTATGCGAAAAAATAGGAAGAGTTTTGCAAGCTCTGCAGGTATTTAAATACACGTAGCTTCCTATTTCTCTTGGTAAATTTAATATCTTCGCAGCACACACGGTATTTTTCATGATCTCTACGGGGCCTTAATGACGTAGTACATTAACAATAATTAATCGATTAATAATAACACGCACTGGTACGACTAATTAATTTCGTATTCACTACACCGAAATGTATGATTGAATCAAAATTTTGTTCGAAGTTTTGATTTGTTCGCGGAATCTTTGTAATTTGGACGGAAGTATCAACATTTTTTTATGGATGCGATTACTGGAAAAATGAAGAAGGAAAGAAGAAACAGAGAATATTCTTTTGCGTCTTATTTGCGACGATGTGTCTTTCTATTTCTTTGACTTTAAGCCGGAGTAGAAAAATGAGAAATAGAATTGATATACTTTGTTCTCTATCTCACGAAAACTCGATTGTAAATAGGGCAGCATACCGTATACTGTATATGGCGAATCGGACCGCGTATAAGTTCTAGGCGAGCATCCGATATCCCTTTTTCTATTTTTGCTGGGAAACTCAATTTTTATGTCATACACAATGTTACGAGAATACACCATTTCACGTTAGGTCACAAGTTGTATTTTCGTCGTTTGCTGTTTAGTGCATCTCTGAAGTACTCGTTGTAAATTTGGTACGTAATTAACTCCTTCCGATATAACGAAAAATCACCAACTATGATTTCTAAAGTAGTCAGCAGACGTACAGGAATGAGGTTTGTAAAGCACTTGTTAACAAACTTTACTTTATATAACCACGAAATTTCCTGGAGATAGGGCCCCAATTGAATCTAAATATTAGGCTCTAAAACCTTCGCTCGGAAATGTGGTATAGGAAAATGAGCACATTGGAATTGATCAATTAGTTATGGAGACTTCAGTTCATTTGTAATATAATAAATAGTAACTGTGTTTCTTTTGTACGTTAAAAGCGTATCTGACTACGTGGTACCAGCGAGAATGATGAGGTTATTTATGTACGTATGAGTACAAAACATAGTGAAACATTTTTCCATTCAAATACCCTCGTTGAAGAAGTTCAGTAGTAATGGATCTTGCTACACGAAACTATTTCTCATTGCATTTGAGAACAATCTGATGACTTAGTATGGATCAAAGTAATGCAGCAAGTTTCCAAACTGCATTTATAAAAAAAAAAATCTGTATCCGAGCTTACACATTTTTGAAAGTACATACTATATGTATATGACGTCGTCTGAATCGAAGACGATTTTCATTATTTGTAGCGGAAATAACTTCGTTAATCTGCATCAAAATTGCGTGTCGGCTTGACCTTTCAGGTTAGCCACTCTACCTCTGCGTCCGATTCAAATGTTGTGTCGCTTGTTCAACAAATGAAATTTTAACAGAATTGAAACTTATTGCAACCCTGTGACCCGTACGAATTCATGAAATTGTTTACAAATACAAGCATTGTAGTTACATGTTAGGTGGGTACCCTAGAGTCATATTCGTCAGCCAACAGCGCAGATCGATAGATGTTTAAGGGGGGAGTTAGGGTTTGCATTATCGAAAAATCGATTTTTTTTCTTTGCTTTTTCATATAGTTAAATATTTCGAGAGTATTCTCCCAAAATTTGAAGATAATTGGACCAAAACTCTCGAAGTTATTGACCAGTTAGTCGTTATATTTTCGGTCGCGCGTTTACCGCTCAGTGATTTTATAACAGTAGCGTGGGATAGGGAAATCTGAATTGCGCGATTAAAAAGTGTAAATGATAAGTGTTTAGACTGTGTGTCGAGGTGACACAAAAATCCAGGGAAAAACCGGAGAAACAAATTACTCAGCGGCAAAGGGAAACGCACCGGAAAAGTGGGCGATAATTTAAGTCGATACTACGGAACACGTTTACGATTTTCACGTTTTCAAAGTCGGTGACCACTGCCATTTAAAAAATACTTTACCGATTCTTTTCAAAGTTGGTACATACCTTCTACATATAAAATACCTCCCCCCAACGTTGAGTTGTTTTTAATTTTTTTACATTAAGGGGCTTTTCCAGTAGCAAAATAACGGAAATTTTAGTGAAAATCGCAATTTTTGCTTCAAACGACCACCAAAAGTTTTAAAATGAAAAAAATAACAATTAGCGATCGTTGGGGGGAGGATTTAATGTTCTTCTAACTAAATTTCCTTGTCATTTTGATTTCGGATAATTTTCTGTTGAGACACAGTGGTCACCGCAAAACGTGTTTTTCGAAACGCGCTCTCGGAAAAGCTCCATCACTGGCGTATTTGTTGATATTTTCCAACCCAAAAATTACATAATGTTGTTGAAAGACTAATATATAATGTGCAAAAGGTCCGAATAAATTTTCTTTATTCATACGTCCGAAAAAAAATCGCAAAGAAAGTGTTATTTTTTAGCCTGAAACCCTAACTCCCCCCTTAATGTCGATTTCCGTGAAAATGAAGTATGTATAGGTGGAAAACATCATTGTTGTACAATTGCGACTTAAATTTTATGCAGTGACAGTTGTAATGGTGGTTGTGATATCTTATAATTATTGTATAGTGCGAAATGCATAGATGTGACCTATGGTTCAAAGAATGTGTAAAAAAATATTTAAAAAAAACTTGAAATACACCACTATGTCCTTCATTCCCTTATTTGCATGAGTAATCACCTCCTTTTCGGTTGCATCAGGATTACCGCTAAATCTTGTATGGAGATAAAGAAGAGATTACCGAGCATAAGTCAAAGCACTGGTCGGAACAAATTATCAAGCTGTTACTGAAAATTTTACTTGGATTACATTTTATACCACGTATAATGTCCGTGCCTAGTCACTTCAGTAGGAATGCAACCGGAATTAAACTAAAAATAAACGAAAATAATATAATTCCAAGTATGTTAATTAATTCATAATTCCTGAACAACCATTATCCAAGAAATTTTCGCCAATTTACAAATTACAACTACCGTACGGATCTGCAAATTTTCCCACGGAATGCAAGAGTAGTCGGCATTTATTGACTACTTCGCAAATTTCAAAGTAACAAATGTATCGAATCAGATACATGGAATCGGGCGCTTATTTACAAAGAATAACATGTAACAATAAATACGTATCAGTCTAACTTTCACTGTCAGAAAACTTGATCGAATGCCGGTATTCTTTTTTCCATGGCCCCGTTTCCTTCGTGGAATTGCTTGTTCCGAGCAGAAGCTCGCGAGGCTGGAAATTTATCAGTAACCACCGGGAAGCAGCAGCAGCAGCAGCAGGTTTCTCCAGCCCGAGTCATATAACTCTTTAATGCTCGCAAACCAACCGTGTCCGCTGAGAGTTTTCGTTCCTTCTCGTTCCGAGACCCCAAACGGCACTGCAGCTTTTTCCATCTTATTTTATCATTGCTACCCGCAAGGAAATATTCCTATTCTGAAGTTTAATTCGACAGTGAACGCAGAACTGGTATTTATGACTTGCGTTTTACTTATTCGAATTTCCTTATTTGTTCTAGAAGTTTTTCTGTCGGTCGGAAGTATTAATTCGTTTTTGATAAAAAAAAGGAATCTATTTTTATTCAGTAGCTAAAGGTAAAAGATATTCCTTGTCACCATCAAAAATAAAACGCCCACATTATACATTGGAAACACGAAATCCAACCCTCTTTCGCGTCATCTTTCGAGATAATTCGCTAACGAACATATCATTTCCCTTTGTCTCTACGCTTCAACTGTAAAATTTGTGAAATTTATATTAATCATGATTCCGTGTGGAAGAAAATTTTGTAATCTTTTCTACCTAAAAGACAGTGCACGTTAGTGATACCACATTAATAAAATGTGATAAAACTTGTATGATCTAAACATATCGGTATTCTGTTTCATTTGTCTATAATATATGCACGGAAATAATACAATTTAGGTGGAATATTAATTTTAACATAAAATAGGATGACAAATATCGGTTTGTAATGGTGATTCGGATCAAGCTATTGTATTTAATACAGTTTCCGGCGGATGCAACATTAAACAGAGAATTTAGGCGTGGTTTCCTATCATGCCCGTATGTTGGAACAATACCAGAAAATTTTGCAAGAATTCGCTACAATGGTCGATGGATAATTTTGTAATTTTCGCGGAAAATGACCAAGAATTGTCGGATGCAGTTCAGATAATGTGCAAAAGTGAGCAAAAAATACTAAGTAAGCGCTGGAAAGTGATCAAGTGTACAATACAATAAGCCTGGAACGAAACATGATCGAATTAATTATTACATTCAATTTGAACATACCAATCCGCGAGCAACGTTAAAAATATGCTGGTCTGCAATACGTCCAAATAAAATGTTACCCCTGCAACGCACGTTATATCGAATTCATTCAAAAACATTGCATCGGCGGTCTTTTCATTCGTCGAGCTGTTTTCATTCAATTTTCCGTTACGCACCGAATATGCATTTTAAACTTTCAGCCATTGGCTGATGAAATATCATTAGCTGACGGCCGGGGCATTATTAGGTTACCAACCAATTTTATAATGTGCTTCGTTACGTTTATAGAACGACAGGTTTTCGCTGTACCTGCTACTAATTCAGCGGTCTCGGACGGATTTTTAACGAATAAAATTATAGTGAAGCATAAAATGTAATCATAAACCATCTATCGTGGTGAATAAAATAAATAAATGTAACGTAATATAAGAATTATCTCGTACATTATCTCATAGTAAACAAAAATCAATTCTCGTAGTGTAATTGAAGTATGTATGTATGTATGTAGATTTGCCTCGTAGGTTGAACGTCTTATTCTATCAAATTGCAACGTGGTTGCAACGAACCCTATCACTCTCGAAGATTGCTTGTCGGACAACAATGGTTCGTGCGTTTACCGACGGCATCGATCGTTATTAATAGCAAGGAAACAAGCGATAACACGAGATACGATACTTTTTATTTCCATCTGTAGGTTACCGCTCGTAAATCCTTTCGACAAGATTGATTTGGCGCCAAAACGTCGCTTCCATATGCTGCACGCAATACGAATAACGTTGTCTCGTAAATCGAACTTCCTTTCGCATCAACCAGTCGTTTACATGCTCTTTCATTAGAATCCTTCGAAAATGTCAAATCGATGCTTGAGAAATCCAAAGTGTTTCTTGTAAACAGTAGGAGTAAACGGATTCCGTGCCAGTTCTACATACTGGGTGCAGGATTCGATTTGCCGAAAACTTTGGAAAGCCTATAGCAGCGTTTTCCAAACTGGGAGGCGCGGACTAGTCTAAAAGGAGCCGCGAAAATTAGTCACAGTGAACAATAATAAAACATCGGTTTCCATTAGTTTGTATGAATAAATTTTATAAGAGTAAAAATGTTTGTGTTTTTATTTTATGAAATCTTCAGGGGGGGGGGGGGGTTAATGATTAAATATTTTTAAGAGAGGCGTAGTAACATCAAGTTTGGAAACCACTGGCCTATAGCAATTTGATGCAATTTCTCATCGAAAGGATAAATTTCATTTACACCACTTATAATTTTAATTTTTGTCCTTTAAAAATGAAAAATTTAAACTTAGTTCTTACTCATCCCTCAATTAATCATTCTTCTTGATAGTAATCAATTTATTTTGCTTTAATACTTTATTCTTTCCAAATGTTTTTTATATCCAATCCTGTCGATAAATTAAAATTACATAAAATTGTTTATATTAACACTTCAACTTTTTTTGTCGCCATTCTATTTTGATTAATACTTTTACTGGATTTTATTTCTATGTACATAGAAGACAGAATAGAATCTGATTTTTAATGAGCAATTAATGCACTATTCCAATTGCGTTACTATTACATACATACATATGTATGTCAGAGTCAGGATAAATAAGATATCAGGCGCGTTTGTATTCAACAAATTTTACCGCATTTTGTGTCTGAATGTATGCGTTATGACTGAGTCGAATGTGGTTTAAAACTTTTTTACTATCCGGCATGTTTTTTTACACAATTTTTGGAACTGCCGGTTTAAAAACGGTAAACCTATAAAAACAATGTTTGTTAGTGAATAATCCCGAAAAGCGAGTTGAAAGTACTAATTCACGCAGACTTCTGTTTCATAACTTTAAAAATAAAAGATTAGATTTCTCTTTCACATAACTCTTTGCAAATTCTGTGTCGACACAAAATTAAATAAAAGTAACATCTCTGTTTCGAAGGTTTTATGCTTCTTCCCGCATCGCGTTCAGGTAACAAAGTAGACTCGGAAAGTAGTTTTGCCTGCTTATTTTCGTCTTCTACTTGTCCTTATTGTTACATCAGGTTAAATTTTAGCTTCCTCGTTTTGCCAAGGTTTTCGCTATATACAGGGTGTAACAAAAATTCTGGGACACTTTAGGTTTATGGATAGAACGTATAAAAATAAGAAAAAAAGTCTTGTAAGTTGTGGGCGCAACCCACTTTTGTAAAAAATTTTTAAAAAATCATATCTCCGAAATGGTACGTCGTAGAGGACCGATTTTGATTGCAATATAACCGAAGAAGATCAAAGATAATAGAAAAAATATAATTGCTGAGATTATTGCTATTACATAGTATTTATTCTTGATTAATCCTAACAACGTCGATTACCTATATCGTAGCAGGTTTGTAACAACTTGGGAAAAATTGAGGGCATTCATTAAATCTTCCTGTGCGTAGATAGTGATATTCTTTTTCGTAAACTTTGGTCTCTTCCGGTTATATTGCAATCAAAATGGGTCCTCTACGACGTACCATTTCGGAGATATGATTTTTTAAAAAATATTTTACAAAAGGGGTTGTATCTCGATAGGGGGTGGGTTGCGCCCAAAACTTATAAGACTTTTTTTTCTTATTTTTATGCGTTCTATCCACAAACCTAAAGTGTCCCAGAATTTTTGTTACGCCCTATACAGGGTGTAGCCCCGCGGCGGGCTTTAAACTACTAATTTTAGCACCTAAACTTTATAAAAATAATAACTTTTTTTTGCTGTCTTCGAAAAGCAAGTCTCGATGCATGATCCACATTTTTCTTGAGGTGATAAACAGCCGCTAACATAGAAATAATTACATTTGTTTTTTATTAACAAGAATAAATGCAACTTAACGGTACTAATCGCAGCGGCTACATTTTTTTTCTTAAACTTTGATCTTTTCCGGTTATATCGCAATCAAAATCATTTTTCTACGACTTACCGGTTCGGAGATATAATTTTTTAAACGATTTTTACAAAAGGGGTTGTATTTCCGTAGGGGGTGAGCTGCGCCCCCGACTTATAATACTTTTTTTTCTTATTTTTATGCGTTCTATCCACAAACCTAAAGTGTCCCAGAATTTTTGTTACACCCTGTATATTCCGTACCAGCAGCCTTATGTCTATGGCTGATAAATATGCTGTTTGTCGAAACGGAAGACTTCACTGCTACTTTCAAAGTATAGAAACTAGTAAACGCGTATCACGGAAAATGCATCGTGCAAAATGCATCGGGCATTCCCTCGCCGTGGACAATCCATTTCACGGGGAATTTGTACAAATTTCAACGCTGCACTCATCGGCGAACTTTGACGACCCAGCGGACCATATAAATTTTATAATAAAAACTGCGACAGTCTATTCGCAACATTTTTTTCGCCTGACCAGGAAGTAAATTTTTTACCGCGAACAATAGAGCCCGAACCCGATGCGACCTAATACATATTTCATAGGAATTGTAAAAACAACGAGTGCCGCATGTCAATCCCGTAGGACGCGAACTCGGCAAAAACTGTCGCCCTGGATTATACGTCGATCATAATCTGATCGCTTTAATTTCACGTGCTTGAATATTTTTGATAACGTCGATCGTTTAACGGAACTCACAGTTATAGGAATCGCAATTGGAAACGATGAAGCTAGAATTTCGAATATTAACAAAATCCTGCAGCGAATTCGCGTGTTATTGGGACTCGCTATCTCCTTCAGACATTCGTCCCGCTCTTTCCCGTCGTAAAATAAACTCTGCTCTACAACTTCGAGGTACAGTTGCGACTTATCACGGCACGTACCTACGTCGCAGGAAAATGGTACGTTATATTCACCCCGCAAATAAGACGGCGCAGCTGAACCGAGTTGACTTTCCAGTAGATCGTTAATCGGTCCACCCAATTTCAGAGGATCGAAGGATAAAAGCTGGTAAGGAAGCCTATCGGTTTAGAGGGCCGCATGTAGTAGTGCTGGTAGATTGAATTTACACAGTCTACGGGAACCGAAATAACAAGGAACTTCTCCGTATACATAATGTATCACTGCACTCAGTATTCGCAATATCCTATTTTTCTCGACGCTCAACCAGAAGCGCGCTAAATTAAGCATGTATTCGTGTTTGCTGTGAGAGGGAGAAACAATTGTGTATTTTGTCAGAGAATTCGTTTAAACAATTTGGTTAAGCACTTAAGCGAAAGAAATATACAAGGGATTATCTAACTAATGGCAGAAAAAGAAACATGTATTAGGTGTAGAAGTAATAAATTCTTTCCGATTTTACGGTAAAATAAAAACTTTATCATAAAAGAGATATAAAATTAATCATCGGAATATTTATCTTAATTGTCGTTGATTTCGCCACACTTCTCTGGTACATTTCGAATCAATAAATTATTGGTAGATTATCTTGCAATAATAAACGTGTGAAATTCGTCGGATAGAATTTATTTCCAAATCTAATATATGAAATCCCTGGGACGAAATTATTCGGGTTTCAGGAGATTTCAAATTCAACTGAAATATATAAGTCAAGCGATCTACTGCTAGGATTATACCACACCACGTCAGATGAAATTTGCGCTCCAAAGATTATAACGATTAATTAGCAATGTTCTATTTGTTCAGTCAATGAACCAAAAACGCACTAATTTAAACATCAATTCACGTTTACCGCGAGAAGAAAAGATCATGGTATATACTGTTAAACATATTATTCAAATGACTGGTTTCAACATTTTCGCAATAGGAATCTAGGGTTTATTATGTTATCCTTGTTACAAATTAGGGTAGCTACAAACTATTCGTGTTTCGTCCTTCGTATTTCGAGAAAAGAGTAAGATTTTTTCGCGACTAATTCTTCAATGAAATTATTTCTGAGGATATCAGGATGTTTTTCGCAGGGGTAGGTTTGAGCAATAAAAGGCCATGAAGATTAGGGGAAAAAGCTATTTCGTTAAATATCGTGTGATTTTCTTTGTTATATAATAATCGGCAAAAAATGAAATATGAACTATAGAAATACGAATAATGTGCAAACCTCTTTCAGAAAAATATCCGAACATAACAAAGCGCGAACACTCGGTTGCTACTTTCAGAAAAGAGTATTAAAATTCACAGGGCTTTATATGTACCATAATATTTAATTAGTGAATAAGTTTAACAAATAGTAGCACAATTTCATTAATTATAAAAGCCTTTGCGCACCATGTTCACGGATAAATAAATTGGAGAGTGTATAGCCTTTGATGAATATTGATAATTCAAAAATTAACACAGAATATTGCGTATTAAAAGAAGTTTCCTTTTATATTTAAAATTTGTTAACACGTGTGACGTGGGTTTCAATTCCTATTATTTGCTACCGTAACAGCAAAAACTCTCCGTACAAATAGTTATTAAAAACGATTTCTGTAACGAATGTAATACTTTAATTTCTTTGACAATATCTGTTCTTGCCGTTACACGCCTTTAAAAGGTATAACCGTCCCGGAACAAAGGTTCTAACGTTGAGAGGGTAAACGTGAATTCTAATAGTCTAACGTATTGAGGGCACCCTGACAACGTTTTGGACCGTGATGAAGCACTTTACACGATAGCTTACTCAATTAAGGCTTAATCGTGGCTGTAGCTTAGCGAGCCACGCTGAGTGAACCCTTCTTTACTTCTTACTGATCTTCATGGCTTTGAGACACCAGTCGAGAATATTCAGAATATT
This sequence comes from Mimumesa dahlbomi, assembly GCA_917499265.3. Classification (NCBI taxonomy): domain Eukaryota; kingdom Metazoa; phylum Arthropoda; class Insecta; order Hymenoptera; family Crabronidae; genus Mimumesa; species Mimumesa dahlbomi. The sequence continues at coordinate 8,336,718 of OU824127.1, forward strand.
CATATGGATGAAATGACAACAAATTGTAAATACACAGGATGTATCTTAACGCCGAGAACTTGTTATTGGCATTCGTTGTAAATATACAAATGAAATGGTCCATTGAACATAGGAGGTCCGTAAATCACTTCCTTTGAGTTAAAACGGAAGCAAGTCTTTGAAATGATATTTTCAAAAACAAATCGATTGTAATTTTAATGTAACGGGAAGAAGCAAAAATTATTTACCGAAATGTAATATGCGGTTGGTGCTGTTAGGTCTGTACAAATATTTGTAGAGGTTCTCTAAATGTTATACAGCTATAGTGATATATAATACCTAATCGAGGTCCTCTACAATCTACATCAAAAGGAACAAATGCTGTATAATGTTAGATGTGCACATTCATATCTCTTTAATAAATCTTTTTTCCACGCCAATAATATTAAAGTAAATGTCGGTTTTCTGCATCACCAATATATTTTGTTAAAAAAGTACTTTTGCTTTAACTTAAAGAATGTATTTAAGTATCTCGAAACGCATCGTCCTTTCGAAGCTATAGGATTTTTCTCATTATTTTCATCTTTTATAATAAACCGTCCATCTTGAAAAAGATCTGTCACACTTCCAAATTAAATATCAATACAATGCACACCGAGGATTATTAACTAATTGTTAACGACTTTCTACCAACGTAAATATTTCTTTCTCGCGAATTTACGTTTAATAATGAAATGTGACTGTAATCTTCCATCTATCTAAATAGTCTCTGCCAAAACTTCTTGGCATTTTATTCCGGTTGTAAAAAGTTCGCAAAAACAAGCCATTAAATTTCATTAAATCTGAAATGTACAAAAAGTAATGAAAAGAAATCTATCGCACCGAACCCATTCTAGAATGCCTTACGTTTCGGTTCACTCAGATTTTATATTTTTACGCTCTAAATTGCGGTGCTATTTAATTAAAAATTCGTTTGTTAGCGGACTTATTAAAAGTTTTTTTATAGGAAAGCAATTTAAGATTATGTAAAGTATTGAAAACTAAATTATTGGTCGGAGCCAGGTGACTAATAACGTTTATCGTTATTAAAAGTTAGGAATCGCATACCAGATAGTGATTAAGCACCAAAAGAATTATCTACGTATCTAATTATCTAGGTAGTTAATTATCTAGGTGTAGGTATCTGTATATTTATGTTTCTATAATACTATACTAAAATACAATGTAACGCCGTCTGACGCTATCTGAAGAGCTTGGTTTCCTCAATTGTTCCCCTTTAACTTTTCTTCAATAATAATAATAATCAATTAACATGTTAATGATATAACAATAATTCAATTCAACACTTTAACAATATTGAGTTATGTATTAATCGTGATGTACTCGAGTACTGATACGCGACTATTGAAGATTGCAAGTGTACTTGCTGATGATTTTGAGTGTTTTGATTAGAAAGGTGTGATATTCACGCTTGCCTTTTCTTAACTGACTTTGTTTGACTGACTGGAAGAGCTCTTCCTCAAATTTCCTCCACGTTGGTCATGAGGGTGGTTCTTAGGAAGGTGTGTCATGGTGCTACTCTTAAGAGGAATCACCTTGGGTGAACCGATGACGTTGGGGTTACATACAAAGTTGAGGGGACATACAAAGTTTTTCTTACTGCTATAAATATTTAACACCTTAACCTACGATTTACGTTCCATTTCACTCATTTTGTACAGGCTATGCCCGTAGTTGTAGGTTAAGGGGTTAAATTGTTAGTTGAAAGTGACTTCATGTTTTGTTTAAATTTGAATTACACATAAATATGTCATAATTTGTATTTAATTTATTAAAAGAAGATCCTTAATTTATTAATAAAATATGAGAGAAAAATAACGAAAATCTTGTACTAAAGTTTGTTGATGTTGTGTTACTTTACAATATAATTGTAAGGTAAATTATAAATAACATTAATCTAAATGATTATACCTATAAACAACCTGTCTTGTACACGTTAACCTGTGTGATTTTATAGTTGGAATAAAAACGTGAAACAATACACGAGCTAATAACATTTCATTTAACAAATAATTTTGCGTCTTTTGCAAAAGTAAAAACCGATACCTTGGAGGTGCACAAATAATAGTCCGCGTGCGAATTTCCCGGGAGTATACTAATCGTTCCCGTCAACCCACGAAGAGAATGGAGAAATGGTCCATTAAAGGAGCCTGCGGCTAAAAGTCGTTGGCCTGAATTTTGATTAATATAATTTCCCAAGAAAATCCGAAGGGAACGATAAACCGTAGCCCGAGAGTAAACGTACCCACACACGTTGTTATCAAACTTGGTTGCACTAACGTTACAGTATCCTACTTGATTATCACGATAGATACATTAGTGTATATTACACGTGTTACAGTGTGACAGATAAAACGAACAACGTGATTTAAGAGTAAGCACAATTAACACGAGAATAACATTCCATGTATTAGCAGATTATGTAATTAAGTGCATTCATTTCGAAGAATGTCATTTATGGCAGAATGGAGAAACACTGCGGAACGGTAAGCGAAATTAGAGGAGCCTACGACTGGAATTATCATCTAATTGCGTGCCCTTGTTTCCGTTGAATTTACATTACCCAGGTAAACTTCGTCGAGTTTCTTGAAAGTCTGTGAAACGCTTATACCGATTCTGTAGCACTGCCTTCAACTAAAACGAACTTAAAATTTATTAAAGGAAGCTAACAGTAGAAATTGCGATGATCTACTGGTACATGTGAGTTGTATTGGAATCCTAATGTCAATGAGCGCGTAAGAACTAAGTAATTGATAAGAGTCGAGGATAGTGTGGCTAAATATAACAACATTCTATATCCTTTAATATATATATGTATATTAGGGTGGTCGTTAAAAATTCAATCTTTTGCAACGCCCCCCAAAAAGCTTCCTTATGATGCAACAACACTGGGGATTTTTTTTTTAAATTAAAAACAACACGTGCCTCGATATTTATAAAAAATATATATATAGAATAAAATGCAACGTGTGTTGTAAAAGTAAGCGATTTTATTAAAAGTAAATTTTGATATCGGGAAATATATTCGACGTTCGTATTCTGGTGAAATTTGGTGAGACTTCGATTATTAAAAACCGTGTTCTTGCATTAAAATTGGCAGTAGATTTCATATGCGATTCGAAAAACAAATATTTAGAATAAAGAGAGAAGATATAATTTGCATTTCGATTTTCACGACAGCAAAACCAGCTACAGTTTTTCATCGTTCAACTTTTTCGTCGGATTATGCACCACGTATCAATATTGAAATTTATTTTTCATGTGTCTTAACTATAGAGAAGTAAGGAAACTGCATTTCAGTTACTGAAACATAAGAATTTAATTTACACTCCCTTAACTCCATTTTGTTTTTTTAAATCAAGGTTTCTAAATGGACACTAGATTTAAAAAACTTAAAAAAATATATATCTCCGGCCGTAAAGGGCTACGTTTTCAATATTGCCGGGAGAGAATCATGTTTATGAAAAGAATATCAAAAACTTCGATTATTTCCGTAGCATTTATTTATGTTTATTCCTAACAGCATTTATTGTTTATATCACAGCACGTGTTCAATAACTTGAGAGCTATTAAAAGTATTCGTCAACACTTTCTTTCAAAATCGCCCAACGACCCAAAATTTCAGATATAAATTATTGTTTAAATTTTCAATAAGGTTGCGTATCTCGATAGGAAGTGGTTTACCTAAGTTTATTGTTTTTTATTTTTGATGCGCAGTACCGATCCAGAAAAAAAGATTTCCGAAGTTATGTTACACCTTGTATACATAAATATGTATACATACGTACATACAATACATACATATGTATACGTATAACTGATAATAAGTTTAGTGTTAATAATCGATTTAAAAGTTTTTGTTAAAATATGTCAATACCTATTAACGCCCTGCTACATATTTCACAGTGGCAGGCTAATTCACAAAAGTCGCAAATTTGTGGAAAATCGTAAATCCTATAAAATGAAATATTTTACAAAATAACTTCCATGACATCTTTACCGTTTCGTTTTAATAACCTCTGACGAATTAATTGACCAATTTCTCACTCTGAACGGTACACAGAGCGGCATAACATGCACTGTAATTTAAAGCCCGGGGAAACTTTTTTAATAAATAAAAAAAGTTTCCGGAGAACTGTGCGACTAAATAACAATACATATACTTTGCACTCATTATACACTTCCCAGCCTCGATTACGAGTCGATGCAGGCCACCTCTTTACCAGATCTCCCCGTGCAGTCGTAAATAATGTTTCCACGGTAAATAAGATTTGCTCAGTTGAGTTCCGCCGAGTTTCCCAAGAGTGCGTTAATCGTTCGCGTTTATTCCCATGGTGGAAAGGGAAACATATAGGTGAAATGCCTGGCTACAAATTTATCCAGGTTCCAGGAAATGTCAAATCCACCTGAAGTACAATTCAAGCGATCTACTGCTATAATTATCGCAAACTAGATCAGATTAACGTTGCGTTCCAGAGATTGCAATAAGCAATGAATATCATACGTAGTTGGCAATCGTACCTTGGATATTTGAATAGAAACCGAAAGTATGCACAGCACCAGGTTTGCAGTTTTGGTGGAAAACGAATATGCTAATAAGACAGATATTATTATGAAAATGTTGTAATAACGCATAACAAATAAAATCTTAAACGAGAAGCAAAACTTTGAGAAATCAAGTACGTCGAACACGACAGCAGGAGACTTCTACAAAAATGCCATGGGCAGAACTTTCAATAAGAAAAAATAGGTCACTTTCAATAGAATACTGATAGGTCACACGAGAATCATGCATGAATTCCTGCTAAAGAAACCAACTTCCATTCATCTTATTGTAAAGCATATCAATACTGTTCAACTGTCGAACACATTCTATTATGTTGCAAAGAAGCCGAAGCTATCAGAAAACAAGCTAAGCTGCCCGACCCGCTAACAAAAATCGTTCACGAATAAACGGATATAAACTCTATGCGGAGAAATTTTGTTAACAGACATCGTGAAATTCTACACGTTCCAACATTATAAAAACTAACGATAAACAATAAAGTCATCAATTAAGTTGTACGCAATATTTTTTGCTTAACACTTAACGGACAGACTACGTAAATTAACGATTTCCATTCTGCGTTTCAACCGCCTTGTTGATTTACATCTTTGCTTGAATTTTTATGGAGCGACGTTAGCGTTGATTTAGTAAAATTGCAACACTGTAAAGCCATAAACAAATATTTGCTTAATTCTCTTTAAAAATGCCCGGAAACTAGGAGAGAAAGACAAAAAACAACACGTGCGCTGAGTGTTAACATTTCACAAATATTTAACACCTCGATACATAGTTTTGCTTTATATGACATATATATTTGACCGAGTGAGAAGTATTATACAGGGTGTAACATATCATCGGGGACCCTTTTTCAGGATCGATAGTACGCACCAAAAGGTGAGAAACGGACCAAGGAAGTTAGGTCCGAAAATCACCCCCTGTCGAGATACAACCCCATTTGTAAAAAAATTTTAAAAAATTATATCTCCGAAATGGTAACTCGGGGAGGAGCGGTTTTGATTGCAATATAACCAAAGAAGATCAAAGATAACAGAAAAAAATATAATTGCTGCGGTTATTGCTGTTAAATAGCATTTATTCTTGTTTAATCCAAACAACGTCGATTACCTATATCGTAGCAGGTTTGTAACAACTTGGGAAACATTAAGGGCATTCACTAAATCTTCCTTTGCGTAGATAGTGATATTTTTTTCGTAAACGTTGGTCTCTTCCGGTTACATTGCAATCAAAATCAGTCCTCTACGACGTACCATTTCGGATATATGATTTTTTAAAAATTTTTTACAAATGGGGTTGTAACTCGTTAGGGGGTGATTTTCGGACCTAACTTCCCTGGTCCTTTTTACACCTTTTGGTGTGTACTATCGATCCTGAAAAAGGGTCCCCGATGATATGTTACACCCTGTATATTTGATAAATTTCTCGACTGCATAGGACCGACAGAAATATCAGCACAAGACTGTCACTGATAATTTAGACATTGAGGGGTCATTAATTCTTGATTCAGCCTGCACCAAAGAACTACATGCAGCTTCCCTTTATCAATTAAAACTCTAAAAAGATGCTGTTAACTCAGTTTGCAGATAACATGAGAATCCTTCAGTTCTAACCTTCTGACTGCGGCTGACTTTCGGTGGGTACCATCAATACATACGGCACGATATTCGCATATCGGTCGCTGCGACTGGTTGTCCACTGACTAAAACGGTAACCGAAGATTTGATACTATTTTTAGGGGTTAGAAAATTACATAAGCGCAAATAAATTAAAAGTATACAGTTTTTCATCTATTTTAACTCGAATTCAATGTTGAAACAGTTGGGAATACAGTAAAGGTGATGTAGTTAGAAAAATCTAGTGAACGTATATTTATGCTTTTCGTACATACTGATATCTAGTGAAGACTTGTACCGGGTGTAACATAACTAGTAGGTCCATTTTTAAAGGCCGATAGTACGCACCAAAAGGTGAATAAAAAACAATAATGTTATGTCTACAAACCACTCCCTGTCAAGATACAACCGCTTTTCTAAAGAAATTTTTAAAAAATTTTATTTCCGAAATGGTAAGTCGCATACGATTAATTTTGAATGCAATATTATCGGAAAAGATCAAAGTTTACCAAAAATATCATTATCTACGGAAAGGGGGTCTTGGTGAATACCCTTAACTTTTCCCAAGGTGTTAAAGATTTAATCGCAGCAGTTATATTTTGTATAAACTTTGGTGGTTATATCATTATTTAAACACATTTCGGAGTTATGATTTTTAAAAATTTGTCACAGAAGTAGTTTTATCTCGATAGAGGGAAGTGTTCGAACCTAATTCTTTTGTTTTTTTTTTCATTTTTTGGTACATACTATCGGCTCTGAAAAAAGGTTCCAGTAGTTATGTTACACTCTGTACTTATATGTATAAAACTTATATGTATAAAGGCGTATACATACGTCTTTAGCAGGAAAAGGGTTCATAATAGTTTATTAAACTGCGAGCCGTGAATGACGAGATGACTCATCATTAGAAAATGCTTCTCCAACGAACACGACGAGTTAACTCGTCACGAATACTTGAAAGCTGCGTGCATGCGGTGCAAGTTTACCTTCCACAAACTAATTTCCTGGTTTTGTTCTTTTTTCAAACTGAAAAAGATACCGATAACTCATAATTTCATTCAATTCAGAATGTCATAAAAGTTTTAACGTTCTTTGCAAAGAAAATTCGTTTCGAAACGCTTATATTTCAAGAAGATAAACGTCTCATATTTCTCCTGCTTCGTCCCATAATCCCTCCATAATCAAACTCTGCAATAACAGTACGAAGATAACTGGCCTTATTCTTGCTCCAGTTTGTCTCATTTTCATCAGGAACATTGGATAAAAATAACACACACGTTTCCTGATTCGTAATTAAATATATGTATATTGAAATAAATATACAAATTAAAGAAAGTGACGAAAATCAAGTCATGTTGTAGACGTTTAATGTTAAACGCAAATTTGGGAAAAGTTGTTGTACTGATTGTAGAAAATATCATTACCTTTACCGACCCCATAGACATATTACCCATAGAATTCATGAACAGTTATACTTTTTTATTAATAATTGATCGAATTTTTGAAATTTGTTTAACATATTGCCTTTCATTAAACAAGGAACCACAAAATGCCTTATTTGCGAGATAACTACTAATGTTTGCTTCGCGTAGGTGTATTTCTTTCCCTCCCTTTCGTATAAATTGTTTCATTTCCTGTATGTTTCGGGATATCAGCGCTGACAACAATTTTGTACCTATCTTTCCGTCGCTATTTCGCACTCGTACCAGCCTGATAATTATGTACGTGAGCCGGACAAGTATGTGCAAAAGTACGTTTGACAATAGAGGAAGCATCAAATGCGAAATTTGACATGGGACGAAATTTGCTCGCATACTGTCCTTTCTTTTCGTCTTTCTGTCTATCGGGCTCGCAATTTGATTGTGGCACACGGAAGAAGGCCAAGAACATATGAGGTGCCTAGAACACAAGAGGTATAAGTGATATTCTCAAAAGAACTGAGATCTGTGCCATGAAACTCTGAATTTACCATTCTATTGAGTGGTAGAGGAATCTAAGTGAAATGTCCATCCTGTACATGGTTTACCACTCTTGAATAAAAAAAAAATATTGTATTATATTGTGATTTGTGAGCATTTGTGAGCTTTGAACTTAATTTTCTCGGAACTAAATAAAAGTCACTTGTACCCCTTGTAGTCTAGGCACCTCATATGTGTGAGTGGGTCTTCGCCGGCCGCGATCCCTCATTCATTACCACGCTTATGTTAACTTACAGCGTCGTTGTATGTGTCAAATCTTATAATCTAATTTTAAACCACTTCCCAGAGTCCAATCTTGCTGAAATTATGTACACGCACTTGCTTCGATGACAATATTTGCCACCATTTTTGTGAGGGCCAAAATGAAATTTAATAAGACACATTTATTAACTATAAAAAACAGGTTATAGAGTATCTAATTATAACACAACATATTCCCTTTTATAAAAGGTCTTAGTTGAAGTGGTAATTAAAATCAGTTTCAAGATATGTAAAGAATAAAAAATCGAAAAAAAATATATGTATAAAACACATAACTTTTTAATAATCACACTTATATTAAACTGCAATAAAAAGGAGAAAATAATATTTTCCTGTTTCTCCACAAAATACCAAATCCAATTAAATGATTAACCCATTCGCTATGGACCGATTTTTCGGCGCGTTACTCTCACTGAACGGGCTACTACGCCGAAAGTATGCACTTGTGTAACTTTAGTCTCAAATTACTATAGTCACCGTTCATACGTAGCGGGCGTCAATCATTCAGTGACTATAATCACCGCTTGTAGCGGAAAAGTTAATAATATTTCTCCTCAAAATTTTAAGCAATTAGTTCAAGATTTCTTCAGTTATAAAATTACATCGGAGTAGAAAGAAAAATTTAATATAACCTGGACGTTGGAGACAATGGGATGATGAAGACTGGAACTTCATACACTAGGGTGAGTGATTGGTTTAGTTTTCCTTTCGACGGCGTGGCCATTACAAAGATGGCCAGCACAAGCGCGAATATTCTTAGAAAGGTAAAGAGCACGGCCGAGTCAGAGAGGCCTTGTCATATCATGAGCTCGTTAAAAGAGGAATCTGTTGCATCTTGTGCGATTCGGCTGTCGAGTTCATCATGTGCGTTGCAGATAAAGCGTCCAAGGAAAGGGAATGGAACGGGCCGAAAGAGTTCAAATCCAAGTCTACAAAATTTGTTACAGTTATCAGGATCTGGAAAGAGAACTGCAGCCAGACGTACAACATGGAATTGCCATTACATCATGTGTTAAGGGCGATACTCTCCCACGTCAGACCGATTTAGCTAGGGGGTACCAAAACTGAGGGCAACTTGAGGGAACCTCTTTTAGATATTGTGATCTAGTCCAGAAACTGGCAAACACGTCCTTTAACTCGGAAGAGACATATGTCCGAAGATTTAAGATGGCCTGGGTCGTCAAAATACTGGTTCTGGGCCTAGGGAAACGGTCAATACATGCTGGGGACCTATTACGTATTGAGACAGAGAACAAAAGACTGGTGGCCAGGAGGCGCGAGCTACGCGAAGGTATGGTCATGTTGGAAAAGTCATCACTCACTTCCAGCACTGCAGTTCGAGGATCAAACGATGGAGTACGCAACGTAGGATAATTCATGAAAGGTTCATCCAGGTGAACGAACTATATGGCAGTGGTTTTTGACTTCGATACTACCAGCGCTCTAGCATCTCTAACAGAGGTTTCTACGAGCCTGACTGTTCAAATTGAGCAATTAATTGATGTTAAACTGGCTGCTTTCCGGAAGGAACTTTTTTCAGGAAGAGTGCGCCCTCTGGACCTTCACACAGCAGCGAGTGCTCCAGGGTGAACAAAAGTGAACTACTCACTTCCAACCCTTTTTCACAACTACGAGGAAAACCGTGAAAAGGAAGAGAATGGACGTCTCAGCCACTGCGGTACCTACTTCCGCGTACGACTTAAAACCATTAAGAGAATTTTCGAATTAACCCTGACATCCATGACCATTAATCTTGATATCAAGGATATGTGATTATATTATCGACATTCGTCCGCTGAGAGCCATCACTGGAGGTCTGATTCTAGAGCTTCCGGAAACAGACAATGCGACCAAGGCTCTTGCTTTGGCATGACAAATGGCCATGCTGTTTGTGGTCATCGGTGAGAGGGTCGCGAGTCCAAGCAAACAGGCTAAAATCCGATTCACGGACCTGAATACCTCCATCAACCCCACTGCTGTAGTGGTGGCGAGCATTGCTGTGACTACTGGTTAACAGGAAATTGAGGTTCAGAATAAAGAGGTTGGCAGATAACCCTCGGGCCCTGGGACTATTTCGCTGCAATGTCCTCTTGTCGCGATTAAAAAGCTGAACGAGACTGATTGCGTCAAGGTCGACTGGTCGTCGTCCCATGTGGAAGCATTGCCGGCCCAGCCTCTTCAATACTTTATATACTTATGGCCGGGACACATTCAGGTACACCGTAACAGCGTTCAGAATCGTTGTATGCACTGTTAGTAATGTAGTCAAGAGGTACACAAGACGAATGCGTGTCAAACTACTGGACAATTTTGTCCTGTCAGTTAGAGACTCCTTGCTGATTATGGCTTGTGGTCTAAAGGAAGTAAACTCCCCAAAACAAGGACTAGGAGGACAGTGGTAACAACTAACAAGAAAACAGCTGCACTCAGGCCTGAAGAAACACTGCAAACGGTTCCTGATAAGAGCGAGAAGCAGACTAGACAGCACAAGACAGCACAAGTGTCTGCGATGACACTGGCATGCGGGAGATTATGATCTCGGACGAGTAATGCCGCTAGTTCTCCAGTCTATTGCGAAACACACCAGCAAAACCTACGCAATACCTGCTTATGTAACTTTGGTGAAGAGCAGAGTAGGTTTGGCGGTGGTCGCAAAACAGTACTCTGTCCTTTAGCACACCCAAACTAGGTGGGCGACGTTAGCTATCATAAATGGTGGACTCCCTGACTCTGAGCTCCTCACCAGATTGGGGAGGGGTGAAGATTTGTGGTAATCTGCTGGGGTCACGTAGTTATCGTTGACTGTTACTACTCTCCGCGGAGAGATCGCCGTGGGTTCGAGGAATTTTTGGGTGACGTGTTACCCACGGCCCGGTCTAGTTTTAGCTAATTTCAACGCCTATTCATCGTTTTAAAGGGACTGCTGGAATGATGCGAAAGGTTGGGTCCTACTAACTGGTCGACATAGTTCGATCTTCGACTCCTCAACCGTGGTTCAGTGTGTACCTTTGTGCGGCAGAAGAGTCGGTCAATTATTGATCTCATATTTGGCTGGGCAGCTACTGCAAAACGTGTTACAAACGTGTACAGCTCGTGCGATTGCGGAGCTACGTAGGTACAGCATGTGATGTGGCGTGCCCGACAGAGATGGGACCGTCTGCAAGAATTGGACAAACTGTCTTGTTTGTACAGGAATCACACTAGGCCCCCCAGTTTGCGATCAAGCGTTACAAAATTGCTGCGTGGTAACAACTGATGGGTACTCTGAATATTCACCGTCGGGGGCTGCTTTACGAGACTTCAGATGTGGAAGTGGGGGCATGCTGAATCATCTTGCGCGTTGAAGCACTGTACCTGGCGTTGATGGTATTTCAGGCAGGATATTAGAAATGTTGTCGATTCTGGAGCCCCTGCTCTAGGAAGTTCTTTATTAAATATTTAAAACAGGGAAAATTTCCTCAGAATGAAAGCGTCTAAAATGTACACTTATAAGGAAGGAGGAGTGTGCGCCACACTCACCCTCATTGTTCCAATGTGTCTGCTAGACGGGTTTGATAAGGCCTTGAAGAAGACACTGCCTGCCTGCCTCTCGTTCAGCATTTGGAGTGGCTGGACCAAACCTGAACCATTGCCAGTTCAGGTTTCGTCGGGAATGCTCTACGATAGATGATATCAAAGTCGTGAGGTCCCTAACGGAATCGGTGGTCGCAAAAGGCAAAATGGTACAGGCGATGTCTTCGGACATTGCAAACGCCTTTATTACCTCGGTGCGCTATCAGCTCAGTGTTAATCTCCCACAAGGTGCCGCCGAAGATAATGCTGTTGTGTTTGACTATCCTAAAGACAGGTGTATTGTGGATCAGGGACGAGACGGCCCCCAAGACAAGAATGTCGTACGCGAGGTTCCCCAGGGGACCATGCTTGGACATCTGTTGTGGAGCCTCGTATACAATTATATATTGCGTACTCTCCTCCCCACCGGTAGTTTGTCCTGCCGAAAACACACTCTCGAATGGTGCAGAATGAGACCTGGTTTAGGACTATACTTTGAACGCCTTGTTCTCCACCTGGAGGCGGCGGCGACTGCATTTGTGCGCCTCCTTGTCGTCCTGAGGTGGGATGTCGTGAAGAGGTCAAAAAGCTGTACGCTGCCATCGTGCAATCCATGGTTTTTTACAGTGCGCTGAAATGGGCCGCTGACGTCAGCTAGGACTAGCGGAATGAGACGTTACTCGGCGGGTACAACAACGGACGGCTAGCAGGGTTATTCACGGATATCATATCCGGATACTGTATCCTTCGATGCGGCTATCCTGTCAGCGGGTTTACCACGTTTTAAGATATTGACAAGAGCTGTTTCACTTTCATGTGAGGAGCATCATCGGACGGAAGGAAGACTTCTCTTGCCACGGGAGGCTGAGGCGCTACGAAATTGGATCAAATGATATACAGTGGAAAGATAGCGTGAGGTACTCAAAGAGTCCACCCACACTTGTCGCTGTAAGTTTGCGGAGATTCCACCAAGCCCAGAGGACTGGCTGAGTAGGGGTTACGGTACATGGTCGCTTCGATAGATACCTGCGTTGCATTACCATTGCCTCTCGACTTGGGATACATCCTAGTACACTTCTTAATGGTGTGCTCCATGCAGTATGGAGAAGGGACCTCTCGCTTCCGACTTTGGTGAAGGAAATACTTGGGAATGAAAAGACATGGAAAGTAGCGGCCTTATTCTGTGAAATAGTTATGTCGCAGAAGGAGGCGGTCGAAAGGATACGCGAGAATGACCGGATACAATTCGCGGTGCCCTAACGAGAGTCCCATCGGGAAGACAGTCGCATGGGCTGGTTTTCCCTCCACCTTAGAAGTGACAGCGCCTGCATATGATTGTCCGTAACTGCCGTTCCAATTTCTTTCTGTTCAATTTCTCTTTTCTTTTCTCTTTTTGGTGTCGGATAACGTTCCTTAGCGGGAGCTAGGCCCATTACTGGACTAAGACATCGGCGAAGGGCAGTGTATAGTGCGTCCCCGCACACTGTTCCAACTATGGTATTCCATCTATGGTGTTCTGGCGAGGGGGAAGCCCCGTTTGTGCTTATGAGATAATTGTCTGAAGTACTGTGGATGAGAAACCGCCGGAGCAAAGCTCTATAACTCTCGTCTGGCAAACGAGAGCGGCGAAAAGACGTGTCGACTAACGGAGCGATTCGGGTGCTTGGTGTCGGTGTAAACCACCTCAAAAGACACGCAAGAGAGATACGCTGCCGCGTTTCTGCCTTATAAATGACATTGCAAACCAAGGCAATGATCAAAATAATTTGGTACATGGGGCCTGGGCCTCCAAGCCCCACTGGCGGAAAGCCGGGGTGCCTGGAATTGGTGTAGGAATCTGTGTGGCAGAGGTTTGCCTAGGTGCCAGCGGGGGTCTGACCGCGGCCTAGACCTAGAATTACAGTGGATCGCTAACACCATCTTGCGAGCAAAGAGCCGGTATAGGCGAAAGCCTCAGGTACGGCGCGCCCCACGGGGCCATAATGCTAACATTCAATGTACTTATGAGATAGCTCGGTTCAGTTCCAAAAATACAGGAACACCGTGGGGGTGTTGGTAGAAATCCGGCAATACCCTCCTCCGCCCCCGAGGGGTCGAGTATCTTTTGAAGATTTCACCCACGAAAAAAGGGTGGCGATACGACGCTCTTTTACTGTTTAGGTATGCTAGGTATGTTATTTGGGTTACGTAGGTTAGGTAGATTACAAACCCAATTTCCGGGCAAACGAACGGAAAAAGTCTCAATGAGCGCACATTTACCAAGCCAATATTATACTATCGTTAATGCAACAATAACGGAGAGACTCTTAATTATGATATGAACTGTAGTTGCAAAAACATAAAACATTCATTCCTTCTCGATAAATAAATAAATGAGAAATAATTTTCTCGAAATCTTGAATCTTGAGAATAGAACTCGAAATGAATAAAGAATTACAAAACATATAATCATCATGATATATGAATTCATAGAAAAAACAACGGGACTATGGGCTCAAAAATGAGAAATAAACATTAAATGCCAATTAAATAATTAAAAATATTTCGAAATAAATGAGTGATCGATTGCGGCCGATGTAGACGCACCAACATACCAAGCTCGATCAACGTCTGTGAACCGCGATCGTAATGTGAGTGCGGCAGACGGGAAGAAAGAAAGTGAGGTTCTTATGCGAGAAACGTTTGGAACATGTCAAATTCCACATTTGATGCCCAACTTGATCGACAATAGCACTCTCACACATGCTTTGTTCGACCCGCGTCCGTGTGTCTAGTTAGTGCGAGCACGTCGCAGTGATGGAAAGATAGTGGCGAAGTAGTCGCTGTTAGACTTATTGATATTCCGAGCTATAGGTCAGAGAGAGAGAGAGAAACAAATTATATATAAAAAACGGAGGGCAAGAAAGTCACCTCCGTAAAGCAAGCACTAGTAGTCGTGTCCACTTGCGCAAACCCCGTACCCCACTGTAAAGAAAAACCGACAATATTACGTAAGCACCCCATTGTCTATAGCACAGTTAGTAATACGTAATCATACAGCACTGGCATGATGAAAAGACCTCTAACTAAAACTGCTTTCTTGTCTAGGCGAGAATCACACAAGGAATGCCACTTGCTCTCTTCACTTCGCAGCGTGAATCTTTGTCTATGACCCTCACGTCATCAAACGTCTTCAACGATTTTGAATATCCTTCCGCCCCGTAGTCTAAGCAGTCGATCGCCCATAGAGTCAATCTGACGCCGCTGCCATGGACTCTATGAAATTCCTCATACAGCATTGAAGCTATTTTCAGGTTAAAAAAAACTTTAATTTGCGTTATCACCTGTTATTATGTATAGGCACTACAAATATTGTTTGAATTATATGAAAAATTACTTATCTATGTCTAACAACGACTGCAATTTGACACAATCACTCGCATTCATATAAATCAATTTTGTAAAATTCGCAAGCTTTTGTATCTATAGAAGGTGATTAATTACTCACGGAAAAACAAAATTTTTGTTCTTTATGGAAATATCTGTAAAATATCACGTACATACATGCTTTCTCCTGTATTATAATACACGTAACAAAATAGCAACATATTTGAAAAATTGTGAAAAAACGTGCTTCGGCTTTATAAAAAATGTAGAATTTATTATACCTTCATTATATTTTGCACAAATTATTTCTTATAAATATCTGTATTTTAATAAGATTGAAAAAGCGAGACATGGATGAAGAAATAAATAAATGCTATAAAATGTGAAAAAATAGGTTTTCAGTAGCAGTGTCTTGAATACAATATTAAACATTTTCGACAGAAACATTCATTTTACTAATACAGTTGGGTTGCTTTACGGTAGGAAGACCGTTTAAGGAAACATACGGTTCGCTAACCGCAAGTTCTACCAACTGGCTTCCCACAATCTGCCGCGAATATATAGGCTTGCATTCATACGAGCAATTGCGCGCTTGGAGAGTGCGAAATTTCTTCGGAAAACCTCAAGCTGAACTTACAAAAATGAAAGGAATGAAAATCTTAGAAAATCTTGGAATGCATATATTAATCGCGGGTTTCGCAATACTGCGTTGCATTCAGAAAGTTTTTTTTTTCGTCCACGGAAGAGGCATTCACCTGAATCCCGTTATGAAACATTGCCCGAGATTCGCGAAACGGAATAAAGTAACTCGAAAAATTTTTAAACTCAACGCTTCAACGACCACAGCTTCCATCTGCTGGTTTCCCGCAATCCTCCGCGAGCGTGCTCGCAATTACGCATATATATTCGTATGAATGCACGTGCATTCCCGGAATACGAGCCTTTTCAGAGGGAAGTTTGAAACCGCAACCGCTGGATATACGAAAGGCAAAAACAGAAGACGGGAAGGTCGGGGATGAATAAACGAACGATGCTAATGACTCAACAACAAAACTCTGAATAGAATTAGAAATTCCCAGTGTACACGGAGAAACTGTACCGGAAACAAAGTGCTTGAAGTAGCCATGTGGGACACATTGGTGACATGTTTAGTTATCTCAGTCTTTTGTGAATCAAGCTTTCCATGCGATATAAACAATAATTAATCCGATAAAACACAGCAGGCTTGCAAAAATTGTTATCAAGTGCACCAACAAGTAAAATTCGACTACCGGCTTGCCGCAATTCTATATGTACATACAGGATGGATCAAATAAAGTGTTGCGGAGTATATACATACATTTTTGTTCTGGAAAATTCTAGCGAAATTCATAACAAGACAACTTGCAAAGACAAAAGAAATGAATGTTGCATTTCATTTAAATCGAATAAGAGACGTTTCTCCACCTAAGAATTTCACAGTTCTCTTTAACCAAATAACATGCCTCTCATTTCCACGTGCCGTTTAATGTAAACAAATTCAAGTCGATCTCTATTGGTATCGGAAAATCATTTTATAATACTTTATTTGGTTCACCCTGCCTACTATACCAAGCATTTCTAAATATCAAAGATCTGTTTTTCAGGATTGATACTACTACCTAGAAAGATGCAAAAATCTAACAAAGAGATATCTGCACGTTGCAGAAGCGAATTGGAAATGAAACTATATTCGAAATGTTGCTCATAGCGGACTGGTTTTTGCTTGGACAGTAAGTTGGTAAAAATCCAAATTTACTTATGAAAATTAGAATGTCGTGATGACTACTGTTAAGTAGCATTTATTCGAGCATTAATAGCGTTTCGATCCTGTATATCACACCAAACATTCGACATTCTCAGGGACATCAAGAGAATTCGCAAAAATGAACTGTATTTTACTGTAGCTTTGTTTTCAATTTCATTCAATGCAAAAAGCGCAATTTGTCAAACAATGCTAAAATTGTCATGCATATAACCGAAAAAATAAATTTGCTACGGTTTCATATGCAAGTACCGAAGTAGGAAGAACAAGTTGAAATAAATTACTATGAGGTATGTAGTCAATTAACATAAAAGTTCTAAATGATTTTCAAGTGCTTACGACTTTTTTAAGACTTTATAATATTGTACTTTTTGCAGCCAATCCATCAATTTTTCAGGACGCCTGAAGGTTACTATTAAAAAGCAAGTCCCTGATGTTTACATAAATATAATACATAGATTATATGTGATGTTTATGTATTGTATGTCTGAAACATGTACGGAAATTCGCAACCTTGAACACGAAGCTTAGCAAGAAAGAACTTCGAAAATGTATCTCGAACGAGGAGAAAATAAAAAAGGAGGACGGATACATGCGGTTTCGTAACAAGTATCTTCGTAAAAGGAAAGTTTGAAACTACGTTATGAGGAACGGCAGAAACGGAGAGAAAGGGAGAAAATGGCCTAAAAGTAATCGATGTGTGAAACGGAATACAGGTGATACACTTTCTGCACATTTTTAACATATTCACGTGCATACACAAATTATTTTACTGCACTATTTTTCTATACTATTTAAATTTTGGTATCAGTGGTACTTAGCGCTTTGAATCTCGCAAATCTCGCAATTGGAAATGAATTTATAGTGTACCAAAGGTCTTAATTTTCGAATATTTAAAGTAGTCCTCGACACGTAGCAGTATACGAAAAACATTTGAAATATTTTGTAAAAAAAGTGAGTATTACACATCATTTTAGAAAAAACAATTTAATTTAATTTTATACGCAGCAAGAAATCCGAAGCTAAGTTCGAGGGACTGTTCCTGTTCCGGAATTAAAAATATATTTCAACAGAAAGACATTTGTGCCAAATACGGATATCATCGGCCCATCCAATTAAGTATTTTATAGAGATTGAAAAACCCATTCTCAGACATAGCAAAAATTAGAAAATCATTAGACCAACTTGTAGCCCTTAAAATAAACAATTTGAAGAAAACCGGTATTGTTAACTAAAAAAATGTGTTGTACTTGCCTTTTCTCAAAGGTTCAGGATCGCCAAACGTACTCTACTTTAACCCTAAAATAACTTATATTTCTTTAATTTGTCGGTGTAACCAAACCCACAACCCGTCACTTAACATTTCATGAATGTGCGCGTAAACGAACGTTTTTCTATTGTGACTTTCTAAGGTTGACCACATGGATTTGCACTTTGAATTGCATTTTTATTGACCTACATTCGTTCTTCATTCGTATGCATGTAATACTATTTGTCTATTGAGCTTGCTGCGTAGTTTGTTTTTTAAGTAGGATTCGTTGTGAGAAGTGGTGAAGAATTAGAGAACTATGATGTAGAAAGTGTTATTTCCAGTGATGGCAAGGAAATTGTTGCTTCCTCCGGGGAAACAATTGTGCACAGGTTACTGTCGCCAGAACATGAATTTGAAAGTTGTGACTTGAATACATGGGTACCTTGAGAGAAACTAATGTCCCTAGAATCTGTTTTTGGTACTACCAGTGTAAAATGAATGGAGTAGTGCAAAGACAGGGAAATATCAACGTGTGCGTTAA
This sequence comes from Mimumesa dahlbomi, assembly GCA_917499265.3. Taxonomy (NCBI): domain Eukaryota; kingdom Metazoa; phylum Arthropoda; class Insecta; order Hymenoptera; family Crabronidae; genus Mimumesa; species Mimumesa dahlbomi. Next base: position 8,355,668 of record OU824127.1, read on the forward strand.
GTATCGATACAGTTTATACTTAGAAAATAATACCTGATAAGAAAACTACACAAATCCCTATTTAACCAAATTTTTTCTTTCAACCAAAGGATTTCTGGGATACTGATATACAAGAATGTCAGTGATTAAACACAGACTAAGGTAAATGTGATTATACTTTTTCAAAAGTTTCACCCTCGAGTGGGTTAATTGTCATCAAAATACAATCGAATGGCAAACAGGTACTTGGTGAATAAACAACACAGTCACTGTTTTATTTCGTTTAAAACAGAAGAAAAACAGTGTCGAAACGCTCTCAGAATTCAAATCAAATAGATATACATGGTCTGTCCGGAAAGTAATAGGACTGATTTTTTTCCGCCGCGACTGTACTTCGGAGCTTTCAGGTGCCGACTGGATTCGGTAGAGGAGGTCCTTAGCTAATGAATGAGGGATTGGTCAATTGTCTCCGAGAATCTGGAGAGTCAGGACAGCCTTTTTCCCGCGACGTGTTTTTGTCCGCGGTACAAGCAGAAAATTCAGCGTTCGTTAGAGCAGAGGTTGGCAATCGCTAAAATTTAATCAATTCTGTGTGAAACGCGATAAATCTGCGACAGAGACATTTGATATGATCAAGCAGGCTTATCCAGATAATACTTTAGTAAGAAGTAGTGTGTTTCGGTGGCACAAGGCCCTTTCGGAGGGCCGGGAAGAGGTCGCCAATGAAGACCGCGCTGGATGACCTTCGACTTCGACAAACACCGACAATGTGACTCGTGTGCTCGAAGTTTTGAACTCTGACTGTCTACTGAGTACTCGGTTAATTGCCCAAATGTTAAATTTCCCAAAAACTGTGGTTCATAACATTGTGACGGAGCACCACGACAATGCAGCGGCTCACACCTCCTTTCTTGTGACCAGCTAAATGACCCAGGCAGGTATCCTAACGCTTCCCCAGCCATCCTACATCCCAGATTTGGCCCCCCCGGACTTCTTTTTGTTTTCTCGCAGGAAAATACCGATGAAAAAAAACCATTTTGAAACGAATCATTTTGAAAAGAGGGGATCCAAGCAGCTTGTACCGCGGCTCTAAACGCCATTCCGGAGAATGCTTACCATGACGCCTTCAATGCTTGGAAATCGCCCTGGCAGCGCTGTATCGACGCAGGAAGAGCCTTTTTTGAAAGTTTTTCAAGAATTATAACGATTGGCTCAATAGTTTTTTTTTAATCGACTCAGTCCTATTACTTTCCGGACAGACCATGTATAAAGCTACCACTTCCAAAGTACTTATAAAAAAGGTCTCATGCAATGACAAAATACGATTAAATCCAAAATCTGTGGTTTACATCATTGTGGATATACAGGGTGTCCCAAAATTATGCAGCAAGCGGGAACAAGCAGATTGTTTATAACAAAAGAAATCGAAAATTCCTTTACCTTTTTTTTATTTGAAGCCCCGTTTTGGAGATACAAGCTTCCAAAATATCGTGACCCGACTTCCGGCCCGCGCGGTTCGAACATCAGCTGGAGGCATAAACGCGAGAAAAGTATAGGCGAGCGGTCAGAGGGGAGAGGGGTATCCATCGATGCTCAGCTGAGATTTCGCCGAACGACAGCTGTGCCCCTCTCCCCGCTGACCGCTCGTCTATTCTTTTCTCGCGTATATGCCTCCAGCTGATGTTCGAACCGCGCGGGCCGGAAGTCAGATCACGATAATTTGGAAGCTTGTATCTCCAAAACGGGGCTTCAAATAAAAAAGAGGTAAAGGAATTTTCGATTTCTTCTGTTATAAACAATCTACTTGTTCCCGCTTGCTGCATAATTTTGGGACACCCTGTAGAACAAATCGCAAAAGGCTTTTGATAAAAAGATTTTGAACTGCCTGAGATGCTTCACTTTGTCAGGGTAAACAATCTATCAATTTAGAAAACTGTATTGCACTTAATTGTTTTGTGTAACAAATTGCAAAGAATTCAGATCGACCAAAAGAAATTAAATTTTATAGTAAGTTGAAACCTAAAACATGTTTCCATGACCCTATGTTCAGGATTTGGTCCTTTAGAGCGGACATTAAAATATAATGGTAAATTATAGCAATAACAGCTCTCTTATTACGTGTAGATTAAATTTCTTTTTTTTCAAATCTTCTCAACTACGACCGTAAATTACGTCAATGAAACTTTCTTCATTAATTTAGTGCTTCGAAACTTGTTTATAAAACTTTGTTTCAGTTCTCTACGAAAAATTTTATATACAATATCAGAACGGATGTATCCGCATGTGTCATGGCAAAACTAAGCTTTCCGATCGCAACATCAAAGTCAGTTGTTTCCATTTCATTTCGCAGTTATTTACCCTAGAGCTTCTTCTAACGCTATCAGTTGACCGCTAATTCATTTACGCTGTCGAACGGACTCAGAGCAAACAATTTCTAAAGCTGTATGACCAAAAAGAGTCATTCCTAAAAATTGTGTCACGCCGCTGTACCGAAGGTTTGTTAACTCGTTAATACGGTTATTTTATTTGGACATGTAAAACGTGACCACTCAAATTAAATTTAACCGTATGCCGCCCTACGTTAGTGTAATGTTACAGGCGGCATAACCCAAGTAATTGTATTTGTAACTTCTGCCCGAGACAATTATTCGCATCTGGTATAACTTGTAATACAGTAATACACATGTACACAAAAGGATTATTCGGATATCAAACATTTATAAAAATCTGTGTTATCAGGATTAAACTGTATTTGTCTTGAGTGCCATACGATGATTTTTTTTGTTAAAAATATTTGAGATTGAAAGATTCAGCTGATGGTACTATTAATATTAATAGATTTTTAGATGTGAATTAAAATTAATTTCTATGGAATACCGTGATAGGTATGTTGATGTTGAAAATTTTATTTCATTTGACGAATCTGCCGAAAAGCTATGCGTTTTTAAACGTGTAAGACACGAGTGGTTTTCAGCCCAAAAATAGGAATTCTGACAAAAAACACTCATTTCTTGCACGTTTGAAACCGGGCAGCTTCTCGTCGAATCATCGAGATCGAATGAAATTTTCAACATACATACGACTCGACGAGTACTGCTGGTGGGTTTTCATATTTTCGATGCACGCTGAAAGGAAAATCTGAAAATAGCACGCTTTACAATTTCCTCGTAATTATACGGACTTCAATTAAATATATGAACTAGTAAAACACTGAGGCTAAACTGACGAAAAGTTCATCGCCGTTGATAATACAAATAATTATAATAAAACTTGTAAAATTAAATAACATACTTATCGCAACCACTATACTCTAACACGGAGAATATTTTACATCAAGATATTTGAAAACATTAGTTAAATTATGTACGATACCATTGTTTCCACCAAAACTTATTATCCGTTATGCTTCCCTCTATTGTTTATTTGTTTCCCAAACCTAACCTAACTTTTTAAGTTCTTCTATAACAGCTCCGACTACATGTTTATTTAGGTATGTTACTGTTTGTTTTTATAGCGTACATAGGTGAATGTGCATAAGTGATAGCAGCAAAACCCCAGGAAGACGTTTTATTAAAATTTCACTTTCCACTTGAAGCTTCATTTGACAGCTTGATATTTGTTTACATTCGTTTAGAACAACGGTCCTGTACGACGCGAACTAATAAATTTAATTTAGCAAAACTTTTGGCGGTAGCTCAAGTAATAACACAAAATCGTTGTAAAAACTTTAGTGTCGTATAGTTTGCAAAAAAAAATATAAAAACGATATATTCTGCCATTGAAAAAAGTCAACATAAATTAAGCTTCATATAATGTCACCGTTTCTTTAATAAATCGATAGTTTAAGGACAATTGAAAAAACTACAATGAGACTCATTCGATTGAGATGTCCAAGACACATTTCATTTCTTCCGTAACACTAGTTTTCGTATACTATAATATTCTCAAATTAAAAAATTCATCCAATTAGTTAATACTCTAACTCGGAAAGAATTACATTACTTCTGACGAAGATTAAATTCAGAAATCACGAACACCATCTAAACATTCATTTCATGGAATTTTGTATACATTTTTATCTATCGTTCTATGATATTTTATATAATATCAGACCGTTCGTCCTCGAGTCACTGTAAACTATATTTTCATAAGTTTGTCGATGTTTTTCTTCCCCGTGATGAAACTTTCTATTTGCTAAAGCATTTGTTTAAACTTAAACATTAAATTTTGCGACTCAATTTTCAGATGCGAATCGGAGAGAAAAACACTTTTCTACTTGATAAAGAGAACATATTTTTTCCAGCAAAATGGAAGTGATAAGTCTCGAATTTAAGTTCATCGTACTACACAAGATTAATCAATTTTCAGATTTTACATATTGAAATAACGTAAACTGATGAAATAATGTTATTGTGAATTAACCCAATCACGAATCGATTAACACTGGAAGTCCAGAATTACCTTACTACCAAGATTCCCAATTTGTTTGTTCACTTACACGGTTTTGCATTTTTTGAAGTAAGTAGATTGTTGTGTGGCAAAGGGAAGTATTAATTTTAAAAATTTTACAAAATGTGTGAAAGAAAGTGAAGAAGCAAAATAAAATAAGTAGACGCACACTTTAAAATTATATTACGAGCCGGACAATGTAACGCCACAGTCATTACATTTAGGAATTTATTCGCGGTGGTATATGCAGAATTCGAAATTGTTCCATTAAATCATTTAACAGTAGAATCGACACTAATTGCGAATATCGGAAATCGGAAATTTCCGGTAAAAGACTTTTTGGTAACGCTTTTAATTTAAATCATATACATCAAACTATTGAAGATATTAAAATCTAAAAAAATATCGTTTTGTACAGGGAAGATGAATGCTTGGCTTATCAAATTTCAGTTCTGTAATTGTTTATATAAGTCAATTTATTGAACAGATTTATTGAACACACATTGTAGATGTACACCGAGAACGTAACCGAAAGGTATTCGTAACACATTTTATAAAATCATAATTAAAAGCTCTAACTTGCGTGTAAGTTTATAAGGTTCCCTCTCCTTGTCCCTTTCGAATATTTTACTAATACCGCCGTCAAACTTGACAAAGCACAAACATTTTCGGAAATATGACGGAATATTTACACAAAGATCCTCCTTCATACAAAAAAGACCGCGTATGCGGACACACAGTAAAACCTGGTTTGCGAGCTGCACGATTTATCTCGCTTTACCCCGTAACGGATTTATAAAAAGTAGCACAATCAGGAGATAACAAAAAGGGAGTGCAATTGAACAAACGGGTACCTGATGTGAAAATTCCAAGGAATAAGAAGATGAGACAAACAATTCACGGCGAAAAAAAATATTCCTGGAAAAGACTAAGCGAAGAGCCTCTTCAGGCCGAATACTTCGGCAACCGAAATAAACTATGCATCTCAAAGGTGCAAGTGCGAAAAATATTCAGAATGAAGACATTTGTAAAGTATGTCTCCACCAGTGGAAGTCATCTAATGCATCGCATTAGATGGGATGTGAACGCTGCCGCAATTACTTTATGGAACATGCAATAGAGAAAGAAAAAGTGACGTGTATCAGTGCTCAACATGTGAGAGCAATGATTATACATTCAAACAACTATCCTCTTTTTTAATACAAGCTTTTACTGGAATATATTTTTAAAAAGTAATTTGACACTATAATTTGATGACGGTATAACAGTGTGGTAAATGTACGAAATTGTTGTATGTTACCATTTTACAGTACATTATCGCAAAAGTATTTATACAGAAAAATGTCTTTCCATACACAGAAATACCATAAATTCAACCGGCCTCTTAACATTTTTTTAAATGTTTACCACTAAAAGTATGCATATGGAATCTACATTTTATACATCGAATGTATTTGACACTTCATTCTTCACCATAAATCGCGTTGGTTTATACGTCACGTCTTTTTACATCAGCGAATAACACTTTGTGGGTTAATTGAGCGGAACGTGAACACAAAAATTTCATTCACCATTTTCAAAAAAAAGAAAAACGTGTATTTCTTTCAACGTAGCGATGTCAGAATATTCTTTGCGTAAATTTTACAGCTAATGCTTGCCCGACCGCGTTTCACCGACCATTTTTACGCAGGCTGTCGCAACAGTAAAAATGTGTATATAACTGTAGGTTCACATACGTGAAACAGTCTCAGAATATGAGACCCAGTGAGAGTTCGCAAGCGTACAAAGTAAAAACAAAAGCAGCGGAAGTGAGACTCGAAAAAAGAAAACAAGAATGGCAAGGGCTTTTGTTGCGTTAATACGGAAGCAAATCCTACTCAAAGTTTAAATTAAATGGAGGCAAATCCTTGTTTTTCTTTAGATTCGTATACATTTCACTGACGGGATAAAACACACACTTGTTAATCCATTTAATTATACCTTCATATGAAACAACATACTAATCAATTTCAAATTACAAATTCATACTGCATTTCACCTTTTTCGATATTATATGTCATTACTAAGGGAATTAATTACAATTTTAATGGAAAACTGAAAGTTATGGTGAAAGGATAATACAGTTGTTATATAGCATATCGATGATACACAGTATTCGAGAAATAATATATTTTTAAGATACTAAGTAAATCTTAGGATTAATAAAAGCTTCCATTTTATTACGCACACTTATTCTTCAACTCAACTTGTGTCTGTACACATGAAAATGCAGTATCAGTAAGGTAGAATTTCCGTAACGACCGAAAATCCGCCAAACTGTCTTACCCTTTCCAATTGAACTTTTTATGTTATTTATCTCAAGCGGAATAAAAAGGATACCACTTCAAACGCATTCCTTTCTGCTTCAGTGATATTCGTCGATAGACGTGAAAATGAAATACCGTGGTGTCCCTGTGCCTATAAACCACTAGTCAAGTTGGAACCTATTACGTATTTAATGGCTGTCGTTGTACGACATCGAATGCAACGACCACATTTTTCCCTATTTCTGCTGCGCGTTTGAAATTCCCAGGCGACTGGATGTATAATTTCTGGACGCGAAAATTCCAAAATACGGACATTTCAGGGGACTTCGAACCGCGCAATTTTGACGCGTAAACATTTTGAAAAGCAGGAATATCAAAATTTGTGGCAGCAAAATATTGGTAGGCAAACAATTCCAAGCGTAGAAATTTTCAAAGTGGTATCTTATGAGGCTTTGCTCCAGCCAATCGATAATTATAAACAGCAATGTACATGAAAAATTTGCTATTAATTACTTAGAACATTAACGAAATTACACCTTTCATAAGTTTGTAAAACGTGATGTAATTTTAATCAATTTCCCGGTCTTTCTTTCACAAAAACGAGTCGTTTCTATTCTTGCGTAAGGCTTGGAACGCAATGCGAACTTTTTGGATTTCCTGGATGAATGAAAAGCGAAAAGCGAAATTCACATCGCTATCTAAGTGTACCGAATCGACGGTATGAATATTAAACACGAGTGGCAGTCCCAGTGCAAAGGGTTAAAGATCAATTTTACATAACCAGCGTGTGTTCAATATTCAATTCCATCGAATTTAACGTCCAAACGTTTCACATTATTTATCAAGCCAACGTTTGCAGCATCCAGCAGCTCTGGTACAATTCGGACCATGTCTCACGCCATAGCTCGGTTCCAAGCAACACCGAGGTTCGAATGAACCGTGCAACGGCTATTGACTAACCCGTCGTCGAGCTCAGAGTCTGTAATTCGCAATCTGCAAATTTGCGATTCTGATTCTTCATACATTTGACGGCACAGATATGTACAGCTTTCATTTGAAAAAACTAACGCATTTTACGAAAACTGTGCACAAAAGTTTCATGCACTAATTTCTCAGAGTACTTTTTATATAGCTTTACAAAAAGGCGATAAAGAAAATAAACCAGAAAAAAACATATTTGCTGCATACGATGCTTTAAAACAGAAATTTGATATGTGCAGGGCGACATAATTATTGGGCCATTTGTTTCGACCGATTTAAGTACATTTAAACGAAATTGAGAATATAATGTTTCCCAATGGGGAACATTATGCGGCAAAGCTTGAAAAGGACTTCAGTTAACTGACAAAACGTGTGAGATGGCACGCATTCGAATTGTTTTTCTTTTTAATTCTTTATCAACCGCACCAAAATCGCAATTATTTATACAAATTCGATGCACAGCGACATCTGCTATGATTTTATGTGAAACTAGCGGAGCGACCCGTGGCGTTGCCCACGTTGACCTGTAGTCGTTGGAAGATTAAGTCGTTTTGAAGCAATTTTTAGCTGTTTCCCATAGACTTACATGTAAATTGTAACTCAAAAACTAAAAGAGTTAGGAAGTTGAAATTTTGTCAGGAAGTTACTCTCCAATAAACTAAGAACATTACAGAATTTCAGCCTTGTAGCTCGGTGCGATCATGGTTAAATTTGGAGTTTTTATGGACAGACAAACAGACATACATTCATTTTTATATATATAGATTACGGAGCGAGATGATTGTTCATTTTCTCGCCAAAATCGGTGAAATTTAGCGTTTCACTATGACTTTTTTTCCGATTTCCTTTTCATAACGCGAGCATTCGTGAAAAATATCACGGATATACAAGCTGCAATAATGACAGATCAATATGAATTGGCCCACTACTGTCAGGTGGATGACAGTTGTCCCTTCACCTGAATGAATTTGCACAAAATTTCGCTTCGCGAGGTGGTCGTCTATGTCAGTGAGTCACGTTAAAAGCAAAACTTCACGAAAATTTATAGAAGCACAAAGAAATCTGTCATCCAGCAGACAGCAACGGCCATTCATATCGATTCGTCATTATTGCAAATTGTATATCCACGATATTTTTATGATATCTATATAAAAAAAAAATCAAAGAATTCACTGTGGGGCACAATAATTTCACAGATATTCTGAAGAATGATTAACAACTTAAGAATCGGTATGAGTTCACATCACAATTTGACGCAAAATCATATCAGACAGCAAGTCTGTTTAAATAATTGTCTTGTTAGTTGACTATATTAACCAAATAGTTTTCAAGTTTTCCTGCGTAGCGAACGTATTCCCTATTCCTCACCGATTACTTTAATGCTATTTGCAGTAAATAACATCCCTGATTTCTTTAAAAAAAAGAAAGCAATGCAACTTGAAAAGTAGACAAATACTTTTTACACGCTTCTCACAACATTTGCGAATTTTTCTTCGTTCAGTTGTTTCATATTTGAGTTACAAAAAAACAATTGCAGATTTACAGGTTTTGAATGGCTTAAAAGGCCAAATTAAAATTCCTTACTTTGAATTCTACATTTTAGCGATCGTTAAAATCACAGTCTGTCATTTTCCTTTGCAGGAACACCGAAATTGGTCTTAAAAATGGACCAAAACAACAGTACACCGCGTCACAATGAAACCAATGTGAATTCTTCATTATTCTTCGACAAAATAGCAGTATTCCCTATACACGAGAACATTTACTGGAAAAAAAACCATGTAATCGCACCTATTTCCAGCTTTTCCTATACATATTGTATATTGATGTACATTAATAACTACTTATACCTAAACGACAACCTATAACTCTGATTAGACCAATTTCTCAGATTCCATTTGTGCCCTCATGAATGCTTAAAACCATACGCTTCGATTGGACATTGTGTACGTGTTACACATACCTATCGCGCATCCAGGCCCAAGTACCGCGCCATTGTATACATACACGAACATGTTCATTCCCAGCTTGTCAAACGTTATCACACTGACAAGCTCATAATATTCGACTCGATATCAAAGTGTCTCAATGAATCCACACTGAAATATGCGTTCCGCAGGATCCCGACGATTTTAGTTAGCGTTCCGACGAAGTTTCAACGGCCATCAAACGTTCCAATTTAACATACTTGGAATACTTCGATAAGAGCAAGTGTCCCTGCAGAAGTTTGCGTTTACACGTAACGGCAACATGCACGCGCGTGTACGTGTTTGTCGGGAGAGAAAGACTTTGCGAGGGGCAAGTTCGAAGACACGCCGGAAAAGAGAGGAGAGGCGAACTCCTGTGGGCAGGGATGTGGGTAGGTGTGTGTGTGTGCGGCGTGGTTGATGTCGGGAACGAAGGAGTGGAGAGAAGTTGCTCATATGGTTGCCCTGGTGAGGCGTGGTGTATATCGATTTCGGACTCGCGGGAGCACGGAAAATTATATTTGCAATGCTAGAACGAAGAGGAACGAGCCACTGGGCAAGAATGCATACCGAGGAACTCAACTTTCAACCGGATGTATCGGATTTCTTCATATGTTCGGGCGGGTTTTTAAATCACCGCCAAACGCCGCGGCATTCGAACATCGAAGTATTTCTACCATTCCAATTTGACGTAAGAGCCTTGGAACGACTGATCGGACGCTGTTCAAACGAACTGCTACCTGTCGAGATGCATTAAGCCGATCGAAATCGACATCTCTTACCCTCGCAAAATACCTGCTAGAAAATGCGTTTCTTTCCATGTTTGCAACGTATTTTTGTATTGATGAAAATCAAGAAATCATGAGTAACGGGGAAAACTCATATTGCTGCCTTTGTAAGCCACAACAAAGACGGATACATTTGCTACGGCAGTATTACTTGCACGACAAAACGTGTTCTGAAATGTCAGCAGACAAAGTACATGCATAGATATTAACTTAAAGACAAGAGTTCTCCTCATAATTGTACTCGAACGGGAGCTAGGCAAAAGTCAGCATCAATTTATGGATCGACCCAATAATACCAGGATTAACGCGCAAGACACATACATGCATGTGCGAATGCTGACACTGAACGAACGATCCTTTTTGTACCAGCTGAATTTCACTTTCGCATCGGCTGCTGCTAATGAATAACCCCGAAACGCAGACGGCGGATGAAAAGACGCTGCATTGCGAGTGGAAAATTATTAATCGGATCTACAATTATTACCAGACGCGGCAAGTGAAAATTTCGACCGCCCGAAGGTACGAGGATTGAGGCCCGTGTTTTACATACACGCCGAAACGGAACAACACAAACGATTTCGTCGTAACAGGCAGAATCGAGTTCTCCTCGACATTCGATTTTCAAAGCGTTCAAGCGTATATCTACGTATTCTGCGAAATACGTTTCAATGGTAACTGTAAGAATGGAGAAACCGCATCGCAATATAAGAGCAATTTCGGTAATAACGCCTTAGCGTACTTTCGCAATATCGCTGGAGATTCATCCGAATCCACAATCATGGACACTCCGAAAGCAGTAAAACGAGAGTCGGCGGTATTTCAAGCCAACCCCCTCGATGAAACGGTTTTCTACTAGGAAAAAGTGCCTCGTCGTGGCAAGTACATGCCCCGATAAATCAGAAGAAAAGGATAAATTGCACAACAGTCGTCCTCTTGCGGGGACAGCGTTCCATTGCGCAACCTAACCCGAACGAATAGACGGCTTATGCAATCATTGCCATGTCGTCATCTAGGAGGACCCTTGTGGACCATCGATAATTACGCAATAAAAGACCCTGCACCGATATTACGCTCCCAGGACTGGCCTAGTTTGCCTCCCTAGAGATGTACAGGATTCGTACGGACACATTCTCGGAGTACGTTACGTGATAGGTTCAACTGACTTTTTTTTCGTCGGAGATTGATAAAGGACTACTATAGAAAGGAGGCACTCCAATCGAATGTAATGAAATTTACTACGGTAGAACCCGGGCTATCTGAATGCTCTATTATCTGGCCATCCTATTTTCTTACATGTACCTATGTATGTACATTAGGGTGGTCGTTAAAAATTAAATTTTTTGCGGCGCCCCCAAAAGAGCTTTCTTTTGATGAAAGACCACTGGGAAATTTTTTTTTAATTAAAAACAACACGTGCCTCAAAACGATCTAAGTTAATTTTTTGGTATAATCATGTTTTTTGGGAATTTTTATGAAAAATACAATTTTATTCGAAATATAAACAATTATCGAACCCAAATCAATTAAAAAAACCCAGTTAATGAAAATAACAATAAAGAAAATTTAAATTCAAAATTTTTCCCAGTTGATTTTGTCTATTAAATAAAAAAAATGAAAGATATTCAAATTGATATTTTTATTTTAAAACTAAATTAGTACAAACGTAATTTTAATATCTAGATTTCTTCACTCCAAGGTTTAAGTAAACTTTCTTTCGTATTAAGTTAGATCGTCTTGAGGCACGTGTTGTTTTTAATTTAAAAAAAAAAAGAAAAAATTTTCACAGTATTCCTTCATCAAAAGGAAGCTTTTTAGGGGGCGTCGCAAAAAATTTAATTTTTAACGACCACCCTATTGTACATCCGTTTTCATAGAACAGTTACTGTGAAATGTCGATTTTAAGAACTCGCCGAAATAGAAATTCCCATTATATCACTTAAATTCTCTGTAATCCAAATTTTCTTGAGTAACTAAAAATATTTGGTTTGCGGGATGTAAATTATTACTTATTGTTAAATTTTATTTCGCGCTAATTTCATTATAAAAATAAAACAAACTTTGCTCGCCGAGAAAGTATCGCACTCGTGTTATACTAAAGCGACTAATTGAAAATGCAATTTAAAGTACCATTCGATAATGTCAACTTGTACCATAACCTTACTAAATGAATGATAATGTCATACGGAAAATCAAAAAAATGTGTTTCTTCTCAAATAAAACGTGTTGAAAAATTGCATAACTGCAACCAAATCCTGTTAAACAGCGGTAAAGTTAATAGGAAGTTTATTAAAAACGTGTTGATAAAATTCCAAAAAGACAATATAATTTAACAATATTTAAAATAATAAACAGGGATAAATAAACGATATTTCATGTAACTTCAATGTTACATGATACCGTAAATTAAAACTCGCATAACCAAAACATTTCCACAAACATATTTTACTAATTGAAATTTCATTTATACGAGCATCGTTTCACGCTGATGATTGGGAAACAAAGACCTATTAATATCCACATATAACAATGATCATCGTGTACTCGTCTGCAAATGACATTTAGAGTCATTGAAATTAGTGTAGAAGCGATATAATCTGGGCCAATTCGAATTTGCATGCTATTTTTAGAACGATCAAGAGCCCTCAAACTCCATCAGCCACTGTGCGATGCTCATGTACTGATTTTCAATATAACAATTCGTCGATGCAAGGAAACTTGCAAAAACTGCACTCCGTTTTAATAATCTTGCGGCGGAGCTCAATCACGCTGACATCCTTCCCATCGGGGAGATTAATGGATACGGGAGTTGCAAGCTGAAAGATATCGACAACTCGAGGCAGACAAGGAATCATAACTCTTCGACTTGTCCAACAGGAAATAAGAAAAAAGAAACGCGAGCTAAAGACTTTCATCTTCCAACGCCGCACTGTTTCCCTCGGACCAACATTTTTAATTCAATCCGATTCCGTTTAACTCTGTCACTTAATTCGATGCCTTCGGCATCCAACGAAATCAGGTTTCAAGGAAAAAGTTAAGTGCACCGGAAAACTGAAGAAAATACATTTTCTACGATATTAAATTTGCTGTACATAAAACAACGCTTCGATAGGAGAACATCGTAACAGGGAAATGCAAAATACAGCCATTAAAGTGTGAAACATCGTACACGCCAAAACTTGGTGGAATATAAAGCAGACAATTTAAAAGGAAAAATATTATTTCTCAAATTCTGCTCTAAAATTGTGCGTCTATGTATTTATTTAGAATTAACTATAGATATAAATAGCACGCAGCTGTTCAGAACTTACGTTTGCCAGATCATCAACCCCGACGGTTACTTTTTCAGAGGTGAGGATCGATATACACCCGACCAGTAAAGTGGAAAGAATGCTGACCAAAACGACCAGAGGGATTTAATTGTGCGAACTCAACTATTTGTATTTTGCAAGTGTTCTGATAAATCTTGATCCATGTCCTGCTATATAACATTATAAATAAATTTCAATCGCAGCGTTTCATACCGAAACGAACTCTTTATTTCCTTTAGTGGTAATGTCTCTGTAATACTAGGATTTATTTAAGCAATATTTCTGCCCGTAATTTTGTCGAGGTACGATAATATTAATTGAAATCTTCTTAGGTTATCCTAACATTTCTGACGTGGAAATTTTGAACACGGTTACCAAGAGTCGTTGAAAATAATGAGGAATTTATAATAATGTTAAAATATTGCAAGTCATTTTAAATATTAAGAAAACGACCGAAACTTTTGGGACAAGCTAATACTTTGGAAAAACAGAAACTCGCAGCTATAATATAAAATATACAATAACGACTTGAAGAAAGTTGAAATTTGATCGCGAAGAAAAACACATTTTAGGAATTTATTGACTTACTAGTTCTAAAGCGTAGAAGTTGTTGGGTATAGATATCGCGAGACTAGCCGCAAAACGAAGGGAGTTCAACGGCTGGAAATTTCTCAGTGCGAGGAAATTTCCCTGTGTAGAACTTTCAAAGCATAGAAAGTAGGCGTTGAAGTTTTTACGCGTTGACGTTTTTGTTACGCCTTGTCTACACGTTAAAATTTCTAAGTGGTGAAATGTTAAAGCCCGGAGGTTTCAAAGCATCTAAATTATAAAGCGTAGCGGTAAAACCTATGGATACGTTCCTTAGGGAAATAAAGAGCTATACACCAACTTGAAACGTAATAACAGCCATTAAAACCCACACAGATTCCAAATGATGGAACTTTCTTTCGGCCTGTTCTTAAATAAGGAAAGAAACTTTATCTTTTAATAATGACACGTTTTTAGGTATTTCATCGATAATGAGAAATTGAACGACGTATAAACGAACTTGCAGAAGAGAGTTAATATGGAAGTTGAATTTGATATATTGCATTTACTCTGTTTGTATTGCAAATTTTCTGTTTGTATACTTTATAAAAGTAATCTGATTCTTACCTATAACGCGGTTGCAATTTATAATGAAAAGTGTGAGTACAACTACAACTGCCGTCCCTGTTCGTATTAATCAAATTAATCGATTTTTTAAACCTGAAACGTGATTACGGTAATTTATAACGAAGTAGCAAACACAATTTAAGAGACGCATAAAAAACCTGGAGGATAATAAAATCATCCACGGTAAAAACTTTTCACAAAAACATCATTATTGACTTATGTTTACTCAAACACGTTTTAGCGAAAGTTACACTAAACGTTTTGAACAATTTTGAAAATACTGACTATTATTTCCACGTCTCTGTAATAGCCATAAGGAAACGGCTGAATTTTTTAAACCAATGCAGCTGCGGATAAGAGTCGCCCTGGAACGAGACTCACTTCCCGCGATAGTTTAAGAGGGACTTTGATTTCTTTTCGAAACAAAGTATTCATACAAAACGATACAACGGCTGCCACATTTTGCTTTTTTTCGTGTGTCCGATTTTTCCTTCTAAACGCGTCAAGCTTCAAATGTATTATTCTTCTTATATCAGCGATACTTTCAACGCATGTATACAGGGTGTAACAAAAATACTGGGACACTTTTTCAGTATCGATAGTACGCACCAAAAGATGAAAAAAAGGTCTATAAAGTTTTGTCTAAATACCACGCCCTATCGAGATACAACCCCTTTTGTAAAAAATTTTTAAAAAATCATATCTCCGAAATGGTACGTCGTAGAAGACCCGTTTTGATTGCAATATAACCGGAGAAGATCAAAGATAATAAAAAAAAATATAATTGCTGCGATTATTGCTGTTAAATAGCATTTATTCTTATATCGTAGCAGGTTTGTAACAACTTGGGAAAAATTAAGGGCATTCACTAAATCTTCCTTTGCGTAGATAGTGATATTTTTTTTCGTAAACTTTAGTCTCTTCCGGTTATATTGCAATGAAAATCGGTCCTCTACGACGTACCATTTCGGAGATATGATTTTTCTTAAATTTTTTACAAAAGGGGTTGTATCTCCATAGGGGGTGGGTTGCGCCCACAACTTATAAGACTATTCTTTCTTATTTTTATGCGTTCTATCCATAAACCTAAAGTGTCCCAGAATTTTTGTTACACCCTGTATAACGTTGGAAATCTATCCGTGCCATTTCCAGGAAAGTGACGGAATATGTTTAAATGACACTTTTCCAAACTACGGAGTGCATTGTACCGTAGCATTGTATACGTGAAGGTACGCGAATGAAAGTCGCATTGGCGAGCGGTAATCGAAGGTGTCGATTTCCTCCGGCAGAAGTACGGTGGATCGATCGCGGTCCGAGCCGCTCGAGGGAGAAAATATCGATCGCGACGGCGTTCAAGGGGAGCGTGTAACGGCATGAGCCGTCAAGCATCGAGGTACACGACGGGACGTGACCGACTTTGTGCCTCGTTAAAATTGCATTAGGTAGACGCGGGAAAAAGACGTTGAGGGGTTGACGTCTGAAAATACGTTGAAAAATGTAAGCGACCTACAGGATTATCGCGACACCGACTTGTACGAAAGCCGATCTACGACCTTTCTTCGGGGATTATTGCCCCTCTATCCTACACCACGTCGGCTTAGTGGTAAACCTAACCGAGACGATATTTTACAGATCGCAAAATTAAGCTTCGCAATTGCAATTGCGGAAATACGATGACCAAATCATTTCGTGGATGGGAACGATCCGAGTTGCACTCGAAGGCCCAGTTAACGTATTGTTTTCCTGCCCGTATCACGAGTTAACTTGTGTTTGAATTGACATTAGCTATTGCAATTTATGAAACCGTGGGCAATGTGGAATATCGCGATAGCTTCGTTTATCGTGTTTAATCGTAAATATGTCCAAAATTTCATATCAATTCATTATGTATAAATAAAAGTGATCGACGTTCATTTCGATTGTTTCACTTACGCGTTCAATTATGAACAAATAGCCGGTGAAGTAAGATAGCTTCTTCGTAAAATTGCCGTTTAACAACGTGTTAACTCAAGAGTCCTCGTCTAATTTACTTTGCTCTAAATATAATTTAGTACACTCGGAAAATGTGAATCGCATGAGAATATCTTTCACGTTAAGGTATTAGACGACTAAACATATAAGTCACCCCCCCCCCCAACATTGTCATGTAGAATTCAATCTCGGATGAACAAATAATTTGCGCGTCATCATTAAAATCTCTCACAGACTATAATCTGCTATGCGAAACAGGCGGCGGAGATATCTTTCGTACACTAAATTATGCAGCGTCATTTACCTTGATGGAAAGGAGGAAGGGATCCTCACCCGGCTCATTAAGAAAATACCATGACACGACATTCCTCAGTTAAGACAGCGCAGTGAAACACGCGGAAGAAATTTACTTAGCCAAGAATTTGCGGAGTATCGATACGATCCTGTTTTAGATAGGTCCTCGTAAAACAGTCCATGTAACTACTTCCCCAATTTGCATACGACACACGAGAAGATATTCATGCTTCTGTACCGGGTGTACCATGCGTCACTAATACGGTAAAATTAGACACATAATGGTAGACATACAATTCAAACGTGGACTTCCTAAAATAGCCTTACGAAAACATGGAAAGAATTGAAGAAGCGAGGGTCAATATTTAATAACGTTATATTGATCTAAAAACAAATTATGTTACCGTTAAAACTACTAGAGAAAGAATATTTGATTCCAATTCTCATCGTAAGTGCAATAGAATATATTAGATCAATATTTAGGTATAGCAGTAATTTACTAATTTGCAATTTACTGTAAAACGGCGAAATGTCATAGAAAACGACGGCAAATAAATCAAGGATTAGAATTTGGTATCTTTTTTTTAAATAATATTTGTATATTGTCGAAAAAACGGAAGATCTTGTTTCTACAACAAATGAATGTTATTGAAAACATGTTATTGAAAAGTATCTTACTGATAATAAATTTATTTAAAATGTGTAGGGTGCCAATAGAAACATTCTAATATAGAAGAGTTTTAATTCCTAACATTATCCATTCGTGTTTGTTTAAAAAATAACCAGTTACTTAGTTTTGTAGTCGAATTTAACGCTATGCGTTGATGATGAGTGCCATGCTAATTTTATATGGACTGTCCTTAACGCCAACATAAAGTTTTAATTTGTTGGGGGTTACCCGGGATCCCCGTGGCGCTGTAATGCATTTTTGCACTTTAGCGCGATTTACTTATTTTGCACGATTATTAGTTGTCTCGAATATTTATTCAAATTGCTAAGCAACTGTTTCGGTTATTTATTTTTGTCGAGTGTCGCCAACAAGCATCAATCTTTCACAAGCTAAAACAATTTTTGCATTCCACAACTTCTATTACATTTTTTGGTTAGCTCTTAAAATTAATACAAGCTGTTAAAATCGTGATATACTGGAAAGACTGTACTGGTTTATCGTTTCTTTCTTTGGAGTGTGTTAATACGACACATTGCAATGTGCGAGCATAAAAGGTGTATATTTTATGTATAACCAAGGCTATTTTTATATGTTTTATAATGGATTCATTTTTACACTATTGAAATAACGACGATAGTGGTAAAAATAATATAACCATTCACATTTATTCTAATTTCGCTTCGGTCACCCATGAACACTATGGCAATCAATGTGACGCATGTTAAATAACTAGAATAATATAGCGTTTTTTATAAGTTTTCAATATTAACCCCTTGCGCGCCATTACCAATCTACCTCACGTAGCACATAAATACGATGCACTCCAACTTCCAGATGTGCTGTCCACACATTCTCTTTTCCTATTACACCAACAAAATTGAATGTGTAACAAATATCGCTACTTTAATAAATTCTATACATATATTCTCTACTTCTGATTATAGTTTTATAAAATATACATTATCTTTTGTTTTTTGAGTAAACTCTGACTATTTCTTGGATATATCATACAAAAAAGTTTGCAAGTAATGAATTATTACATTTCTTAATTCAGTACCTTGTCATTAGATATGAATACATTTGATATCATATTAATCATTATTTAAGTAGTTGATTGATTTCTGGGAACTTCAAGAAATACTTCCTCGCAGATTTATTTGCTGCTTATCTCAGAAAAAATGTCAAAATACAACTTAAATTTAGAGTTTTTATTTCTTCTTTTTAGGATTGATCTGAATGTAACTAATTTTCCGTCATTATTAATACGAATACAAAATTATTATCCAAAAAAGCAACGTTTTTCTTAATATTACGATTATAAAAATCCATCTAAAGCTTTCCAGAATAAACAACATACAGGGTCAAAAATGCTTGGTCTACATCTAACTTTCCATAATTTACTAAAAATCGTTTGTAATAACAACGCCGCAATGGTGTGTAGGAAAAAAGTATAGAACATCATGTTATTATCATACCTGTTCACAGGATGTTCTTATAGGTCTGTCGCTCACTTCACGTTTCGTTGATGGTACGATAAATCGACGTAGCACGTTCGTTCGGTAATACACATAGTCGAAGTACGGTTTCTTCCTTTTCACGTAGTACATTTGATTACCGCAGATCGTATCTGTCCATGAATATAAGCTTCGGCAAAATATTCTATCTCACAGGAAAGGGAAACCAGAAATAGTTACGGTTGCGGCCGAGTAATCAGGCGCGAAAGAAAAATTCCTTAGAATTCAAATCTGGTTTGCAATTCTTGTTAAAGTAATTAATGTGAATCGAAACGCGATTGGAAGTACGTTCAATAGAGAAGCTATCGTTCCAAGATGATACTTGCGTTTGACAGCTTACCCATGGCAGCTTTAATTTCGATTGAAAGTGATGAAACCGAATGAGAGTAAAGCAGAGATTTGTATTTGCAAACAAGAAATTGATATTCACTCTGATTATTCGAATAGTTTTTCTAATGTCATTCAGAAATTAAATGGCCCATATTTTAAAAAAATAATACCATCAGGTATGAAAAATCGTATTACTCCAATATTAGTTAGTGTAGTAATATTAGACTGAAACGTTAATTATCATATGTGGCTTCATTTCATGTAGTTTTAGCAGTAATTGCTTGTCAATCCACTGACAAAGTAATTGGGCACGAATAATTGATTTGATAAACAAAATGTATATCCTATTACACATTTCGTTGATTTAATAACGCGACCATTATGATGTTACCTGCATTTCCAATATATGAAAACAATAATTTTCCCCTAACACGATTAAGCTACAATTACGAGCGGAATCAGCCAAATAGGGAAATTTCGCACACCTGTAAATCATACTATTTACAAGTAAATAGTTCTTTATTAACGCTTATTGTAAAGTTTGTTTTGTACTCGGTAGTTAATTTCACATATTATATAGATCGTTATATTAATTGACAGCTATTAAATATCAATTCGGAGGTATAATAATAACGGTTATTAATTGTAAGTTTAAAGATTCATAAAATATGTATGTTGTACTGTGACTAATTGTTTATAAATAAGTTCAAGTCATTGAGGAAATAACGAAAATTTGCTCGTTGAATAATCCATTTGTAAATTAAATAATATGCTCCTATGTAATTACATATTCTGTCATCAAAGTATCATAGTTCGTAATAAAAAAAAAAATGTTTGAACCTCAGTCATTTATCGCATTGTTTATTACATAAACAGCCGTACGTATCCGATACAAAATGAACAAAACTGACTGCAATGTCTGACCAAATAATTGTAAGCTTCCTATAAAAGAGCATTTAGAGACTGTAAAAAATGATATATCATAAAAATCAACCAAATATTGATACGCAGTTTAAAAAAGGGTTGTGCTAATGTTATATAATACGGGAAAGAACGAGAAAACTTCTGAACCGTTCCTAGCCGACGTTTATCTTAAGAATGTACTATTACGTGGCATGGCTTCAACATTACATTGTTCTGTATCTATAAAATAACAAGCACTCACAGGAACACGCGAGTACAATCGAGCACGGTGAACGGAAAGGGGGATGGCGCAGAGAATGGTTTTACTTGACACAACCATAACGAAAAACGAGCCTTCAATGCCCACTTGTCACGTGCTCGATAAATCAATTCCCGGTACATCGGAAATGCACCGAGTCTGAATTCAGTTGGCCGGATTATCCGGGTGAAAATGGCGCGCGCAATCGGGACTAAGAAAGAAACGATTTTACGTTCGACCAAATAAAAATAAAATGGAAAAATGAAGAAAGGATTCGGCCGACAAGTACGAACGCAGAGTACTGCAAACTCCGAGTCCGTCGCATTTTCCCAGGATAATCCGGCTCGTGTAAATCCGTCGCTTCAGATTCGAGTATCCGACGGCGTTCAAGTTACGTCCGACAGAATTTCACGAAAGCGCCTCGAGAGGACTGTGCAACAATGCAACTGTGAATCAGATTCTCGTTTCTTTTCCGTTATATCGGTTTTCGACAGGAATAAACTAATTTTATGCGACCAATGAAATGCTTTGCGCGGATGATATAAATGTTTGATTGGAAATTTCAATTTTCGGGTTTCGTTAATCCGAATATTCAATGAGAAAGAACTTACGCAAATCGTACTGTGAATCCAGTGGAGAACTAATTTGAATTTTTGTTTTATCGCTTGCCAAACATTTCCTCGTTATTACGCGAAGTATAACCAATTTATTGGCGTTAAATCCAATAAACCTGTCCCCGATAATTGAAAATTAAACCCGCAACAAAGCCGGACAGTACAGAACTTTCTTGTTTTAGTAAACATAGGTAGAAAATTCATATTTTCGAGTCAAATTAATTTTAATCTTTAGAATACAATATAATATTTACAATCAAATTTCTGGACAATCCACAGTGTACATTTAACTACGGGATAACATAGAGTATTTTCGTTATCCAGAATCATAATGTATACACATGTATAGCTCTGAACAACTGCAAATGTAATAATTTACTTTTTACCAAACGAGAACTTTTCCATTGCCATTTCATTCAATGTTAAGCGAAATTAAATGTTTTGATGGAATGTAAATTATTGATCGAACGTACTTTTCGGAATCGTTTGCTGTTTTAGTAGAACCCGACGTGTGCGGCTAGCATTGACTAACACTACTGAAATGTACTGCGCCTCAGTTCAGCGAGGAGTAGTAGTGTTAGCTAATGATAGTCATACGAGAGAGAGTCTGTTAAAAGTATCTGGTGAACTTGACAAAATTGAAAAACCTATTACATACGGCTTAATTGTTTAATAACACTCACTTGCTGCACTTTTCCATATCATTTTACAGAAAATTTGAAAGCAAAAGAGTTTAAGGAATATACAAGGTAAGTTTTAAGCTGTAAATTGATTTCCTATCAAATATGAGATAAACTATGTACTATCTATTTAAAACTCACGAATTCCATTGCTAAGGCATCGAATATTTTGTGGATGCTGAATGCCACACTTGTACTACTAACTAATACTCTCTACCGAATAGTTATCAATACGATAAAATTCGAACATTGCTAAAGTAAACAAATAAAGTAATTAAATATAGATTTATCGGGAACTGTTAATATTGCAAAAATTAACATACTAAGCGAAAAAAAATTCGTCAATCATATACAGGAATTATAATACATGACAAATAAATTTGTCAAACGTATTTATGCACAATAGAAATAACGATATCAAAATAAATAGATTAATGAAAACACAGAATATTAGGTAGATGAAAAGTAACCAAAAATCGAAATAAGTATCATGCATAATAATCACTCGGCTTGCATAATACATTTATCACTCTGAATATTTTTACTTTATTATCACTAAACCCACTGACTATTAATTTATATCAACTTCTACCGAATCGGGCAAATGGCCAGTTATTAAGTAAAACATATATATTTTTTACAATTGAATCCAGGTTAATAGTCAATTTAGTACGGGCAGTAATAAACAAAATAGCTTACAGACATTAACGAAGAAAAACGATTGTTTTCTATTTTACCTAACGAATATAATTTTGACAGCTATAATCCAGAATGTCCGATTTTTGCCAATAGCTTAAAAGCGTTTATTAAGGGGGGGATAAGGGTTTCAGGGCAAAAAAAGCAAATTTGTTGAAACCTTTTGCACATTATATACTATTATTTCAACAACATTTTGTAATTCTTTGATCACAAAATATCAACAAATAAACCGGTGACGGAGTTATTCCGAGAACGCCTTTGGAAAAAGGCATTTTGTGGTGATCACTGTATCTCAGCAGAAAAGTAGCAGAAATCAAAATAACAATAAAATTTAGTTAGAAAATGAGTAAATCCTCCCCCCAAAGATCGCTAATTGTTATTTTTTTCATTTTAAAATTTTTGGTGGTCGTTTGAAGCAAAAATTATGATTTTTCACTAAAATTTCCGTCATTTTGCTACTGGAAAGACCACTTAATGTCAAAAAAAAATATCATACTAATCGTTGGGGATAGGTATTTTATATATAGAACGTATACACCAAGTTTGAAAAGAATCGGTGAAGTATGTTTTAAATGGTTTCGAGAAAACCGCGTTTAAAGATTTAACTCTACAAAAGTGAAGATAAATTCCTTTTCCGCCGAGTACTTTACTTCTCCGATTTTTTCCTCAATTTTTTTGTCGCTTCGACACTCAGTCTAAACGCTTTTCATTTACACTTAACAATCCCGTATTTCAGATTTTCGTATCCCATACTATTATTATATAATCACTGATGTGAGCGGCAAGCGCCCGACCGAAAATATATCGACAAACTGGTCAATAACTTCGAGAGTTTTCCTCCGATTATCTTCAAATTTTGGAACAATACTGTCGAAATATTTAACTATAAGAAAAAGCAAAAAAAATCAATTTCTTGATAATGCGAACCCATATCCCCCCCCATCCTTAAGCATTACACCGGTCGTAATAGATTTGATATTATAATTACGGTCCAAGAAATGTAACATACCATAAAAATTTCTGTATATCTCTTTACGTGCTTATTATACCTATGTAGGATAAACTTGAATTAACGAATAAACTCGATAAATAGAACGACAGATTTAAACGTAGCAATATTTAAAGTATAAATTTCTATATTGAATTTTAATACTTGCCCAAGGGATCCAAATTGAGACAATTAAGACGATCGCCTCAAAACTAAACCAGTATAACAATATTTAACCTGCTTTTTAAACTCGTTACAATAATGCAGTATTAGACAAAACATTTTTCTCCAGTGCATCGTTGAAAAAAAAAACGACTTTCACGAACCAACCTAAACAAAGCCACTTTTTGTACAAAAATTTTTAATAACACACGTCAATCGTCCATTATACACTTTCACCCTGTAGATTAGAAAACTTTACAAACATAATTTTCCTGAAAAAACTGTGGGAAAATGAGAGTATACGTGGGTGACAGCTTTTGACAGAAAAAAACTAGCTTCAGCATCTTCTTTATACATACATCACATTATAAATCAAAATAACAAATTCCAAGTGTGTAAACTGGTTGCACAGTAATTGCAACTTTTATAGGTGCATCGGGCTTCGAAAGATGTTACGATAAAGTGGGAAAATTGCTCCGATAGCTGAATTTAGCGTTGGTAGATACGTTTTTCCTGATCGGGCCAACTACGACAGGATCGATCGAGCAACAAGTGAACGGAACAAGAAGAATCCTGCCGTTGCCAATCCTTTCTACACTCTAGAATCTAGAGCGACATTTCCAGCACAGGACGAACCCGTTAAAGTGTTACGACCTAAAATTCCAAAAGTATCGTTGACAGAAAACAATGTTTCGAATATTTCATATTGCAAGTGGTATTGCGATACCACGATGTATAGTTTATATGGTTCCTTTTCTGTGAAACACACTCGATAGATCTCAAGTTGAGTTACATTTTTTAAGCAGGGTGCTTCATCGTTCCCATCACAGTGGATTACAGCTTTTTAAATCAATTCATAGATATACAGTTTCAAAATATTAAGGCACACATAACTTACGAATAAAACCTATTTACCATGGAAATAGTTTTAAAAAATGAACAAATGACGATCATTTTTCGGCTATGAAAACGATCAATGTAAACCACAAAAAAAAACTAAAAATTCATTAATCCTTAACTTGCTGCAACCATATAAAAGCACAAGACTATCAACGAAATATTTTTTTTAATACAAAATCGAACTAACAATCAAAGAATTATAACACATAAGAAGAGAGAAAATGAACACAGTCACTTGTTGTGGATGTAACATTGAACATATTACTCGGGTGACGACTCTGAGTCGTTGGATTTGTATAAAAAGATGGAATTGCATAATAATTAAAAAACGAACAGCATTCCATTGTAAAAAGCGACAATCGTGATCCTTCCTCAAAACTACTTCGCATCTCTCGGTAGAAAAACATATTCTATCCATGCAACGTTGTCCCCAATACGAAGCAACTTTGGTTTGAAACATTTTTTTGTCTGCCTGTTTCATAGATCGTAACTAGTACAACTTCGAAACTCCCACCCTATACATATATGAGATTCCAGTAGATTAACCCGAAAGGAGGATAATGAGAGCGAAGGAACAAAGTACAAGCAAGTACTTTAAAACGAAATTCACTAGGTACAGCAAACTCGATTTCGGAAAAGCTGGTTCTGTTTTAAATCTCGTTGTCGAAGTAGAAAATAGGAAAGTTAGAAGCACAAACACGATTAACGATAATAAGAAAAAATACGGTAAGCATAAAACATTTATTCTTGCGTGAGCAAACAAGAGTCATACACGATAGCACCATTGAACGGAGGCCAATATACACTGAAAACGTAATGAAGTGAAAGTAATGAGAAACCTCCGGACACGTCGTGTCTCGTTTGAACGTCAAACGGTAATAACTTCGATCTGAAGATAAAATACCCTCCGTCCAGTCGTCACATTCATATCGTTGACACGCCCAAACGATTTCATGGGGAAAAAATATATGGAGACCAAAATTCGCTACGACATTCCGAAGAACGATTCCATCGCCAGCCGACTGATCTTCGTGCAATAATAGTATAGTAAGTTAAAATTCTCCTCTGAGATACTCTGTGGTATCTTATGAACGTAATACAATTAGGCAGCATGAAATATTGGGTAGAAACATAAATAAATATGGCTGGAAGTATTGACATTTTCGAATTCTAGGAATATTTTATAATTGGGACTGATTGCAAATAGCCATACTTGTGATTAACGAATATCCTCTTATAATCAATTAAAATTCAAGACAGTTGCTCTCCATGACACCGTCTTAAAGTTTAATATTTATCTTTAAAATATAACTGAAATTATTTATGTTACAACATAATATGTATAATTATCATCCGAAATGTTACGTTTGCTGCGAGCAATCTTACGAAAAATTTGCAACAGGAAATAATAAATGAATGTATGTATTATTCTTACGAGGTACAAAAATTGTAAATAGAAAAAGTGCCATCTACATCACGTGCACAAAAATTGTGAACAATTTAGAAGAGGAGAATTTAATGTCGCCGTCATATGTTTACCGTCACATCGTAGATATTCGAGGAAATAAAGAAGCTGACAAGACCACGAAAGAAAAATCATCTACCCAGCTAATTGAAGATTTGCCAATGACACGTCAAGAACTCCTTTATAAGCAGGTCAGAAGAAATAGGAGGAAAATGGAAGACGGTTGCATGAAAAGTACCACTACGTAGGCGACAGTTTCTACCATAATCTTCCGAATTGTCGATTAAGAAGAAATGGTCCAAGTGGTACTAACAGTCTATCATTAGGTTATACCAGATTGATCCATAAAAATGGCCTCCCATTATGTAAGTACTGCGAATCGGAAAATGTCAGTAATTTACTCACGACTGCTGAACAGCCTAAATGACATTCTGATGTTACAACGAGAGCTTGAACACATCGATAGAATTTCTACACAATACTAACTTATATTTATAAAATTTCAAAAAATTAATATTTAAATAAAAACATAAATTATATCAGTTTTCAGCATCCGGTCGAGGGGTCTACGATGATTATTTGGCAATTATAACATCTTGCTTTCTACGCCAATTAAATTTATTACGTTTCCTCGCAACTCTAATAACACTTAATTTCATTGTGAGTAGTATGTGCTAGAACAAGGTTACGTGACCAACAGTGTTTTCATTGCATTGATGGGTTTGAGGGGCCTCAGCTCCCGAATTCGTCAGTAAACACAGAAATGATCTTTCATGAATTTAATCGGCTCACTTAGAGATATAGTTCGAGACTAATTATTCATATGATGGCTATCAGGCGTGACAATGCATAAGTTATAGAAATGAGTTGTTTCCGATGAAATTCAGTCGGCTGCTATGTTCATCCATTGCAACACAATCTACCGGTAATTTACTGATGCGATATACAGGGTGTAACATATAATCGGGAACCCTTTTTCAGGATCGATAGTACGCACCAAAAGATGAAAAACGGACCAAGGAAATTAAGTCCGAAAATCACCCCCTATCGAGATACAACTCCATTTGTAAAAAATTTTTAAAAAATTATATCTCCGAAATGGTAAGTCGGAGAGGAGCGGTTTTGATTGCAATATAACCAGAGAAGATCAAAGATAACAGAAAAAAATATAATTGCTGCGGTTATTGCTGTTAAATAGCATTTATTCTTGTTTAATCCAAACAACATCGATTACCTATATCGTAGCAGGTTTGTAACAACTTGGGAAACATTAAGGGCATTCACTAAATCTTCCTTTGCGTAGATAGTGATATTTTTTCATAAACTTTGGTCTCTTCCGGTTATATTGCAATCACAATCGGTCCTCTACGACGCACCATTTCGGAGATATGATTTTTTAAAAATATTTTACAAATGGGGTTGTAACTCGTTATGGGGTGATTTTCGGACCCAACTTCCTTGGTTCTTTTTTCACCTTTTGGTGCGTACTATCGATCCTGAAAAAGGGCCCCCGATGATATGTTACACCCTGTATGTATTTACCGGAACAGTGATGAAAAGTCAAAGAAGACGATGACAAAGGTATTTTAAAATAAAATTATTATGTTTCCAAGAAATGGGAAAGGACGTATTTTTACACCTAATAAGTTTAAACTAATAATTATCAGTTTTTGACATTAATAAAAATGATGCGGTAATAAAAACAGTCCAAGGTAAAAAAATAGTTCGAAATAGTTCGCCACAAAAGGACTGAAGCAAGACATTTTCTGCAGTATTCTCTGTAATACAAAATATTATTAAAAATGTAATTCTTGAATATTTCTAACTTTCTTCGTGATAAGGAGCATATCAAAGATTATTAGGGAATGAGATGAAATTGTCAGCTGGGAGAAAAGAATGTAGCTAGATGTCGACTTCAGGAAAACTCATTTAGAAGATTGAATCCATTTACTGGATGTGTACAAAAAAAGGCTACAAATAATAAATTAGCGCACCGTATATTTTGTGTTTTACGTCCAGGAAATAATATAATAGAAGGTTGATTCAAAGTTTACATTGTAATGAAAACCAAAAAATTGTTTTCCTATCTTTGTTTCGATGCAGATACCTAATTAATTTGTTTCTGATTCGACTTGGGTAGTATTGTTGATTTTATATTAGTCCATCGACGTAACATAGAAAAAAAACACAGTTTTTTGTATATTTTTCTTGGTACTTACAAGTACGATTAAATGGGAAAGAGATCGTATTGATCTACATCCTCGACAGGGCTACGTACTGACTAAAGGTTAATCAATTTTCGAGCTACGACGTAGCAGCAGCGTGGCGTGTCGACGATGTCGGAAACGCGGTATTAGCCGTCGCTGTAATTCTCATCGTACACGTGGTTCGCCCTACTAAATTGTAAGGGAAGTAACTACTGTTACAATTGCCCCAAGATATCGCAACATTTTTTCTATCGAATAAAACACAGCAATTCGCACAAATATTTGGACACCATGGTATTTGTGAAGTCTTGCAAATTGTTTTATATCCGACACAAATTATGGAGCGAATGAATATTTCTAAGAGCTAAAATAACTGGATTAACTCATTAAATACAATGAATTTATTGACATCGAAAGCAGTTCACATACAGGAACATCATTTCAGCAATGCTATGGTGTTTGAATATTTATGTGACTCACTGTATACGTCTCACACTCCGCATCACGACAGAATATTATTATCGTCATGCCTCGTTATTGATTTTTATTCTTCCATGTTATGTTCGTGAATCGTTACTACATACCATGCTTAAGGGAAGATCCCTTAAAATGGGCCGGGACGAAGTACATATCGAACTACCTATTTTTTCGTACAAAGCAACACAGTCTAGTACTGACTTAATTACGCAAACTAACAATAAGCACGGAAAAGCTGGTAACAGGGTGTAAATTTACACAAAAGTAACTTCATTTGTTTTAGAACCGCAAATGAATTTGTAGGAGCAATACTATGCTAATTTTAAACGATTTTTCCATGTACTAATTAACAGCCAATATTCGAACTTGGAGTGAAGGTGAATAATTGTTTTTCTGGCTTAAATGTGTGCAAGTGCACGTGTAGTAGGTAAAACAAGTCTGCGTCCAACGCACGCAACTCTAAAACGAGTGTATAAAACTGTTCAGAAATGAAGAATGGGGATATATAAGAAAATGTAAAACACAAACGTAATACTATGTCTGTATTAACATCAAATTAAATTGTTATTTTCAAACATTTGAAGACGCAATATATACTTGTGACAGAAATTCAAGTCGAACCCTCTGAGTGTACCGTGAGTAGCTTATAAATATGTGCAAAAAATAAATGTAATGTAATCTCGTATGAGAAATTGGAAGCACAATATTTATTAATTACATTGCGAATCATAAGAGAATTTGAATTTATGACACAATTACTTGTATAAGGTAAGCAGAACATTTTCAAATATTAATTTAACATGCTATAATATAGCATGGGTACAAAATGAAGTTTGTATTTTGTGTCTCTTTTAGAAAGAATCCACACATAATACCTCCAAAACGTTCAAAATGATTGATAAGTGACTATTTAATGATTAAATACAGCGAAAAAAGTGCAAAAATTCACAATGTGTATAACAAAATTATAACAAATACAACAATGACATTATAAATTACTTCTGCTATAAATTTTCTACATTTCCTGTAAATATGTTTATATAAAATGTCAATTATGATCATTCTCTGCCAAAAAATATTATCGCAACTATCAAATCCACGGGGGGGGGGGGGGGGGGCAAAGTTTAAAATGACCAAAAATTAGTACTCTTAAACTTTAGAATACTCCAAAGCGCTAAAGTGTTGAGTTGATCATCTTCTTGTATTCAGGTATAAAAACAACATTGCAATAAAAAAAACTTAAGTATTCCATAGATTCAATTGAATTAAAAGATAATTGATAATACATCGTATTAACCTTTGTAATATTTACAAATCATCAACGACTGCGACAATACATAAAACACATTTATAAAAATTCATAAGTCGTTCTATACGTTTTAATTAACAAGGAGTTTCTACTAACTGGATATACAATACATTATACAACGATCTATATTCCATTAGTTTATATTCAGTTAAAAGGTATTAGTTCGAAATACTCGGAAAGTATGTTTAATTAATTTGCATGAAATTTGTAATTCCGTCCTGCACTGTTAGTAGAACCGTGTTTCCGAGTTCGAGATAAATTTCGAGGGCCGTCAAGAATGGGATGGATCTAGGCTACAGCGAAAATAGTACCACATGGAATTCTCCGGAATTCCACATGATCTATAAAGTTGGAATGTTATGGGGTACAAGGATGTTCCTTATTGATTTCGATTGATGTTCGACTGAACCATGGCCATGCAAATCTAATGAAATTCAATCAGCATTTGCAAGAGGTGATGAGACTCATTAATAAATTTCGCTAAACAAATAAAGTCCTTTTAAGTTTGTTTACTCTCCAGAAATCGACAATGAAACGTATCTTAACCATTTAGGTACGGCGGAACTTTACGCGGGGCTGTTTCTCTGTACGGTGAAGTTCAACGCGATTACGCTATCTTCGTCTTATATCGTTCTTTGAACATAAGATACAATTTTGTATCAAAAACAAAGACTGTATATTCTGTCTGTACATTGTTAGCATTGTGATAAATCGAGGTGAACGCAAAAAAAGTGTGAAACAATGCATATGAAAACGATCATTCAACTCAAACGGTGAGCCAATAGAATGAGCCACTATAGTGGCGCATCGTGCCTAACAGGTTAATTAACCGTGATGTGTATTACCTTTATTTGATAACGGAACTCACTACTTCGATAATTATACTATTAAAAGTTTTATACTTCAAAGTTGTGGTTACGATAATTTGCTCTTTATAAACAAAAATGCACTGTATAAATATCCTGTACGACTATTCGTTTGTAAGTTCTTAAGCAAATTGATGCAGTAAAATACAAATCACAATTTCTCTCGAAACATTTCGACCAAGCTCGTTAATGAGTTAATTTATCTGCGATTCAGCAAACCTTAAAAAGACTCCTGCAATTATGCAGCATATCGCAATGAAAAGAAGGCAACATTTTGCGCAGACACACAAAAATCGCCGAATGAATTAACTTCGCATCGCGTATTCAACATCGCAGTTGTTCGAATTTCCCCTCCGTTCTAATAAACGCTGCAAGACGTTAAGTAAGAGAACTGGCTTCGCGGAAGCTCATAAGTTATCACAGATACGAATCTCTATTGTAGCTGCTTAGTCTGATCGTAAGCCACGTACTCGGTCAACGATATCGGTTCTTCCAAGAAACACTTGCTCGTCCTTTAACAACCGAACCGTGGAACAAACGAGCGGACACTGTAATCATTTGTCCGCGACACCATTCTACAAGCTGATACGTGTCTCATCTATAGATAGCCATCCTACCCTCGGAACTCGTAATTGAAGACTTATTCTACAAAGAACACCAGGTGTCAAAATGAACATTTTTATTGATCGGGAAATCTACGATATACCAATGGAAAATTTTGTGCTTTCGAAGTTCAACGCAATTTCTTTCGGTAAATAGTTAATAACAATCTTAAAAATGATGCCGTCTTTGTAGAAAATAATATAAGTGCCAACCAAGAACTGGAAATACAAATGTAAATATAAATATAAATTAATGACTGAAAATGTAACGACTAAAAAAATTATCATACATAATTGCAAAGTATTAACAAAATATATTTTTTATTTCCTACGCAAGGCATCTACGGACTTACAGTGCTTGCAAATTTAAATAAATAGTAGATTTAGATTTGCCTCCAACTAAAAAAAAGAGTTTTCTTGCATTTGGACCAAATCAATCCAAAAAATAGAAATTTATTATGTTCATTTGAATTAATATTATGTTAAAACATATTATATAATCGAAACAAAAAAAACATATAATTTGAAGTCGCAGAAGATTTTTCTTTCTCCTCAAAAATTTGACTCCTGGCAGTGTATTCCTTCACAAGGTGTTTCCAATTACGTTTTCAGAATACAGTTTTCAATGGCAATTGGTAACTATTTTGAAACTAACAGAAGTGCTAGGTGGAACGTCAACCCCGGTTGAAGGCAAACTTGGAAAAATCTCCTCTTTCGTGCTTAACTATCGACAGTTTGAAACTATTAAAAAGAAAATGTTTGAAGTTTAGTAACATTGAAATGTAAGAGATCGGCGTGAAGTTAAAAAATAATAAGATAACGAGTGGACCAAGTCGCCACCGCAAATAAATTTCGTGGATCAAGTTCTGTGGAATTGCTAACACGTTGCTAACGGTTCGCATACAATACACCTACAGTACAAGTACACCGCGATACGTTTAAATCGCGTAGCGTTACCTACGAGACAAAATGTTTTTTTGTCTCACAATCGTAAATATTGAAAATCAATATTGGTGATATAATTTCAGATTATAATCGTTTGTGCAACACAAGATAAAACTGAAATATTAGAGTTAAAACGACTATTTTTATCGTTATCATTTAAACTTATAAACAAACAACGTGGTTCTACGCTGTCTACGTCTAGCTGCGAAATGTGTTGATAAATATTCAATCATACGTCTAAAAATCCAATAATTTTAACAAAAGTTGCCACTTGACGAGCAATGGGTTAAATATCTGATATCTCTTGAAATTCATTTCAGCGACTTTAATTCGTTCAATAATTTACGAAATCCTTTTACAACATTAATGTATTCGATTGCTCATTAAATACGATTAATTAAAATTTTGATAAAACTTTCCTATCGACCGGCTGGCAGATATTTTTATCCAATTTCAAATAACTCGACATTAACAGGGTACACGACACATAACTTATATTTCAAATTTAATTACGAAATAACTTGAACTCGGTGACAAACAAATGGTACTAAATTTTCCAAAAAGGTCAGGCATATTCAAACAAACGACAACAGGCGATCGTATTAAGTGAACAGTTCGTGAAAGCCAAGAATATTTTATCATTCGTTACAAGCGGAACATAATATTTGAAATTTTCAAAAATATTGTGCACTACCCTTTTTTTGTTAACCGAAGCTAAAATAGCGATTTTACCAACAGCCTTGCAAAATGTACCGCTTTTTTATATATTTATTAACAGGGTCAAATTTAGTTTTAATACCTTTCTAATTAATTACTTACTAACTGGGCAATCATTTTAGGTATATTTTTCCGTTCCACTGGATGTTTGCTCAAGACAGTTAAGTAATTTGTTTTATTCTGTAATAACTAATTATTTTCGCATTTGCGTTTCATTAGCATTTTTGTACGAATCAGTTTATACCTTATTCCTTGCGTATTATTTTTCGATATCTTTTGTGAGTAGAAATGGCATGTAAACGTCGACATGAATAAAAACAATTTATATTACCGAAACAATGGCAAAACCGACTATTTAATTTCTAGAAATCAATCAAGTAACATTGTTTAGACGGGCTGAACCATTGCCACGAGGTCCCAGAGCATGAATAATCCAGAGAGCAGAATAATTTCATGTTGAATTCGAATCTGGGATCGATGATGCCTACTCCTACCGACGATCTAACCCAGTTTCACCTTCGAGGCGTGTACACACCAGTTTCCCCGCAGAGTAGAGTCAAGTCGATAAAAACACGATTTTACACCTCTTTTTATTTTTCTGTATACCCTTTCAGGTAAACGTTACAATTTACGACGCCGAGAGATATTCGACCTTTCGATCTTCTATTATTACCGCGGTACAGACGTCGATACTTTATTCACCCCAGGAGAACGAATAATAACATTTAATACCGCTACACACCAAGATACGAGAAAAAAATATTTATGCAGAAGGTTAAGTTATCAGCAAACTATCGATGCCATTATAAATACGTTCTATGATAATATGAAATGAAGTATACGAGAATTTTAAAACACTTATACGTATACGGAATGTTTCTAATTAACCGATGTTTCACGGTACATTAATGTCACTTTTTTAATATTATTGAAATGTGCTCTGTCGATAGACAATAGAACCGTCATTTCACGATAAACAACAATCATTTTGAAATATATAATACGAATCTATACAATAATAATGGTAGCGAGTTCTAAAACTTGTTAAGTTGCCCCACCGCAAACAGGTGCAAAATCTTTAAATCCACAGGTATTATTTTAAATGCTATAGTCAGTACATAAAACTCTAATTTTTCATAAATCCTATAATAAGACGGCCCGCATTCCCTTTTAATGTTGGAAAATGAAACCACTGGCATGAACCTTATAGACTAAAGTTTCTCACTATTTTAAAAACAAGGAAGTACTCGTTTCTACTAAAACATTCTGCTCGCATGTACCACCATATCGATGTTGAGAGCTTTCTGAATAGCGTCAGTCTCTTTTACTTTAACAAAAAGACCGTACCATATAATTCCATTCAATTAATTTCGTAAAGCCGAGATTTAAAAATACGGCTTGCTTTTTTTATGTTGTGTAATATCAGAATTCCTTTTGTTATTCTTGAAATTTATTAATAGTATACAGGGAATTCCATAAGCTACGAATCAGCTATGAACCGCAAGTTCCTTACACCTATACAAGAGGAAAATATACAGTGACATTACTTGTCTACGGCACGTGTTACCGAGACATGCAATGAATTTCATTAAAAACTCCACCCGCTACATACTCGTTCGTCTAAGTGTTTGTAATAAAATCAACAAAGCAGTCTAGCATTGCCAATATTTTGAACTGGCATAGTCTTCCAAAATACTGGGAAAATTTTAACAAAAATTTAATCTCTTCTATGTAAATGAAATATATTTATTATACGTTGCATGTTATTATTCAAACATTAGTTTTATTTGTGAGATTAATGTGCATTTTCTGACAGAATTCAGAAAAGTCCTATCTGGTAATACTCTGTTGAAAAACTCTCAAATTCAGTTCTATTTCCACCCTCATTGAATAACTTTTTTTAATAGACCGGTAATGGATTCGTTAAATAATTAATGTTTCTGTACATCCTCGTCATAAGTAAATCTAGAGCACCTATAGTTAACAGCTAATACACAACTTAGAGAACTCTATATACATATGTACAGTAAAATTCTTGTTGTTTCAAAAATGTGCTACCAAGTTACTTTCCATCTCAAACGCGCTTTTAGAAATCAAGTCACGCAATGAAAAATATTCCAAAGTGCCCGACACAAAGAACTTCTGAAGTTGCTTCTCATCTTAAGTATCCTATTTTTATGCAATAGGAGACACGGTCTGTGTTTCATCCCGACATAAAAAGGCCGTGTACACGCTTAAACGGGAAAACTTTAACTTTCTTCCAAAGATTTATTATATATACTAGAAGCATTTAGTATTAGTACCGCGCAATAGTTGTACATAGTTCTTATCAAAATAATGAAACAGAAAATTAAAATCGTTGCCAAACAAATTTTATGTGAATCTACCTTCAATTAAAAAAATAAAAGTATTATATTTTATTAAATTTCAATACGTATGTATAAGGTCTGTATAAATATTCTATCAGTGAATAATACAGGTTAAAACATCATAGTTTCGCGTTTGAACGTTTCCACCCGCGTTTTCTATTTTAGTTATTACTCCGAAATTACAGTTCGCGAGAAATGTCCGTAAATCACCAAATCAAGGAAACGTTATAAACGTTAAATACAGCTTCAATCCTTCAGCAATATTCGTAATAATAGAAATTATTTAACACCTCGTGCTAAAGGTCAATACTTGCAAGAAAAAACTTACGCGTACCACCTGAAGAATTCGCCGAACAGAGCCGCGACCATCGAACTTTACAGCAACATCGCGCCTTATTCTTGCTGCACTGAGTTCACCGGATAACAATCATATTTCATACCCGATTTTCCAAGTTACCGCAAAAAAACGATTGAATCACACGACAACCGCAAACTAAGTTACACTTAGTCAAAGATATTTAATAACATTCGTGCAAGTTCCGATTAAAATAACAGAAAAAAATGATAAACGATGAAATCTAATTGAACATAAAAAATAAAAACAAAATTGCATGAAATGTAATGGAAACGTTTTTCAACCGCACATGAACGACAATGAAAAGTTACACCGCTCGACTTGCACGCGATAGAATAGAGGTTCGTATTCACGATACGACAGTGTTTGGACGACTGATATCGCTGCACAATACGACGAACGTGTTTATAATGTCGCGCGCATATTTCTCCGCCACCTTCCCCAACGAAGGTCCGTCGAAGACTGCCCGAGGGGAGGTGGGAGCCTCTTTTTCGAAAGCACCGTTTCCTCGACGGTGGCGAAGCTTCCGGACGAAGGTAACGAGCATGCGTGTGACGAACTCCCCGACTAACACACTGTACACAGGGTGTGCCAAGAAACGCGCGATTTCAGTGAAATGCACCGTGACTACTTTAACACGAGCAATCACTCATAAAAGTCTGTAAATGCTTTGATACTAATATTCGATCGGTCGTTTGTTTTGATCAGCATATCGCAATTTCTCTTGACGTGAATATCTGTTAAAAACTTGTCAATTTCTGGGATTCGAATGCACATATTAAAGATTTCAAAGCTTCAAATTTTGAATGGTAGATAGTAGAAATCAAATATTTCGATATTGGAATTAATCGTCATTCATTTCCTATTTTTGTTAAAAATTGTTAACATGATATAATAAACTGGTGGATCACCGTGTATATAACAAGTCAGTAATCTCTTCGCTCTATCCCTCTTTAAACCCGTTATCAGCGTGCAATTGTCTCCTTGGTACCATCAAATGTCTTTCGACATCTGACGAGACTTTCGTGTCTACGTTCATAAGAAAATTCACCCCTCCGTCGTTATCACGCATTTGTAGATCCGAGGAAGTATATTCGCTCGATATTTAATCGTTGTGTGAAATCACTACATTGATGATACCGCTTTTTAGTATACTCTTTTTGAACAACCGAGAGATCTTTCACGACAGTTATTATCCCCCGCACAAAAGGATGAAAGATTCAATCCTGTTCATACGCGTTTAATAAAAGAATTGGACTCACCAGCCAGCAATGCCGTTTGGTTGTATCTCTTGTAGAAATATGCCGAGTTCTCCCTTATCTTTATCGCGCAGACCGACCACACTGAAGCCAAGACTGGTACCTTCTGGTTTGTATAACTTTAACAAAAAGAATTGTACTATTACTGTCCGATTCATATTGATTCAATATCCCTATTTATTAGGTAATGTCAATATCTTGAAAGATACTATGTTAATACATGTAAAGTATATGTTATGATTTACCTGCACAGTGAATATCTGACGTCCTCTAGCTGCAGCTTCAATAACTTTTTTAAACTCCTTAGCATAAGTGGGTGTAGTTATAGGTGGCATTCCAATAACTTCTGAAACAAGACTGGGGCTTGTAACCTGTAACAAAATTCAAAGTAATTGATCAATTCAATAATTTCCCAAATATACAATCAATAATGAACGTGGAAAATCTCACTTGTGCACTTGTATCTTCGCTGCTGCTATGTACTAATGGAGCAACAGGAACTCGTTGATCCTCCAATTCACTGCTATCTTGATATAAATCTTGATACATATTTGGCCCGAGTGGTTGCACAGGTGTGTTGGGAACAGAAAGCTCCAGTTGTCCGCTGATGTTAATATCAAAGTCACCAGGAAGAATGGACGGATGTTGTCCTAACTGAGTGTTTAACTCAATCAGAGAATCTTGAATAGTAACTATGCTGCGGAATACTGGATCCTCCAATAGAGAAATTAAGGACTTAAGATCCTGAGTTGTATGCATTTGTAGTTTAGGATCATCACAATCCTCCACCCGTTCTTGAACATGCTCCAATAGGTGGAGTGCCGTGGATATATCTAAAATAATACCAGAATTGTGATTTATGAAATTGTATATCAAATTTACCGTGCATCATACTAATGACCTACTGAATTTAATACTAATTTTAAATTTCTTTCTGTCTTCTATTATTAACTCTTTATGATAGAAGAAATGATCAAACTCACAAAGATCTTATATTTTACAGAGTAACTGATAGAAAAAAGTATATTGGCCGATAGTTGGAAACCATAAAATGGGTATTATAGTATTTATTGTGACATAAGAAAAATCAAATAAATAACTTGAATGTGTCAGTAATATATTTAATACAAATCTCTTTACCTGCGCTCAAAGGCATTTTGTTCCCCTTAGTTGACAGTTGATTAAATATATATAAAATTCCTGTGTGTCCACCTGCAACCCAAATGATATATACATATAAATTAACCTGCATCCAAAACAAATTGGTATTTATGCCAGAACACAAAAATCTTTATATACAATGTAATCTTAACCTCAACGTACGAGAAAATTTTTAATTATTTACAATCGACAACAGCTTTTTTTACACAGATTGAATACTACGAAAGTCTAACTTGTTTTCTGCATCATATTATTTACCGTTAACTGTAACCGTACCGTAAGAATATCGTAAATCAATACGTGGTTGTATAATTATTTCTAGCATCACTATAATAACGATTTCTTACCCAACAGCTCAAACGGATTAGAAGCAAGGGAAAAAGAGAATATGAATCAAACACTCCCGAGAAATTCCGTACTTTCGCGCGAGACGTACAACCGATTTCGTTAAAGATTACGGGAAGTATGTAATTGCATTTTGACATCAGCTGACTGTACCAAACTATCGGAGTATCGAGCACTTGACAGCTCTTACCATAGACAAAGCAAAGAGCAGATTGTCTTCGTTTAAAAACACGCGCGCGTGCATCAAGGCATTGCGACGCGGGAAAATTTGAATATGTTAAAAAAGCTATTGTTCTGCAAGAATTGGTCTATTATTGTCAACTGATGAATAATAACGTTGAGAATATTTCACGTGCATTTGGATCCGAAGAATAGTAGGGAAACATGTAATTAAGGAGTGAGTGTAAAATTTTACAATAGATGGCGTCGTAACACCTGTTTAAGTAATATGGAGCCGGTATTAAAGGTCTACGGTAAATACATACATAAACAAAAATTCTCCGCTACTTAGAAGATATTTAAATAATTGTTTACAACAGTGCTAATAGCTCTGCTTATATATATTACTTTGTAAGATCAAACGATATTTATATATTTGAATACAATATTTAAAAATAGAATTTTTTTTTTAAATTGAATGTTTTCCATCATAGTGTCTGTGAAATATATATTTGTTTTAAGATACTGAAAATCAATTTTTGGAAGTCAATAAAGTCAGCATGAAAAAATATCGTTCTTAATGGACACCATTTTATATAGATACATGCATATATCTAATAAACAATTTGCAATTATAATTGTAACGTTCCATTCAGAACAAGAAGTGAATAACGTTAAAAAGTACGAAATAGAGACTGGATCAGAATGCGAATATATCGACTATGATATTTTTAAATACAAAAATATATCACAACATTTGCGCAAAGTAG
This sequence comes from Mimumesa dahlbomi, assembly GCA_917499265.3. Taxonomy (NCBI): domain Eukaryota; kingdom Metazoa; phylum Arthropoda; class Insecta; order Hymenoptera; family Crabronidae; genus Mimumesa; species Mimumesa dahlbomi. The sequence continues at coordinate 8,395,591 of OU824127.1, forward strand.
CCCGATGATTTAAACTCGCGGAAACTTATGGGCTTAATCATTTACTGACTTTTATTGACTTTGAACTTAATTTTGAAACATCCGTTGTATTCATACGAATTCGAGACTATTAAAATCGCAATATCCGTATATTAATGTGTATGAATGAAACAGATCAAAATTGCGTATAGACAAACGTGTATCAGGCCCTAGATTTCATAATTGGTTCTCTCACAATTCAATCCATTTGAAAAAAGGTTAGTTAGTAAGTATGTGCATATAATTCAGTGGTTCCTAATGACTTAATGGTTCCCACAATGCGCGCCCTATGAAATTCCAATGACCCACGAAAAATTAGACGTTCAAATAATGTGAATGTGTTAAATAATGTTATATCAAATAAATAAATTACACATCATCTTCTGTTCTGTCTAAACAGACCTAGGTACCACCAGATTGTTCCAGAGAAAATATTAAGAATCTTAAATATAGTATGTTTAAATGTTAGTTTCGAAAATTTACCGTAAATCAAGTCTGCCCAGATAAATGAAACGAGATCCTGCTGCTGACGTTGAACGGTTTGTATAACGGATTAATGTGTTAATGGTTATAAACTTCCACACAAATATCATAGTACTATTCTTGGGAAAATTGGAAAGTAACATTTGTATACAAATTTATCCATAGATAAAAAAGCACGCACAAGTCCCTCTCCCACTGACTAAGTTTTCATATTGAATACATACGCACTTATCATTGCTGACGTAAATATCGGCCTCTGCGGAATAAAGAACTATATCCGAAAAATTGTTACAGTTCGATTTGAACTTTTCTTTTCGGGGAGAGACAGAATCAATGAAGGTATACATGTATCAAATTTCAAATGAATTGATACAACAGCTTTTGCAGAAAATATTTTTGAAAATAATCACTATCCCGATCAACGGATAAGACTATCATCTCAAAAATCCAAAAGATTTTTGTGATAGCATTGGAACGCGTTCATGTTTTCTACATTACGTAATTTTTACTGTACTTTTGACTGTATATTACGCACTGGCATAATACATATTATACTATTATATACTATTTTTATACTATTATACATACTTATTATGTAACATACGTACATTCATACTCCATTCGTTTAATATCATATAAATAGGTCACTCGAGTATACACAAACTTCTGCCACACATAATGCGGACCCTAAGAAGAATGAACCAAGCACTAAATATAATAAGAAAAGAGAAGACAAAATATCCGGTACTTGAAATATACAATATGACATTAGATAATCTTGTACAATATCCAACTTAAAGTGCGCTGTTGCATTATATCCACAAATTAAATCGTGGAAAAGAGTTGATGACCTTTCATATTTGTAATTAATCATTAGAACGAAAAGCTGTCGGTCCAAGAAAATAACGACATGAACACGCACGCGTGGTAGACAAGTGGTACATAAATATAGCGTAACAAAAACTAGTTCCATAAAAATTCTAATTAGATAAATAATGGAATCTTCTCCATTTAAAGTCGCACATCTAAATATTATAAAAACATAAAGCATTTTATAAACAATGTTTCACACAAGATTTTCGTTGAGAGGAATAAGGAATAGCTTTTTAGTGATTTCTCATATTTCAAGAACAACTTCATCTGTTTAAATTAATATAGACTCTATAGCGATCGAATCTTATTATAGTTGCTTAGGTGTTTAGAAACAATTATAAGAAACAAATTTCTAAATTGTTTACCACAATTTCAAATATTACATTGCAACGTTCACCAATAAGTATTTTTACCTCAAAGCATCATTAGAATATAATTTAACATAAAATTTTAGTACGACTTAATTTTATTACCAAATTAACAATTTAAAACATAAGATTTTCATAAACTTTAGCTGTAAAAAGTGCAACGTTTCGTGTATAGTTCATAATTTCGATCCTCTGACAATTTCCCCATATTATTTCACGTTAATTCGGGACAACAAACTAACTAACATACATTGATTAAACCATCACACGAGTTTACGTCGGAAGAGTACTTCGCATTTCTCTTCGTCAGTTCTATTACATATTTGCAAGTCTGTTTTTAACAGTGGCGTAAAGGTATTCCTCATTTCGATTTTTCCATGATTCTTTATAAAATAATCTTACTACAAAATGCAACTAGATAATTAATTGAAAGTGATATCCTGAAATAAAGGACACTTTCCCACTTTCAAAATAACTCATCATACAATTAAATAAACTAATTTGGTTCAGTAAAATAAAGCTCGTAAAACTACACTAGTATCATACGAACGTTATTGTAATTCTTAGTACGTCCTTCACATATCCCCAGAATGTATCGAACCATAACCAAATCGGTATACATTCTCAGGATATAAGCAATTATCTATGTCTGAATCGGATATTCAGTATATATTTTTGTAGTATTTTATATAAATGCAAAGGAAATGACTGGATAAATGCAACAGACCTTAAGTACACAGTGAATTAACACAGAAATGAATTTATACAAATATACAGATGTACACTCCGCGACAAAATTATAAGACACCTGCGATTTGTGCTTATATATTATTAATGATAATGTTTTCGTAAAAGTTTTCATTGTTAATTCAAAGAATCAAATAAAATACACACATTTCCATAGCGGCAATGTTGTTAAATTAAATTAAAAAAAGTTTCATTAAAATTTCTAATTTTTGATAAAATAAGGTGCGACAAAACTATAAGTAAATGTATATTTTAGGCAAGAAAAAGTGGGTGGAAGTTAATGAAAAAAATTTCTTTCTACTTATTAGTAATGTGTTGTGTCACCTTTATTTGTATATTTTCAATTAATCGCCGTGGTATCGATTCATTTAAAGTTTTTATTCGATCTTGACTTAATTTGGCCCATTCTTCTTCAATACGAGCTTTCAACTCTTCCATCGATATAAACTGTTTCCCATCTTCATACACAACATTCCTCATAATGTTTTCTATATTATATGTATATTTAAATTTGTAGACCACGCAAGCTATGGTAAAATTTGTAAATTACTGTCTCCAAAGTATTTTTTTTAGACATTTCGCTGTATGCACAGAGGCATTATCATGTTGATAATTATAATTTTCACCTGAAAAGTGCTGGCATGTCGCGTTAATTGTTCTTCTAATATTTCTATATATTTAATTACATAAATTTTATATCGGTTTTCCCTTTCTACCCTATTGCGGCCCATAACATGATGCCACCTCCGTCCATATGCCTCTTTGATAAATGCAATTGTTCCTTCCACAAATCATGAAAATAATAATAAAAACGATGCGGTCCATCTAAATTTAAATGTTTTTCATCTGAAAAGACAACTGTTCTCCACTTTTTTTACCAGTGGAGATGTCTTTCCGCAAAACCTTCCCTGGCAACTTTGTGTCGATTTGTAAGTGGCGGTTTTTTTCTGCAACTATTGTCTTTTTAACTGCTTGACTCGTTTAATTATCCATTGCACATTACGAATATTGGTGTGAACGTTAGCTTCTGCTGCAATTTGCCGTGTTATCCAGCTAGAATTTAACGCTACCCTCAAAATGGTTCGTCGTTGTCGCTCAGTTCTCGCTCAGTTGTCGCTTTTGGACGACCACCAGGATGGTATTTTTCCATAATTCTCCCTACTTTTTAAATAATTAAGCATGGCACATCGACTTCGCCCAATAAATTTTGAAATTTTTGAAATAGAAGTATTCTTTTCCTTTAAGTTTACGATAACTCTTATTTCACTGTCTATCAGCTTTTTCCCACACAGTATTGTAGTTATATTATGTAAGAACAAAATGACCAATGTTTAATTTTAAGTACAGAATTACTTCTAACACTCTGATTGCGATTAGAGCATAAGATCGACTGACAACAAGCGCCTGTCTTATAATTTTGTCGCGGAGTGTACATGGTCTGTCCGGAAAGTAATAGGACTGATTTTTTTCCGCCGCGACTGTACTTCGGAGCTCTCGAGTGCCGACTGGATTCGGTAGAGGAGGTCCTTAGCTAATTAATGAGGGGTTGGTCAATTGTCTCCGAGCATCTGGAGAGTCAGGACAGCCTTTTTCCCGCGACGTGTTTTTGTCCGCGGTACAAGCAGAAAATGCAGCGTTCGTTAGAGCAGAGGTTGGCAATCGCCAGAATTTAATCAATTCTGTGTGAAACGCGGTAAATCTGCGACAGGGACATTTGATATGATCAAGCAGGCTTATCCCGATAATACTTTAGTAAGAAGTAGTGTCTTTCGGTGGTACAAGGCCTTTTCGAAGGGCCGGGAAGAGGTCGCCGATGAAGACCGCGCTGGAAGACCTTCGACTTCGACAAACACCGACAATGTGACTCGTGTGCTCGAAGTTTTGAACTCTGACTGTCTACTGAGTACTCGTTTAATTGCCCAAATGTTAAATTTACCAAAAACTGTGGTTCATGACATTGTGACGGAGCACCACGCCAATGCAGCGGTTCACACCTCCTTCCTTGTAACCAGCTAAATGACCCAGGCAGGTATCCCAACGCTTCCCCAGCCACCCTACATCCCAGATTTGCCCCCCCCCCGCACTTCTTTTTGTTTCCTCGCCGGAAAATACCGATGAAAAGAAATCATTTTGAAACGAATCATTTTGAAAAGAGGGGATCCAAGTAGCTTGTACCGCGGCTCTAAACGCCATTCCGGAGAATGCTTACCATGACGCCTTCAATGCTTGGAAATCGCCCTGGCAGCGCTGTATCGACGCAGGAAGAGCCTTTTTTGAAAGTTTTTCAAGAATTATAATGATTGGCTCAATAGTTTTTTTTTAATCGACTCAGTCCTATTACTTTCCGGACAGACCATGTATATCTATGCGATTAGTCGGTACAACACCACTAATTAAAAGGGACTTTTTTTAAAGCTATTCAAATGACCCTACGACGGAGAATTCTCAAAGCACAATTTGTTTGTTTAAATTGATTACATAGGTTTTATACAATCCGGTTTACACGAGAATAAATATGTATACATTACGATACGAATACGATACAATTGATAATTATAGATTTATCTATGATCTGCAAGAGTTCTTTCCAGTGAGAATTATGATTTTCCTTATCTTGACTTACAGTTATTTCTGTAGATTCGAGGTTATGCTACTGATTAAGTCTAGTTACTAGTAACACATTGTACGCCGACTAACCCTGTCTATGTATTTCATGCCGTAGTGTGTTTGACTTCTAATGTAATTGAAGTTACATCCATGCCACTCTCGGTTACTGAATTTTTAACGTTACAAGGTGCATTGGTAATCATATGCAGTACTTTGTTTTAGAACTGCAAACTACAGTAAACTCTCCGTTACTCCACTCTGTCTAATTCATACCATGCCTACTGATGTTTGACCAAAATCGCGCAAAACATTTATACACTACATACACACTCAAACAATGACAGAAACAGTCACTTTATCTTACAACTGAGAAACTACGATTTATTGATATTACTTAAAATTGATGCGTGTAACTATCAAGTTGAAAAAATAACGCGATCTCCTTGGTATCTTCTTGGAATCGTAGTTCCCCTGTTAACTTGAACACTTTATGGTCGAATGTCATCGTATAAGCAACATCACACTTCTGCACACCAAGTCGTCTCAGCAACACCAAAAGATAATTTCACTAGTCTGGTATATATGTTGGGGTTGGTTTTGAAAAACTCTTTTTGTAGTCCCTAAAAATAATTATTTTTCTCCAATAAAATTATGAAGTACATTAAAACAATATTGTCTAATTAATACTTTATCAATGTTTAACACTATAGTACATAATCTCGCTTTAATTAAAAAATATATTCGCACGTGCGAGAAATAGTTTTAAATAGCTGTTGACCACAAAGATTTCAAATCCTGGAATCTGTTTCAAGTACAAATTGCAGGTCGTCATTGTAAGTATGTAGTGTTGATTTTTCTACATATGGCGCATGTTTGAAAGTTCGAGCAATCAATTTAAGACATTTCTGAGTAATGTTATCAGTAACTGAAACTTCTCCAAAACCAAACATGTTTTTTCAAATGCAACTACTGCTACAGCGACTTTTCTGCAAAAATTTTCCTAATTGACAAGTGTGATGTATTTTATTGTCCACAAAACATATAATGCGAATATACGTAACAATACATATACATGGTCTGTCCGGAAAGTAATAGGACTGAGTCGATTAAAAAAAAACTATTGAGCCAATCGTTATAATTCTTGAAAAACTTTCAAAAAAGGCTCTTCCTGCGTCGATACAGCGCTGCCAGGGCGATTTCCAAGCATTGAAGGCGTCATGGTAAGCATTCTCCGGAATGGCCTTTAGAGCCGCGGTACAAGCTGCTTGGTTGGATCCCCTCTTTTCAAAATGATTCGTTTCAAAATAATTTCCTTTCATCGGTATTTTCCGGCGAGGAAACAAAAAGAAGTCCGGGGGGGGGGGGGCAAATCTGGGTTGTAGGGTGGCTGGGGAAGCGTTGAAGAGAAAGGAGGTGTGAGTCGCTGCATTGTCGTGGTGCTCCGTCACAATGTCGTGAACCACAGTTTTTGGTAAATTTAACATTTGGGCAATTAAACGAGTACTCAGTCGACAGTCAGAGTTCAAAACTTCGAGCACACGAGTCACATTGTCGGTGTTTGTCGAAGTCGAAGGTCTTCCAGCGCGGTCTTCATCGGCGACCTCTTCCCGGCCCTCCGAAAAGCCTTGTGCCACCGAAACACACTACTTCTTACTAAAGTATTATCTGGATGAACCTGCTTGATCATATCAAATGTCTCTGTCGCAGATTTACCGCGTTTCACACAGAATTGATTAAATTCTGGCGATTGCCAACCTCTGCTCTAACGAACGCTGCATTTTCTGCTTGTACCGCTCACAAAAACACGTCGCGGGAAAAAGGCTGTCCTGACTCCCCAGATGCTCGGAGACAATTGACCAACCCCTCATTCATTAGCTAGGGACCTCCTCTACCGAATCCAGTCGGCACTCGAGAGCTCCAAAATACAGTCGCGGCGGAAAAAAATCAGTCCTATTACTTTCCGGACAGATCATGTATGTATGTTGAATATATTCAACTGACGTAAATAAACCTAACATCTGAGAAATTATCTACAAATCGCACAATTGTAGGCAATCTACAATTCTACGGCAACGCATGTTTTTATAAAGACGAAAATTGTCGATTCCCATCGGTATTGTGTAAGGGTACGTCCACTTTTAAATGGAGTCACAGTGAATGCCAATCCGAATCAACACTAGTATTGTTATCTGTACTTCCTTGGACCCATGTAAGTACATAGAGACTTGGGGCAACTATAGGCCTTATGTTCATGTGCTTTGAAAATTTTGTAGTGGCTTCTGTCACATATGAGTAGAACTGACAAATTTCTATCGCAGTAACTCATTCTATCGATTCCAACCGATGCCGAATACATAAGTCTCTTTCATGGACCGGGGGGTTCTCGATCGGCCCAGTTAGTTCCGAACAAGCCCTTGAAGCTCCTTAGTCCTAAAAAAAACACGCCCACAAATCCCTAAAACGATAGAGAACAATGGCGAAACTCACGCAAGGTAGCCTAACTCCAGTACTGCTACTTCACTAAAAGTTCGGTATTCGTTCTAACGCTACAGGGATTTTTCACTATCGAATCTTCATAAAAAGGAGGGACACCAAGTACATTTAATATACAGGGTGTAAGACAAATTCTGGAACACTTTAGGTTTATGGATAAAACGCATAAAAATAAGAAAAAAAAGTCTTATAAGTTGTGGGCGCAACCCACCCCCTATCGAGATACAACCCCTTTTGTAAAAAATTTAAAAAAAATCATATCTCCGAAATGGTACGTCGTAGAGGACCGATTTTCATTGCAATATAACCGGAAGAGACTAAAGTTTCCGAAAAAAATATCACTATCTACGCAAAGGAAGATTTAGTGAATACCCTCAATTTTTCCCAAGTTGTTACAAACCTGCTACGATATAAGGTAATCGACATTGTTTGGGTTAAACAAGCATAAATGCTATTTAACAGCAATAATGGCAGCAATTATATTTTTTTCTATTATCTCTGATCTTCTCCGGTTATATTGCAATCAAAACGGGCGTTTTACGACGTACCATTTCGGAGATATGATTTTTTTTAAATTTTTTACAAAAGGGGTTGTATCTCGATAGGGGGTGGGTTGCGCCCACAACTTATAAGACTTTTTTTTCTTATTTTTATGCGTTTTATCCATAAACTTAAAGTGTCCCAGAATTTTTGTTATACCCTGTAGTAGTAAGCAAGTTGATTAATTAAATTGACAAAATTCTTGGAAATTTAGTTAAAGTTAATCGAAAATGTTTACTTACAATTAGCGATACTACGTATTGTGTCGATGCTGCATAATAGTTTATACTTTCTCACATTTGTTCCAGTACAAATATGTACGGTGTACAACGAAGTATACCCGCGTGCATGTCCTTATACATATAATACTTGGCCCATATCTTTGTATTTTTATGCTTTGTTTGAGGATTCAGAATTAATATAATAAAGATATTGTATTCGATCGTACAATCGATGTGCACGTTATATGATACGATAATAGTAACCCAAATTCATAAATAAAGACGTAAACACTTGAAATTATTCTCATGGCAATTTTGCTATTAAATGTTATTTGAGGCTGCTAAGAGCTTCCAAGCCTCTCTTGAACTAATTGTAAGTAATTGTGCCAATGTAACCCTATAAAAAAGTGTAGTCCTTTCTCTTCTCCTTTGTAAGAATTTTCCAGGAACTTGCTCAGTATGTTACAGGCATGGGTTAACGCTTGTACGACCCGAAATATAGATAATGAAAACAAATCATGGAACTCAACCATGCATTGCATATAAGAGTGTTCATTTCTGTCAAAACGCGTTCTGACAATCTGTGAGAACGCATGGTTCAAAGAATATAACTTTATTTGGACCTTTACGTAGTTGAATATACGCTAATACCTACCTTTCGTTCTATTAATGTGAAAAGCAACACCAATTAAAATAATGTATATAATTTTTTCCACGTTTAAAAAAAAACTTGCGATAACATACGTCCGATTGTTTTATTAAAATTATATTATTAATATACATATAATCGTTCGTAATCGTTAAGTAAATTTCTATTTTTTAATGAAAAAATCGCCTTTCCCTATAAAGAGGAAAGAACTGGTTCTGTGGTGAAGTTACATTTTTTTATGTAAAGCAGGTTTGACTCTTCAGAAAGTGATGAAACTCAAAATTTTGTACAGTCACATTTTTTACAATTTACAAAAGTTTTCAAAAAGTGTTGGGGTAAGTTTAATTCGTACTGGGCACTAGAATATGTAATTTGAAACAATATTCAAAACAACTCCAAAAAGTGACTTGATACAAAACAGACTCATTCCTCAAAATTCGGCTTTGATTAAAATCGTTTAGAATACTTCAACTTTCTTCAAAAATAATAGTAAATATACAAAAAATACAAATGAAAACCTTAAATGAAAACAAGCTGATTATATTCGTACGAAAAATATAAAATTCTTTTAATACACAACCGATACTTTATTGACCTAACCTAACCACCTTTCACCTAAACTGTGACTATAGCATTTTTCAACTCAATTTGGTACATTGAAAAATTTGTATGGACTCCATTGCTTCGAAATAGTCTCTCAAATAATCGCACTGTTGATTACTTTTATTGATAAAAAATGTATGATGACGAAAATTGATCGTTCTATTACACGCGGAGTGATTAAACATCCGGAAACCATTCTCAGGAGTGTAGGAGAATGATTTGAGTTCTAATATTAGCGAGAGAGATCAAAGTTTATTTAAAAAAGCATGACTACTGCGATTACTGTCATTAAGTAAGTAGTATTTATTGCTGCTAATTCCGAATAACTTCAACTTCACATATTACAGTAGATTTTTAACAACTTGCGAAAAAAGAGCATTCACCGAAACTTCTTTTCCGAAGATAGCTCTATGTTTTATCAGAGTCTTTGATTTCTTCCGGTAAATTTAAAACTACAATTGGTCTGTGCGATCTATCGTAGAATTTCAGAGATATACTTTTTTAAATTTAAAGTGTATAAAACGCTAAATTTTTAGCGTATCTCGATATGTCCTGATTTGCGGGCCAAGTTTTTTTCATCTTTTGATGCATACCTTCGATCCCGGAAAAATATCTCCGCCGTATAATTACATTCTGTATACATATTATACTTTTCCAGAAAGTTCTTTATTACTAAAATAAAAAATAAAATGAAAAACATTAACACACGTGCTATCTCTATTGAATAAAAAAAGGAAAGCATTAACATAAATGTAAAATTTGTTCCCATTTATATCGACGTGTGTAAAAATGGAACTTGTTTGCATACCTTCAATAATCCGAATTGCTTTAAACTTTGCCGGTTTGTAAGAGAACTCGATGGAACTATCGGACAATTTTTTTCTTCTTTTTGGTTCTTCACAGTGAAAACTGCACTTATAGGTTGCTACGTATTTTCCAATACTCTTATGCATCCTGAGAACCATATCATATGTATATGAAAAACATTGCTTGAAAGGAAAATAGAATCGTTTTTAATTGTGTCTAAAACTAAGCAACAAAGTTATTAAAAATTGTTAGAATGAAAGAGCATTACTCACTACCTTTATTTTAAGACATCCCAAACTTGTTATCTGATTTAAAAATTTACAGAACATTATTACAACTACAAATATGAATTAAACTTGCCTTATAATAAACAGTATTACGATAGTTGTGTATTTAAATATTTATTTATCGATCGTTCACGATATGTATAATAAGGTAGCAATTCTTTGATTAAGGGGCTATCCTAGTGTGACTTGCGAAAAATTAGGCGATTTTCTGGGATTTATAAAATAAAAACTGTTGCATCAAATTTGTTCAAACTTGGAGAATATATTCTTGTATAATTTGAGTTCTTACATAATTTTTTTTAAAGTAAACATATTTAAATTTGGCAGACTTATACACCATCTCTTTAGGGTAAAATAAAAAGTTGCTCAACTGCTGCCACGATTGGAGTCTTCAGAGTGCCTGAAATAAAAAAAAACAAATGCCTGTTAAACTAGAAGATATTTCCCCTACAGTGAGGCTCGGGTTTGAAAAAATATTAAAGTTTCACAAAATGGCGAAGTATTGAAAAAAAATGTTGAATTTTTCCCAAGAAATTGGTCGTTTTTTGCAAGGCAAATTTACAATTTTTATTCAAATTAAAAACGGTCATCGTATAGCAAAACATGTACTGAGTATGCTCAACAAATTTCAAAATGATTCTATGATTTGCATTCGAGGTACAGTGGCAGCAAATTTGAGAAATGTCGTTCTTAGAAAAACACATTTAAAGTTTTAACTACAGATTTTTTGGTTATAAAGCGACTATTTTCATACTTATAATTAATCTGCTATCCCACGCACGTATAAAGAACCTTCCTCTTCTTCGAAAACTGCCCGCTGGGCTGCAGCAGCTATCCGAGCCTCTTTAGAACTCTCTTCATAGCGTTTCTCGGCTAGCCTGATTCTGCTCCCATCGCGATTTTCGGTATATTCTTTGGCCGCAGAGACAATGATTACTCCCATAACTTGCATGATTCTTAAGGGGTTACACCAGTGTAAATTTTTCAAAAAATAAATTTTTTTTAATAGCTTAAAAGGTACTTTGAACCTTTAAGAATATGAGGCAAAACGTTTTATACCTGAAAACAATTTTTTTGTATGAAATTTTGCGCTTTTCCCCAAGCGCTTCGAACGTCTTTTATGCGACCAACAGCGGTAAATGTAATTTTGAGTGAATTTGATCATAAATCGCCACTACCTGAAGAAGTGTACAAAGCTAACATACGAATTTATGAGGAATTGAATCGTGATGAGTTGTTAAATCACGGCTTAGGGGACTACACGCAGAATAGTAATGAAAGTTTCAATGCTACAGTTTGGAATCTAGCTCCTAAGTATCGTTCATGTGGTAAAAACGTCAATAATGGTCTAACTAGTATATTACGAGTTATGAAGGTTTTAGAGATGGATATCAGCTTTCAATCTTATGATTTTTGCCTTGAAAGTGATGCTAAGCGAGTCAAGCAGGCCGAGTTGTCGTTGGCCGATGAGGCAAAAGCAGCGCGAACCAACATCAAATGTTTAAGAAAAGAGGATCAGGAGAAATTTTTGAACCAGGAAGGGCAGCTTTATGGTCCTGGGATTGCAGAATGATGTTAACAAATTTTGTTTAGTCGATTGTTAAACTTTTTCACGTCTACAACTCATTTTAAAACTTTAAATGCGTTTTTCTCGAAACACGATTTTTCAAATCGGCACGCACCATAACTCCATCAATTTTGTATATTTTCATATGAAATTTTGTACACATCTTTGCAACAACATTTTGAAGAGAAACACTTACGGAATTTTCGATATGTTAATTAGAAAAATTTTTATAATCAAATAACTGCTGTTTTTTTGGCGAAAAAGTGAGTTTTAGCTTCAAACAACTGCCAAATATCCAAAAATTAATATTTTTTAAAATCCATATGTGTTTTTCTAGCTATACTCATGCAGATTAAGAAACAATTTTTTTTTGTAACAGTTTCAAAATTGCACGTGGTCAAGTGCGTGCCGTGGAACGCGTTTTCGTCAAGGTGTCTCAGGAAAATTATTGTAGAGCCGCCATTTTGAATTACATTTTGATGAAAATTTATTTTGTACTTAAATGTATGCTTAACAACATACCTTAAGAGTTTTAGGTTAGCGCCTTTCCATATTTCCGAAAAAAAAATCATGAAAAAAATAGCTCTTTTTTTCGACTGTTACACTGGTGTAACCCCTTAAGATGGCTTTAAAACCGGCATTAAATATATTTACTGCCAAAAAATTTCACAGTTGTATAGTTTTCAACCGCTGTGGAGGTGCTTTGCAGCGAAGTGCCAAAGCAAGCCATTAAAGCTTTCATTGTTATTCTGGGTGTTGCTCCCCTTGCACCTATCCAATAATTCTCGTCGGCTCAGATCCGTATACACTGGCTTTAAAACATCTTGAATTTGTGGATCTAGCGGAAAATAATCATGTTGAAATCTTGGCGTATCTAAGTCCATCGTCCTGGGCGCGACGGTATTTACACCAGCTCTCCGCGCCAGCCGAACAGTTGTGCATCGGATTTTTGTCTGTTGGACTCAAGTGAAAATATGTAGCCCAAATTGCGTTGTATATAGCATCTACATCATCTTGATGCCTGGTGATAGCCAGACCGTAGTATTTCTGAAGCTTATTGATGATGACAATGGTTAATTTCACCGTATCTTTACTTTTTCCGCCTAACCCCTGGTTTGTCCGCCTAAGGTTGGCGACAGTCAGTGCCTAGACTAAACATGCCTCCCACAATCATCGACGAGTGTGAGAAACTTTCTTGTTCCTTACATTTAGGCCCTCTTCAAGGATAAATCACAGTAATTAACATTCTCTCTTTGAAAGTGCATAGCTACAGAATTTTTGACCTCCGAACAACGGCGCTTCGAGAGCTGCCATTTCAAAACTATTTTAGATACAACTTTAAAACTTTAGGATGTCATTCTAGACATAATGAACTATCAAAAAATGAGAAAAAAAAATTTACACTAGGGTAGCCCCTTAATGTAACAATCGCATCAAATTAATAAATTTTGAAAAAGTAACACTCTATCTCACATAATTAATACAATAAAATTTTCCAGAATACTACTAATGTTTTGGTTCCTGGTTCAGGCCCTCTTAATAGGAGTTTTAAGAATATTACTAAACCAAAAGATATGTAATTACTAACTGTTTAGAGATTAGAGGAGGACTGAAGAAAGACTACCGCTAGTTTTACCCCATTTAATTAGGTCACATAATTGAGCGTCATAAAATAAAGTAGTAGAGAATGTACATCTTAGTTGTGCATACATATTTTTATATATTCAAGATCAATAAGCAAACTAAATAATGAAAATTAAATTTTTTCTACTTACAAACCATTCTACATAAGGTGAATTACCTTAATTGTAATTAATTTCCGACGTTTCGGCCTTACATTTAGGCCCTCTTCAAGGATAAATCACAGTAATTAACCTTATTATGGATGGTTTTAATCTCTTCCCTAAAACAGGGAGGCAGAGAACACCTTTAGCACATGTTTCTTCGATGTGAGACTATTTCATACTGCGTTAAAAAATTTAATTTTCATTATTTAGTTTGCTTATTGTTCTTGATTTTATATATTCTACAGTTCCCAAGATGCACGTACTACATACAAGAAAATAGGAAAATACAAACTAGACTTTAGGAGTTTTTTATCTCCAAGATCAAAAATTTCCGATGCTCCTATCGAGGTCTCGTCCAAGTCCGTAAAGTTGTAAAAAAATCGTAATTTTCCAAGTACCAAAGTTTTCTTGAAAGTCACTCTACAACTACCCTGAAACTAGCAGAATGAAATAATCGATGGTAAAAGTACTCTTGTGTAGTGTACTGTTAGTCACTGTTACACGGTCCACGAAGGAAAGAACGAAATAAAAGAATTAAGAAATAAAAAATCTAATAGTCATCAATGTATATAATTGTGGGAAGTTTGTGAAAAATGCGGTTAAAAATTAGAATGTCATCATTCTTATAACATTACTAGTAAAATCATGCGAATGATTATAAAAATGAAAAATAATAAAGTAATTTCTCATCAAAATTGCCATGTGATAGAAAACATTGAAAAGGAGAAATTCTTTGGGATGTGAAATGAAAAAGGAAGCAAAATGAAAATGGTTAACTTAATTATCTAATTACAGATATTACTTACTGAATTTTAATCGTTTAGAACGTAAGCAATGTATCATAAAGATTTGTTTGCTTCCCGACAATGTTCTCTACACATTAATTTGTACTAATTCTTTCTATTAAACACCAATCTACTACGATCTTAGTATATAATCTACTTATATCCTTAATGATTATATTACAATATAATTAAAATCAGAAGCAAACGAGTAATGATCACCGTCACATTTTTATCTATATTGATAACCTTCACAACTTTCTCATAATTTTTTCAACTAGAATAATACTGCTATAGAACGTTTAGTTCTGAGCGAAATAAAAGATTAGCAATTTTAATATATTTTAACACTGGTCTTAAATTACAGTACCATCGTTGCGAATATACTGTGATATCGCCTGTTTGGTTATTATTTGATATTCTTGATCATGTCAATCCTATTGATTTCGAAACTGCTTCTCCACATATTATTCACCGTATGAACGAATTTAACATACAAACATGCTTACGTGTAATTGAGAATTTGCTATATCATACTTGTACATACATATGTATATGAAATCGAAATACATATGTATATGTGCCCATAATTATGAAAGTGGTCTAAGTCAATATTTAAAAAAAAATAGTCTTGATAATTTGTTAATAAATGTTCCAAAACCTTTAAAAAACGTAATATTTAAAAAAAATTGAGTTAGACCACTTTCATAACTATGGGCACATATGACGACCTGAAAATATTAATTTAAAAATTAAGTATAAACTGCACCAGTACTGTAATATAAAAGTGACGTAGTTTTATTTATTCTTGAACTGTTAACTTCCCCTGTAAACTATAATGTTCTAAAAATAGCTAAAAATACAAGACTAAACCGACGATTCAGATCTCTACAATCATTTGATCATCCTGACGGCACATTGAACTGCTTTAATTTCCGTTATCCCTGAGCTCTATCAACCCTTGAAATCCAACAATACTCGGGCAGCGAGAATCGGCCACATCAAAGCTAAATCATGTTTTAATATATATTCTGCGTGTGGCCTTAACAAAAGGTCTTTCAGTGATGGTCAGACCGAATGATACCACCTCATCAGGTTTGAAATTCAATGGAAAGTAAACCCTTACCCTAAACCATCGGTATTCAGTGTTGATGTAAACAAAATTGTATTATTCTAATAAAGATATATAAATTCTACATTAACTGTTAAACGTATACACGCATGTTATGTGCTTACGTATTCTTGATTAAAAGTATTTTTAACAAAAATATAATATGTCCGTTTATGAAAAGATTTTATTAATCTTCTTCGGAGCTAAATCTCGATAACATCGCAATACTATAAAATAATCTGATACTTTTCAATGTAATAAAATACGGAGTATGTTATTATTTATAAAACATTTCTTAACGTGTGAATTCACTCTACGTATTCTTCTATAACAGGAATATGAAAATTGTGCCGTACTGTTTAAAAGATTACGTTTGATCCATAGATGAAAGATTGGAGCTCTTTCACCACTCCAACGGGATTATGTTATAAACCATATGCAAACAGTTATAAACAATAATGTGCCTACATATTCTATTATGCATATAAGTATACATACCTAATATGCGAAGGTTATTGCAAACTGTGGTAGCTGTAAAAAAAGAGTGATTGATCATGCAAATATGAGTTGAAAAAATGGAATTAAATTTTTGATACAATCCTCCGTTTCCAAGAAAATCGACCTTTGTAAATCTATCGATTACGCGCGGTACTGATTAACGAACATTAAGTAAACTAATAAATCGGATTTCAAATTTCTTTAATTAAATGAAGTATTAAGTTCAATTGCATCATTTTCATCCATACTAAGACCCAACATTGTTTATAAATACGAAAACAAATATCGTAATTGTGTTTAACGAGCGCCTTTGCTATGATTTTCGCTGAACGGGCAAATTTTCCAAGTCGATTTTCTCCAAAACAAAACAAGATACGCAAAAAGGTCAATCTAGAATTACCACTTACATTTGCATGAGACGCCATCTACTTCTCTTGTCTACTACGGTTTCCGAGACACTCTGTACAAATGATACATGCACAAAAACAACTCGAGAAATATTAGGTCATCTCAACAATTCGCGGAGTATTCTACTCTATGTAGAGATTTACGTATCTGTAAATACTATCAGATATTATGACGAATCTAGTCGGCGCGACGTTACATCACCTTTTCGGATTTTGTCTACAAAGATATTATATTATCACTATACAATTACTGTGATTTTTCAATAAAAAGGAATGAATCTATTGAATCGCACTTAAGGGGGGGGGGTAAGGGTTTGCGTAATCGAGAAATCGATTTTTTTTGCTTTTTCTTATAGTTCAATATTTCGAGAGTATTGTCCCAAAATTTTAAGATAATCGGAGAAAAACTTTCAAAGTTATTGACCAGTTAGTCGTTATATTTTCGGTCGAGCGTTTGCCGCTCACATCAGTGATTTTATAATAGTAATGTGGGATACGAAAATCTGAAATACGGGATTTTAAAGTGTAAATGAAATGCGTTTAGACTGAGTGACGAAGCGACAAAAAAATGAAGGAAAAAACGGAGAAGTAAAATACTCGGCGGAAAAGGAATTTATCTTCACTTTTGTACAGTTAAATCTTTAAACGCGGTTTTCTCGAAACCATGTTTTCAAAGTCCGTGATCACTGCCATTTAAAACATACTTCACCGATTCTTTTCAAACTTGGTACATACCTTCTATATATAAAATACCTCCCCCCAACGATTAGTATGATATTTTTTTTGACATTAAGGGGTTTTTTCAGTAGCAAAATGACGGAAATTTTAGTGAAAAATCGCAATTTTTGCTTCAAACAACCACCAAAAGTTTTAAAATGAAAAAAATTACAATTAGCGATCGTTGGGGGGAGGATTTACTCATCTTCTAACTAAATTTTATTGTTATTTTGATTTCTGATACTTTTCTGCTGAGATACAGTGATCACCGCAACACGTGTTTTTCGAAAGGCGCTCTCGGAAAAGCTCCGTCACCGGCTTATTTGTTGATATTTTGCAACCAAAAAATTACAAAATGTTGTTGAAATAACAATATATAATGTGCAAAAGGTTCGAACAAATTTGCTTTATTCGTTCGTCTGAAAAAAAATCGCAAAGAAAGTGTTTTTTTTGCCCTGAAACTCTTACCCCCCCCCCCCTTGAGGGACATTCTAATAAAAGAATCTCGGATAGCAGACTATTCTAAACAATCTAACGCGTAATGTAATGCCATAACAAATATATTTAGACGATGTAATAGAACATAATTTTCTTACAGCGGCAGCAAAAAATAATACCAAGCACCTCATTTTACCACACGGTGTAATATTTCCGATAACTGTTCGTTACCAGTGGTAATTATGCTGCGCAATACCAGATCTTGTTGGTAATTATTAAACATGCAACTGGACCGAAAAAAGTTTAACCTAACTGTTGTATAATTTTAGATTGTGTTTATGGGTAACATGCACACATAAGTATATTTTGCTCATTTTATTTGAAATCTCCAATATTTGAAAACATAGACATTAACAAAAATAGTAAACTGGTACTCTCTGGGGTCGTCGAAAGATTCCAGTCACTTATCAAATTGACAAACACTTGACCAAGTTATCATTCTCAGTAGGAAGATGAACTAACAACCGCAAACTTATCAATAGACCAATGCTTCCATGTCTGTCTGAGAAATAAGTCTTTCTTATTATGCATTACAAATTATAGTGAAATACTATTACTTGCATGTTATCCGTATGTGCAATATATATAAACAAAACTATCTTTACTATATGCGCTATATTGCATTAATCTCCTCGCAGCACTATAGTAATATCATTACTGATATTACGATAATACCGAAAACATGAAAAGCATTGAGATTTACGCGAGTTATGCGTTTCTAGTAATCTTGGCTTCGCCGGTCACCGACGACTCTCACCGCGCTACGTGCAAACTCATTGCCGGTCACCGGTGACCCCGTGGCAATCGTAGGGTTACATTGTTCTGAATGTCGTATCGTCCGTATCGATGGTACTCTCCGAGTGTGAGCCGCAGGTAAAAGGTTGAAGTAACCAAACGAAGAAAAACAGTGCCAATATCCAGACAAAGAACGAATAGGGCAAACGAATCTGGCCATCTTCGGCAGTGAAAGATGCCAATCCGCCCGGTCTGGCGCTCATCCCGGTTGACCTCGGGCAGAGTTGTAATACGTAATCTGTAATCCATGATTCCGCCACGAGTCAGCGAGTGATCGTCCATCGGCACGATCAGCCCGGCATCCCGGCACAGTGGTGGTCTAGCGTTTACACGCGCGTCGACCGTTTTCCCGGATGGCCCCACGGAAACCGGACACAATGGAGTTACTTCCGCTGAGCACAAGGCCAGAAGTCGGACGTGGGGACCCCACCGCACCTGTGTACCGCCGGTGTTATCTGTTCTCTCTGTGTTCTGCCCCCTACGGCTTGTCTATACGAACCATTCATCGAGACGATTCCGTCGCCCCACCCCCACCCCCCGCCAGGTGTCGCCCATTATTTCCACGCTTCGCGCCGATTTTGACCGTCAGTTTGATTACAGATGCCATTCGCGTTGGTCAAACCGATTCTGTTAGATTTCGTTCGACTAGTTTCGCAGCATTGTTCGAGCACGGACTCGCGATCGTGATATCGACCCTTCGACGTCCTCCGTCTGCCAGCGGAACTTCTTCTCGCGGACAGGGAGCCGCTCAGTTTGACGCCAACGCCACCATCACCATCACCATCACCATCACCGTCATCATCACCGCCGTCGACGGGACCACACTTCTCTGCTGGGCCCATCTATGTGAGCAGAACGACGTACTTTATTTCCAACTGAAATTTCCTGAAATGTTTCGTAAGACCGTGGGATTTAATTATGCAATCATATCCATATTGTCTGATCGGACGAGATACGGGCGGAAATTGACGCGCGCATTGCGATGCGATACACGCGCACAGATTTTTATGTAACTTTAATCACTCTCCGTAAGTGGAAAAGAATTCGATTCCCCTTGCCTGCCGTTCGTGATTCCCTCAGACTTTGTTGCGCTCTGTGGCTTGCGATTAGTGTTGCGATCGGTTCGCGTGACGTTTGTAGTTTTAGCAGAAAATGTGAAGATTACCATTTCATTGCTGGATTATGGAATCACCAGGTGCTGTTCGCATCACACTTATTATTAGATGTGCCCGAGATGAATACGCAGATGGAACAGATAGGAACAGTTTTATCTTGTTGATATTTAGTCCACCCAAAACATTTCACTTTTTCGTCAAATCTTATTTGTCTAGTATTTCTCGATTACAAAAATGTTCAGCATTCGGTTAGTAATGCGCAACAATCTGGCAAAGAATTGTCAATACTTAAAAACAAAAATAAAAATAACATTGTTTATCTGTCATAAAATTAATTAAAATGTACCACGTAGTATGGTTATTGTAACGGATGATTTTTTTCTGGATACGTTCTTACATTTTAAAAGATTATCCTGCTTTCATAAAATTTCCGGAGATCAATGTCCGATTTCTTTGGTGTTCGAAACAATAACTCGGTTACAGTACATTTTTCAATCAAGTAACCAAAATGAATTGAACACCTAACTTAAATATACGTACATAAATTCTATAAACTACATTGTTAATGTTCAAAATATACGGCCATTCAATTAAACACCACAAGAAAGATTACACATTAAGTCACACTTTTCACTTTTTACAGAAGAGCGTGCAAAACATTCTACATTTTTATTTGTTTTCATAAAGACCATCTTTATTTAATTTTCGAATAAAATGTGAGGTTCTTTTGTCCCTTAAAACGAATTGATTGTCATAAATTCCTTTGATTCTGTTCAAAGCTGTTCGAATTGTTTGCCGCGTTCACACGCAATTAGAACCACACAAAGACGCTCACCTCCACCCACTTCAACGACATGGCGAAAAGATTCGAGACGGGCCAATAAATCGTCTCGAACTGTTGGTAATAATAGTTTCCCGGCGATCTATCGGGGAAGATGAAATTAATTTCCAAATGAATTATGCTCTCTCACATAATAATCTATCTTTGCGTGCAAATGTCCCATTAACGTCGACATCGCGCAACAATGAGCGAATTCAGAGGTAGTTCGACGCGAATAAACACGCAACAATGCCACTCACGTACCGACTAGAGTTCAGAGCACAACGACAATGCCTCTGGTTTGAAGTTCACAATGAGGCTTCTACAAAAAAAAAAAAAAAAAAAAAAAGAGAGAGAGAGAGGAAAAAAGAAAAAAAGAGCAAACTCCTAAAGCACGGTAGCTTTTGAAACGTTCAGTGTAAAAGTACGGTTACGTGGCAACCTGATAAAACTTCGAACAACGCGATGGGAAAACTTATTAAAACATTCTGATTGTATTGGACAAATTGCATTGTTCCACTCTCTTTCCTGTTACGCTGGAGAATTTGGTTAGCGGTAGAAAAAATAAATACACTTACTATTCGACGTAACATAGTTTTCTAATTGGTATTCATCGTATAATCCTGTATTTCCATTATTTGACATTTTTCAAATTTAAACGCGGGAGATTGGTTAATTTCTGGCAGACCATTGCGCGAAACAGCTGAATTACGCGAATTCGATAATCTGTGATGACGAAGCTACGTTGATGTGATTTTCTGTGACGCAATAATCTGGAAATTATAACGCACGAATCTATAATTTTATCTCGTCCATGGTGATATTAACCTTTGAATAAGCTTTTATCCTCGTCGGTCCGTCGACTACAATTACCGAGGCGATAAACCATAACGCGATTAATAAGCAGCGTTTCTGCATCATACACATATGAAACTGTGTGCCATTAGTGAACGAGCAGAACTACGCAAATTAACAGTTCCATATAATCCGTAGGAATTCATCGAAACTGAATTAGTTTACATCATAAACCTCGTCTTTTTCCTACGACTAATTATAGCAATTTTACAAAATATTCGACAAGTAGCTTAACGAAACGTTTTGTCAAAGTCGAAAGACAGATACAATCTCTAAAATTTAGGGATGGTTAATTAAGTATCTAGATTATTTCCAACGTATTACGTCCCACGAATAGAAGAAGAATAAAAAACTCGATACCCCGCCAATATAACGCTCGAACAGAAAGAAGCGTTATTCTATTAAGAATGCGAATAATGGATGAACGTTACAAATTTAATTTTACCATCCAGTATGCACATTCTACAGTGGCCCACATAATACACAAAAGGGGATCGTGTGCCTTTCTTTCGATACCAAAGTCCTGCAATAAAACTCTACGCCTCATGAAGAAAAGATCGGAAAACATTGCAGGGGCGAATACCAAGATGAATGCTGAAACAGCTCCACGAAAGAACGATTTAAAAATTTAAACGATATCGCGATACAGGAGCCGCGTTTGTTCTGCCTCATGGGCATTTCCATCTATTCGAAGTGTACAGGGACAGTGCAGGGTTTTATGGGATTCCTGAGGAGCACTCACCCTGAACACTCGCCATACACTCTCGCACCCTTGTCTATCTTTATGCCGGTCGTCCTGCGTGCACATATACGTGGCAAGAGACCAGCACACGCCCGTAAAGGCAACGAAGCGTGGTTCCAACTTTCAGGCATTACATTATTAGCTGTCCATTATCTTGCCAGTTATCGTGGATAACGTACGTGAGCTTCGCCGGCAGGAACGAAAATGATCTTTCCGTGGTTTGATCTTGATCCGGCAATGGCTTTCGCGGATATTTAGATGCATCGGTGAACGTTTTATTATGATGATTCCAATTTAATACGATTTATTGGAAATTTAGATCGCACATGGTTGTGATTTACAAACTACAGTTTCGAGTATCCGATCGAGGAACAGCAGAATCGGTGAAAGTTCGGCGTATAAATTTCCTAGTTTTTGCACGCATTTCTTTCACCGATGTATAAATCTGACGAAATTGCGCGAGATAAAATAAGAATTTGCAGAAGATTTCGGTAATCGTTATCGAAAGAATATTTACGAGAACGTTTCTATGCTTTCAGAATTCCATAGCCGGTGGTATGACCAGACTGAGATATTAATTTAATCGTCGAAATGAAGAGAATTCACAACGTGTCGAATATACTTCAAACTATCTCCGTCCTTGCTACTTTAAGAGTAGCCGTCAATGGTAAGTCGCTCTATAACGTTAGTCTATGTCTCTTGTTGGAATCTTGTTGGAATCTGTGACCTTCGATTATTACTTAGAATCAAATTATAATTTCTATTCTGTTTCGTGTTATGTCAAATCATATCGTTATAACACAACAATTGCAAAACGAAAAACGATCGCCGTATCAAATGTTTCGCTATTTTTCGCCGCGATCCATTTCGCGGACTGACTTTAAAAATTCCCGTTAAGTCTCGGAATCTGTAGAAAATTGTATACAATTCGGCGGATCGTGAACCTGCAAATCGATGACAGGACGCGCGGCACAAATGATGTCACGTGTGCTTGCGAAATTGCGTTTCGTCCCATTGTACTACTGTCCGTGCCACTTATGGCACGAAAATGTTGCGACGATAAAATCAAAATGTCCACACGTTCGCCAATCGCTCTCGGAGAGGAAATAGCCTGAATTTCATACAGGGAAGGAAATAATAATCCGCTCTGCGCGAAACAACAAAAACGTCGATTAGACCCGTTCCAGGACAAGCGGTAACGAGAAAATCGTTCTGCTTCCAGGGCAAACAACCTGTAACGGTGGGTTAGGCAGAGTTGTTTACGAGAGACTTCCGGATCAGCAGCTTCAGGGTTTCGACGACGATGTGGTATACTATGTTTTTTTCATACCATTTATTTTTCCGTATATTATTCATGGTCGATTTCACTGGAAAAGTTTTTAAGATCTCGATGAAAGAATATGCAATTAAGAAATATTCGGAAACTGCGAACTGTGCAAAATTGAAACGGAAAACTGGATTTAGATTTTTTTGCTATTTCCACTCTTTCACTCGTAGTATTTACAATTTGTGTAATGTCAAAAACTAAACACATTTACCATGCAGAATGCGACGCGAAATACACTCAGACAAAATTCAAATCGGTGTCTCTGAAAATGGAGAAGCGAAATCAAGAAAACGGAAAATAGAAAAGCCTGAAGGAATCTAATTGAACACGTAGCCGTGTTACGGAATCTTACGTAAAGTATAGTGGAGACTGGGTCGATATTAAAAAATTGTGCAAATAGTATAAAATGATCAAGAGTGTTATAACTTTTCATCGCTATTTAAATAACTCTATAAAATAATATCGATTGGAGGACTTCGGCAGCGAAATCTGTGCGAAATTTCTTATTGAAACCATCACATCAATTTTCTCAATTCAAGATGTTGACTTTTCACAATAATCGAGCATACGATAGATAAATACATACATATATCTATATTAGGGTGGCCGTTAAAAATTAAATCCTATGCGACGCCCCTAAAAAGCTTCCTTATGATGCAAAAACTCTGGGGAAATTTTTTTTTAAATTAAAAACAACACGTGCCTCAAGACGATTTAAGTTAATTTTTGGTATAATCATGTTTTTTGGGAATTTTTATGGAAAATACGATTTTATTCGAAATATAAACAATTATATTATAGAACCCAAATCAATAAAAAACCATTAGTTAATTAAAATAACAACAAACAAAAATTTAAATTCAAATTTTTTTTTATCAATAATTGATGATAGAAGTACTTAAAGGCATTAAAAATACGAAAGATAGTTTACTTAAACCTTGGAGTGAAGAAATCTAGATATCAAAATTACGTTTGTACTAATTTAGTTTTAAAATAAAAATATCAATTTGAATATCTTCAACTTTTTTATTTAATAGATCAAATCAACCGGTAAAAATTTTGAATTTTAATTTTTGTTTATTGTTATTTTAATTAACTAACGTTTTTTTATTGATTTGGGTTCTATAATTGTTTATATTTCGAATAAAATCGTATTCTCATAAAAATACCCAAAAACATGATTATACCCAAAATTAACTTAAATCGTCTTGAGGCACGTGTTGTTTTTAATTTAAAAAAAAAATCCCCAGTGTTTTGGCATCATAAGGAAGCTTTTTGGGGGGCGTCGCAAAAGATTTAATTTTTAACGACCATCCTAATATATATGGATCTGTAATGTCAGAAAGTAGTCAAATTTGATATCTTACATGTGCAATTAATTCAATATACGAATAATCAAATTGTTCACTCTCCTTTTTAAAGGCTCAATGTTTCCGAGAGTTAAAGTAGCGTGAAAGATTTAAGTTGCTTAACCTTAATACATATGCTTATAAATTGAATTCATCATTTTATTTAAATTATCTTAGCATTAAATCTGCCGACCATTTTTTTATACCTATTTAATTACCATGTAATACTCCATTTAATAGGAGCAAACAAAAACAATGTTTAGATAATAATAGAAAGAATGCATTTTATAAATTTGAATTAATAAAGGTAACGTTGAATGCAAGAATTTACGTGGAAAGTTTATAAACGATCATTTAACATATCTATTATAATGGTAATTTATCAAAAACGATATTTGTAATGTCATAATCACATTGTTACGTCACCGTTTAGTTAGCTTCAAAGAATAGTTAAATAAATTTAAGGATTTGATTAAAAGGTAACTGCGACTCAAAATTGCTCGTGTCATTTCCGCTTTAGGAACATCATTTTTCATATAAATTTCATCCCGACGTGTGCTGCGATTTCGCTTTTTTTGGAGTTTTAATGAAACTTTATTTTATATCGAACTTATTTAACTTTTTCACTCTCAGAGGGAAATATACGTCCCAAATAAACATTGAATATTGAGTGGACAATAATATGATTTACTGCCTATCATAGAAAGTCACATAAATACTAATACCAAATAAAGCAAAAGCATAAATTGAGATTCAAACGATAAAAACGGTTGCAATAAGCAATATTCTATATTTGTAAAATTCGGAATACCTTAACCCTATGATGATAAAGTAAAATAAATATGGAGGCTACTAAACAGTTCAGCATGCTTATAATAAAATATTATACTTTGTATTTAGTCGGACGTTGTACAAAATTTACATGGTAAAATATAAAAGTTTGATTCAGACATCGGTGAGATATCAAAAAATCCGATGAACAGTGAACACGTTAATAATTGCGGTAACCAATTTTGAAGCATCTCAATCATTCGCAGCTATATTTGACAAATCTCGTCTATTTCATGAATACCTAATAATTATGCTGTCGATTTTATGCAAATATTATACATTGACGCTTGCAAGTTTTCATCGAAAAGTCCGAACCATTGGAAAAATCACTAATTTCTTGCATATTGGAAAACACATAGCTCCACCACGGATCAACGAAATTCAATGAAATTTGGAGAATATGTACGATGCTATTAGCTTTACAAAATGTTCTCCTCAGATTTTTCTTTTAAAGCAGTATAATAAATTTTTAAACGAAACACTCTGCGAATTTCAACGTATTTTTCGAAAATTATTTAAAAAATTCAACGAAACGCGTGAAGCAAAGTTTTTTTGAAAATATACAAAACATACATCCTGATTGGTACATTCCGCAAAAAATTACTGTAACAATTCATGTGTCCGAATATTTATAGTTGTAACTGTACATATTTTTCTAACCAAACCACCAACAGATAGGATGTATGTACACTAAACATTTTTTTCCAAATTCTTTTCTTTCACCATATTATGTTACAAATATCTCTCTTTCTTTCCATTTGTTTACACTAGCCCTCGAAAAATAGATATTTGCACGGACACATTCACAATCTGCTAATAATTAGACGCCTAACAAACACTAATTTGTTCCCATAATTATGAAAGTGGTCTAAGTCAATTTTTTAAAAAATTTTGGACATTACGTTTTTTAAAAGTTTCGGAACATTTATTAACAAATTATCAAGTCTTTAATTTTTTTTAAATATTGACTTAGGTAGACCACTTTCATAATTATGGGCACATTTGTAAGTTATTCTGCTGCCCTCACGGTAGGTCAGGGATTCAGCGCCGCCCTTTAGGGTGCTGGAGAAGTGTCAGGAGCTTTGCCTACGGGATCGAACAGCGACGAACAACCTGGTGCGCGCCTGCACAAGCTTCGATTTTCAACCTGGAAGCAGGATCGCATCGTTCAGCGGCGCCGCCGAGTACGAAGAGAGTACCTGCTATTTAACAAGGGAACAGGCTCAGCCGGAGGGCATCGGAAATCTTATGCTTGTTCCAAACAGCGTTCATTTCACTGAAGTCTGCCTGGGATGTGAGTAGTTGCCAGTAATTAACAGTGAAGAACGGGAAAACTCGTAGAATCCCTCGTGTTCTTTCGTTTGCTACGTCGTATCTTTTAATAAGACTTAAGCGATTCGAGTAGCGCCTCTTACTAGGACGAGCATTCATTGGCAATTCGAAATGCCACTAGGATAAGTATTACATTTATCACTTTACGTGAGAATCGCATTTCCGGATTTTTTTCCTCCAAAATAATAAGTGAAGATTGAAAACGAGAAGATTGTCAATCGCAAAAAGTAGAAATTGGGAGAAAGACTTAGTTACCGAACTTTGATTTCGTCTCAAAACTCAATAAAATGGATGCTTGCATCATTCTGTGGAATGATTTTAAAAGATTTTTCCAAGTGTTTTAGATAATCTTGAACCAAAAGAAAAATATACATATAGGGTGGTTGCTAAAAATTAAATTTTATGCGACGCCCCCTAGAAGCTTCCTTTTGATGAAAAAACACTGAGAATGTTTTTTTTAATTAAAAAGAATACATGCCTCAAGACGATCTAAGTCAATACGAAAGAAAGTTTACTTTAAACCTTGGAGTGAAGAAATCTAGATATTAAAATTACGTTTGTACTAATTTAGTTTTAAAATAAAAATATCAATTTGAATATCTTTCATTTTTTTATTTAATAGAACAAGTCAACTGGGAAAAATTTTGAATTTAAATATTTGTTTATTGTTACAATATTTTGATTAACTGGGATTTTTTGTTGATTCAGGTTCAATAATTGTTTATATTTTGAATAAAATTGTATTTTTCATAAAAATTCCCAAAAAGCATGATTATACCAAAGAATTAACTTAGATCGTCTTGAGGCACGTGTTGTTTTTAATTTAAAACAAAATTTTCCAGTGTTTTTTCATCAAAAGCAAGCTTTTTAGGGGGCATGGCAAAAAATTTAATTTTTAACGACCACCCTAATATATGTATACACATATACAGGGTGTAACAAAAATACTGGGACACTTTTTCAGTATCGATAGTACGCACCAAAAGATGAAAAAAAGTCTATAAAGTTTTGTGTAAAAACCATCCCCTATCGAGATCCAACCCCTTTTGTAAAAAAATTTTAAAAAATCATATCTCCGAAACAGTAAGTCGTAGAGAACCGATTTTGATTGCAATATAACCGGAAGAGACTAAAGTTTACGAAAAAAATATCACTATCTACGCAAAGGAAGATTTAGTGAATGATCTTAATTTTTCCCAAGTTGTTACCACCCTGCTACGATATAGGTAATCGACGTTGTTTGGATTAAACACTAATAAATGCTATTTAACAGCAATAATCGCAGCAATTATATTTTTTTTCTATTATCTTTGATCTTCTCTGGTTGTATTGCAATCAAAACGGGTCTTCTACGACGTACCATTTCGGAGATATGATTTTTTAAAAATTTTTTACAAAAGGAGTTGTATCTCCATAGGAGGTGGTATGTAGACAAAACTTTATAGACTTTTTTTCATCTTTTGGTGCGCACTATCGATACTGAAAAAGTGTCCCAGTATTTTTCTTACACCCTGTATTTCGCAAAATATGAAAGCATGACAGTCCAGGTTCGTATTTTCCAAAAAGGATGACTGTGCCACTCTAAAAATGTTTTATAAAGAGTACGAACAAGATATTTTGCTGAGTTAGGTAACGTTATTTTTACTTAAATCGGTTAAATACTTTTTTAACTGTCAATCAAAAATTGAAGCTGAACATCGTTTAATTTTCATTTACATGAAAGACCGAAAATCGACAGAAATATTATTTACAATGTTTTAAAATGCCCAGTTTTCAATTATAAGTAACGTGTCGAAAAAAAATTTAGGATTACGTTCTCGTGGACAAGGAGAAACGTAGGATTTGTTCGTTTTTTTACCAACGTACTCGCAGAACTGTCGAAAATTCACATTTTTTAGTTTGTAAACTGTAACTCTGTTTAAAGCAATTGCCCGAATGAACCTTGAAGTTTGTTTAACAGGTGTCATAAAATATCACTTGAAGCGATACGCTTTATCGCACAATCTTTGGTCTCCCCAAAATTGAAAAATGATACGCGAACTGTGATATATGCATTCGGAATTGCCTATATGTTAATTCAGTCAGTGATATTTCACCTGGAGGTATTCATAATTGAGTTATTTATTGGCCAATGTGATTATATGAACATCACAATTTTTAAAAAATTTTATGTGTCACAGCACTTGGTTGATGATTAACTTTTATCAAAATAAATGACTCTAATAATTAGACTTAACATCACTAAATGATAAAAATTTGTGTAGTCTTTGAATAATGAATGACTTTATTCAGAAGCCAATGACATTAGTTCCGTAGTTTAAAATGAATCATGAAAATGATTCAATTTAAACGTTTATAGAAATTTAGGTAATTATATTAATCATTACTCTGAAGGGCATTAAGCGCATTTTATAAATTTTCACCACTTTGTGTTTAGGAGAATTAATCCACTTGTTAAATAAGCGAGTTAATTATCCAGTGTTCAAGTGTTTGCTCGAATATACGGGATTAATGATGTTACACTTACATACAATAGTTATTTCTCTACGTATGAGTCTCTTGGAAGCCAAATGCTGCTTTTCATAAATTAGTTAATTTTGGATTCCGAACATATAAATCATCCTAAACTCCTCAGACAGATACCAATCAAACTAGAAATTTATTTTATGGAGTTATTCAGATTGGCTTCCGAGTGACGCATGCTAGAACAGGAGCAAGTTTTTTTCCGCATTTTATTCAATATCGGAACATTTTTCCTTTCAGCTGATAGAATAGAAAGAGAGTGCCCCAATCGCCGTTACGTGTTCGAAAGACATCCGAGGAAAAAACTGAAGCTTCCATTAACTGATATCAAGGAAGTTAGCGCCGCAAATAGAACCGATTGCGAGGATAGGTATCGTGATATTTATACGTATCATACACAGTCGGGAATGATTTTATTATTTTCCCTACGTGTGGGTAACTCTCCGTCCGTGTTTAAGGTGCCTTAACGAGTTCAGCTTTATTTGCCGATCTGCGACTTACGACACTGCCCTAAGAAGTTGTTCCCTAAGTCGTTTTACGAGAAGAACACATCCCGAGTTACTAGAAGACGACCCGAATTCCGATTATCTGGAAAATACTTGTCTGAACGGTATCCATTAATTCATCTATCGTATATTTAAAACTTATATTTACATTTCTATTGTTCCTCACCTTTTCATACTGAAATTTTGATCATTCGAAAATTCGAGTATATCGATTAAACCTATTTCGTTGCTAAATTTGTATTGGGTTTTACGTGACTTGTAAATGATTGAATTACGAATTTATTAGCGGAACGACGTTGCGACGGACTGGCAGTATTCGTGAAAGAAGAGAATAAACGACTTCGAGGGCCGTTCGAAGTCGACATTTACACGAATCTCACCCTGGACGAATGCCAAGCTCTCTGTCTCAGAGCTGAGAAATATTTTTGTCGAAGTGTCGAATTTGACGAGCAGACAAGACAATGCGTCATCTCGGAGGAAGACTCGGTTTCACAAAAAGACGACATCGGAATAAGCAGCAGCCCTAGTCATCATTTTTACGATTTGGTTTGCTTAGATAATCGTAAGTGTATGGTAAACATAGACGTGAAGCACAGTTTCCATTTAAATACACTTTTATCAAGGATGCGACAATGGTTTATTAATTTTTGCCCGTGATGGACGGGAAACTGTAACGGTATTAAAAAGTATTTCATAACTTAGGTAGAAAGGACGGTTCGATGGCATTTAATTGGCTTTTAAAGGTTTCATTTCTTAAATGCGCGCTTTTGTTTAGAATTTATTGGCTACATTGTAAGTGTACTTGATAATGTTATCTTAAAAGTCTACAAAGTCCTATAAACAATAATTCAAGTCTTATATGTCGGGAGAGGTTTGCTTAATATTGTTGCAAAAAATGTACAGAGATTCTAACGGCCCCGTATGTTAGTTTGGTTCGTATGAAACATATTTCAATACTCTCCGCTCTTAATCAGAGTAATTGGATGATAAAAAGATTCTTGTGCATTTTCACGCATCGTTCTCAAGTTACGGATACTACATACCAATTACTTTGCTTCCCGAAATGGAATTAAATAATCCCAATGGACAGTGTGTGTGGCACGGTGTTTGAAAAGCAACACAACGGAATAAATAATGGGTATTTCCAACGATGATGAAATGAGTTTTTTAAAAATGAACTGAATATCATCGTCAATAGACAGAAATGTGCAAGTAATTATTGAATGTCACTTTACAGTTATATCTCGAATTCGAAGACAGTACATACTTCGTGTTTCAAAAAATCTCAATCCATTGCCGCACCCTGTACTTTCCTTTGAATTAAAGTGTTTACTTAAAATACCTTCACAATACGCTACACGAAAACATTCATGTAAACGAATGTGTACATGTGCCAATGTGTACATACATACATACATATTATATCACGAATGCCCCAATTTATTTAAGATATTTTCAATACATTTCACACGTACAGTCACTGTAAATAATATTGGTACGCTCGAAATTCTGGTTAGTTTTCATAAATTGCACCGATGAAAATGACATTTTACAACCTGTGCTGCGTTATGAGTAAAAAACCTGAAATATAGGTTTTTCAAGCTGGTCAAGACTCTTGCACGTTTCGTTGAATTTGATTGATCCGTTGTGAAGCTATATTTTCATGGGTGAAACAGACGAATACGTTGCTCAAAATTGCGATTTTTGAATGAAAATTTGCATGTTTCAAAATGCGCAGCTCTCTGACGAATCAATAAAATTCAATGAAATCGGAAGATATAGCTACATCCCGATCTGCCCAAACTTTACATACACATATGTATGTATAAATTTGTAGTACATACGTTACAGATTTTTGTTTCAAAGGGGCATAAAATCCTTGACAATGGTAGATTTAGCAAAGTTGGCAGTAATTGACACAATTCGAAATACTTAAAATTCAACAATGTCACAAATAATTTAATCCTGATCGACGACCTTAGTACATATTTCCCGAAAATTTCCAACGTGCCACTTTTTCCATTAACCATACGTCTACTTGTGAAATGTCGATGAAATCGCTACAATATTTGCAAATTTCTTCTGAAAAGGGAGGGTTGAATTCTGTCGAAACGTCTAGTCCATAAAAATGAGCGATCAATCGACAGCTTACAAGGCTTTATCAATGCCCACTTACGAAGCGTAGATCCGTCCTTAGCACGTGGTTCCGAATACCCGGACAGCAGCAGTTCGACGTCCCATCTGTTCTCCGACGGACGTCGCCCAGACACCGCTTTTCAACGTTATCGGAACTCTCGTCTGAGCGGCGAGTTTCACTCGGAAATAACCGGACGAAGTCTTAGCGAGTGCCTTGACGAGTGTCTTCGACAGACAAGCTTTCAATGCCGGAGCGCAGTTTACTCCGAACATTATCACACCTGTCGGCTAAGTCGATTCAATCAACGTGACGGCCACAGAATCATCTACGATGCCGACTACGATTACTACGAGAACCTTATGCGTGAGTAATCGAGTTCCGAAGAATGTAAATTGTCTGAAAAGTATAATTTCTCGTCCATATTGAACGCGTTAAAAAAGAACGGTTGAAATCGAAATTGCACGAAAGATGATAAGAACTGTGATTGTCCTTTACAACGTTTAATGTCTCTTATGATGTAAATTATATCGACAGATCAATATCTGGATGGTGACAGAGACGGTCCAGGGTATAGACCGGATCCTTTGGGACAAGACACGAACTTCGGACGACCATCTCTAGGAAGACCCGGTTAGACACAGTGCTATCAATAACTCCATATTTATTGAGAGTCAATAAATCGCCACTGAATTAAATTTTCAAAATTTCCCTCCATCTAATAGTCGACTGTCTATATTAGTTTGAAATACATGCACGTGAAGCGTTTCATAAAACATGGTATCGAGCCATCGTTAACCAGAGGGAGGATTTAACTTGAGATCGTTTGCTCGGAACGCTATTTTTTACTGTTCTAGTTCATATTCAAAAAGTACATCCTACTACATCGACGACTCTCAGCTTTCGTTTGTGAAGAGACAAACTACTAAGAGTTATCTGTCATGAAAATGATAAGGGAAAACTATATTAGATACTTGCTTCAAAGCGCGACTATAAAAATATCATTTACGAATGAAAATTTAGGAATTCCAGTGATACGACGTAAATTCAGCAATCTCGGTGCGCTCTTGTATAATTGCAAAACATTTTTTTCACGCAGGTTATCCAGACGATTACGACAAAGGATACACCAGCAGTGCCAAACCAGACCGTTATCCAGATCGTCATCCAGATCGGTATCCGGACCGTTATCCCGATCGCTACCCAGACAAATACCCGGATCGTTACCCAGAAAAATATCCGGATCGTTATCCAGAAAAATATCCAGATCGTTATCCAGAAAAATATCCCGATCGCTATCCAGACAAATATCCAGACCGTTATCCAGAAAAGTACCCAGACCGTTATCCAGACAAATATCCAGACCGTTACCCAGAAAAGTACCCCGACCGTTATCCAGAGAAATATCCGGACCGTTTTCCGGATCGTTATCCAAGCGACAGATATCCCATGGGTGGACCTTATCCAGTCGGAGCCGGTGGAGACGGTTATCCAACATCCATAGACCGTTATCCGATCGGTGATCGATATCCTTCCGGAGATCGTTACCCTGCCGGCGATCGCTATCCTTTCCGTGATCGTTACCCAAGCGGAGATCGATTGCCGACTCCAGACAGATATCCCGTTTCTGATCGATTCCCAATCAGAGCTGGCGATCGGCATCCCATACCTGTGGATAGATATCCAATTCCGGAATCTGGAATAGACAGATATCCAATAAACCGGTATCCCACTGGACACGGGGGTCGATATCCGATATCTCCAAATCGTTATCCTCTCGATTCCGACCGTTATCCGAACACCATCGATCGATATCCCGTTCCGGAAGATCCATTGGATCGATATCCTACGGGTTTGAGTGCTGGCAGACCTCTCGTCGATCGATATCCCGTTAGCGAGAGATATCCGGAAAAGGAAGCTTATCCCAGCCGGTAAGCCATGGGTATAAAAGGCATTGTTCCTTTTATAATACGATTATTCCATGCCACGATCGCAAAAGAATACAGTGTATAACGCGAGCTTAAGAAACTTTTGTGACGTGTAGATAGGAAGGAGGACTATTCTTTAATTCATAGGGAATACGTACGACAGTCTGTGTAGGAGTAATTTTTCAATATGGCACGAGCCGTTCACGGGTCAAAGCGATTCGCT
Source organism: Mimumesa dahlbomi (assembly GCA_917499265.3). Lineage (NCBI taxonomy): Eukaryota > Metazoa > Arthropoda > Insecta > Hymenoptera > Crabronidae > Mimumesa > Mimumesa dahlbomi. The sequence goes on from OU824127.1 coordinate 8,430,134, forward strand.
CCAGTTTTAGTATTTTTTAAACTCTTCGTGCCGGAACCCTTGATTGACACATAAGCTTTTATATTCGACGCTAAACTTACCAATAACAACATTTAAGACGGGTCCCAATTTGTTGTACGTACACGCCCCCAGTTTTTAAGAAACACGTGTTTTACAAATGAACGTTTTTGGAAAAAGAAAGTCGCACGTGGAAACTAAAAATGCTAGAAACTTCAGTTTAGTCTTGTAAAATTGAAAAGAGTTTTCCGAACATATCAGGACAAAGTATAGCCTTAGAGTTATAAATGCCTTTTCTCAAAAGACAATGAGATTATCCCGCCACTCTGCAATAAATCATCGAAATAATTCAATTGAAACGTTTATAAAAATTTAAATAATCACCTTTCGTCACGCAACGGTATATGGTACATAGTATGTATAGATAGTAACGCTTGATAACGTGAAAAGGCTAGACACGCAACGTTTATCAATTTTCTCAACGTTTCGTTTCCCAGAACCGATCGATGTACGAGGGTCGTTTGATAAGTTTGGTAAAAATGTAGGTAAACATTTTTTTTTAACAAACCTTTATTTGTCAACATAGTCTCCTTCAAGGACGACACACTTAACCCAGCAAGATTCTAATTTTTTCATCCCGTCAAAAAAGTATGATTTGTCAAAGTCTGCAAGTACGCATTCACGGCATCGATATTTCCTTCATTCGACGAGAATCTCTTCCCACCAAGCCATGTTTTCAAATTGGGAAATAAAAAAATCACAGAGAGCCATATCAGGAGAGTAGAGTGGATGCGGAATCAATTCCAAGCCCAATTCGTGTATTTTTGACATTGCGATTGCGAAAGTGTGAACTGGTGCGTTGTCCTAGGAACTACTAACAAAGTCGCTCGTTTCAAACGTCTACCAAATCTAAACGAAGTGTCGCTTTCGGGCAAAACGTGATATTTACCAGTCAAATGAGTGCCACTTTGAGCTTATGTACTTCAAAATTTTTTGCGATGCGACATTGTTCAATTTTTACCAGACTTATCAAACCACCCTCGTAGCAATCGAGCAGCTCGTACTGCAATATGATACATCGCTTGTACAAATTTGCCGTTTTTCCAGTTTCCCTCCATCGTCTCACGGAGGGTATCCTCATGGATATCCAGTGGATGACGGGTACGGTCCGCAAACCCACGCGGATCATCCGCACTATGGTGCGGCAGGTCCAACGCGTCCCCTAAGTCACGGTGGATTCAACAACGACGGTCCGATCATAGGGGGCGGCTACGTGGGCGAGGGTGGAGTTTATAATACGCGACCGTTCGGCACCAGCGGAGGCCCCATAATTGGCCGGCCACCGCTCGTCTCTAGATGCGAGGAACAGGACAACTTCCGACAGGTCGGGCCTCACACCAGGGTCCGGAAACCGTTCGTCAGACGTTACACGACCGCGTCATCCCTGGCCCAGTGCGAGAGGGAATGCGCCGATGCGAGAGACTTTGTCTGCAGATCGTTCAATTATCGACCATACGCGGCTCCGTACGGCGCCGAGAGGGACAATTGCGAGCTCAGCGATCGCGACTCCAGGGACATGGACATGGGGAACCCGGTTTACTACGACTCCGGCTCCGATTACGACTTTTACGAGAGAAACAACGGCAGACAGGGTGCCGACGGAGAGTGTCTCGACGGTAAGCGTCGTAATCGACCTTGGACGCCGGCTACGTGGATACGAGGATATTTCTGACACATCCGATGGTTTATCAGGAGTCCACGTTTATCAGGAGCTCGTATGCCAATATCGTTGAACACTATTGTAGACATTATCGAACATTGTCAGATGGATCTAGCATGGAGAAATAAACCGTCTGTTCTTTCTATGATACTTTTTTTTCTTTTTGTAACTGCACTGCCGCGTGTCCGTCGACCAGCCGATTCATTTGTACGAGAGCGATCCAACGTTTAATCGAACGTTCGTTTCTGTTTTGCAAACGCGGACCGACGCCGCGGGATTCCTCGCAACGCGCACATCGAAAAATATTGAGATTTATCGTGGTAGCATTCCTCATGGATCGCGATAAAACTTGTTTCAATGTCGCGCACGTCCTTTCACACGCGGTTTATGAATTTATGGGATGACAGTAAATTGTATTTCTGGTCGTTCCAGTGAGTCAAGTCTGTAGCGAGGACGGGATGGAATTTACGTTAAGGACACCGGAGGGATTCATCGGTCGAATTTATACTTATGGCTACTACGATCGCTGCTTCTTCCGCGGAAACGGCGGAACCGTGAACGTGCTTCGAATCAGCGGACCTCAGGGTTATCCCGAGTGCGGGACACAACGAGTAAGAATCGATTTTTTTCTTCGCGAATTCCCAATAACAAGAGCGAAGTGTGATCGGAATGTACGGTGAATGCATACGCCACGCACGATGTCCCCATCGAATTTTATCAGAATTTTCTGGAAATTGCACCGATCAGAATGAAACTTTACGCGAGTGTAGCTTAAACATGTCCCTATTACCTAGGGACGTGAATAATCGAAATCCATAAAATGTGTTATTTTTTCATTTTTTCATTCGTTCCTGAGGAAAGTCGGAAAATCCTGTTTGTAAAGCTTCTCAAATGACACATACGCTGATAATTTCCCTATTTTCTTTTTTTTAGAACTGATTGAAACTCATGAGAGAACTTTGATTTTTGAACGACCGTCACTCGTCTTTTGCGCGTTTGGAAACAAATATTTCCTACGAGGGATCAACTTAATTCAACGAAATTTTCATCGTCCAAACAATTTGAGCTTTATAAACCGCGTACATAGATTTTTGTTTCTAACCAATACAAAATTTAGAAAGTTGCACTCTATATGTACGTAAATTTTTTTGTAGTACATGAGCTGAACTCACTCAAAACTTCATTCTTCTCGCTGCATTTTTTAGAAATCACTCATCAATTTCAAAACGTAGACCCGCTACTAACTTTTAATATGTTTCATTCACAACGTTGGTCGTGATTCAGATTTTAAACGCATATCTTACTCACTTGTTGGAAGCAATGAAAATCAATTCGATCATCGAAAATCAACATACTCCGTAAACCTAGAGAACCGTAAGAAATTTCAAAAATGTGAAAATGATTCAGTCTTGAATCAAAATGTTAACATTTTACCATTCATTTTTGCTCTTCTTTCTCTGAAACGAATGGTCTGATTGGCGGAACTTAAGAAACTTAGTTTCCTCGACAAGGAAAAATAGATTTTTGAATGATCCAAAAACTTGAAAATTTTAAGTTATGTCTAACGTTATTTTCAAAGATCCCTTTCAGCACAAAATAAGCTTAAAGTTTTACAGTGAAGTCTCCTACGACGCGGTACACTCATAATGCGGTACGAATTATCCTGTTATAGAAGGGTTGACTGTATAAAAACTGGTCCCCTTTATTACCGTTACTCTTTGTAACGAAGCGACGGGAAAAAAAACGACCGAGCAAGAAAAGATCGGAACACAGCAGGCATACCAAATTCTCGTGTGCTCGACAAGCAAATAGAAAATTCCTTGCATCTCCAAAAATACTTTTTAGTTGTGACTGGTAATTTTCAATGTGTATTTTCAAAATATCGTTCTACTGATGTATGCACGAGGAGACATCGAATCTTTTTTACCTGATTGAGCAGCAAACCCCCCTTAATAATTTCTCGATAGGTATTGTAAAGTCAAATTTCATCTTGACTACAAAATAATATCAACAGTCTTTTTTGGTTTTACTATTGATTAAAGATATAACTACAGTAGTAGACTTTTGCCCCCCATAATCTTGTACTAATGTCTGGTAAATTGGAGTTTCTTATCTGTTCGGATTTTGGTTGTTGTTGGTGATTTGCGTTCATCGTGTTATGATGGTTTCATTGTTTTACACTCCGGAACCTTCATATCACGATTGAAAATCGTTCCGCTTTGGGTTCAAATCTTAGCGCCGAAAACTAGGTCGATCATCTTCGATTATTGTCGTTTTATGTTCGGTTTCAAATGCGTCGCATAGAACGTTAGCGTTTGCATTACGTATCAGTTTCTCAATCTGTAAGCATGTGAAAAACAGTACCCTACGGTTCCCCTCATGCTGGGAACGTTAAGATCTTCTCATCCATAATAAGTTAGTTTAAATTGTGAATATTTATAGAGTTAAACAAGAATTTCCAGGTATTATTTCCAAATTAATTTTGTTTCTCATTTTGTATAAAATAATAATTTTAATTTTGTTCTTACTGAAGGTAACAATGTTAATTTTTCCCTGAGGAGGGTCAAATATTAATGACCGAAACGTTGGAAGGTATTGATAATTAGTTGCTTGTTATGGATGATAAGTAAGTACTTTCAATTGTATAAATTTAATTTTGTTCTTTATGTATGATCGTTTGATGCCAGATAAAGTTATCACATTATAAACCCTCCTTAAGCTCACATTCAAATTTTTTATATATTTATACCAATTATTGGGTTATTGGAGACGCATTTTGAATATACCGCTACATTTCTCACATCTCGTAATACTTACAACTACATTTAAACATTATGTCGTTCGATTGATTTGTTTTACTCATTCTCCAATTTTGCAAAAATTCGCCATAACGCCTACAAACGTGCAATGTGAAATTCAGAAGAAACGAACAATTGTTTTGTACTACGACAATACAAAGTGTACCATGTCGTACGTCGACCATCAGTTGTTGACCGATTAAAAAATTATTGTTTGCCCTCCATGTTCGCTCGACTTGGCGCCATGTGATATCTAGTCCTCTAAAATACCAAGGAGGGTGAAAGGAACCTTTTCGATTCAATTCCGGGGAGCCAAGCAATTGCGATAGGTCGCCTAAAAGCGTTAATGGTAAATAATTTCCAAGGTAGTTTCCAAATGTACCAGGATCGTTAGAGTAAGGGTGTGGTTAGTCAAGATGAATACTTTGAAAGCGATTAACCGAAATCCACGTTAACTCTGATAAACAGGTCTAAACGCGTCCATTCACCGAACTTTTTAATCGCACATCGTACGATTGTGGAATTGTATTAAACTAACTTTACAGTTCTCATGAATCTTAAATAAAATTGATAGAAAAGTAACGCAGTAAAATACTGAAACAGTGTTTCGTAACTTCCAACAAATTTTACTGCCGTTTATTTATCGATGATACTTTGAATTATTGATTTCAGTACGGCGACACAATGACAAACATCGTGGTTGTGCAATTCTCCGACTACGTGCAAACAGGAAGAGACAAACGTTTCAATCTGACTTGTCTATTTCGAGGGCCTGGCGAAGCTGTCGTCACATCCGGCTACATCGGTGCCGGGTATGCCAGGTCATATCGATCGAAAGAGGCCGTGTCTTGCACCGGTTATACCTAACGCGTGCAATAATCACGTATCGCACTGTTTTCCTACGATTGTAGAAGCTGGTGCAAGCACACTCGATGAACTTGTTTTAACTCTATGTATTTCTCCGTTACACGATTCAAAGTTAATCATTGTCGATTCGAAAGAAAACTAGATAACATTATTTGGTCACAGATTAAATATACATTTTATACGCAGAAGCCCCCGCACGCTGTACGAAACTCATGAGTTAATCGAAATTGGAAAACACGGGATATATTATAAACGAAGGACAAAACTGTCGTTTAACGTTGTAACAAAAATATGCTTGAGTTCGTGTTTATATGTATACAGGGAAACCATTTAACAGAATTTGTCCGTTATTTAACCTAAGCGACCAATCAAAGTGTCATCGAATTAGAATTGAAATATAAAATTAAACAAATTTTGGCATCTACCTCGCCCCGGGCGGTTATTAAACAAGCTATACGTGGCGTTAATTTTTGTTCACTTCGTAATAGAAGTATCGCGACACACGGGGGCTTGCCGTATATGAATCTTGTAATAATGATTGCTGTTTGACATTTCAAACTACGTAAAAAATTAACGTATACAAATATTCTGTAAAAAAAGATTTTCCTTCTTGCGTAACGACACTGCAAAATTGGCGTATCAATTGTAATCTTACTAATGGAAATGTGTATTCGTGTTATATAGATCGGGGTCCCCAATCCCTATCGAATATCTACCGGCGGAAAACACCCTGAGTTCACGAGTACGTTTGCTGATCCTCTATCAAGGTAGACCCACAACGACCATCGCAGTCGGTGATCCTCTTACTTTCAGACTCGAAGCACAAGATGGGTACGTAGAAGTACATTTTTCTTTGAAGAATTGCCTCATAATTTATTTCACATAAACGCATCTCGGACCTCATTGAAAGTCCCAATTTGATTTTATGACGAAAATATTTGAATACGTCTTCGAAAGATATTTTCGTTGATTTTTAAATAACGGTTGAATGTTTTCTTCAGGTACAACTATGTCACGGATATCTTTGCTACTAACGTTATAGCGAGAGATCCTTACTCTGGGAGAAGCGTGCAACTTATAGACAGATACGGGTAAAAATGTGATATTATTGTATAATGTTGTATGTATACAGAGTGTAACATATCGTCGGGGACTCTTTCTCAGGATCGATAGTACGCACCAAAAGGTGAAAAACGGACCAAGGAAGTTAGGTCCGAAAATCACCCCCTTTCGAGATACAACCCCATTTGTAAAAAATTTTTAAAAAATTATATCTCCGAAATGGTAAGTCGGAGAGGAGTGGTTTTGATTGCAATATAACCAGAGAAGATCAAAAATAACAGAAAAAATATAATTGCTGCGGTTATTGCTGTTAAATAACATTTATTCTTGTTTAATCCAAACAACGTCGATTACCTATATCGTAGCAGGTTTGTAACAACTTGGGAAACATTAAGGGCATTCACTAAATCATCCTTTGCGTAGATAGTGATATTTTTTTCGTAAACTTTGGTCTCTTCCGGTTATATTGCAATCAAAATCGGTCCTCTACGACGTACCATTTCGGAGATATGATTTTTAAAAATTTTTTACAAATGGGTTGTAACTCGTTAGGGGGTGATTTTCGGACCTAACTTCCTTGGTCCTTTTTTCACCTTTTGGTGCGTACTATCGATCCTGAAAAAGGGTCCCCGATGATATATTACACTCTGTATATGTAAGTACATAGGGCGGCAGTAGATATTGACAAATTTTAATTAAAACTTGTGAACCGAGCATTGAAAGTAGGCAAATGAGAAAACTGTGTTGAACTTACTTGGTGAAACTTGAAAGTTTTATGAACTATCGTAAAATATCTAATTACGTTAAAAATCGCCATATCTTTTTTCAATGCATTCGAGTACACAATTTTCACAGATCTGCGGACTTGGTTACACGTAACATTTTTTTATGAAGGTATTTCCAGTACAATCTGAGAACCCCATATGGTATTATTTTAAATTTATCATCCAACACGAAGTAGGATTAAAGAACGTGAATTGCGACGAAGAATAATGCAAAATGGTTGTGAATGTGTCATCGAATTGAATACAAAGAATGTAGAAGATGACCATGTAAGCAATGTAACTTTCGGACAATGGTATTTTGCGAGAGTATCTGTACATAAATTAATCTTCCTAATTTTACTGAAAGTGAAATATAGTTTTCTTATTCTCCTACGTTTTTATACGTATTGTTAGTTCATAATTTTAAGCTGCGTTCTGTCAATACTTACTGCTTGACCATTCATATTTGCTATTCTTATCGTTATCCTTTCAACTTTTAACAATTTTATTTCCTTACGCATAGCATATGTACATTACCAAATACGTTTCGTGTATTTCCCCTCTGCCCCTTTGTCATCCCTCTGTCCTTTAATGAATTCCTTGCATCCTTCTAATTATTTTTCTCGAAATTGTACTCCAATCCCTTCCTCTCTTCTCTTTCAAATTAACACTATCTCTGGCTGAATTTAATACTAAGAGACACAAAGTCACCCCTCACTCCTCCACCCTCCCATTTATCTTTCCCTGAAATATTTTTCAATATTTAAAATATTTTATCAAACGATAAACATAGTTTTGTAAATAATTATAATAATTGAAATAATGTTGTTTTCACAGATGCCCCGTAGATAACTACGTGTTTCCTGGGTTGGACCGTCTGAGAGACGGCGACAGCCTCGAAGCGCGTTTCAATGCTTTCAAAATTCCCGAATCGAATTTCTTGGTATTCGAGGCCACCGTACGAACTTGCCGCGACGGCTGTCAACCGGCATATTGTTCCGGTGGCACTGGAAGAAGCGAGCCTTCCTTCGGTAGGAGACGAAGGGATGTACAAAATGACACGGTTGCTGAAGAAAACGAAATAACGACAATAACAATGACTGAGAAGGATGTCAATGTAACCTCTTCGAATGCCACTTCGGTTACGGGAGACGATGAAACGAAAGAGGATGACGAAGAGGAAGACGAGGAACGCGTTAGGGAGATGATCGAGGTAGTCGTCAAAGTATAGCAATAAAGTAGCGACTTTCAATATTTTCCTACATAGAAAATTATGCAATTTTTTTAAAAGATTGCCTAATGAATTTTGCACAATTGTTTGACAAAACTAAATGTAAATGCTAGATAACACCGCAGCAAATTGTATCTTGTATTGAAAAGTTTGGTCCTTTCCGGTGACAATGGAAAACAAATTCGTTGGCACAATTTACCGCTTCCAAGATAAATGTTTTTAAAACAGTCTATTTCTCATTATACTTTGAATAGCTGTAAGTTTGGCACTTTTAAACATTTGAAAAAGAACATAGGTTACTCCCTGTATGGTAGGCCAAGGACTATAACGGTAACAACTTTGAAAGTGTTTTTAGATGTTGCTTCGAAAAGTGGTCGATTTCGTAGGGAATGAATCATGGGCATATTGGAAAATTACCGTTAACCATTGCAGTAAGGTCCCTTGCAATAATCCCAGAGAATACTACTTTTATCAATATGTATCATCGTGACGGTTGCCACGAATTTTTAAAACGTTCGACAAGAAAGTAGTATCAAGAAAAACTAGACAGTACTTAATTGATCAATAGATCGTAATACTCAAGTTTTTTAAAATAAACTTCCCCCAAAGAAATAAAACATCAGAATCGCCCATAATTTTTTAAAAGGCAAAATATAATATTTTTATCCAGTATTGTAATTTTGTTTTCGATAACTTGCTTACAAAATCGTTATTAATCGTAATACATTCCTAGTAGGTACATTATCTCTTAACAACACCTAAATTATGTAATATTTAATAATACGTAACTGAATTACATGTCGTCGAGAATAGATTGAATCCATGTGAAATCTGTTTGCTGTTTACATGCAGTTGCAAAGTATCGCTGAATTACGCGTTATAAAGGAGACTTATTGTATTAAAAAACAATTTTTTGCGGAAGTTATACAGTTATCCATCAATAATTTAGCCTTGCTATTTAAGGGGCCTCACCACCAGGAGCATTGAAAGGGTTTACCTCATATATCGTACCGTACGCATTTTTTATCCGATTTTAATAAACTTTGGACCATTTTAAAGCTAAAGGATGAATGCACGAGATGATAGAACAATTTTTCGAAAAACGGTTTCCTTGTCAGTGAAAATGAACCGAGAAAATGACTGAATTTCAAAACATATTTTAATATGGAAAGAAACCGTTTTTCGCAAAACGGTTCTATGATATCATGCATGCATCCTTTATCTTTAAAATGATCCCAAGTTTATTAAAATCGAATGAAAAATACGTACGATATGATGCATGAACAAAACCCTTGCAATGTTCCGGGCGGAGAAAATAAGGCATTTTCTATTCAACTGGTATCCTACAGTCGGGCTAATTAGTCAGAACACAACGTGCCCTGACTTTTTGTCTAACAAAAGCATTTCGGCAAATTTTAATATTACAATTTGCTTCCCATTGCGCACTTATAACTTTATTAGCCTCTCCATATCGGGTTATCGAAAACGTCTAAAAATACGTAACGATCATAACCCTCTTTATAGGTTTTTTAAAAAATCGGAATCGAACAACAAAACATTTTTCAAACCACATTAAATAAGTATTATCCTTGGCGTAGCGTATGCAGTAGTAATAAAAGACACTTTAATATCCAATATATACCATACGCGTTTTCATACTAAATTGCACGTGGAATTCTCTGGAAACCGCAGTCATTTAACTACGTTAGGTCTCTTTCAGTCATTCACCCGAAAGTCGAGATAGGTACGAAGCACGCCAAAAATCAAACAAAACGAATTATTGTGTTATCGCAGGTGCTCGATTCGAGGATGGACATTGACGATGAAACCATAGTCGAGAGGCAGACCACTGTTTTAGAGAACGTTTGCATAACTCCAAATGAATATTACGGACTTGTAACAGCCGTAGCAGTGCTTGTAGTGCTTTTGGCCTCCGTGGTTCTATTGTCTATGCTGATTTACAGGTATGAACTTTCACAATCGTAGAAAGCAAACGCATGCCCGGAAAACAAAACTGACTAATCCGTTCAATTTCAGAAAATACGCTTACTCGGTGATTATGAAGAACCGTCGAGTTGATAAGGCATGCAATCGCAGCAGTCATTCGGACGATGCTTACAGTAGCCGTGCGAATAACTTTTCTTTCTTACGTGCAGGTCTTCAGAAGCCATTTCAATCCACGTACGTATTCGGTTTTATTTTATTTGCTGCGAATGATTTCAGACATTAACGATATCAACATTCTATCGTGAACTGACTGTATTATTAAAAGCTAATTATTGAAAGAATATGAAAACCATGTGCGTAATTTTTTCGGCCCTAAGTCATCGGGAACATTCATGCGTAATCAAAATAAAAATTCATATAAACAATTATTTATAACATCTGAAATTAAGCGACTACACCTTTATAAATATTTTGAATGTAACATCTTACAAATTTTCTTAGTAAACCGATGGCCCTTTTTAGTGATCCGGAAATTTATGTTTCATCGTCGACCCGCTTTTACTTTTGTTAATCGAAATTCTTTATTATGTTAAACAATAGTTCGGTCTCCAGATCGATGAGCAACGTAATCAGTCAACGTGTAAGCTCGTCATCGACGGCTCTTGAGGGTGCAGTAGGATTATCGACAAATAGAAGACCTGGTTTTGATCCAAGCGAACCGATCTACACCGATCCATCTCTTTTCGAAGTTGCTCGCTGTTCCTCCCCGAAACCCGCGCTGAACGACAACTTTCATCTTATGTAAAAGAAGAACACGACAGAGACTAGCACGATCGGTGTGACTGCTCTTATACCCGAGCAAAACAAATCCTCCGTCCAATCACCGGATCATGTCCGCAATTGTAACGCTCCACGTTGCAATCTAGCTATGCGTTGCACACTCGTATATCTACATTCTCTAAATTTTAATTATTTTTTCGTTGCTTCATTCATTCCGACCTTTTTATCCAATAATATTGCAGCCACAAAATCTATCTATAACATTGGTTCCTATTTCTCGTACTAGAATCTGCTAGAACACTAGTTTGTTACAGTAAAATGATTGCAAATTGAATAACTTATATCCCAGGTTTAATGTTCGCTCTTTATATGATATGTAATTTCTTTTTTTGGAAAGAGTAGAAAAATTGGATTATGTAGGGTCGAGTGCAACGTAAGCTAATAATTCTTAAATAAACATTAGGATGGTTCAATTTTAGCCGTACAAAATCCGGATAGTGGTCTGGTACGATCATATCGAATGCTTTTGAACTTTGAACAATGATTTTCTTAATTAACAAGGGTGATTAAGACGTTTGTCACTGCTAGTCAAAATCACTATCCACTGCCAGCTATGACTGCCATTTCAAACGACGCATACAGTTCTTCACAGCTCTACATACCATTTTGAAAAACCTTCAAATGTAAAATGAGTTATCACTTCCGGTTACTGTACTATATTAACTTTACGAGCAATTAGCGAGAAAACTTTGAGATGTTATTTTACTGTAAAATAATGCAATATTTTGCATAAGGAAAGGCTGGTCTAGATATTACGTTAAAGAGAGAAACGATGAGTTGAAAAGATTATCTTGAAAGGAAAGTGGAAAGGGTATTAGCATAGAAGGTATCTAAACAAAGTTAATTATCATTAAGATATTTAAGCATCCACAAATTTTATAAATATTCGTTTGCATTTATGAATCCATGTATGTTATAATTTCTATAATACTTACTTTTACTGGACTACTACAGAATAGGGGAATGTTTTCTGGCTAGCCAGCGTTCAAATGTAAACGATGAAGAGTATTCATAAACGAGAAATCTCCTCTCGTACATTATTACCGTGTTCAAGTACGAGATGGAAAAACGTTTAATTTATTGCGACACTTGGATCGCATCTTTTTTGAAATAGAAATAAATAGATGTAACGGAAAATAATCGATGTTAAAACAATCAATTATTTCTTACCCATAATTAGTTTCTATATTTTGGACCTTTCATTACGGAGTGAATATAAACGTGACAGAAATACTGAAAAAGAAAATAAACAGAAACGTTTTATATCGCGCGATCCGCAAGATCTTGTATCTTCATTACTTTATCAGGTCAATCTTCCTTTATCCTATCGAGCTTGTACGTAAAGAAAAGCATCCTTAGTCTGGCTTCTTCTTTACGATAGTGAGCTTCTTCCAGCTTAATCCGGGCTTCCTCTTTTAACATAGCAGCAATATCAACTTTCATTTGCGCTTCCGAGAGCGCCAGCACGTATAATTCGTCTTCTCTGTGAACAGACTTTTTCATCTTCCGGGTTTGCTCGTGGATGACCGACGGAGAGATCAACGTTCGTGTTACATTCGATTTGAAAACCAGACGACTCCTCTCGGAAGTGTCCTCATCGTCCGACTGTTCTAAAATAGGCGAATCCAAGCCTTTTGTCAGTTTTTCGGAACAATCGCTCAACGGTCCGTGCTGCGGCACGCTAGAATCGATCCTGTTTCCCGCAGAATCTGAAACCGTATAAATCAATTGAAATGTCTCGCATGATAAATAATCGGCGGAAGTTTTCAATCTATGAAATCTATGGAAATGTCCATAATTGCGTTATAAAAGACGAGATAAGAAGTCGAGCGAGTTGTTGTTCAAAAACTCGGCTAACCTGAATCTCTGTTGCAGCTGTCCTCTTTCTTTAAATTCAACTTCAAAGGCTTGAGGGCAACACTTTGCAAAGTGAACGGTTCCGAATCCTTCGGTTCGAATACCACATTCGGTGGTAATCCAACTGTTCCGGTGGATGTCGGAACTTCCGACGTGCAACTTCTATTCTCCCAACTCCTTGATCGTGTATGATCCTTCGATAACTGACAGAAACTTTTCGAAATGTGCCTGAAGAAATGACTCGATTACCGAATAAGAAAGACAGTTAAATAAGGATTAAAGGACTTTGTTCTTTCGTCACAACCACTTTCACACGTCTCCTGTCTCACTGTTAGTATCTTTATAAAATCTATGAAATAACAGAATTTTAAAAAATTTTCAATTTACCGCAACTTTTTTTCTTCGCGGTTTCTTTTGCAAGCTTTCATATTTTCCCAGCAGCGTCTCAACTGCACGGCCGAACGGATTCCTTGGGGACCGACCATCGAGTTATATTCGTCAGCGAGTTGAGACCAAGCAGACTTCCGCTTACACATTGATATGGGATCCGATTTCTTGCCTTCGATATCCTCGTACTTGTTTATCAAGGTTATCAGAATTTCTCGTTCCTCGAAACTGTACGTTTTGCGAGTACCTTTCAGCGACGAAGAAGCCATTTTATCGCGTGAAAGATACGAGACTATCGCTTCATTCTTCCACTGTTTATATTATTCTGTAAACGCAGCTTTCCATGAAACTAGCTCTGGCGACTAAAATTCCGTTTCTCTAGGACGCGAATATCGCTGATTTTATGCAATATGTAATATTCCCTTCGAATTTTGCAATTAGAACTTGCATTTGCGAGTCATGCTTACACTTTCATTCGGTATATGAATTCATTTTATTTGAGAAGAAATTAATTCCAATATAATCTTAATAATATAAGCGATTACAATCGTTCAAAGAAGTAATATCGGAATAAGTTTTTATCAATCATTAACGTTCGTTTGAATCACCATTGTATCAAAATTGAGTGTGTACCAACTTTACCCATATCTTTCCTTCGTACATATATCTCTTTAACCTCGTGTGGTGTGATTTAATTAAAAGTAATTTTTTCATTATTTAATTTTGAGTCGCATTACCCACATCGTGCCGTTTCAATGAAAGAACAGATAACGAGCTAGACTCGTCATTTGAGGTCAAGAGGTTAGTCCTGACTTTACAATCCAAGTAAAAACTTTCCTCGGTTGGGAATATAAACCAAGTATTATAGTATACTATTATTGTATATTATACATGCTGGTTCCCATAAACATTCAGACTCTCGAAATATTGTTGTAACTTTTTACAGAATCTACAGATTACAATAACATTTTTTGTTATATTATATCAGGTATATCATATTCTGACTTTTTACAATGTCGTGAAACAAAGATCTAAAATTACGTTATTTCAAATGTATAGGAAATGAGTGATTTTTGGTGAAACTTACAGCGTCTTGGCGAAAATTTGCATGTTTGGAAACGCGTAGCATGTTGACGATCCAATCAAATGCAATGAAACGCGCGGAACATAGGCCAACTTGACGAGCTCTTGAAACATCATTTCAAATTTTGGTTTCAACAAGTCATTCAAAACTGATAAGGATACATTTGTAAGTTTGATTTAAATTTGCAATATTCAAAACATTAAAAAATGTGGTGAGTCACACAAAACAGTCAAACAATTTGTCCAATATTATGACAATATTTCGTGGTGATCGCTGCATTTTGCATAAAGTTATAGCAAGATTTTGATTCTGAATGTTTATAGGAGTGACTGTAAGTAGGGCAAACGAACAATTATAATCTAAACCAGACTGCATTTAAAAGTTATGTTTCTAGTGACGGTAATTTTGGCGGCTTTTATAATCGTTGTTTTACGTGTAATTTTCACATGAACACAAAAGGGAAGTATAATGAAAGGTTCCAAGAACTACAATTAACCATTGTCATTTGAAGTATGATAAACATTTTTACTTGTCAATTATTTCAAAAATAGAAACAATAAACATAGCAATTAATCTAATAATTAGCGCACTTAAGCTGCATACGTTTTATTGTATTTGCTTCCAAAAATAAGCAATGCATTTAATGTACAATATACGTATGTACATTAGGGTGGTCGTTCAAAATTAAATCTTTTGCGACGCCCCCCAAAAAGCTTACTTATGATGCAACAACACTGGGGAAATTTTAATTTAAAAAAAAACCCAGTGTTTTTGCATCATAAGGAAGCTTTTTGGGGGGTGTCGCAAAAGATTTAATTTTTAACGACCACCCTAATGTACATGTTGCATACATATGTGTATTAAAAAAAATAACGCGTTATTAATGTGTATACATTTATTTCAGATACATACACAGAATTGTTTTATTGAAAAATTATACTTATCGTATATCACCGAAATTGTAAACGATTCATATGTGTGTATATACATTAGGCTGGGTCAAAAAAATCGACTTTTTTTTTACTAGCTACACAGAAAAATTGGTTCGTAGACACCTCTAGAAAATTCTCACCAAAGCTGAGCTCTTAATTTTAATGGGAAGGTCCTCCGCATTATAGTTTTATATATTTTACTCATAGAAAAAATTCAAATCTCGCTCACATAACTTTATCGATTTGCAAAAGTATATACATATAATTTTGTAGGAAATTGACCGCTCTACAAAAAAGGTCGCTTATATTTTTACCGTCAATTTCACCATTTGGAAGATATTGACGATTGAAGTTTGATTATTTTTAGACAAATTTGTATTTTGCTTATGAATTTTTTATCTCGCGAACCAATATGAATTATAAAATGTGCAATCATAATTTTGTAGGAAATTTAATGCTCTACAAAAAAGTTCTTTCGTCATCAAATTTTAATGATTACCAATCTTAGCAGTTTTTGATAGCCAAACATACTTACGTCTGAAAATAAAAATTGAAATATCAGTTGAAGCATTTTTCTGTTGGTAAAAACTTAAACTTCCTAAAATTTTTCCATAACTCATGAATTAAATTGAAATTTTTCGAATTACTTATCAAAAATTGCTATAAAAAAAACTATAGTACGGAGGACCTTCCCATTAAAATTAAGGGCTCAGCTTTGGTGAGAGTTTTCTAGAGATGTGTACAAACCAATTTTTCTGCGTAACTAGTAAAAAAAAGTCGATTTTTTTTACCCACCCTAATATACATACATAGATAAGAATCCAAAAAGGTTTCTTCTATGCTCTTGTTACTTTCCCCTTCCTTTCTTTTATCGTACTTTTGTCAACGATATCTGCTAACAATACATGTCAACCGATCTCGTTCTTTTTTCTGACGTATCATGTACGTTTGCTTTAAAATTAACAACGTAGCCAATACTGTGGAATATACTAAAAGAACATACCAGCAACAATTTTTTAGTGTGCAAGTTTCATCTCGAAAAGAGTAGAAAGTGAGTATGTAGACGACGATGATTCAGAACGATCAAAAATCCAATAAAAATGGCTGAGATTTCTGGAAGACAGACGAAAACAGACAAAAACTGACAAAACTTCTTCAAATATTTATTTACTATGCAAAGTTGCTTAATACGATGTCGCATAGGCGTCGGACGTCGCGACATGTAGGCCTGACGTATGCGTAAAATGCATTTATATTTTATACCGATGAAATAGAGGGGAGCATTCCTCTATTTTCCATTTTTACGTTCAAAAACTTATATTAACAAAAAATGCACAACAAATTCATAAGAACAAATTTGCCGTCGCGAGGCATTAGCTACTCTTAACCCCTTCTTTCTTGTACGTACCTGTATTCATATATTGTTTTATAATGAAAGTGGATCTGAAATGATAAAGCATTATCGCTCGTCGTTTCAATCGTGGCATACTTTTTCTTCACATTTTATAACCGTCTAATTAGAAAATGTATGAAAACTCTACGGTGTTCAGTAATGTCAATAAATCGCTTTTCCAGCGTGAGTTATATTTTTCTTCATTTCCAGCGGCAAACTCTAAATATTGGCTTATGAAATGTGAGTGATAATTCTACCGTTTACTCTAATAATTAGGATGAATACCCAATAAAAAGAATCAAAGAGGCCGTCCGCAGGGGAGACAGAAAATATAAAAACTGTGTGACAAACTTGTTAGATGCAACAGAGCACTGATAATACACCCTTATTCAAAAGTAGAGGTCCTACATAATCTGAAAGTACAAAATGAGAAAGGTTTCGTTATAATATAAAATAAGTCTGGTGCTACGCAGGCTGCAGGAAAAGGTGTATCCGTATTAAGCTTTCTATAACGTGTTATTTTATGAAAATAATCCTTCGGGTATGCGTCAATCAAGAATGGCTGCAACTCTGAAAGAAATTTGCATTTTCAACAGCGGTACGCGTTTCAAGGCGATGAATTCTCGATTACAAGGCGAGCAGAATCGTTGTGTCGCGACATATTATTTTCATAAATACGATTTTCATATTTGTAACCTGATTATATTGAAAAAACTATTTATCTAGGTGTAAATTATTGCGTACTTGGATTCGTATACCACAAAATCCGTATAACGTGAAACGCATTTCTTCCGCCAGAAGGTATTTTGCTGTATATTAATTAGGCTCAATGATTTGTAAAATATTGACAAAATTTTCTAAACTACTCCTCAAAACTTTGTTCCTTACAATATTGACCAATGTTTTTCTCTGAGCAACCTACTGTTAACAGGCTCTCCCAATGTCATTGATACACAATACTAAAACAGAAGGAAATTAAACACAAAACAATATAGTGAAATAAAATCTCCCTTAGATGTTATAGTTACTTACAGAACGTTAATACAGTTGACATTGTTTAATACACAATTAAATTGGTAGTAATGATTTATTACTATTTAGATTTTATAAAGCTGGAAAGCACAATATTTATTGTACCGCTAATAAATGTAATGTTACAATTAAAATTCGAGAAAGAACATATTGCTGTACTAAAGTACTTCAATGAAATTATGATATTACAGTTAGATTAACAATTCGGAAAGGTGACAAGGTTATTGGTCAATCGTGACTGATGGGATTTTTCTGAATATTACTGAACCGTGCCAATGAAAGTTTCGTGCGAAATATAAAATGTCTTTCTCCGGTTAAAAGATTATCGTAGAAAAATAATAAATATGGTTCGAGAAATTTCTTAATAGCTGGCGCTATAAGCAGTCTTCCTACAGTTTGAATTAGCATGGGACGGTGTGTATGTGTGCGTTCCAGTAACTGTGTTCGTACGAAATCAAGAAAAATACAGACATGCAGACGCTATCGTGAGACTACGAGAGACAGTGATTCAAGTGAATCGAGTAACAGTGTAGTATTCATGGTAAAGATTGTAAAATGAAACGGCATGTTTCATCTGACGCGACTCCTTAGCGGACTTTCATTGCTTGTTTTCTCGATTCCACTGGGCGATGGTGCGAATTACACGTACGAAATCGATTGTAATAACCTACGAATGGGACAGTACATCTGTCCTCATCCCGATTATGATTTCATAGATCCAAAAACACAGCAGCCTAGAGGATGCACCAAGGAAAATAAAGCCAAGGGTAGGTGAAAACTACATACTTTTTATCTGCGATCTAGTAAACGAAACAACCTGTTCACCTAACCTCTATTCAAGGTGCTTTTGTTTACGACGATTCACTTGCATCGTCGTATGTTTTTTCCGCACTTGTATATGTTTTTATTTGATCATATAGAAGCGAAAGTCTTGATATTGTTTGTTAACCTCTTAATGCTTTTCAATGTGTTTCCAAATAAGCACGTAACGTTACATAAAAATTACTTTTTTGCCAGTGTTGTGTCTAGCTGCGGATGGCCTCGTTTGTACAGAAACAAAGAATAATACATTTAAGAAGGATATTCCTTGCAAATGGACGTAAGTATATATTATTCCGGATTATTATAATCATTTTATAATAATTATACGAATCTGTTTATAAAATTGTGAATTTTATTTATAAATGCACTTATTCATTACAGAAACGGATATTCCTTTGAAACATCATTGTTACTCTCAATATTTCTTGGTATGTTCGGTGCAGATCGATTTTATCTTGGATATCCAGCATTGGGCTTATTAAAATTGAGTACTCTAGGATTTCTGTTTCTCGGCCAATTTGCTGATGTTATACTTATAGCAACACAGATTGTAGGACCTGCGGATGGTTCGCATTACGTGATGCCATATTATGGTGCAGGGATACACATTGTAACAAGTAATAACTTTACGTTCCGAGTGCCACAGTACAATTGCTAAGGAAATAGCAGAGACAGCACATGAATGACGATTATTCTAAAAAAGTGTATAGCCCCTGCTTTTATCACGAGCAACGATATACAATCCTAGAATCGAGTCCTATGCCAGCATATGTGAATGTAAATTACTGTGTATGCAATTTTAAAGAGAGAGCTAAAACTCATCTTGTAGATATGTATTTCAACGAAGCACTGTATATAAAAAATTTGTTACTGACTTACTTCCTATTGCCAGCATAGTCGTACAATAAATACTTGTTTTTATTTCTATTTTTGTCTATTTATTTCTTTCCAAGCCCTAAAAATCGTTTATCCAAATTGAATATACTAAACGAAAGATATTAATCGATCACTGTATATAGTTTACCTTATGTTTAGTTAGCACGTGTTATACATCATTATCTCCAATACCACAAGTTTGATTTGAACGACCTTGAACGCGTATTTAAAGAATTGAAGTGTAAAACGTGCTCGCTGCCAAATTTCGTCGGAACTCCAGTACGCACATATCGCAATTATAAAGCAACAAATAAATTACATCGATTGATTTGTAATCATCGTTTATTTTCCACAACGAAATTTTAGCAAATTTTAGGCGCACTCGTTCGATGTCTCAAATGACACGGAATGACGTTAAACTGTGGCATATCGGTCGATGATGCTTCAAAGAATTTATTATCGAGCACGTCTTTGATATAAAAGTACATCCTCGTACTTGCCAGAAGATTTATAAAGCAGTGTCGTTACGGAAAGGAAGAAGCACGGATTGTCTCTGACTGATGTGTATCAAGAAACGCATAGTAACTACAAGTTAATTAACGTATACAATGAAAGTGACAAAAAGTTTAATTACATTTCTCTCAATCCAATTCCTAATTTTATTAAACGTTATTCAGCCAGTAAGGAACACAAGGGTAAGCTGCATTCCTTGCATTATTATATTAAATTTCCATTGTATTCTATAACGTACTTATAAGTATTTATATTAAATGTATTAGTAATGAAATCGTATACAAAATTGACTGTCGTACTTACCTGATGATTTTAAGAATATTTACGTTAGAATGTACGGTATGTATACAACTGTATGAACAAAGTCAAATACCAAACCACGATAAGATCGATTAAATATTTTCACGAATAATACTATGCATTCATAGGTAAAAAGTACTAACTGTGTATGATTCAGAATAAATTATCCAGAATAATTCATTTTTAGCTAATCTTTAGTCCACTCGTTTTCTGCATGCCTACAATTATAATTACTAATTTTGCTTGACAGACCTAATTTAAAAGCAACGGAAAATTAGTCAAGAATGATTAAATTGTAGGATGGTTATAAAATACAATTAAAAAAAAAGAAATGATATTATCTAATTTAACTGGTAACATATGATCCGTCTATTTTGTAAGTGGTGTAAAACCGTCGGTATTAAAAATAGAGTCAAAGCCGACTGTAATTAAAATCTGAAGTATTATTTATTTTATTTAAATATATTTTTAAACAAATCAAAAACGGACAGACACCAGGTTCAAAATAAGCGGTTCAAATTAGACATTATATGTAGAATGGAATGTACGTACTAATATAAATTGGTTTATTTCCAGGATGTCGGTGATACAAATACAGGTACTATTCACAATCGGTTTCGTAGATATAAAAGGGCGCTGAAACATCGCGTACCTTCCTGCAAGTTAAATCAGTATTTCGACGAAGAAGAAGGTCGTTGTTTGGGTGTAGCAGGCGGCGGAAAAGTAATTTATATAAACAATACCAAATCGTGCGGTACAAATGTCCTGAAACCGCGTTGCACTAATTCGCAATATTACTATATTTGCAAAAAGAACAAAGTGATTTTAGCTCAATGCGCTGAAGGGCAACGTTTTGAAAATCGTTTGCAGAAATGTGTCTTCGACAATTCAGACAGTACAGTGAATCAGGAGTCCATTCAATCGAATCAGGAAATTTCCAATCACATTTACCCACCTGTATGCCAAAAACCAGGTCGATTTCCGGTACCAGGACACTGCTCTGTATTCTACACGTGTGAAACGAATGGACATCGAATGTTCCAAACTGTCTTTAAGTGTCCGGAAAAAATGATGTACGATCCAGAAAGTGAAACTTGCACATTTTCATCAACCTGTGAAAATGGAAAATCCAACACATCTGTAAATATCTGCGTCGCGGATATGAACGACGAAGAAGTTATATCACGAAATAAAGTAGAAAAGAGCAAAGGTGGGAAATCTAGAACGGTGGAAACGTCAACCATTAATACCTTCGCCACAGCCTCGACTTTAGATAGCATCATGACGACGACAGATAATTATGAGACTACCGTAACTGAAACATCCAACGAGAATGAATATGCGTCATCGCCTGCGGCTTACAGTAAACAAATTCCACCTAATTTTACGGACAATTCTGATATCGCTGTATCTCCAGCAAAAAGTCTGCGGGGAATGTCACGTTCAACAACCATTGTGCCACCATCGACACCGGACAACATTTATGAATTTACGACGTCCTCAGATGAATTAAATTTCTACACTGACATAGGAACAATCGTTTCTGAAATTACTGCACCTACTGCTGCACCAGAGGAGTCAATGTTAGGTAATAAACGTGATGCAACGGAAACGACGGAACAAATGTTAAGTACCACTGAAGAATCCGAATTTTACGAAGATACGACCCAAACAACAGCCGAAACTGAAATGCCTGATTTTACTGCGACAATTACGTCAACCGTTTTTCCGCTAGAATTTCTCACAACCCCAACTAATCCAGAATTAAGTGAAACTGAGACAACAATTTCATCTGTTACATCAAGTGAGATTACAGATGGAATGTCAACTACGGATTCGACGTATTCTACAAGTACGTTTGAACGTTCGCCTACAACCGATAACATGAGAACTGATCAAGATCTGATCGGTTTGAACCAAACACCGTCATCTACGTTACCAACAAACGAGAAAAATACGTTTACCAATGATGAAATGGAATACAAAAGTGTTACTTCAACGGAGAATTTGACGGAATTTACAACGACGCAAGAATCGCCGGAAGCAACACATTCGGATCAAATTTCTGATAATTCTGCATTCTTGGACGATACCGACGCGGCGAAACAATTTGCTGGACCTTTTGTAGGTGTAACTCAAATACCCGAATCCGATCTTTTAGATGAAACAACGGAAATTACGATAGACACGTCAAGTACTGCATCGACGTTTGAATTAAATCAAACTCAGTCTGATTTTATGCATTCTACCGAATCAACATTTTCGGGGAATAGAGAGTCTACCGAAGAAACAGTACTCCCGACAACCAATACGGCGAGTGATCATGAAACTTCGACACAAAGAAATGAAGAAACAGAGGCAGAGTTTGGAAGAGAAGCCAGTTCCACGACAGGATATTCGACAAACCCAAATCCAGAAGTTACATTTACTGACAACGTCGATACCGATAACAATGAAGACACCATAGTAGGAGCGACTACTACTTCAATTACAGATACAACAGGAAGCAGTAAATCAATTTTTATTGAAACTGAATCAGTTGCAACAACGGAATCAACTATTCGTTCCGAGGAAACCACTATTAATTCTCGATCCGATGATATGCTCCGTTCTACTATGCCTCAGCCAATACCATACTCTAGAAATAACACGAGTTCTAAAGTAAAAACATTTAATCCTCCGGCGGAAACTGAGCCAAAATCAAGTTCGCCCGCGGCGAACGCAAATGTAAATCTATCATCTGATAAGGAGTCGGTTTCTTCAATTACAGATGAGGTAGAGCAATCAACGTTAACCCAAAGCAAAGGAGTTGGAGTAACCAAATCTGCGAGCATATCGACTGTAATAGAGCCACACAAAACGGTATCGACACACGTTGCACTGCCTATTACGTCAGCAGTATTAAATATCACGGATAAAATAGAACGTCGCGTAAGAAATATAATTAATCGAATTTCTATAAGAAAAAGTATATCAAAAGATAAATAAATGTTTTTTGTATTGCTTTTTTTGCATGCTGGTAAACATTAACCCAAGTACACTTGTTGGATTTACGATAAACTTCTTTTTTAAAGCGAATATAATAATATATATTTGTAAATACGTGTGGAGGTAGGTTTAAGGTAATGGTAAATAAATTATGTATTTTATAGAAATGATAAATCTGTATTTTTGAGTCTGATATAATGAATATATATTTATCGAGATCACAAGTATTTAGTAAATATTTGTGTTATACAAAATAAATCACTATATATTCAAAAATTCCATTTCCTCAAGTGTGTTTACATACACGATGAAAGATCACGAGACCAGCTCACGTTCCGTATATTTATTATACAATTATTATTATTTATGTAATAAATACGCTAAAAACTTCGTTATCGTTACACATTTTCTTTCTCTTGTTCGTTTACTAAAGTATAATATACACCTTTCTTCTTTACTAATTCTGTATGAGTACCCATCTATAAATGAAAATTTGTTAATAAATATTCCATTATATCACATGTACTTGATTTCGTATTTAGATACGCACTTCCACAATAACCCCCCGTTGTAACACCACGATGAGATCGGCTGCTTTAACCGTGCTTAGTCTGTGAGCAATGACTAATACTGTCCTACCACGTGTAGCACTTTCCAGTGCTTTTTGAACGATTCTTTCACTTTCATAATCTAACGCACTAAAATTATCGTGTTGGTCGAAATTAAGGAGATAAACATTCTTCATAATAAAATTATGCGGCTTACCTTGTGGCTTCGTCCAAAATTAGAATCGTCGGTCTTTTTAGTAATGCTCTAGCAATAGCAACACGTTGCTTTTGTCCACCTGACAGCTGAGCTCCTCGTTCACCTACCTGTGTTTCATATCCATTCGGAAATTTTGTAATGAAATCGTGAGCATTTGCTTCTTTGGCAGCTTGAATTACCTAATTCAGTAAAATAATAGAATTCATCAAATTTAAATAATACAAGAATATGTTTAATGAATTAAAGCGAAAGCAGTACACACATCTTCATTTGTAGCATCTTGTTTTCCATATCTAATGTTCTCCATAATACTTGTAGCAAATAAAATGGGTTCTTGATCTATATATCCTAAAACACTTCCTCTAAGATATCCAGAATTAAGGGATCTAATATCTTTCCCGTCGATTGTAATAGATCCATCATCCACGTCATAAAATCTGAATATAAAATATATTGTCATATTTGCAAACGAATTAGTATTATAAGGGAGAACTTGTTTCACGAATAGAGGAAATACATTGCAGTGAGTATAAAATTACCTCTCTAACAACGCAGCTACAGTTGACTTGCCATTGCCACTGGAACCAACAATAGCTACAGTCCTTCCGGCAGGAATGTGTAAGTTAAAATCTTTTAAAACTATATGGTCTGGCCTGGTAGGATAACTAAATTTCACGTTCTTGAAAGTTATGTTTCCTATGAGGGACTGGTCTACAATGATCTCTCCGCCAACCATCATTGGTGAAGGCGGCATAGCTAAATACTGTAGAATAAAAATAAAATTTAACAAACTTATTGCCCTAAGTATTAAACATAATCATAAGACAATATGCATACCTCAAAAATTCTAGCACCAGCACTCATACCTCTTACATAGGTCCCAAACAGTACAGATAGCTGTGAAAGAGACCTTTGTATAGTTTGCGTAGCCATTAAGAACGCCATAAGATCTCCAGCAGACAACTGTCCAGTAGATAGCAAGTGGCCACCAAAATACAATGTAGATAACAGAATACCATTAAGAAATAAATTGGTACCTGCTTGAAATAGACCAATACCAAAACCTAATCTCTCATACAATTTGGTTCCCCATTCAACTTCTTTAGAGTATAATTCTACTTCCTTATCCTCTGCTGCAAAAGATCTGACCTAAATCATAATACAATATATCAGATTAGGAATGAACTTTTTTGTCAATTTAAAAAGCCCCATTTGTTAAACTTAGACAATGGTTCAAACATAATATTGTTATTTCACTTTGGAATTGGATTTGCAACCATTTGCAAAACCTTCAAAACCAATCACTATATCTACCATTACAAAATAAAAGTTTTCAATTAATATGCGGTAATACCGTTTTAATATTTTGTATAGCTTCCTCACAAACTGCAGTCGACTTTGCAACTTGATTTTGTGCTTCTGTAGATAATTTTCGTAGACTTCTTCCCAGAAGTGTACCAACAAAAATTACAGTAGGCATGGATAGCACCATGGCAATGGTCAGTTGCGGAGATATCACTATTACTGAGACTACACAACCAACGATTTGTGTAAGGCTTCGTAAACCTTGAGATATACATATCTTAAATGTACTTTTAAAATCTTGAATATCACTGGTTAACCGACTTACTATTTCACCAGTACGATTTTTGTCGAAAAAAGCAATATCTTGCATGATAATTGATTTAAATAAATCTTGACGTAAGCTCATTGCTACTTTCTCACCGACATGTGAGAGTGTATAGATATATACAAAGGTGAAAAATGCCTGAAAAATATTGTTTTAAGTAAGTTGCATAAACGGATACTTTTTACTAACTTGGTTTGTGATATAAAAAATGATAATCATTTATTAAGATATCTACGTACTTGTGCAATATACATACGTGCCAAGGCAAATGCAGGTGCTGTAAGCTGCGCAAGGCTCTGTCTTACAGCATCATCTTCCTTAGTTTGACAAACCCTCGTCAATACATTTATAACACTCCCAACACATTGCGGTATCCAAATATTTAAGAGAGCAACCACCAGGGCACTCTACATATAAAATACAATTACATATAGGAATGAAAGTTTAAGATTAATTAATTATATTTACTTACTGATAAAGCTAGTAGTAAGTGCCATATATGTGGATATAAATATTCCAAAAGCTTGTTCCAATTAAATGTCAGCTCTTCATTATGATCGGTTTTATTGTTTGTAATATCAAGATCTTTACCTTCTACGACAGAACTATGTGATTTTATAATTCCAGCTGCAATTGCGCTCGAGCTCTGTAAGCCGAAGCCTAAAATATATTTAAAAACTTTCTGTTTGCTACAATTATCTTTCTTGCACACTTGAACATTACTAGTGAACTTTCTCTTTGGTATTTGAATACTTTCGCCTCTTTGTTTCAGTACAAATTTTAATAACGACTCCCTAAAAACATTAATATCAAACGCTAATTTTCGTTATTATATGTAACGTAAGTTTATGTCATATAATAATCGTTTAATCGTAATAAAAATAATTGCTGAATCATTGCGCTTCGTTATCATTTTAAACGTTCCATCAGTCTCTTAAAGCAAAATCATTTATGAAAAGTAAAAACTTACCTTGAAATTGTGGCACAAGGGCTATGAGATTTAAATAACACTGCACGTAATATAGACATATTACAAAAATTATATTTTGTTTATTATTGGACGCTATACACGTTGATATTCACGTGCTTGAACTATTTCATGCCGTACCGTATGACAGATGGAACCCACTTTAGTAAAATAAATTACAGATTTTTATCTTATTAATAATCACGTGCGTAGTAAATACTGCATGTGATAGAGATCAGTGCAAAATTAAGCAAGATTTACTAATAATACTGTACCAAGGGCAGCGCCATATTTAAATACACTCGCACAGTGGTTTCGTTTAAAAAGTTAATCGCAAGATAGCGCTCGTTGTGCCATCGGTATCTCATATTTGTCTAGCATAAGATTAGATAAACATATATTATCGCTGCATTTCTTTTAAATCGCATCAACACCTTAGGTGACTAGTGACCATATTATGTACTTTGTAAACGGTTTTTACGTATTCACAGTTTATATGCTAGGATGGTGTCCAACCTAGACTTGTGGGATTTGATAAATTAGTTTGGTACAAGTTTGGAATTTCAATACATTTACATGCTTTTAGTACCAGTTAATTCATGTGATACAATTCAAGTAAAAATTACAAATTTTGCTTCTTCCCGCCAAACTGATCCGGACTTGTTCCTTATACAGGGTGTAACAAAAATTCTGGGACACTTTAGGTTTATGGATAGAACGCATAAAAATAAGGAGAAAAAGTCTTATAAGTTGTGGGCGCAACCCATCCCCTATCGAGATACAACCCCTTTTGTAAAAAATTTTTAAAAAATCATATCTTCGAAATGGTACGTCGTAGAGGACCGATTTTGATTGCAATATAACCGGAAGAGACTAAAGTTTACGAAAAATATGTCACTATCTACGCAAAGGAAGATTTAGAGAATGCCCTCAATTTTTCCCAAGTTGTTGCAAACTTGCTACGATATAGGTAATCGACGTAGTTTGGATTAAACAAGAACAAATGCTATTTAACAGCAATAATCGCAGCAATTATATTTTTTTCTATTATCTTTGATCTTCTCCGGCTATATTGCAATCAAAACGGGTGTTCTACGACGTACCATTTCGGAGATATGATCTTTTTTTTATGTTTTACAAAAGGGGTTGTATCTCGATAGGGGGTGACATTTTGACAAAACTTTATAGACTTTTTTTCATCTTTTGGTGGGTACTATCGATACTGAAAAAGTGTCTTAGTATTTTTGTTACAACCTGTATAACCATCGAAGGTTCATCGGTTCTGCTTATTGATTTAGGGTAATCATATATCAGTCCAACAGTTTTCAACTAATTTATCACCAATTTTTTTTAAGGGACTCACAGTGTCATGCCTATCAATGTTATTATATATTTGTCCATTAACTAATCATTTGTTTTACTGTCGCAATGTTACATTCTATAAAATTTGGATTGATGTGCTTTTAATTTAAAATTAATATGTAAGCCTCGTCATATGTATGCCAAAAATTATTTTCTATTCATACTACAACAAAACCGATTAGTGAGAAAAGTTAGAGTACGAGTATTTCGGATATCAAAATTTGTCTTACATCGTTCAATTAATGTTTTCAGTTATAAAATATAGTTTACATATGTGTCGATCACTTAGCAAAACGATTAACAGTATAAAACTGAAAATAGAGGAAGTTGATCAAGTGCGCTCAAAGCATTTCGGAGTTACAGGATTATATTAGAGGAAATCCATATTGAATATAAAATGTTGTGGTTGAATCTATGGTTGTGACACTTAAATTAAAAATAATTAAAAAAGGGGAGTTAATCGATTTGTCCTGTGGACAGCTCATATGCTCGGTTTACGAGGAAAGTAAATTTCTTTAAAGTAACATAAACGCATATGCAGGTTGTTTGCATTGAAATCAACGGTTTTCCTCAACGTCAGTTTTCTTCGAGTTGTTCTGTATGTTAATGATCAATCACTGGAGAGATTTAAAAAAGATGGGGAGAAGATTGAACGATGTTTTAATTATTGTAGTTATTAAATAAGTGAGGTATTAATATGATCATTTAAGGATAAACTACAAGGTGTCCAGCATTAGTTTTAAAAGGGCTAAAGTATTGAATGTTCATACATCCTAATGTGATTATTTCACATAAAACGCCAATTGGCGTACACCGCCATTAAAATGTTAAAGAAATAAGATAACCATCTATGACGGACAATTTTTTGCCTTGTTATGGACAGGATATTCCACCGAAACTAGATCATCGTCTATGTTATTGCTACAAAAATGTTTCATTAGACACCATCTTTATTGTCACACATTCAAAGACACTAGTGTGTATGTCAACCGGTACGCGCATGCTCGCAAATGTTGTTGTTAAGTTTCTATTACAGTCCTGTTTCCAAATTGTAGGATTAATTTCTCTCATAATTAATATTAACGTTTTACTATACCACCAACTATTTCATCGTGTATGTACCTACTTGATGAAACCCATTTTAGAGAATCGAAGCAACGTTTCACTGTCCGTTGTTTTCTGTTTTGGAAGACAATGTTCGATAGTAGAATACATCAAGACCTATCCAGTTCGGTCAAGACTTTCGCATATATCGCTCAGTTGTTGCAACATACCTGAAAAATCATAACTTTCTGAAAAAATGGTTTTATCGTTATTCAAGCATGAACGATCTTCCTATTCAAGCAACTTAAAGACAATAGAATTTAGAATCAGTATTGCGGTAAATGAGCGATGTTTGAATGAATAAAAGTGACTTTTCGGACAGGATCATTGCGTCACCTTATATGGAGGATGATATACAATATACCAAATGATTTTAACGGAATGCAAGAGTAACATTATTCAGTTCCTTTCACGAAATATCAGTTAGTTGTTTCAAACTTTACACTACTTTTACAGTAACAGTAATATGAATTAAGACCCAACAGTGATAATTAAAATTCATCACTGCGTGTCAGCAATAGAACATTTGTTGAGGTTTTGACTCAGCGTATGATGTATTATATCGGGAAAAGGATCGACTGGATTCAGTGATCTCGAGTTTGATACGTTTAAATTTATTTTCTGCAGAAACTGCTGGCTGTGAGTAGTTAATATTCTAGTATACAATCTAAACACCTTACATGTGTCGCCGCCCTACCCCCCCCCTGCCCCTCCCCCGCACACAGACACAAGGTTTGATCTTGTTAGACCTATAAAAATCATCCGATTTCAGATCGTGATCTGTTTTTGTTAGATCAAGATCTTTGAAGAATATGATATCGTACTTATGAGAGGTGATGAAATTATAATTCTACATATACAGTCGATAAACAGTCCGATGAATGGCAATTCTTTCGCAGTTTATCCTGATAAAATATAGGCAGTTTTATACCGGTAGTCCGCTTCTTCTTTGTTCTCTTCTTCGGTCGTCACTTTGATGAAATTCGAAAGACTATCCTCTTCCGTATTATCATTCAGACGTTGAAATAGATTTGACAAATGGCTAATTACGATCGCAAAGCAACCTAACGTTAATATCTAGAGGAGTGGCGTAAGAGCAGTGGCTAGGTATATAACATCAAGGTCCCATGTCATTGCCAGACTCTTGGAGTACTTCACGGAGTACTTAATACTACCCTCCCTCGCGTATTCAAGGCGGGAGCGCGCATTTCAGAGCGGAGGTAATAGCCGCACAGGCAATTAAACGTGGCAAATACATAAATACACGTTATTAACTTTGCGTACAAAGAGGCTGCCAGGGCGATTAGGCCTTTCAAGACTGAACCGTTCACCCTAAACCTCCTCTCTTCGGCAACAAGCCGCAATTTCAGAGCTTTTTTATTCGTTGGATGCATTACCTTACTGATCAAAGCTCTCGTGTTCCTTAGTAAAGTAGTAGGCGTTCTCTTTAACCATTTTTTTGAACGACGATACACGCGTGTACATTATTTTCCGCGAGGAAACCTGCATATTTCAGAAAGTGGAGACCAAAAGTGGCTTGTTACATGTACGAGTCCGAAGTACATTCTAAGTACACTCGTGATTTCAGCAATAGTGATTTTACAAATCGTAGGGAATTGCGCGACGTTCTGAATTTTCTTTTACGTTGTTTCTATCTGTTTTTGTAAAATTTAGCTGCTGGCCTACGGAGATTTACGAAAACTAAAAGAAGGATGTTACTTCTACTGAGATGTTAGAAATAACTTTTATTGTGCAAAAATGAAACTACATACTAATCAAATTGAAATGCTCTTAAAAATAAATGATTCTGCATATCAATCAGCCGGTATAGAAATCGATATTCCGATATTTACCGCGATTTTTATCCGTACGACAGTCGATCCGTTATACGTAACGCATTTTAAATGTCGCGAATAGCGCCGCGAATCCCGCGTTAAAACTGTTCCTCCGACAAAAGCCATTGAGCCGAGGTCACCCTCTTAACCCAGATTCCCGGAAGGCAAGGAGACACTTGCTCGGCGTATACACTTCTCGCTTATCGTTCAGTGTCAACGATAAAGCAATATGAAATCCCGGAATCCCCTAACCGCAAAGCATACGGGATTTTGGAAACCTGCTGGATCCTCGGCGAAAAAGAAAGGAACAGAAGCTCGAGCATAAGCACCATAACTACGACAGTCTGCCGCGGTATGGCGGTAAAAGAATGGTCCAAATGAAGCCTCCTAGATTTCAACACCCTCTTCTCCGACAGCATTCCTCTCCTCTCTCCTCCGCCTCTTCCATTTTCACTCCACCTCAACCCCCTCCTCACTCTCTCTCTCTCTCTCTCTCTCTCTCTCTCCGTCTCGTGTTCTACCACTCGTTCTCTCTCTCTTCCTCCGACACTCAGTCAGAAACCCTCTTTTTCTTTTTCTCCGAGTCCAGCGTTTTCTCTTTCCCTCTCCCACGCGGCTTCTCTTTCCGCGTTAGCCGGTGCCCTCACAATCAGTCGACAGAGTCGCGGCGGGCACGTACCCTCATCCGTGAAACACGCGGTGCAGGTGCCGGGGTGGCGATGACGCAAAGTCAGCGTGGGCCAATGGACTGGCTGCTATAGGCGAGGTGTTCAGTGGGCTACGATTGGGCGTGGCTCGAGGGGGAGCCGTCAATGCCGTGGGGTGGGGGAATGCCGAAGTGTGCCCCGGGGTGTAATATCATACCGCTAGGTGGATAAATAGACGCACGAAACTAGTAGGGGCGAAACGAACGGAACAGGAGAGGAAGAGAAGAGAGGAAGAGGAGGAGGAGGAGGAGGCGGGGGTGGAGGAGGAGGAGGAGGAGAAGGTTAGTGGAGAAGGCTAGGCGGAAGAGTAACCAGGGGATAACGATACAGCCAGAGAGCGAACGAGGTATATAGAGAGGGACAGAGGGAGAAACGATGGGGTGAAAGTACGAGACGAAAACGAGAGCGAGAGAGAGCGGGACGGCGTAGAGGGGACTGGGTGGAGTGGGAAGAGGGAGAGGGGTAGGGAGAGGGAGAGAGAGAAAGGGAGAGAGGGTGGAGGAAATGAGGAAGGGGTCGTGCACAGAGGGTTGCTCGAGGGGGTTAGGCGGAAAGACAGAGATGTGAGACGGCACTCGGTAGAAGGGGACAACGATGTACGAGAGAAGTAAGGGAACGACAGAGACGGACGGAGAGACAGAGAAATTGGGTAGCCGTGCGATGGTCGGGAGACTAGAACAAATAATGGTTGTAGTCAGCCTCAGCTTCTGAGGTATTTTCCACTCGTGCGAGTTATACGCATTTGAGCGCGCTCTGGTTCGCTTACGGCCCAACGATGGACGTTTGTATGCACAGGCCGTGTCGTGGCTTTCACCGGACCATAGTGCTGCCCTGCCACTGAAAATCGCCGGATCCTGCACATTTCCGGCACACGTTGCAATACTCTGCGGACAGATCACGTCCAAGCCAGACGGCCAATCAACGATATTCATATAGTATGTAATATCAGTATACGTGTGCACGTTGTAATCGGACCGTCGGTTTACTGCCGCTGGAATGTGTATACATTCCGCTGAGGCACTCTGTAACTCAATTACACTGAGAATTTAAAACGAGTAGATCTGTTTTCCAGCCGTCGCCGACACTGTTTTTAATCGTAGCACGTCATGCCAAATCAGCGATGATAACGTGTTGTGATATTTTTTCGACGTGTCTACCGATTATGTCTAGTAACGATCTTTCATCCCGTATGTTGTCCTGGAATGTTTTCTACGCGTTTAATTGTTGTTAATTAATTTAATTACGAATATTAATGATTTCGCGAATAAATGCCTGTGCAATACAGTCAGGTGTTTGGATGCGCCAACATTTTTAGAGCCAGTGTATTCTGATCTGGCGTACAATTTTGAACGTCGAGGCTTTGCTCTGATAAAGCGAAAATTGAAATAAATTAGCTACTTGGTGAGAAAATCCATGTTACCGGTACAACCAAAAAACAATCTTAACGGATAAAAGGAGTTTACGACGAGGTAGCGAGTATTCTGGATCCGTCGTAGTAACCCAAGTCCAGTTCGTTACTCTTACAAGAGTCTCTCGTTAGTTTCTCTTTAGAGAAGTACTCGCATCGTCGCGATATTAATAAATCAAAGTCTAATTGGAAGTGCACGAGATTCAGGGATTGTCAATGTATACATATGTATACCCGAATATAGTATATGTATAATGTGGTTGTGGTGTTGCGCAATCTCGCGCGCATTCCTATAAAGTGGAAATTCTGCTAAAATCGCTGCGTTACGCTAGGTTTCGATGATGGAATAATCCGTTGCCACGTAGGAAATTACATTGGCAGACAGGGTTTGAGATAACCCGAGTCATCATCGGGAAAAGCTGGCATGCCTACAGCGAGTCGGTATCATCTCGCATACGATTTTGTAGAATGCTGAGCGCGGTGTGTAGCGAAACAGGATGTTGTCAGCTGAAATTAAATTTTCCTCCTAGAGCGGCGGGTCGCTCGGCAACCTGATATCGTGGGCGTTAAGCTACGTATACATCGACGGTGAACGCAGACAATGGTATCACGAAATGTTCGACGACGTTCACTTTACATGTTCGTAAATCGTCTTATCGGCGTAACGAACTCAAGAAAGATAATGTTACTTATGCATGTATGCACATATAATAGATAACTACTATTTCATTCCAATTAAAGAACGGAGAGAATTTTTATAAAACTTTATCACAGTGATAACAATCTATGTACATATTTGCAAACACATTTGTTTGTGTTACTGGAAATAACTACATTGTGACTCTATTAACATCAAACATAAATTATTCATACCATTGATAACAGACGTCTTTGAACAATTAAAATCTGGTTGATGGTACCGTTCTAAGATCACGCGGTAATTATCTACTTGCTGAATTTCTCGTTCTGCGAACTGTTTTTTATTGGACGAAGAATATACACGCGCATCGCGATCGTCTAATTATTTATAATAATACCTTCTTTAGTTACAGTCGAATCTCGAGTTAACCGTAAAGAATACAACGTTGACGTAATTAACAAGCACAGAAAAGTTGTATACCAGATTAGTTGTAGCGTCATTTAAAGGACGGTAATGTCATCTTCTTCGTTCCGTGTTTCTCGCGTTCTATGGCCGTTCCTTTGTCTGCTCTTTCAACAGTTCTTTCGTCCTTCCCCCTGATACAATCAACTTCAAGGGTGCACGAGAAACGAGGTAGCCATTTATCCGCAACCCTAGGAGTAACCAAGCAGGGAAAGTCCAAGAAAACTGAGTGTTCCGCCATTGTCGCGACTTTTTACAGAAACGAGTTCTCACGAAGCCGGTCTCCAAAGAAATCCGACGTCGTATGAATTGGATCAATATTTTTTCCACGGTTCTTAGAAGCTTACTAATTCCGCGTAAGTTGTGGGTGCTGCTCAAACATTGAAACTAGTTACTTTTTCTGTATCCTTATCAAGCGAGAGCCTGTCGGACTTAATTACGCTTTACCTACGTGCACTCAAAAATTTGGAAAAGTGCATACTGGTTTTGGATATCGACGCTTTCGTAGTTGAAAACTTTAGCGACTCGCATCTAGTTGAGCTGGGTTTTTCTATTACAAGACGAATGAAAATTATGCAACTTTCCGTAACATTTTCTGAGAGTACTTACTTGATTGCTCTTTCGAATTCAGAGAAATGTATGCGTTACAAGTCTAAATAAAGGAAATTTCAAACTTTTAACCATGAAATACTTGTCAATTTCAATAACACTGTGAGAAATGCGCTTGATTGTTGGATAGAAACTCGTATTTCTACGTTGTAACGTTCATTTTCAAGAAGCTAGAATCACAAAGAAACAACGTTCTTCTACGTCAGCGGTATTCAGTTGTAGCTTATAGAATGACGCTCCGAATACATATCGCATCAGCGAATGCCAATGTATTAAGTTAAAACGATGTCGGAAACTTCTTTAACCAGCGCGCATTTAACTTGGACTATCAACGCTAAAACTCTGACGCCTGGTCAAAATGTTATTTTCGTTAATGAAAAAGCACAAAAGTCATATTTTTTTTTATCACTGGCTGAATATTATTTATTCGACGGAAAAAGAACATATAAGTTTTATGTAAAGACCGGTTTGGTGAAACTACGGTATTCATAAATATTGTC
Source organism: Mimumesa dahlbomi (assembly GCA_917499265.3). NCBI lineage: Eukaryota > Metazoa > Arthropoda > Insecta > Hymenoptera > Crabronidae > Mimumesa > Mimumesa dahlbomi. Next base: position 8,465,533 of record OU824127.1, read on the forward strand.
GGTAAGTTTAACATTAACAACTTACAAAGCTGATAAGCAACCGTCACCGAAACCCAAATACATATACAAAATTATCTAATTTTCGAATTAGAAATTTATTCCTTCTCATCGGGATACCATTTTTCCTACAGAAAATAGACCATATGATGTTTTCCCGGAAAAGACCATTATAACAATTAGAAATATGATTATAGCTCGACAGAGTTGGTCCCAAATATTTGGTAAACAGAGTAACTTTGCCACGTGGACAAACATATTATATTCCTGATGCAAGTATTATTCGAACTTCGGCCAAGGCATTGTCACCATTTGCGGTGGCTTAACGTTTGACTTATGAGCCAGGGTCGCTTTCGAATAGACGATTTTTGCCTCTATCTGGCAAATGACAATCTTAACGACCCTTCAACCCGACAAATATACAGAGGGTTGTCGCTATAAATTATGACGAGTATTAGATCGCGAAGCTGTGGGGCGCGACCATCGATTTATTTGAGGTGATTCTCTACATCACTAGGACTCGCCCCCCTTTCCCTCTTTCCCCTAATTCTACAGTGATCCTGTAAGTCTTCGGTCAATGGAATCTATAATTATTACCTCCAACATTGACAGTTGAAAAAATCCGAAATTCATCCGTTTCAATAATGACAATTTCAATTTGTATTTAACTTTAACCGATAGTTGAATTGTAGGAACAATGGTGGTATAATGTGATTTCCAAGTTTTGTACCTGGGATCTATTTAAATTACTGTCTACATGAATTAAAACTCTTTATGTAAAATTTCACTCATATGAGAGTTTCATCGACGGTGTATGTATACGGATTAACACAAAATCTTTGGCGACGTATTTTCCGAAAAAGGGAAAAAGTGTGTGATCGATTTAAATACTGTTATTCAGTTTTAATTTACGCTCGTGGATTTGCCTATCATTCAGTCCCTATACATATTCGATTACATGAAATATCGATGTCTGATAGCAATGAATTACAAATAGAATAAGCATTTGATTGGTTGCGTTTGAATTTCGCGCAATAGGCGTGCACGTGTGTACGATCGTATATGTAAATGGAACGTCGTGCTTCGGAATACATTATGAAAAGTAATAAGGTGACTCGTCGTTGTACCGGGTGACAGGTCTCGTACGAGGACCTTTTTATGAATGAATAGTAATCTGCTGCGGTAAATGCATCTGTTCTCGCAAGCAGGTGCTGCATTTCGATTTGCACGAAAGTGGATTAAGGGCCGGGAACGTTTTTGTTAGGTCACGTGCTCTAGTCAAAATAAATCTGCTCTTGTAATCGGATTTTCGGGACGACCGATAAACTTCCGTATCGTTATGAAGTTTAAACAAGTAGGGTGAAATCATCTGCCGTTCATCATTTTAAAGTGGCAAAATGCCGCGCTATCGTATCTCTTTGTTGGAAAATTTTCACTCGCTAATACGGTGAATGAAAAGGATGGTATGTATCTCTTACACGACATTTCCAACGCTAATTAACTAATCTCCGCCTTCTACCATAGTCGGCTGTAATTAGGAAAAGAACAAAAATGGGACGTACACATTCTCTTTTATTCTTCGGTAAAGCATTGTGTTCCTCAAGCATACGCGACAAAAAAACCGTCGTGTACCGCATAAAATTTTCCACGTTAATGAACAGATATCGTTCTTGAAAATTCATATTTGCTTGGAAAAAGAGAGGAGAAAAAACGCGACTGTAAAACATCGATTTTAAAAATGAACCGTCAATGCGTCTCGTCTGTTATTTACGATATTCGTTTTATCCGATTAACCAATATCGAGTAACCGAACGTTAAACGGAAGTTGACGATATTAAACGGAAAAAAAAATATATTTTCCACGATATGTAAAAAGATAGAACGCTGTTTAACTGTAGGTAGTTCAGGTGTGCGGAACTTTATAAAAATGTTATGAGGAGTTTAATTAGCCGACATTTAATTACCCCGTCTACCACCGACAAAGACGGCACCGTGGTAGGGGAAGACTAATTGCGAAGTTTTCCACTTCGATTTTCCGAGAGGCTGCATGCTGCCGCGCCATTTCTCGCTGTTGTTCGAATTAAACGCGATGCAGTTTTAAACTGAAAAGAGTGCCCCAAGCACACGAAGTATTTTCTACTGAATTAAATGCGACAACCGGGAGGTGAAAAGAAGCCAGGAGGATCAATAAATATATCGGCGGCCTCGGCTACCTACCCTATCGTGCAAGCATTTTTATTCCTCTATGAAATACACGATAATATTCATTAATTGCCTACTAGGTACAAATCGTCTACGTCGGAATTTCAATTGTAGTACGTCTGTATATCTATTTGCGTGCGAAAGTTTGAACACGCGGAAACAACGTATCGAAGTTGATAGAGGTAGCGATTAAAATTCAACATTACGCGAGACATTAAATATATTATAATAATACTTTCATAATTCTCTCGAGGAATACGTGTACTTCATCTACGTTCATACATGGTATATTATTAATCCGGCGAGCGCGATATTCGATTTTTACGTATTACTCTGGAATCATATTCGCCGATATTTATTACGTTTTATGCAAACATCGCATCGATTATAAAACTTCCCTAAAAAAAATTTCATTTCGCCGTACATACGTTCGGCACTCGGTTCGAAGCTGCGAAACGTACGATTCCGTCGAAACCGGCCAGCAAGTAACTTTCGGCGTTTTCGTACAGTCAATTTTAAGTACAAACGTAGCGTCGCCGACTGCATCGCCGGTTTCCCGTCGGACGAAGCTGCAACGCACGTCAAACTCGACGGATGGATCCCGTTATTCGAGCTTACTTCCATCGGATCATGCATGGTCCGGCATACTGGACATATGTCGAATCCTTTTCAGCCGTTCGATCGAATACGAAGTGATTCAACGTAGGAATCCATTTTATCCGTCGCAACCGGAATACCGTGTGCAAAATTTCCTGCATGAATTGTGGATGCGCGAGTTTTCTAAATTCAGTGTGTCTCATTTGTTTTTCTCTTAAAACGACCCGAATGACTGGAGATTCTCCCCACTTCCCTCTTCCCTCCACCGGCGATACGTCGACATTTTTATTTTGCTCCAAGCTTTAATTAAAACCTTTCCCACGACGAGAGCAATAAGTATCGACGTTACCGAATGTATTTGGGTCGAACAGTGAAAAACACCACGACGAAGATTGACCGATTCGATTTTCTGCTAAACTGTTCGCGTCGTTCTAAAAGACCGCTAAAGATGAAATTATTCGATCTTGAGAGGAACGCGTTGAACTCGATTCAAATTCTTCGAGACGTTTTTCCGATAAAATGTCAAGGTCATCTTGACATTCTTAGAAGAAACTTTAGGTCTTTTTTTATATTTTATGAAGCCGAAAACTGCGGACGTGGAAACAATTTTTTGAATTATTCCTTCGTGCACACGGTATAGTAAATTAGTATTTTAACGTTCGTTGCTCGACGTAAGCTACTGGTTAAAAGGAATATTAAATAAATGCCAAATGACATGAGAATAACTGACTAGACCGTTTGTATGTCGATTACGTTTAGCAATACTATTTAAGCAATACTATTATAAAGAAAGGAAAAATCGGAATAAAAAATGAGCAAGTCACCATGTATACGAATCTCTAATGCACATATGTATAATATGTACGATTCACTTAATCATTAGATCTAACGCACCACTCGTATCACGTATATGTTTGTATGTACATACATAAATACGCGAATACTAAGGAATATAAAACTTTTAATAACACATTAACTAAGTAGGCACGTGGAAAATAACGACGCCAACGTGATATTAGGTCTTGTACCTATTACCATAAATTCAAACTGGTTGGACTTGTAACACGATGACGAGACATTTTTGTCCAAATCACAGACCAATTTTTCAAAAGTAGTTACTTCTTTGAATAAATTTAGTTCCTTAATTTCGCTTGCTCTTTTTATTAGGTATTTATAGAGAGACAATTTCATTATTTGCGACCTCGAGAATAATTGTTATATAACTACATCAGGTTTGATATATCAAATCAATTTTTTTCGAAATCGCAAGGTTGGAAACTAACGTCTGTGTTAGTAGGCATAATATCTATCTACAATACTGAAAAGACTGCACATACCATTTCTATTATTGGTTCGTAAAAAACTACACTTAATGAAACAAGTAGATAAGTATTAAGCAGAGGTTTTACGACGACGGTTGAACGTCATTCTGACGGCGACAATAAATTTGAAATGTTTATATTGCACAACAATAATTTAATGCCCTTTTTATTGTTGAAGTTATTGTCTTGACGAAGAATTAAATTACAATGTTCAAGCTTTAATTTTTTTATATAAATCGATCAAAACGGCGTTGTCGGAAGTTTTCATCATTTTTTACTGCGGATTTAAATTCAACGCACGAAAAATGTTAGAAACTTTTTTCGCTTGCAGATCGCTTTGTCCTAGTGAAAGTTTCGGAGCAAGTACCAATAAATACACGCGAGAATATTTGTTACACTAACAATAAAAGATGACATTACTTCACGTTAGTAAATGACTAAGTACCCGAAACGTTACCACCTAAAAGTAGGCATAAAATCCGCAACGGTGCTCGATTTTGAATGTGGTCAGCATTGAGCCGTTGTTCGCGTATTTACACCTACACCAACATTATTTCTCGCGTGTCATCGGAACCTTTGAAACATGAAACCAACTCTACCACGGCGAATTATTATTTCATAGGCAGATTTAATAGCAGCTTGTTTATCGTATGTTTGTTGAATTGAATAAAAACAGGTGACGAACCGCTGCAGATCGCTTCACGGCTGCGAGTAAACATGAATCGAGAGAAGAGTGACCAAAGATGATCCTTCTATTTGTGACAATGCCTCAAAAATTATCGCGAGTGTTCGCGGTGTCCGTAGACTTTTAACCAACAGTGCACAACACGAGTTGTTAGAGAAGCACACGTCACTTTGGTTATAATAACGTCATTAACAAACGTCGTTATAAAATGATGTATATTGTAGATGCACACTACGCGAAAGAAACTATTTAAGATTTTACTACCGGAATTATTTCCAAGTCGATGAATTTTCCAATACTTGATTATATTTTATGGCATTACCGTTAAACCAACCTATTCTTCAGAAAGTACCTACAATTTACGATGACGAAAATGGAAAAAAATAAAAATTGATCTTACGTTTTTGTCTTCCGATTTTACTTGCGTTTACAATGACGTAAAATGCAGGGGAGAGAAGTGACTCAAAATGATTTGCATTCCAGAAAATAATAACAAGAGTAAAGAGATTAGGAGTTTGAATATATTTACAGGATAACAGAAACAAACGATATAACGTTTATATGTCGAAAATATGAAGGTGTACTTACGGTGTTTTAAAACTCGCCGTTTAAATCCCCTGATGTATTATAGCTTTTAAACGACAGTAAAAATATTTAAAAAACAATACATATAAAGCTCGGAATCTCGATGATAAAATTAGACGCGAAAGGTTCGTCTCGTGCACAATCGTATCAATTGTACGATGAAATAATTTCGTCTAGTCCATACTTCGACCCCGAATTTTAAGCAGACACTTTTACGACAACTTTAACAAAATCTCCTTAGAAATGATCCGATTATGTAGCACATTCGTAGCAGTGTAGAACCAATCCTTAGAACTTATCCAACAATAACAATCGTAGCAGTGTAAAACTAATCGTAGAGAACAACTACAAAAATTTACTGCATTCCTTCGTCAAAGTGGATTTATGCAAAACACAAAATCAAACGAACGATGTTGCGACAACCACGTTGCACGTACATGTATCTTCTACAATGCCGGCAGAATAATGAGAATCCTTTTTCTAAGTTGCCGGCAGCGGTCTTATCAATTCCAGAGAGGAATTACGATGGTCGGAAGATATTTCCATAGCCGATAGAACGAGCAGTTTTATTGGTTCGGTTCGCGGATTCGAACGGCACGGTGATTGATTTAATGAAAACCCTTCACAGGTGTCAGAAACAGTAATTTTCGCGGAAGTTAGGGAGAATAGGTATTGAGAACAGCATCGTGGTGGCAGAGATTCGAGCGCGTCGCCAAAGGCCGAAGGACAGCCCTGAAGCGTAGGGGTAGGAGGGTTTGGCGGTGGCTGGGGGAGGCGGGGGGAGAGGGGTCGGTGAGTACGACGAGGGGTGCTCGGTCGAGTGTACGTCGACGCAGCCCTAATTGTTTTACTCCCGTAGCCCCGGCGTCCTCTCAATCTATTTCATCCGTATCCCCGCAGCCACTCTCGTTTCGTCCTGACGCCACCCGCAGCGCCTATCATGCGCCACTAATGCCCTAACAGGTTAACGTCTCGCATGATTATTCTATTGCTCCTCGCCCCCTTCGCGCTAATTCGGACGGCTTTGACTATAATACTTTTTCGCCCTGGGTATTATATCGCTAGCTTTTGGTGCGCGTCCGACGAACAGAGAGAAAATATGAGAGAGAAAGGTTTGGCGAACGAGCCGCGACGAAGATGACGAACGATCAAATTTTGTGTATAATGAAATTAGTTTGTCGTGCGCATGGTAATTTCCATGACGGAAGATGTGTTTATAACTGCGATATACGGATCGAGAATTATTAATCGTATTAAATACATATTTGACGCATTATTCAGTTACAGATACGAGTATGTACGTATGCATGGACGTATGGACCTACGTGTGTGTGGATTCCTCTGTGTAGGCATGTATGTATGTATATCGTAAGCAGGTATGTAACGCATCGCGATAAATGTAAATTTAACGGCTGTATACTAAGTTTATAGACTCTATCATTCGTATAATAATAATTATAATGTTTTACACCCACGTATTACATTGCGGTCGGTGGATTAAACGCGCCGACGTGTTCGAAAATCGAAAACCGTCGGCAATGCGTATACATAGGTACTTGCATTAAATTCGTTTTCGTTCCGCGAAAATATTACGTGGCGGAGGAACATGCACAGAGAAAATCTTTCTATAAAACTACGAACGGTAATTGTAGCTAATTAATTGATGTGAAATTTGATAATATTCCGTTTATAACTGTTACGCCGATAGTTGTGGAAAATATTTAATAAAATGTAACGGAGATTTAATTAACGCCCATCAAACTGCCCTGTAGACTCTGACATTCACGTATTAGCGTTACTATGCTTTGCAACATTTGCGTCACTAAATATGCCAGCCCGCTTAAAAATCGAAAACACGCGGCAGTGAAAATAAAATTCATTCTGACGCAGTGAACAAAACACGTTCGTGTAAATAGAGGCGCAAACTGTACCCACGCATCAAAAATGCCTTTATAATGGTCAAATTTTTTTTAATTACGCCGTGAAATTATAAACGTAGTAGATGTAATTGTGACGTTGAATTTCGTTCATTAACTTTATTAAATTTGTTACTTTACGCTATTACTTTGTATTTCAACGGACATGTATCGCAGGTAATATTTACCAATTTGGCTACCGAAAAATATTCGCTCGCCCTCAGACCCGTTCGTACATATTATTATACATACCCAAGATTTTTTTATCGTTACTTTTGCGACGAATTCATATGTGTCGTGATAGTATTTTCATAATACGGGCTGAGAGAAGCCGTACAGATATTACGAAACAAAATATCCGTCCTGCAAGGAGAATATACATAAATACATACATGTATTATCGTTTAAAATACGCATTTTGCTAGGCCGAATCTTATTGGACAGTAATCAAATATTAAGCGCTGTTATTATAATACTATGTAAACTTCAATCATCACCATTGTCACCACACGCACACATTAGCCGTGAAGCACTGGCGCAATAGTCTTTTTTTTATGGAAACGAAATTAAAATATCTTTGCCATCGGTACTATACAGGATGTGTAAAATGTAGCGGTGCAATGAAGCGTACAATAACAAGTGATTCTGTGAAATAAAGTAAATCGAAATCGCACGTTACACTCTGTTCTAAATTTTGCAATGTGCGTTTCCAATTGCTTTTTTCTATCATATTTGCATACGGTTTATGGACATAAAAATGACTTACGTTGTTTCTGAATTTATACAACGCGGTTTGTTACTGCCACTCTACCTGTAAAAATTTGATTTGAGACCATGACAAAATTGGCATTAGCCACATCATTTTTCATTCTTTTGAGCCTGAGGTGTAAAAACGAAAAAATATTGTTATTTTTTCTGCATTTAAACAACCGATAAGATAACCATAATATATTATCGTTAAATTATAAAAATGAACTTATGTAAACTGTTTTCGAATAGATTCTCCAATATGTAATTTTAGAAAACTAAAACAAAAACACATATTGCCGAATAGATAGAATAGTACATAAAGTGGAGTGGGGTTAGTTGCCCCCCAGTTTTTAGTAAGTTTGGTTTCAACTCGTATATCTTTAATTTGTTTTATAATACTTTAACCTATATTTAAATCAACGAATGTTTGAGTTAATACGCTTTAATTAACATTGACAAAAACGCCAATTTCACTTGTATATTTTAATTTTTTAATAAAATTGCAAAAAATCCAACAACTATGCACTTTTCTTGAAAATGGGGCAAGTGCATAACTGACTATTAAAACCGATTTGAAACCTTATATCATATGATACGAGGTAAATTCATAACTATTGATATGTTTGCTTTAAAATGCTTTTTACCGCATTCAAATATTTTGTTTCGTTTTGGAGTAAAGTAGACGCGCTCTTTGCATGTGGTTCTTTTGAACTAGTCAGCATAAATCGGAGAATTCCCTCATTAATTGGGTAACATCTACGTGGATAGGATGGTATCAACTTTGAGTAGATTACTATATATTAGATATCGGAATTTCTCTCATATTAGTTTAATAAGAGCCCGTTTATGCACTTACCCCACTCCACCTTATAAGAAAAGTGCATAAAGTCATGTAGGTAAGTACATAAAATACAAAATCTCTATGAGAAACATTTTCTTTGCTTTAAATTCATATGAATATACGATCTACTTCGATTCACAGCAAATATTATATAGGCGTAAATTGTATAAAATTCGATGCATGTTCTCACCCTTAAAGTCCAGATAATTATCTCCAGTTCGTAGAATGCATGGATTTATGCACGCTAACATTGCCTTACATTAGGCAAAGTACACAAATGGATATGTTTAGGCCAACTGTTACACCTTAGGAATAAATATCAAAAGAATAATATATTCGATGTACCGAATGTGTACCCGTATAGATTGGAAACCATGCAAGGTTTAAGTAAACATGGGGAACTTTATCCAGAATCGATTCTACGCATCAATAGATGAAAAAATCCGAGAATCTTAGTTGCATAAACCAACCCATATCGAGATACACTCCTCTTTTTGAAAATGTTATTAAAAAAAATATATCTTCGAAATGGTAGGTCGTAGGGGACAAATTTTACAAAACCGAAATTAAACTATCTTCGGAAACTCAGTCTTGACGAATGCCCTTAATTTTTCTCAAGGTGTTAAAAGCGTGCTATCATATAAGCAATCGAAGTTGTATGAAATAAACAAAAATAAATACTAGTCGCAGTAATCGCAACAATTGTACATATTTCATTTTTATAAACTTTAGCCTCACCCGGTAACAATGAAATTAAAATCAGTCCTCTACGACATATCATTCCAAAGATATGATTTTGTGTAAAATTACAAAAACGAATGGGATTTATCTCGATAGGTGGAGGTTTTCTGACGTGATTTTATTATTTCTTTTTCATATATTGATATGTACTGTCAATCTTAAGTAAAAAAGTCTCCGATGTTTGGTTACATCCTGTATAATAAATACACCAGCTTGGCAATTTATTTCTCTTGTTACTCAGCAAATTGTTGAAAATATTGTCCCTTTAGCCGCATGTAAAGTTGAGCACGTCGAATTACAAAGCAATTGAATTCTTGCTCGGCTGCACGGAGTCTTCAATTCCTCGAATACTTGTCAGATTTTTTTCTTTAGTTAGAGAAGAAGTAAAACATTGCCTTAAGTTGACCTGATGAATACAAATTTAGGAAAATTACTTTGGATGATTTTTGGCGAAAGTCCACTGGCTTCGACACAAACATATCCGATACTCCTGTCCTTCATTAGAAGATTAATTCATATTATTGGCGATACCTTGGACCGAGTGTGAAATAAATGCTTGCAATACTTAATATAAGATTGATAATAATAAACTTACTAAAAATTACGGTAAGATTATGATGAGTATACGAAGATAAAAAAAGTAGAGACGTAACAATTTGTGTCGTACTCAACCACGAGGAGGAATTGAAATCTTTACGATCCAACAGAAGAGGGGTTCCTTAAGATTTTTGAACATATCTTTAAACATAGTCTCCTTTAATACGATGATTTCGGCGAAGTGAAAATATCTCGTCATAGTCTATAAAATATTTTGTTAGAACTACAGCAATCGGCGAACGTTGTCTTCAAACTTTCTTCGCCCTAACACATTCGAGATTCTCAAAAATCACTCGAGATGGTAACGATTTTGGTCGGCCGAATCAGTTTCAGCAAGCGTCGCATGATATTTTGCAGGCCAGGTAAATCAATTTTAACAAACCAGCATCGTGGCAACGGGATCGATCAACCAAGTGCGAAGGATCGAAGGAGGACTGTTTTGAAATATAACGTTAAAAATGCGGACGTCACGTCAAGATACAACGATTTATGTTTTATTTAAACTTATAAGTCATAACGACCTGGTATCTATTTAATTTATTCTCGACATATGTATGTGTGGTGGAACAATACAACCGCGGTATACTTACCGCGCGTATCGTTTATCGCATTGATGCAACAAAATATGATATTTCGCACTGCTGATGTAATTGTGATGTATGACTCTCGGTTTTGCATATGCAATATTTTCGTTTCATAAGTAAGAAAATATTCGGGAAATAACAGCGGAATTTTGAAAAATATATATGATTGGTGTGAAGTATAAACGAATAAAGACTGGAAATTTGGAAGGTGATTATGTCATTTAAAAGACATCATTCCCCTTCCTACGACAAACATTCGAAAAAATGGGGTGAAATTTTTATAGTTGGCGCACACAACCACTAGCAGCTCAACTTAAACGAACATATCAATAACCACAGCAATGAAATTAATATCTACACGATAACAAAAATTTATAGAAGAGAAAAACGTGTTTCCGAATTTAATAAACATACGAGGAATGTTAGTTATTATAAATTCTATTCTGATACTAATAATAATAATAGTATTTAAATTCAACCACTGTAGGTGCCCTAAAAAAATACTATTGACAACGTTTCAATATATTCAAGAGTTTTCTATCCAAGCTGTTCTTAGAAAGACAGTAACGCATTCGTTTGAACCGTTGCTACTGTAAGTGCGGCGGAAGAAAAATTATGAAAATAATAAAGAATGGAGATTTGCATGAAAATTTTAAACGTACGCTATGACAAAAGAGGTCATCTTTTTTATCTTATTTACATAGCAACGACTTTTCTTTAAGTGGAAAACATTATTGAATGTACTGTTGCAAAACATAGAACGACGAGCATACTACGGTCGTTATCCTTTGGTATTCCGTCGCTAACTATCGCTAGGATGGGTTGCACGCGGGCAGCTTTACATTTTTCATTTTTTACAAATATCTTTTGTTGAAAATATAAAACAATGTTCACGTCGACTACAAAAACGATACAAAAACAATCAAAGATATTCGATGTAACCGTTCCGTTCGCCGTTTTCCAGTGGTAATCGTTAGGTACGTACGAGCAATTATTCCCGAGAAATGTCAATCTACCCTCAATCTCGTTTCTCATATAGAGTCGGGCTCTTTTCCATTGTGCCGTGACTTTTTGTACACCCTATAACAAGACTATTCAAAGGTATTTTGAAACCCTTTAATACTACCTTACGCGATTATGTATTACCGCGTGTACTTCCGCGGGAATTCCAGCGTAAGAATCGTTACATCCGTTTAATATTACCGGCAAAGTATTTGGGCGAAAAAAATATTAAATGGTTCCGCTCTACGTGGAGCTGCTGCACGCAAACAAAGTGTGAATGAATAAATAGAAGTGTGACGTTGCTTGCGAAAATCCCCGTGGGAATAGACACTTGGCTTTGCGTTTAAGGACGAGACCCCATGGACGGTTTTATGTGTGCGTGCAAGTATACACCGGGAGTGCAGTTTAATGCACTGTTTGCTGTTTGCACTTCGTACTAATGGCCGAGCTTAGCGAGATTTAAATTTGTCGGTCCATGGGCACAGCCCGTAGGGGAGCGGTTCCGGCTCCAGGACGATTTAAACTTCGGCCTTCGTAATAATTCGACCAAGTTACACAGCCTGCGGCTTGCCGCTCTTTCGTCCGAGTTTAATTCTATCTGTTTCTTCTATCCCGTTCTCCCCCTCTTCGCCTATCCTTTTCTTAGTCTTTCTCCGCGGTCGAAAGTACGGTGTCTTAGTTTGGAGATCCACGGAATTTTAATAGGTATATTAACGTTCGCGGAAGCTTGGAAAGTCGCTGGTGGAATCGCGTCCACCGCTTCTTTCCTCGTTCCGTTTTACCGTCGAGAAGTAAATCGGAGCAATTACCACGGCCTGTTTTTCTTGCGGATAATGGGTATAACTCGGCTCTGAATCATCGTCCTTTTGATTCGCGAATGATTCCGTCGATACGCCGTCAGATTGAATTTGTTCGATCTATTAACGCGACTCGAACCGATTCGGTATTATCACCGATAATTTCCGCTATTATATTATATTCATATACAACGGGTGTTACCTAATTTTTAGGAAATCTGTCGATTTTCGCAATATCGACGAGCCTGACTTCCATCTAGTAACTTCCGCGATGAAAGAGCCAATTAAAACTATATCGAATGATTAATTTGATTTTTGTCGCGTGAACATTGCAAAGAATATTTCGTGGACGATGGAATTTAAATGCTGGAATATCGGAATTGCAGATTGATTTTATCAAACGAATTTAACAAGTCATTAATATTGGCGGAAAATTTCTTTGCGCTTCTCTTACCGGCGCGTGAAATGTCGTGGATTTCTAACCTAACTAGCTGGAAAATTAAAACTATATCGAATGATTAATTTGATTTTTGTCCCGTGAGCATTGCAAAGAATACTTCGTGGACGATGGAACTTAAATGCTGAAATATCGGAATTGCAGATTGATTTTATCAAACGAATTTAACAAGCCATTAATATTGGCGGAAAATTTCTTTGCGCTTCTCTTACCGCCGCGTGAAATGTCGTGGATTTCTAACCTAACTAGCTGGAAAAAGAAATACCGCCGTTCCGGCCCGCGTGTCGCATTGCATTTTAACCGTATACGTATATCAGTATTTTATACATATACATATTCGTATACACTTATTCCTTTCTTCGAAACCACTCTGGTGCCGACGCAAAAGCGGACAAAAGTTTTGAGACACATGCCTGAACCTTCCCAAGAAACCTATACATTATAAATGTCGTACTCTCTTTTCCAGCACACGTTTCCCACCTTTTATCGGAGAGAAAAAAAATTTATTCTTGTACATATCTACATGGAGATCGGGATAGCTTGTTTGAAGAACAAAGTAGTTCGACCCAAATCCTCGACTACTTGCATTACTGGTTAAGAGAGATAGCTTAATGCCAAAAGATATCCGACTCGAAATTACAAACAGCTTCAGCAAACGATATTGGTGATAAATTTTACTGGCCAATTTTACTATACAAAGCACCATTGACTCGTGTTGTTGGATTTGTCGCGACTGACCGATCATCGCGTATTTAATTTATGAGGATTTGCAAATTCACACTCAAAGTCTCGTTTCCGAATTCTCAAATCGGCATGGGATGTAAAATCTTTTTCCTTCTTAGTTTCAACAATAATATATTGCATTTGTGAGATGCACGAATAGTACGATTAATAATTCGGCCATGGTCCGCCGCCGGAGATAAATATTTAATATCCGTGTCGGAAGAAGTTTAATTTAATGCGCGCAACGCTTTATTGTACGAAAAGAAAAGGCATTGCGAAGAAATCAATGCCGAAGGCTAACACGCGTCCTTCTTCACGGACGAGCAGCCTCTGGGACAGCTCTCGAGACCTCGACCATGCGAAAACTTTGTCCAAGAATCTAATATCATCCTTGGTTCGCACACATTCTCAACATTCCTTCCTCCGCTAAGACATGACAGAGACTCCTATACGCTATCTAGGTTGTACACATCACGGACGGATTTCGTTTCAAGGTTTCCACTTCATCGTAGAGCCTCGAAGTTCGTTGTTTTTTTATAACATTTTTTCGATATTTAATTGGTTCTTTTGCACGGAATTAAAATACTTTGGAATCTTTTAATACGTAGAAACCGACTTGTTACATAATCCAAGAACGTACAACGAAAAGCGCCTACGAATGGTTGACGGATAATACATTTTAAATAATATTCTATCAAAACAAGTGTATCGAGTGAACTCCAACTAGTAATATCGTTTCGTCGCAAATTCAAACTCGGCTAATCAACGTAAGTTATGTAATGCAATTGATTGCAAAATCAGCTAATCCTTTGTTTTACAACTCCACCGTGTTCCAGCGAACGTTCTAACGTGAAAGGACCCGTATAAAATAAACGACAGCTATACTCGCGGTATAATCGTTCTTCCAGCACCGATTAATTACACCCTCGCCAAACGCGAAAGACTATAACGAACAGTAGGAGTGAAGCAGGTTGCGATAATGGCAATAATAACGAAGAAAATCGTTACATTCGGTTCTACACCGTTTGGGAATTTCGTACATCCAAAAGGTGTCTGTAAAATAAGCACTAAGAGAGAGAGAAAAAGAGAGAGACAGAGAGAGAGACAGAGAGAGAGAGAGAGAGAGCAGAAGGAGAAGAGAGAATAACCAGGAGAGGGAGAGAAAGGAGGATTTGTGGAGGGCCGAAGGAGGGTTAGAGGGGAGAGTGGGTTGCTATCTTAGCCACCACAAAGCAGTGATAACATTTTCCCTCCCGGACAGAAGCCTAGCCACCCTTCTCGTTGCTCCCAGGTCGATATCCGGATAACGCGGGCTTCGGTTGCCCCGGGCAACCGGAAGGCCACGCCCGCACCTTCAAACATGGCCGCCCGTATTCGCAACTCGTGCACCCCCGAGTGCCGCCGGAGGATGAGCAGAGAGGGAATGCAATCGGGGTGGAAAGATGAAACGCAAGGGGCTCGAATTATCATAATATTGGTCATTGCCCGTTCTCCGGATGAGCTCGAGTAGCTGGTTGCTGGAATCTTTTACGCGACGCATCGCATCCGGTTGTCTTTTCTTATTTTCCCCGTCGATCTTAGACAAAGCTACTTGAACGGTTTACACTGTTTAACCCGTTAAACCTGTTTACCCCCGTTTTCCGTCTCTCGGAATCCATTACACCTAATCGTTCGCAAGATCGATTGTAAAGAATACTTGTGTGACGCACGCTAATTACAAATCCTACGTTGTTGAATGACATATACCAACAGCAATGTTTGAACCATAACCGGTAAAGTACCGAAATGATCCCAAGTCCGATCTGCTGTTCCAATAACAGTTGTACCATTTTTTCGATTCTCGTAACTGTTTCATTCAGAACCGATATATTTAGTATCGGGTACATATAAGTAAACGTTTGAAACGCTTGTTTTCAGAACCTTTTCAATCCCTGCGGTTGTGTGATGCGCGGCTTCTTTAAACTTAGAAATAACGTAATAATACGATACTTGTCGACAATCATTTTGAAACGTCTGACGGATTACGGATATATTGATTTTTGCGCTGCGTCACAGATTTTACTTCGTCGTCCGATTTTTTCCTTAGACGGACGAACTGTGAATAATGTAGATAGTCAGTGGGTAGTCGCTAGAATGCCGAACGAAGAATGACAAATGATTCGGAATAGCAGCGTAACTACGTATTGTTTCGGTGATCACTTGCATTCCCGAATAGAAATATCGTAGCAGATAATAATTAATTATTGAACATTAGCTTTAATGTTAGTCGCTGTTTTTATTAGTCGCTTATTTGAATTTCGATTTTGATGAAAATCGATAAGCGCACGATCAAACTTCTAGTAGGACATTTTATACGTTCTAAACGACAGACTTACCGTAAGTATTGTTTCAAAATCGAGCGACGAGCGTCTTAATCCGTCGATTCGTTGGAAAAAACAATGCAAGAAACCGTTCGTGGTAAAAAAATAAACCCTCCAGCGGAGTTTCGCTATCGAAAAGCAACGAGACACAGAATTCATAGTATTTTTTAAACATACATTTCTGTCTGAAAGTAACCGCGTTCTATCAAGCAATTTTCTACAATGGTAAGTGTTTAACCAGACTGTGTTAAACGCTCGGCATTAAACCCAAGTCGGAAGCGGCGACAGCTCTGTGATACGGCGTTCCCATCTGCGGGCGGACGAAAGTGGCTGACAAAAGTGGAAAGAGACGCCTCGCTCGCGACGATTCCAGGGGGAGGCATTCGCGCGTGTATATCGTTGTCACGATCGTGGTTCCTCGGCCGTGTACACCCCTTTAATCGTCCGTCAAGTGTGTGTGCATTCGGAATGTAATATATCCTGGCCGGCACGTGCCGCTCACGTGCCGCCAAGTGTTTGTTTCGGTTTGTATTGTCACCACGGATACAACCGTGCTCCGAAGGCGTGGATCTCGGCCGAGGGACAGAGGCTCGTCCCTTTCATAATTCCTCGTTCATCGGGGTAAATAACGTGCCGGCGGTGCACAATTAGAACGATGGGAAAACGGTTCATTATGTAGCGCACTAATAGCGGTTCGATCTGGCGAAAGTTCCAATCGTAAGTCCGATGGGAAACGTGTCAGTGTGCTTCCGTTTTACGTATTATGTATGTATATCGGATGTCGCGGGTTTCGTACCTAGACGACGAATTTTTATCGACGATCGCTTAGCGAGTTACGCGAAATATATAAACAAAGGGAAAACGAAAACGGATTGTTTGAAATTATTCCAAGAAGCGGATTATTCCACGCCGAACAAACAGTCGTCGACACGTGTCGCTCGTTTTTTTTTAAGCATCATCTCACCTCGACCCTGAATACGACTGCTATCATGTCAGTCGCGTTGTTTTATCACCCACTATTCACCGTTTACGTACGTGCAACGTGTGTTGAGATAGTGCAGTAATAGTTACCTTTACAAGCCTCACAGTCGGCGACGTAACGTATGCATCGTATGCCAGCAGCCACCGGCTCCCATAAATTTCCTCGTCGCACGGCGACACACACAAGCCGGAATGGGGAAGTGAAGAAGTGAGATAAAAAAATATCACGAGAAAGAGGAGAGGAAAAAACGAGACGAAACACCGTTGTCCAGGCATGTGCGTGCAGAAAAGGATCGACGTTCCAACGATAGAAGACGTATGTACCGTATGCACGCGTGTAAAGTGAAAGAGATTAGAGAGGGATAAGAAAAATTCGTGAATATCCGAGAGAAAGACAAAGAGATTAAAAAAAAAAAAAAAAGATAGAAACATGGTTGGCGAGCTCGAAAGCTAACCTGCCGTAGCTGTTGTCTTCGTCACGATCGAGGAATGTAATATCGTCACCCCAAGCGACAAGAGTTGCCTTCGTATCGTCGTTTAGAATACCGTGAGGGTGAGATGCGGGCCGGGATTAAACTGCAATGAAAATCCACTCATTCTCTGCCTCCACAGCTCTCTGCTTCTCTTTGCACGGACTCGCCAGCATCGAAGCGGGTAAACAAGTTATTGCTTTGTACCTGCCGGTGTCTTCTTTCTGCCATTTTCCTTTCATTCCTTCGCTACGCTTGACTTTCGTTGGTACATCGAGCACCACCGCGTTTCTCGATCTTTCTCGATACCTTGAAAGGTGAACGATATCATCTCGATGTCAAAGATCGACGGCGATGATCATGATGATGATCGTTATCATTCTCGTTATTCGATTTGAATTCGCATCGGTCGTAGGTGGAAATTGACTTTGCTCTATTTACGCAATAAGAACATCGGTTATTAGTTTGCTAGTTTGCTGTGACGCCAAGCTCCGATATGTTAATTTTTGATGCATCTGAAATTACGAGCTCGATGCCTGCCACTCGTAGCCTGTCCTCGCTTCGTTTGTATCGTGCCCCCTTTTTATCTCAAGTTGCTTACGTCAAAGCAGGTAAACAAGTCATTTGCATTCATCTTTCTCTTTTGCAATTCTGCGTTCCCTCTCCTCTTCTCCGTGTGCTTCCGCCGCCGGTTCTTTGATTTCCCTCGAACGATCGGAGCAACGATGGCAAATATGTTGACTGTTCCAAATAGGTGCTTTTTATTCCAGCGAAATTTAAACGTAAGCTATTTATTTCTTATCTCTTTTTTAAAATAAAAAACTACCCGAGAACGTTCGTTTAAACGGTAGATTCTAAATTACAGTAAATGCACTGTTCGAGTCTATGAGAATGATGAAAACGAAATCAAGAGTATACTTAACGATACTTTATTGTTGTCATCATTACATATTATTATAAATCTATCATCTTGACACATACAATACTTACTAGAATCTACAAAGACAAGTTTAACGATAGGATGTGTATCATTTTCGTAACCTATAACTAAACATATGTATATTATGGCTTCGGTGTTTATTTAGTAAAGGAACAAAGAGATGTATCGCTTAATTTTCGTCACGGTACGTTAACGCGACGGCTGAAAATCTATGTGATTAGTAAAATATACACCGTTAAAATTAATTGCGTATTCATTGGTGTTATCCTGAAAATTTCGTCGATCTATTCCTTTGAAATTATTCGTCATAATTTTTTTTACACGAAAAAGTTACAGATATATTTTTATAACATATATTCATCGTACTCGAATCCTCTGGATCGTTCAGACATTAATCTTTTATTCGCTTCGATCTTGGTATAAAAGACTACTAGCTCGCTGATTGTTTTGTACCCAAATATTTCGACCAGACGACTCGACGTAGCTGTTTCTCCGTTCCCCAGTGACACAGCTTGGACACGATCTACGCAATTGTAAAATATACCGCGTGTCGCTATCAACTTTATCTATCGAAAACATTTTCCATCGCGCGAGTAATAATCCCAAAGAAAAGTCCCGGGATGATCATGATATTTACACGTTCGTTAGCTGCGACACGTAAGATCAGTGTTTATCTCGCCTCAAGATCGGCAGATAAGCGTTAAATTAGCAATCGTTACAACAGTGTACCTCGACGGAATCTCTGTATCTTCTGCCGTTACTGTTGCAAATTCCCGTTAACACCATTGAGCGGCATTTTTACCACGGACCCATCCACGCAACATAAACCATCCTACGCATACCTGTACTTTATTACCTCGTACTTCACACGTGTAATTAAATAACCAGACGGCATACCTAGCATCTAATTTTATGTGAGAAAAAGAGAGAAAAAGAGAGAAAAACAAAACGGGAAAAGCGAAGAAAAAAACATACAACTAAGGAACGATCGAAATATGTGATGCGACGTGGCGCTTAAAGCGTCGAGTACTTTTCTCTTTTCGAAATGACAACGCAAACATGAATGGCGTATTCAAATAAACGTCCTTTGTATTACTGCTCCTGGGAAACATAAATCTAACAGACTCTTCTTCTCGATGAAACACAGCACTCTCGCGCGTCGAGCCTTATCTCGTAATCGTTATCCCCTATCGAGGCTTGTTTCTTGAGAAAAAAATTCATGGCGGGCTCCGTTTACGCAGTATTAATACACACTTGCTCGTTATGGGCGCGTATCGTCGGTAGATTTCATTGACGGCTTTTCCACCCTCTTTTCCTCATGGTTCTCTCTACGCGGGTGTGTAAACGGGTAAAACCGCCCATAGGAGATCCGGAGCGACGAGTGCTTTCGTACTATCTACAATAAAAATTGTCGACGAGCTTCGCCGCTCTATCACTCGACTTCTTTACACGCGATTACATTAAAATCTTAAAACTTTCATGACCAGAGAGACCTCTTTATTTCCACGTTTAAGCCTTGGCGATGGATTAAAAGAACAATGAACAAGAACAATACCGTACGTCCGCACGAACGAAAAGATTTCACCGATGGTATACAGTAATACAGACTTTGTCGATTGTTTCCATTTACAGTTAGTAATTCGTGCTTTGGCTCTCGTTGATTTTTCATTCAGACAGATTGCATGGCAACACACTTTCAGCGAATATCGTTTAACGACAAAGCCGCTTAAAGTATTTTCAACGATCCCCTTTGACTCGAATATTTCACGATTATTCGTGAATAACTTGAACTCTAGATTTCTGATTTCGAAACGTTCGACGTCGCTTTAAGGGAATACAATTTATCTAATATGCAGACACACGTGTTTCTTCTAGACTTTTTTGTTTTCGTTCGTCAACGATCGTCAGTCGTTTCCGTTTAACATTGAAACAAGGTTCAAAGGGATTCAACGTTTTACCGACCAGTCGATCACAGCCCGGTTGTCATATAGTATATGTATATTCATATCCAACGTGAAAAACTACTAATCGTGACTACGAACATAGATACCTATAATTGAGATAATAAAATATTCACGTCAAATTTCATACACCAAAGACTGGATCGTTGCTAGGCACGTATGTATGTACAATGTTATTCGAAAAATAATTCTTCCAACGTAAATACCGTTGGATTTTATCCGAAAGAGATTTGAAAATAAAATCGACTTAATATACGTATTCGTTCATATTTCATTCACTGATATATTCCTAACAACGATCGAAAAATTCCCAGGATAAGAGACGCGTCAGGGCATCGACTCCGATTCGATCGGTAAAATGTTGAAAAAGTCGAACGTAGGATCGGTGCGCGTATCACAAACGGTCGACAAAATTTGGTTAAACTAGAAGGTGGGATTGACAGAATGGTTGCTGAGAAATATCGGTTATTACAGAACATAGCGACGCGACGGTTCCTATATCTCCCACTACTTGGCTGTATGTATGTATGTACACTAAACGTCTACTTGACCGAGCACGGCCGGTCGGGCGGGAGCTTTACATTAAATCCGACGAAGAAAAATGCCCCCCCGAATAATAGAGTGCTGGGCACATATTTGTCCGGGGTACGTATTTACAATGCCGATATTAATCGACCGTTTACAAACGGGCCGAGCCGGCGAAGCTGTTCCATGGATCAAAAGTGCAACGCGAAAACAAAAGAAAAGCAGCGAATTTGACTCAGGAGAAATCGATTTCCAACGAGGGGACTCGGTCGTTGAAAAACGATTATTACCGCGGTAGAAATTCGATATGTTAAAGAAAGCACTATACTATTGCACTACGCCTTTTTACAATTGTTTTGGTTCTCCATCCTAGCCGCGTATTCTTACACAAGTTCTATCGCGCTATTAAACTTTATTCGTGTACAATACATATATGTATACATATGTATAATGTATATGTATATATATATGTATGTATATCAAGTTGACTCAGTGTAGTCGTTTCTTTGTGGTCTCTAAATTCTTCGTTTACTTCGTTCGGAACTGTAAAACGATTACTTTCATAGTTCGCGGCGTTAATCGGCATCACGCTCGTTCCAGACACACGAAGATTCGTATTCGTTATAAAAGGAAAATTGAAAAGTTTACGATAAAAATATTTCCCTCTCCTATAAACGAATATTTTTGTTTCTCTTTTTTAAAATTTTTTTTTTCCGGAACTCTTACCAAATAAGGACGTTCGTTTTTCATCTCAATTTCACCGTTTTCGATCTCTTCTTTCGTCTTTGGTAAATACCGCAATCTTCTTTCGACGTTACCCGTGCTTCCGGTGCAGTCGCATCGCGGAAGAAAGAGCGGCGTGTCGATATTCGGCAAGGTCGAGCGAATATGCTCGTCTCGCGGTACCGATCCCGTTAATCGAATCGCGAACGACGACGAGTCGAAGCCTCGGCCGCGCCACGTGTCGTACGGTTCCTCGGTCACTGAGTACAAGCACGTAATCGCGGTGAAAACAGTTCCTCGACTCGATTCGATTGGAAAATATCGACGATATCGCGGAGGAGCTCGCGGAATTATACTAATTGAACTCGCAGTTACAGTCCTAGGTTAAAAGAAAACCCGTCGTTTACTCGTCTAGGCAAACTCGTATGTCGAGACGACAGAGGACCGATCGTAAATCCGCGCTTCCCATCGAGGTACACGAGACGTGTCCACCTTTCTATTATTTAGACGAAAGAACAAAGTCGCGGTTGAGCCATGAGATTGAGCCCTGCATGTGTTCTAAACGAGAGGGGAGAAGGCCGACGCCTGACTCCTGATCTCCCTGTGTTCCGACGGGCTGAGATCCAGCAGGCCGCCGCAGTTCTGATCGTTGCCCGCCTGTTTGCCTATCAGAGCGTCGATGCTGAAGTTTCTCTTCTTGTCGACCGTCGTATGACTGGCCGGTATCGTCATGGTCCTCGTCGGGGTCGGATCGAGCTGCCTGAGCGGGGGTGCCGCGATCGGCACCGGTTTGTACAACGGTGGAGGCGGCTCGAGGAAACCACCGAGTTTCAGAGCCTCCAGCGTCGAGGGTGAAAAATCCAACAACGGCAGGCCAGGAGGTGGAGACAGGTAAGCGGCGCCAGGGTACGCCAACGCACCCGGATGACCGCCGCCACCGCCGCCACCGCCACCGCCGCCACCCGTGCAAGGTCCCCGGTCGCCACAGATAGCAAAAGTTGCCATAATCGCTCTGTCGCGGAGAACGTAATGCGGCGGTGGCCTTTTGTATCGCTTCCTACGACGCAGAAAGCTCCCGTTGTCAAACATATCCTCCGCCAGGGGATCGAGCGTCCAGTAATTACCCTTTCCGGGATTACCCGGTTCGCGTGGTATCTTAATGAAGCAATCGTTCAACGATAAATTGTGCCTGATGGAATTCTGCCAGGCTGGGAATTTGTCGTGGTAGTAGGGGAATCGGGACATGATGAACTCGCATATTCCGCTGAGAGTGAGCTTCTTTTGCGGCGACTGAAGAATCGCCATCGTGATTAAGGCTATGTACGAGTACGGAGGTTTTATCAACGACGAGGACATCTTATCGGTTCCGTAGCCCGAAGACGGTTGACCGGACGATCCGTTTTTTTGCTGATTATTCGCCGACATCATCGAATAATTCTTCTTGCTACGGCTTCCGCCACGATTTCTCGAAGAACCGGTGGCCGGTACCGGGGAACTGGGTATTATCGGACTCGACGATGACTGCGATGGCGATAGATCGTTCTTGTCGAGACTCACCGGGTCCACGATCATGCTGCTGCTGTCGGAGTCCCGGTCGCTGTCCGCGCAGCCGTCGCACGACAAATTTGACATTATCATCGTACGCGGTTCCATCGTGATCGCTTCATGGGCGTTTGGTTCGGTTTCGAGAGCGCTCTAATCCGCGAGGCCTTCGGAGACCTCTTCGAGGACACCTCTTCTCATATCTATCCTCTTCTTTTTAAAATCTACCTCTCCCTTCACGGTCGACGATTCGCGAAAATGTAGCTTCCCCGATCATCCGGTACTCGTTTTAGTAATGGAATTGTCCAAATCAAGCACTAAATCCTCGCGAGACCGCACGGCCGTTCCTCTTCCAACATATCTCACCGGCGAAACTGTCACACGCGAGCTCCAGCGAATGCTATCTTACGAATGCTAATAGTTTGTTTCCACAACGATAACGAACGTTTTTTCCTTCCTTGCTCTCCGCCGTGCAGTCACTCGCGAGCAACAGCGCTACACTTCTGGCTGATGCACCGTCAAGGATATCGCCTGCGATCAACTACAGCGACGCACACTAGTACTATCCATCTTTAAATATCTCCAGCGGTTGTCGCGAGCTTTTCCTTCATCTTCGTTCGTGAATTTCCATGCGACTTGGCGAAACTCGTTGGTCCGTGGGGAGCGAAACTGCACGTACCCCCGTTGGCAGGTCCCGGCTCTGGAGCACTTGCTAATCGAACTTCTCCGACTTGAATATCCGCATCGACGGGCTCGATCTTAATTTTGTCTGCTCGAACTCACCAACGTTAACTTGAAACAACCGACGCGAGTAAAGAGTCCTTGTAAACAAACCTCGCTGCGACGCCGATCACCGTTAATCACCGTTAATCACCGCTAATCACCGCTAATCACCGTTAATCACCTTCCTCGCAAGCTGTACTTCATCGGGGGCGCGATATTTGCCCGGCGTGTGTGTACTCGAGGAAAGGATAGTCAGCGACACGAGGTACGCCGGTCGGTGTCGATCGCGCGAGCTGTTTTACGAGGTTAGGCGTATGAAACGCGGTCGAAGCTTATGAGGCGCGATTGCGAGTGTGCCACCACCGTGGAGGATCGTCTGCGAGGCGAAATCGTGGGTCGAATTGATTCGAAGTGACTGCTTTGGTCCTACGTGGGCGGACCGATGGGCGGGCATTTCAACCCCTACCGACGGGGTGGCAGAGACTCCCCACCATTGCCCCGTATCCGGAGCTCCCTCCACCCTTCTCCAGGAGAAGAGGGATCGTCGTCGCCGTTGTCGTCGTCGTCGCCGCCGTCGTCGTCACCACCAACGAGTAGAACCCCCGGAGGGGACGCCGGAGTTAGGAAAATAGCGGGATAGATAAAGGGACTTTCGAGGCAGGCTGGGTAGAGAGGGCGAAATTGTAACACTCCGGGGGCTGCTTTGCTTTGAGCGGCGTGTTAAAGGGACGAAGCGTTACGTTCTGATAGAACGTACGAGCCGCTACTAGTCGCCATACCGATGCCGATCCAGGCTTTCCCTGCTTTCCCTGCTTACCCTCCCTTTGGAATCTTGCTTCGCCGAGGAACCATCGATTTTGATATCGTACACGGATTTACAAGCTACTTGCGACGAAATTTTCAAACAACTTGGCTACTTGGCACGGTTTTCTTTGGTAGGAAAAATACCTCTACCAAGTAGATAATAATGCGTATTATTGCTGAAATTGTTGTTGATAACAATCTCGGGGATTGAATGCGGCATCGTCGCTGGCACTCATTTGTTTTCGCGTTAACCCTCGCGTCGATATTTGCTGCATTTTCTTAATTAATGTAACTTTAAATAAACCTAGTCTATCTGTAAACTAATGTTTACCCGTTCCTTTTCATCGGAATCGCCTTTACGATATGGATAATATGAAAATAGAGTCGTAGGCAAATAGGTGACCGGACTCTTGGAGCATCTCGCGTCGCGGAGAGAGCAATACGAGACCAATTCCTCGCGGATTGCTTTGCTTCGAAAGACACTACAAAGAGACGGACCACTATCGATAAAACCTACGAGGCAACATTGCCATCCTATCGAAAGATAAAAGTGAAAGTACGCTAAACTGAGAAACATCGAGGAACGATTCATAGTTAACGATGGCAGGGTCGTTTCTCTCTTTCCTTCTCTTTCGAAATCGATTAGAAATTTGAAAGAGCAAATCAATTCGTTTATTATCGTTACGTACTTACAACAGGGTGTTAGAAAATATCGGGGGCTTTCTGTCAGGATCGATCGTACGCATCGAAAGGTGAAGGAAAAATAATAAACTAAAGTCGACAAGCCACCTTCTATGGTTACGCTTCTATCGTTACACCCAGTTTATGAAAGAAATGTTTGAAATTTCGCCACTTTCGGTTTTAATATCCAAAGATGTGTCCGTGGGACACCCAAGTTTACGAAAACAAAGTGTAGCAATCTTTGGAAAGGAAACCTCGACGAATGCCCTTACTTTATCTCGAGTTGTTAATAATAAGCGAAAATAAACGCTATTTAACGCCAGTAATCGGAACAGGGTACATTTTTTAAAATAAACTTTGAACTTCCCCGATAATACAGAAATCCAATTCGGTCCTCTATGACCCTACCATTGCAAAGATATATTTTTTTTGTTCAATTTTTCAAAAAGTATGTGCGTACCTCGATATGGGGTGGTTTTTGGTTCTAAAGTTTATAATTTTCTTTTTGATCTTTTGACGCGCACTATCGATCCCGAAAAAGACCCCGATGTTTAGTTACAGCCTGTATCGCAATCAAAAATATTGAAGACATCGAGAAATAGCAACGATTGTAAGTCATTGCCCACCACTACCGGTCGTTCTTCGTTCTTTCTGTCCCAAACACGAGGACGTTGTTTCATTCGGGCATCGTTAAGCAGACGCCTCCGTATTTTATGTATCGCGCTAATCTATGTATATACGAATCGTCAATCGATCAGCGAATATCTGACCGTATTGGTATTTTTGTCGATGGGCAATTGCAGTTCCGCTTCCGATTTCAAACAGAGTCTGCAGCGAATAATCGCTATCTAAATCAGATATGAAGCCGGCACCGATGTGTTCCCATTCCAGGTCTTCGGATTTTCATCGTCGAAATGGAGAACGATACGATCCGTAGGATCGCCAACAGAGCGAGGCAAGCTGCACGCATCACGAGTTAACTTCCCTGAGGCAGCTCAAATAGAATCTGTATTACGCGGCGGCTGTACACGGACAGAGAAAGGGACCCATAGAGAGTGGGAGAGAAATAGAGGACGAGTGACAGAGACGGAGATAGCACCGAGGCGGGGGCGAAGGGGCGGGGGTCTGGTTAGGTGGTAGAGCAAGAGAGAAACCGATATAGAACAGTACTCGAGGGAGAGAGATCGAGCAGAACCAAATATAGAAACAGGAAAGTGAGAGGTAGAGGGAAAACAGCGGATAATAACAGACAGACTGTAATAAACAAGAGAGTAAGAGAAAGAGAATGGGGAACGAACAAAAGAGAGAACGAGGGATGAAAGGGGAAGAGAGAGAGAGAGATAGAGTAGGGGAGTGATATAGACGGATGCGAATCTACCTGGGCGCACTATCGGTTCACAGAGCCGAGCAGAGAGCGAATATTGTGTTTACCCATACGCACGGCTTTGCGATGCAAATAATCTGGTATTATTGCACTTACTCCGCGTACCAGCGAAGCTCTTCCATGACTACCAACTCGTCTCTCTCTTCCTTCGTCTCCTTTCCTCCCTACGCGTTATATTTACGCGATACTCATTATATTGGTATACCGTATTATAACTGCTTTTCCCGTTACTGTAGATGAACGAAGTACAAGATTACACTTTGGATTCGCGAAGCGGAAATGTGATGTCTTCTCCTCTCTTATTGTGTTTTTGTGTATTTATTAACGCGTAAATGATTGTCGCGTACCACAGTATTTTTCTGCTTTCTCTCGAGCACGCCAAATAGATTTTCAATCGATAATTCGATTCGTATAATTTTGTTTCAACGTGATCGATAACATTTTTGATCCAACGTAAAAGCTGTCTGGTAGCGAGACATTCCAATTTAATATAAATATTTTTGAATCTCGGTAGACTTCCCCGGCCTTTTCTTTTCCGAGTATTGGTGGTGGAAGGCGTCGAAAGACGAGGTCCGCCTTTCCCTCTTCCCGTCTCTTGCCGATTCAGCGATTACCACCTTAATCTCAAGTTCTGGTTAGGTTAGATCGTCGAAGGGAAGGAGTAGACGGTGGTATACTCTGCTATAGAACCCTTAGACGTTCGCCATTCACTTCGCGACGGATTGCGGATTCCACGAGTTCCACCATTCGATTCGATTCGATTGCTTCTTATCCTGGACTCTCACGACACCTATTTACTTCCTGATTTCTATCTCCTCGATCCCCGTCGAACAAATCCTAAAGAACTTCCAAGATGAACCTGGACTTATTACATACTCACTTTCAATTTTCTCCTAATACGAACACTTGTTCGCGATTGAGAAGTACGCAATAATTCATATTCCTACCAACATTTTATCACGCATACGTGTAATGCTCACACAATCGACTTAGATATTAATAAACATTTTTCTTTCTGAGACATACAGGGTGTAACAAAAATTCTGGGACACTTTAGGTTTATGGATAGAACGCATAAAAATAAGAAAAAAAAGTCTTATAAGTTGTGGACGCAACCCACCCCCTATCGAGATACAACCCCTTTCATAAAAAATTAAAAAAAAATCATATCTCCGAAATGGTACGTCGTAGAGGACAGATTTTGATTGCAATATAATCGGAAGAGACTAAAGTTTACGAAAAAAATATCACTATCTACGCAAAGGAAGATTTAGTGAATGCCCTCAATTTTTCCCAAGTTGTTACAAACCTGCTACGATATAGGTAATCGACGTTGTTTGGATTAAACAAGAATAAATGCTATTTAACAGCAATAATCGCAGCAATTATATTTTTTTCTATTATCTTTGATCTTCTCCGGTTATATTGCAATCAAAACGGGTCTTCTACGACGTACCATTTCGGAGATATGATTTTTTTAAATTTTTTTACAAAAGGGGTTGTACCTCGATAGGGGGTGGGTCGCGCCCACAATGTATAAGACTTTTTTTTCTTATTTTTATGCGTTCTATCCATAAACCTAAAATGTCCCAGAATTTTTGTTACACCCTGTATTTGTCTACCGACACTACTATAGGGAAAGTTTATTCTCACGTGATTAAAACACTGTGGAAAAAGAAATTCGTAACATGGAGTAAACGATTGATTCAGAAAATACGTGAAAACTCCGAAATTGGAACGTATGCAAGTAGCGTAGCACGCTTTCTTAACGTACTCGCTGTTGTATGACTAACGCTGGCTAGCACTACTGAACTTTGCTACGCTTCGTTTAAACGAGCCGTAATACCGACTGCTTGCCACTGTTAGCCGAAACTATCGACGGGATCTTCTACTGTCGCACGTGTTTCATTATTTAAACGTTCTCATATTTTATAAATAAAATGTACAACTGTTTGCTATCAGCATTCGAGTTACTAGATATACTTGTGCTTGAATAACATTCTTAAATTTGTTTCACAGCAAACCCACCAACAATTTATTATATTTATATTTATACCGAATAAGTGATGAAAAAAAATGTTATATTTTTTAACTTTTCGATAGTAGTAAAAAGGTTTATTTTTCGTCGTTATTGTGGTAAATGACATTGAACGTAGAATTTTCAACGAATGATTCAAACGTGGTCGTTTGATTTCTTCTGTCAGGCTTAATATCCAAGGCAAATACAATCACTTAGAAGGAAAATTTTAAATTATCTCACGAGTTGTATGCGTAGCTAGTCTGCTCGTCTAAAATAAAAGAATCAAAATTATTCTTAATTAGATATTTCTGAGTATTTGAGGTAAGAGAGCGAAAAGAGAATATCGACAATTTCACATTTTTCAGAAAAAAACATGACGTACAATACATTTTTCTGCGTGAGATACATGATACGGGTAATGCCATTTGCCCTGTGACGGCTCACGAAACATTCAAAGTGGGTCGATGAAATAGATCTTGAGATGCCACATAAACCATTTTAAACAAATACTTTCTACTTTTTGAAATTTGGACGTAGAATTATGCACAACATATTTTTGAAAGATTCTGCTTGAACCAAATTTGAAAATTACATTTTTCCATCTCCGGGTCTTTTTTCTGGTGCGCTTTTCTCGAATGCTATTTCACTTATAACAACCAAATGAACTCCGAAGTTGCTAAAGAAACGTATACATATAGATGTTGAAATTTTCTGAAATAAAAGAAAATGTTCGATTTGTTTGAAATATGAAATTTACAAGAAAGGTACTGACAGACTTTTCAAATAACTCGTTCACGTGGTTCTGGTACCTGATGATATGTACACACCGGTGAAAGATTAATTTGAATCGGTTAAATAGTGTAAAGGCCGAGTACGCCAACAAAGTTGAAATTAAACGTGATCAACCCAGACGTGGTTATACTGAAATCCTTCCATAAACAACGATACAACTGCATTCCATTGCAGTGAAAACCCATTTTGTCTTTAACGAATTAATATTTTTCTGGTGATACTAAAAGCCGACGAGCGTAGCAACGAAAGCCCGTATCAAAGAAGTCCGAACGTTCGAGTACTCCGTGTAATCCGAACGAAGCATCCGAATTGATTTTACTCGGCGAAGTTATACAAAAATAAGAGGCTCCGGCGCAATCGTGAGCGTAATAACAGAAACAGTCGGACAACCCAAAGAAACGAGCAAGAGATTCCCGTTCGTTTACGATAAAAACGACAGGAAACCGAGAACAGTATGACCGCGATTACTTGCGCACATCGGGGAGAAAATCCGTAGCGTTCTTTTTCCCGAAGGAAGCTCCAGTTTGCCGTCTTTGAATCGCATAGGTAAATGGCTGTTCTCTTTAACCACATACGAAGAGCTCGGCAAAGGAAGGGATAGGACAGAAAGAACGAAGGAGGCTCTTAGAGGAAAAGAGAGGATCAGAGGCGTGGAGGAGGGTCTCGAGGATGGCGAGGCAAAGAGTGGAGAGAAAAAAAAGGTAGAGTCGCTAGCGGGAAAACGGCGTCTTGGAAAAGGTGCAAAGCCGACAGTATTCTTTGTAGCGGGGATATTCGCCTTGTGCCGAAGACCTCTTCGCACTTCTTTACCTTTTCTCCCTCCTTGCGTCTCTGTCTACTCGTTCTACCCTCTCTTACACCCTCCCCCCTTTCTCCCTCTCGCGCGCGCGCTCTCTCCCTCTCTCTCTCTCTCTTTACGATTTCGACTTCCTTGCTCGCCGCCTCCTTCACCTTCGACGACTACCAGCGCAGCTACTATAACGGCGAAAGCTGCTAGTAGTAGTACCGGCTTACTTCTCCGCCCATGCTGGATCCCTTACTCGACAGGCTCTTTCGGGACGAGATATTTACCAACATCCAAGATGGCGGCATAATCTTCCCAGCTTTTCGTCGAAAGTCGTCGAGTCATCCACGCAGCCAGTCCCTTTTTGCCCGTAAACACTTTCATCGTTCTCTTCTTACCGACTCCGCCCTTCTCTTTTCCTCTCTTTCCCACCCTTTCACGTTCGTCTTTCCTCTCGGAGTCCTTTGAGTCTTTGAGCTTCTCCACTTGGGTCACCGCAAAGCGCCGCGAATAGCAAATTTTTTAAGACCGGTTACGTAACATTCCAAACTTCCGTGGTTTCTTTTCAAATTGACTACTCACACGGTTTACCGTAATCTCCAGCTCCGAATTCTTTCGGGACGTTTCAACTATAGCTTCAAATATTTCACCCGATTTCTCCAGATTTTACAGAGTTTACGGGTTTTATGAATTTGTATGCAGCGTTAGATACGAGAAGGACGATTAAGAACGAAAAAGGGTAAAGTGTTATTGAATAAATATTCTGGCTTCATTTGAGGCGATGTCTTATATCAGATGGTCTGTAGCGAATGGGATAGATGTCTACATATATGTATACGTTTAACAGGACACATTGTTATAGAAATCGAGATGGAGATAGAGAATACACAGTCGGTTCGGAGGAAAAATATTACGTGAAACCAAGCAATGTTAAAATATTCCACGATCGTGAGACTGTATTAATAATTTCATTTCGCGCAGATTGAAAGGTAGAGAACCGAGATACTCGAGACCTCAGCCACGAGAGGAC
Source organism: Mimumesa dahlbomi (assembly GCA_917499265.3). Classification (NCBI taxonomy): domain Eukaryota; kingdom Metazoa; phylum Arthropoda; class Insecta; order Hymenoptera; family Crabronidae; genus Mimumesa; species Mimumesa dahlbomi. Next base: position 8,497,049 of record OU824127.1, read on the forward strand.
CGACAAATTTGAAATTCAATTTGATGCAAATTCCCCGCCGGGGAACACACTTACGGCTAACCGGCGAACAAGATCGAGGATTCGTTGCTTAGCGTGGGGTAAACACTCGTCCCTTTTTACCAGGCTTATGAAATATTGATAGACGTACACACATTGGCATACGTATATAGAGTTTTACGGCGTTAACGATGTCATCATCGGGGTGCGAAACGGTCTCGCAAAACGCGGCACATATGTACGTATATGTACGTACGCATACACACACACACACACACACACACACACTCTCTCTCTCTCTCTCTCGCGGTGAAAAACTCGCGAATGGAGAAAAAGTTTCATTCGAAATATACATATTATATTCAACTAATTTTGCAATAAATAGCTTGCAATAATGCGAAAGAAGAACGTAAAGAAATCAACGCTAATTCCTGTAATGCAGAAATATAAATATTCCGTTGTATTTCTTTAAGTGATATCATGAACATAAAATATTATAATTAAAACGAGTTCATCGGCCTCCTAATTCTTTCATTTGCACGTTCAGCGTGCGTTGCTTTGTTCATATTTACGCGTTGTAAGCTCTTTCATCCGCGCTTTTTTACTAATCAAAGGGGAGACAACGTTTTCCACGTTTAATCTCAGTGACGTCGAGTTCGATGCGTACGCGCCTCGCGTACTGTTGTCTTTCCAATTTTTTCTTCCGTCTGGTTTCACCGCGAAAGGTTTTCTAGCCTGTGTGGCCCCGATCCAGCGGTGGGTTCTTTGAAAAACAAAACCTTCCTGAAACGTGCACGTACACCACGCACATATGCACGTATAATGCATATCCACATCGAACAGCGGAACGGCACAAGTACACGCATTTAAGTCTGCATTATACGTACACGTGTATTTATATGTATAAAGATCGTACAGATGCGAGCATGTGTGCGTATCGAGGAAAGGGATCACAACGGGCCAACGATCCCAATTACAAACATTTCTCGTGGCTTTTCAGAGTTGCATTCGCCGGAAGAGGGAGCGTACATCGTCGGTGCATTTCATAGTTCCCGCACCCTCCGTACACTCTTCTCGTACTTCGACGTGTACCGCCTCCACACAGCTCTTGGCCCAAAAGTACTTTTCGTTTTCGAGTGCGTACGAGCACATGCGGGTTGATTTTCTTCTTTCCCCCCGATTTTTTCTCGCTCTCGTTACGTCACCTTCCGCACAGGGCCGTAAAGCGTAGGGTCAACGGGCCGTGTCACCGTGTTCGACTAGATATCTTGCTTTCCCTTTGACGTGTCACTCTACGCTTTCCCGCGATGAACTTGTCCAAAATATACGATCTTTGCGAGATGCGATCGATGGAAACGCTAGGCGAAAGGTAACGCGCGAATCGCAGTGTTTCCACGGTGTTTCGATTGGAAACGATTGCTAAGAAAACTAGAGGCTGGTGAATTTCAATGAAGCAATCTCGAAGCGAGATGGGGGAGAGCGTATTTGAAAATTTGCGATTACCAGCATCTCTGGGTTCCGTTGTCCAGAGGTAGTGAGCTGGTTTCTATTACATTTTTTTTTATAATAACACCACTGTTTTTTATAACTTATATACTCACATTTTGCAAAAGAATAGAATAAGTGAAAGCGTGACTAATTATCCTGCTTGTGTCAACCGAAAATAGAAGCGAGTACATCTTTTCGCTTAACACTTGGATCTGCAAAATTCTAGCAATCTTCTCGCATTCCTCTTACAATGATTTTACATTGAATCAATTATTATAAGCTTATCAAAATTATTATACATTTACTTCAGATACGAAACATATTCGTGTAACTAATTTGTGAATTCAACCCTGATAACCGACCAACCATAAATGGAGTGGTTCATCCGTTTGTTGCATTTATCTGGAATCGTTTCTTCTTTGACCGTTTATCTGAAACAATGCTCGCACGTCTGACCGGAGAAATTTCATAAACCCAGCCACCCGCTTGTCGTGCAAACCATAGAAATTTCGTTTGGCGTCGAATACACCTGTATATTATTACGCTTTAGCCAAGGCAGGTATCGAAGAAATTTTTAAGAGCGGTCGTTAATCCCGACTGACACGAGGTTGCTGTGTAATCGCAAAAGCAAGGAAAGTATTTAGCTGGCTCGCGAGCGCACCAACCGAAGAACGATGCGGAAAGAGAAAACGAGAGAAAAGCGACAGGGGGTGATAATTTGTTAGCATGCGCGCACCCCAAATGCGCGAAATCCCGTCGAAGTGCGGCTCGTGCGCATTGTTTCCTTGTTTGCCAGGTGTTTCGAGTACTGCGGCCGAGTGGGGGCCACGCCATTGTTACGAGAAGTCGTGCAACCGCTCGACAAAGCCGACGATCTAATGCTCTTTTATTGTGCATTGTGCTCGGCCAAATCAAGGAACGGGGAACACACCAGTCGAGGATCTACCGCTTCAATGCGTCGGGGTGAGGTGGTTCTACCACCACTACGAACTACCCCGCCGAGGACGTTGGAAGTCCGCGACTTTGCGATCCATTTTTGCCCACCCCCCCCCCTTTCTTGGTATTTATGGAATTGAAATTCGGATGAGCGAAACCGCGAAAATCGACGGTAGCTGAATCGAAACGCGAACTCGTTCCAAGCAACCGGGAGGAAAGTTGATGGTCACACTCAGAACTCGTCGGTTACTTTTGGATAGAGCCTACGGCTTTTCGATACGTCTGGATCGCTCGAATAGATGTAGTTTTACGATAAAACCTTCTGTACCGGGTACGTACATATATTATACAACTTCACAGACGACTCGGAGATGCCGGGAATTCGATTAAGAAGTCTGAATAATTCGAGCGTTGGATCAATCCTGTTATCGAGCCAATCGACATGTCTCGATAGATCCGACTTGTACCTGAAATAACCGTTAGAGAATACCGACGTAGCATGAATATTTTTAACGTAGTTCAATAATAAACTTTTTAACATGGAGTAAAATTAAATTTTAAAAATTTTTAATTTCTTTATTTAACTAAAATTAATATAAAAATTATATATATTAAATTTAAAAATTTTCGAACTCGCGCAAAAATTGACGAAAAAATGACATTTGCTGTAAAAAGACAAAGATTACTCCAGTTATATTGACAATTTTTCAATTCACTTTTACAAATCATTGTAGCAAATACTTGAAGCGCAATCTTTATCTCGACATCTTAAAACGCGTAAAACTGTACGCGAGTTGAACTTGAACGCAAAATATAAAAAGGCAGGGTGTCACGAGTGAAAGAGAATTTCATGTGGGGAAAAGATTTATTGGTACTGATTTTGATCACTTCTGGTTCTCTAAATAAGATTAAAAACGAAGAATGGTCGATCCCCACGAAAGATCACCGTAGCCTACCTATTGCGACGGTCATCGCTGATCCATTCACCAGCACGCGATACGAGAGAAATCTGTTGTGGTTGTTAATTGCGTTTGTCGTGATAAAATCTCCCCGATAATGGAAAGCAGATCTACATCGATAAGGTTAAAATAAGAAATTGTTGTATCAAATGTTATTGTTTCGCTCGCAAAACTATTATTCTTTGCCACACGAGACTTTCCACGAAAACGAAATGTTAATATTTTGCACTGAACTGATACGAAGATTGCAATAAATATTCAGGTTACGACAATGTGACAGTGCGACGAGGAATGTTTAATGTAAAAATTATTATTTCTTGTATGACATTTCCACGTCTGATTATTATTAGTCTTCGTTTATCCTTCTTATCATAATACGATGTGTGTGTATTCCTTGTGTCAGTAATTTATATATAAAGGATTTATATAATCCATGATTATTTGTAACACGCCCGAGCAAAAGCACAGCTTATAGAACAATATTTCTTGCCTGACGCGTCGTCGATACACCGAGTAAAATCCTGAATGTAAATGTGATACGGATAAACTGGCACGGATAACGTGTTCCTTATCCTAGACACGGATTACTTCGCGATATAGGCAAATTTGCATTTCGTTTCACCGACGTGCCGCGGTTAATTTCCATTAATCCTCGACAGCGTCTCCTCTGGACGCGCTCGCAGTTTACAAAAAATATCCACTACGAAATCATGCCAAAAAAATGTAAAACGTTTTCGATCCATGATCGTCTTTGTATCGGTAAATTCATTTTGGTCGCTCCTTGGTTCTTCGATGTCAAATCTCGACGAAGAATTTCCCGTCTAACGTGATCGGATCGAAGAGAAATTAGCCACGCTAGTCGCGAGAGGTGTAACGTGCTACTCCAAACAAAAGGTTGAATTTCGAAAATTCCGATAAACGAATAAACAGAGAACGAAACGATCGTCGACACATCGAACACAATTATCGGAGGATTCTTACCTAACTGCACGGAACACGATGCACCAGATACACGATATCGGGCACACGGTTACTCTTTCTACCTTACGCAAGCGATCGACGTCTCCCTCGTACAATCTCCCCCTTCAGCCTCGAACGAGTGCATTCGTGCGAAAAAATATTTATACGATCGCATTGCGCGTGTTTACAATGCAACCGCTGCATGCCCGTGTACGAATAACAGTGTGCTGCAACTGGGACGAGATGACAAGTTTCTTTGAGGACATACACGTGTCTGTTCACAGTGTACGCTATAAAACTTGAACATTGTATGTAAGTACGTACATACATACATATTAGATTCGTGTCTCTTTCCCCCTCGTTTTTTTTTCTTTTGAACGAACGATGAAAGTTATGAAATGGGAAACTTGTATCGATGGTTTGACGCTAAAAATACGAAAATAGCATTGTTCATGAAAAATAGATCTTTATTGGATCGGAATAATTGCTCGCACTTTCCATCGCATTTACTGGCGTCTGAATGATAAAAACTAATGAAAAGAAAGGAAATACGAAAACGTTTGTTAGGCAGAGAATTTCATGGATGGAGAGTGAACACTACTGCAAAGAAAGATTTGTCATCTTGTCCTAACTGAAATAACTTTATTAAAATATTCATGTACCTACCGAGATGAAATGCAAATGATTATGATATAACGTCAGAAAGATTAAAAAGCAATTCTTCTTAAAGGTCGGTAATTGTATTCGCATTGAAAGTGTAATTATTGTCAGTACAATTCTGACTAATTAGTAACACAATATCAAGTTATTCCTTAAACAATAATAAATAATTAATCAACTACTACAGCGTCAAGTACACGTACCGTAAACGGTCGGCGTTAGTCTACACTTACGTGGATAATATAAATTAAGAACAAATACTAAGTGTACCTATCTCTTGCCAGCGACGAACGGGAAAAACATTTCAAACGCAAAGTAACGTCCGTGACGATCTAATCGTTTCGTGACAGATGCAACGATATTTTAACGCAGTGGGCTGACGGAACTTTCGACAAAAATAACTTTGTTTGTTCAGGTATATTATTCACTCATCTTTGTTCTGAAACAAGTGATCAGTAGCGCAACCATAAAAGAAATCCAAAGGGAGTCTATAGTCGAATCTACGTGGTCGGTGTATATCACTTCGATAAAAGTGACAAAAAATCGTTCTCTAGTTAAAAATGTATAAAACTCATATTTTGATTTCTCAAAGTTCCCAATAGTAAGTATTGTTCTAATTTATCGTTATACGAAACTCCCGACACGTTGGTTACACTTCTGACGAGGATGAGCGTGACTAGAATTATCCTATCAAACGAATTAAAGCATGTACAACATACGTGACAACTGTTGTTTGGCGTTTCGGTGATTCGGTGAATGGCGGTGTGGAAACTAAAGCGACACGCCGAAGTTACAACTAATAATTACGCTAAATTATGCGCGTACAGATCTCTTCTTTCAAATCGATATTACACTAACACCGATAACATTATGTACAAATTTATTAAAACAATGACTAGCATCCCTACGACAATCGTACGTACACTCCTGAAAGACGATTCCATGAATCGCCATTGATGTCTCGCATAGTGATCGCATTACTATAGGATTCGATCGTTCGTACCAGAAGATTAACGTTGTAATTCGTTTTGCCGCATAAATTCGATTCATCGATCAAAACTCATTACACTCGTTCGCCGGTACGTCGTTACTTAATTACCTATTCGGAAGTGTTACAACATCGAAACAGCGGTAAGTAAGTAATAAACGGTAAAAGAAACATTCTTCTCGCACCGAGGGTTGCACGATTCACCGTTTCCGACGTATGTATGTATGTATGTATGTATGTATGTATGTATGTATGTATGTATGTACGTGCATGTACGGTGAGACGATTAATCGGTTCGTTGCTCGTTTATCGCGACGCGGTGGTTTCCATAAGCGAAAAACTTAATAACGCAGGTTGCACCGAGCAGGTGTCAACCGCATGCTAAAAATGGAACAAAACATACGAGGCGATCGTCGACCGTGAACGTCCGTAGTCCTTTATAGAAATCGAATTCTCTCCGAGAGAGAAAAATATCATCCAGTCGTAGCGAAGTAGGAGCGACTCGCGGTCGCGTTCGTCATCCGTCAGAGAGGCAGAAGAGGTACGGTGGAAAGACACGAAAGTATGTATTTGGAGATGTCGAAACTGACGTTTATCGATCTCGCAACGTTCAGCGTAACGGACGATCGGTGTGTAGGATCGTACGATCATAATACATGTATTGCCGCTGGTCAAGTGAGAAATCAGTTGAAGAAATCGTCGTCATCGAACGGATCGTTCTCCCTGACGAATATATTCACCGACTCGGATTTCCTGATATACTGATCACCCCTCGACTTGTTATTGTTATTATTGTTTCCAGCAGCATACTTTGCTTGCCGAGTATTCTTCAGGGGCAAGGTGGTGGCATGTTCGGGAACGTTGTCCTCGAGTTCGGATTTAAAGGCAAACGCGTCATCGTCGTCGTATCTCAAGTCACCGTTGAAAAAGGAATCCCGGCGACTGTCTTCGGTAACGAATCCGTCGGCCGTTTGGACAGCGTCCCTTCGCTGCCGGTCGGACGCGTCGCTAGACGCGCTCGCGGTAGGCGTCAGATCGTCCTCGAAATAGCTGGATCGTTTGTTTCCCACGGTCCATCCGTACTCTTTCTGAGTCTCTCTTCTCAAATGATCTTTCGAGCATCTCGTGCCCGAGGAAGGACTCGAGGGTAGCGGTTTCTGATCGGTATTCTCCGGTCGTACTCGTGGCTCGATAGCGGCCAGAGCGACGTTCTCGACGGCGGGTGACTCGACGTGTTGTTTAACGGCCTGCGCAAAATCGTCCTCGAAAGGGCTGTGAGTTTTGCTCTGAGGCTGGCGGGGCTTGTGCCTCGGTATCCTTTTACGATGGAGGCTCTCGGTCTTCGAGTTCGGGCCTTCCGACCAGTACGGTCTTTCCACCCAACTGTCGTACTCCTGATCGCTGCCCCAGTAACTCTCGCGGCTTCTGGAACGTTGGGACGGACGTAGATAAGGATCGGAGTCGATATCGCTACACTCGGACCTAGAGGCACCGAACTTGCCGCGCGGCTCGGCGTAGACGATTTCCGCGTTGCGACCTTCGTTCGCGCTGTTCGGCCTCTTCGGCCAGTGACGCGTTCTACTCGCTGGGTTATTGTACCTAGTCGTGTCGTCTACTGGCCGATCGGAACCATACTGTTCGTCCCAACCGGTCGAATAGTCGTGTGGTCTCTCTCTACTTTCTCGGTAGTAGTAGTAAGTTTCTCTCATAGGATACTCGGAATCGGGCGGACCCGCGGTTGTTCTGCTCCAAAATCTCGCGTCCTCCTCCCATCGTCTTCTCTCGTATTCTCTCCTAGACCAGCGATCTTCCTCGTCGTAACTCATACTTTCCTGACTGCCGAATCGGTCCTCCTCGTTCCATAGCTTCAACTTCCGTTTCCTCTCGCCGTCGTAAAACGCTCCGTGCTCGTGGCCCCAATTCCGTCGTTGCGGCTTCGGCCTTCCAGCACATTTCCAGTGCGCGTCGTATTGCTCCTCGTCGTCTTTGTAGGGCATTTTCCGGTGAACGTAACGTCTCGGTTCCTCCTCCCATTGGGACTCCTCGTGCCACGGCGAGGAATCGCGCGGTCTGTGGCTGCTACTTTTGCTCCATGGCGCCGCACCGCGGCATTTCCTGCCCATTCTGTCGCGCATGCTTCTGTCCCTCTTATCGCTAGGTGTACCGGCCTCGTCGTAAAAAGATCGCTCGTCGAAAGCCGGCCGTTCGTATCGAGGATGCCTGCCGCACCAATATCTACCGTCGCCACGAATCCTTCCGTTACTTTCCTCGCTCTCCTCCTCGTCCTTCCATTCGTTGTCGCTGTCACCGGAATGCCGATGTATGTTTCCCTTGAACGACGGTTCCCGCGTAAACTCTTTGCCGTCCGGCGACCACGGCGATGTGCCGCCCACCGAACGTGGACCTTCGCCGGAAGATCTGTCCGAGCTGAATACACCGGTATCGAATTTCGCCCAATTAGCATCGTCCCTGCTGTCGTCTCGTTCTTGCCTCGCCCCTGCGAACGGACAAAACACGTCTTCGACCCCTGAACTCGATGGTTTCGATTCTATCGCACGTTGCGCGCCAGTGTTCAACATCTTTATTTCTTCGAAAATGTCCATGGCCACCGCTTTCAGGTCGTCATCTTTCTTCGATTGTTTCTTAGGGCTGGAAGGCGATGGAACGGTATCCGAGAAAAGATTTAGTAACTCCGCTTCTGCCAAATTCTTTGTTTGTTGGCTCGGCGGCAAAATAACCGGCGACACGCGCATAGAACTCGATCCCTCGTCTTCGCTCTTTTGCAGCGGTTCCGGTTCGCCTATGATTTCGCGCAGGGCAGCGTACCTGTCGCTGGACGTCGACGTCGAGGGCTTCACCTCCGATTTCTCGACCGCCAACGACCCGCTCGCCTCTTCCGCGTTTATTTCTACCATCACTTTGTCGCCAGTTCCATTAGCGTCGCTACTACTTTTCTCCGCGGGCTCCATCTTATCCTCGATCTCCGTCATAACGTCGACGATTCCAATTTCCAGGTGTTTTCTTGCCGAATTTGACGTGGCATATCCACCTGCAACTCGTGCATTTTCCTTTCCTTTCTCTTGCTCGTGGCTCTTGTTATCTCGATGTCGATCTTGACCTTGGTCCTGATAGTGATTATGATCTTGTTCCTGATCCTGATCCTGATCCCGATCTCGATCCCGATCCCGATCCCGATCCCGATCCCGATCCTGATCCCGATCCTGTTCCCGATCGCGATCCTGATCCTGATCCTGATCCTGATCCTGATCCTGATCCTGGTCCTGGTCCTGGTCCCGAAACCGATGGCGATCCTGATCCTGATCCTGATCCTGATCTTGGTCTTGGTCTTCGGCATCAGCCAGCTGATCCGTTTCGATGGTTAAACTCGCAAAGGTGTCGCTCGTTTCGTCGATCTTCGACGTTGACTCGTCATCTACCATTAAATCTTCGTTGCTCGGTGGCAATTTTACAGTCAGATTCACCAAAGAAGTTATCGATTCCGATGTACTCTCGTTACAAACGTCTTGTTGGACGTCAATTTCCGCGATCTGTTTCACCTCGTCTTCCTCTTCCTCTTCCTCGCCCGTAGTTTCTTCGACCGTACTTTCATCCTTCCTTTCCATTTGTTCCATCTCTAATAATTCTCGAAATACCGCATACTTGTCGTAGGTGGGATCCTGCTCGAACTCGTGGTCAAAGTTCGTCTTAAAGAGAGGCTCGGATCTGACGAAAGGTCTCGGTTCAACGATATTCGGGGGAGACTGCGGTTTCGCGACGACGTGTCCTCGCTTCGAATAAACCGACTCCTCGCTGTCACTGGCGGCAGCTTCTCTGGACGAGTGAGTTGCCAAACACTCTGCCAACTGCTGGAGAGTCAAACTTGTCAACTCCTGGGCGGTCATCCCATAGCTGGTTGCTAATTCGTCCAAGTTCGAAGAGGTCAATTGTCTCAGGGTGATGTCCAACGAGGGCTTTGCTTTCTTCGATTCGGTGGATGCGTTGCTCGTGGTAAAAAACGCGGACAGATTCGTGGTGGGTAACATCGAGCTGAACGAGTCTTCGAACGATGACGTGGTCATCGAACCAACGAAATCGGACTTGGCCTTAGTGTCTGACAGCTGAAAAGGCGGACTAAAATTATCATCGAACTGACCTTTCGTATCTCTCGATGGACTCTTGGGTCTCTCTCTTGTTCTCGTGGGTGAAGGTGAGGCACGGTCACGTTCAGGAAAGTCATAGTGGAAGTATCCGTCTGTGTGCGGTGGCCTCGGTGGCGGTTTAATCGCACCCCTGGCGGCCTGCTTCTTCGGCGGCAGAGGTGGAGGATTGATTAGAACGCCGCTATTTCCCCTCGGAGGAGGTTCGGGTACCAACTCCAACTCGGCGCTCGAACTAGACAGTCGAGAGTTCGCGTCGGACGAGCAGGATCTCAACGGAGACGCCGGCGAATCGCTCGGTAACTTCACTAATCCGTGAATAGGTTCCGTGGGATCTTTTTCTACGCGGTTTAACATCGAAACTCCTCCAGAAGTGGAAACGGCTGGAACGATCGAACCCTTCGTGGCGGCGGATTCTTCTGGTGGCAGAGACACGGAAAGCGGTTGATGATGACTCGGTCTTAGCATTGCTTCCTTTTTCTGCGGTGATTCGGGACGCGCGAGAACCGACTGGATAGCCTCGTTTTCATCGAACCGATCGAAATTCGCAAAGTTGCTGTCCTCGAAGCAATTCCCGTCCTTTGACATCAGATCGCTCTGTACCTTTACCATGTCCAAAGGATCCGAGATAACGTTAAAGTTCGTTGGGAATGTATCACTCGAACTAGTAGACACTAAATCCTTGAGTACCTTCTTTGGAGGATTCTTTAAGTGTTGGAAGAAGTCCTTCTTGTCCACGTACGGTTTGATCAATCCGGTCCCCAGTGGATCCAGTTCCGTGAAAACGTCAATTTGTGGACTCTTTGCTTGAGTCTGAAGGATCACATAGAAAGAACTTAGTGCAGGAATACGAGTTCTAAATCGCGCGGAAATGTACAATTACAATTACCTCTTCCGACTCCTTCTTGGTCGACGGATTCTTTGACAATGTCGCGAGTTCGTCGTCGGTAAAGAGATTCTCGGTTTCTTTGTCGAACCAATGGATCGAGCTCTGCGGAGGCGGTGTTTTACTAGCTATGATTGTCGCCGGGCTAGACGTACCCGATGACTGAGGACCAGGAACCGTTTGCTGTCGTTCTAAATGTCCCCTTTTCGACGACGACGGCGGTGGCGGTAAAATAGGGCGAACAGTCTCTTTCACCTGCAAAATAAATAACACTTGGTCGTAACGCGTTACGTACGACGCAGAAGTATTCTTCGCAGCCTATGCTTAAGTCCGCCGTACAAAAATATTCTAAGGAAAATAATATAAGGAAAAAACTATACTCATCGAACACGTGTAAAATTATTGTTCCGGATACCTTCATGTTTGTAAAAGAGTCACCAAACGGGTCGGTTTCAAAGAGATCATCGGAGGTAGTCGGCGCCGGATTCTCAGGTGTGATTTTGTCCATTTGATGAATTCCTTGCTGCAAGGAATTCAATTCAAATTGCAAATCTAACAAATCTGCTATTACTCCGCTTTGAGAGTCATTTTTCCTATCGGCTGGTTTTTCTATCTCCGAGTTTGCAGTTCTCATTCGCTGTAGCGAGGATTCTGTCCCTGCTGCACCCTAGTTATATGTAATACGTTAATTCAGAAGTAAAGCCGCAACGATATCACAATTAAACCAAGTACACACCATCGTAAAAGGTAGAAGGTGAAAGGTAAATTAAATTTATACTGTTACACTTGTGTACAGAAAATAAATGTCTTCTATATAATAGAAACTATAATGCAATTAACGTGAATTAAAATGTTATTTACTTTAGTATCAGGCGCAGGTTCGACGAAAATTCCACTGGTATGAAGTTTAATTGCGTTGATGGCGTTCTGTGCTATATGTTGTTTTGCTAATTCGATTTCTTTCTTCTTCAGTTCGAATACCACTTGAAACAAATCCCGCATCGCAATCACTACCTATAAAGATTGTTCGTGCGTAATTATTATATTTATATAATATAACACCGGTCTAATTGAAACACTACGGGCAACCCAAAGTCGTTCGCCTACGTAAAATGTAAAAGTCGTTGATACTTCAACCAGAAATGTATACTCCCGTAAACATTTCGCCAAACGTTCGAATCATGCGTTTTCCTAGTCGATTAAGTTTTTCGGAACCGACAGTCATCGCGACACAGTTCGTGCGGCGTCGAAATTGGGACGCAAAGATCGACGGGAAAGAAACTAACGGGAAAAGAACGAGAAACCGTTTCTCGTTGAATAATGTAAGTAATTAGTATCGCTAGCCTCGAAGAATGCAAAACGTTTCTCTCCCGACGGCGATCTTCCCAATATGGAATAAAAAGACCGCGCCAATCATTTGGCCTTTCGCCTACCCTCCGTCGTACGTTACTGGCACCCCTCTTATTTGCGGCGGCTTCACGTTTGCCAAAAGTTCTGGCGGATCAAACGCGACGATATACGTATATGTATGTATGTACGTATGCGTATGTATGTATGTATCGATGTGTACATACATACATTGATGTGTATGTACGTACGTACATGCATACATACATACATACAACATACATACAAACAGACGTGTACGCAGGAGGATTACCAGGTCGTTTACAAGAGGCGAGCGCAGAAATTAAACTTGGAAATTGAATGACGATACACGCTGTTGAATTAATTCGCCACCTGTCGATCAAAGCTTCCTGTCTGATTTAATTTCTACCCGGGTATCGGTGGTATCGAGGCGAGAGCTCAAGTACAGCAATTAGTCATACAGCATCGGAAATAAAAGCCGAGGGGAATCGGACACAAATTTCGAAATGGGCTTTGTTCACTTCACATTGTATAGGTTCCGAGCAATTATTACGGATGCATAAGCACATCTACAGTGGATTGAAAAAATCTGCGTGCCAAAAGAGCGTGAAAAACGTTCAAAGGATGAAAAGTTGCGGTTTGTTTACAACCAGATGTAAAATACAAACTTGATCCTGATCCGCTATGGAAATACGACAAATTCGATTAACATTATGAAAGTTATGCCGCTCAACATTGCGAAATACTGATACCGCATCGACGGATTTTTATTAACAACGGACCATAGCAACGAATAAATGTAACCAAACATTCTTGGCGAGAATTTTACCGTTATGCATTACATTCTCCACCTTTCGTCGATATTAAGTCGACTCGCTGTAACCTGATGCAAACATAGGGCTACACTTTTATTTTGCATTTTATAAATAAATGATCTATCGTTTCGTAAAGGTCTTTTACACTCTCTTTGGAGTACGGCGAAATCTTTGCAGAAAATAGAGAGATTAAGTGAAAAACAATTTCAAGTAATATTGCCAATTATTTAAAATCGATATCCCTACGCTTTGCAAATTGTTAATTCCCCGTAAATTGCTGTGTCGCGCAAACGGACAAGGTTCCGAATTATCAAACGATAATTTCGATATATCGCGGACATAAAAAATGTAAGAGATTCGACGGATTTGAATTTCAAGAAGTTGGCTGGCAATCCCTTTGAACGAGCATGAAGCGAACCGTGGATAATCCGACAACAATCTCCCGTGGCGTATCGGTAGGGCGGTAGGCCGAATCGTATAATGCAATTATTTACATACGCGCTCGGAATTACGGCCACCGGGGTCGATATTGCTTCCCTGGATTGGGTAAATATCATTTTAGACTCCCCCGGCTGCGTTGCCTCCCTTTCGTCGATCGTTCCCAATAACTGACACACTTTAACCGCGTTTCTTTAAAAGTCGTAATCCCGCACGGGCGAATTTGCCGTGTTCAAGTACAGAACAATATGTGCTTCCTTCCTCCGCGCAAATCACTATTCCTTGATGGGTACATTAAACGAGGCGCAATTTACTTCTCTACCGAGTTACGTACATTGTATTTCCTTCTAGTTTCTTCCAGCTCGAAATATGGATTTTAAAACGCGCGGCGTATCGCGAAAGTTACATAAACTAATTATAAGTCGGTAGCGATTCAAAATGAATCTTACTTGACTCGCCGCTTTGTCTGTCTTGATACCAAAAAAACGATGACCGGTGTCCGGTGACCCGAATATATATCCAAACGCCCTCGAGTCGCTCATATCCTGAGCGATGAAGGATATCTTATGCACAGGATGATGATACAGACAATCCTGCAAAGAAATGTTGAAAAGTTTTATCGCGAATCTCAGAGACGCGGGTGGTCGGCATGTTTTACAGCGCGAATGAATTCTTAATGGAAATTGATATTCAACAAATCAAAACGAAATCAAGCTGTCCGCAGAACGTATAGGAGAAGAAGATGTTAATTTTCAATGGAAGAATCGCTGCGTAAGAAAACTATATACATACTAGTATAGTATACATACATATACATATACTATAGAGCATAGGAAAAGTAAATCAATTTACCCCAGACTTCTCATCTCGTAGACGGAGTCCATCTATGCTGACCTGAACAGCGATTCGTTGTTTATGTTCCCCGGCAGCACGAATCGCCATTTTCAGGTCCGCCAAGGCCGCCTGGCACATCCTATCACCACGTGCTTCCGACACTTCCAATATGCCGATCAGCTTCGCCTTGAACGAAACACCCTCCCCAAGAAATCGGGTTGGTTCGTTCTTGACTATAACGGCAAAAAGTTTTAGTTGATACGGTGCTGTGGTATAGAAAATATCTATCCGAAAAAGAACTAATAAAAACGAGCTTCTGTTTAGCGGGCAAAACCGTTCTTAAAAATAAACGTACGTCTATGAAATATATGTACATAGATATACATATACATATAATAATGACCGTTGTTCATGCGATAAAATCGATGTTTGATATCGTTAAGCGTTTTGTACAGACTAACCGCGACGCGTTTTAGTTAGCTGTGACGCTGGATAGAAATTACTTATTTATGGCGCTATGATTTTGAAAATCTGCCAGCACGGTTCCACAAAAATCATTGTCTGGAAACCGCCCGAACAATACGACGAGTGGATTGTGCGGCGACTAATAGAGAAACGTAAAGCCTATCGTATCGCACCATGTGCTCTCGTTGAAACGTCTCTGCGTGTGGGCCCCGCTCAAACGGGTAAAGCAAAATCGTTCTAACGCCGTGATATCGAATTATCGAATTCCAAACTGCAGGGGTTCAAAGCGATCGGACGACGATGGTTCGAAACGCATTAAACCGATATCGATCGACCATAAGACCAATTTCACCGACGCCGGCAGCAGTATAAAATGAGAATTCTTTCAAGTGTCCTCGAGAACGATCTGTCTCATCGTTCCATTACCGCTTCGACAGTGACAGCCCTCGTTCAAACTGTTTCAAATCCAGTCGAATTTTCATCATCGAATCAACGAACTGCTCTCGCTAACTTTCACTCTCCCTTTCTTTCCCATTCGCTTTTAGTCTTACAATTTGTTGATATCTTACGCGCGACTCGTTACAGTCTTCTACCGGTAAACCTCTCGCAGCGTACATGAGGATATTATATCTATACATACATAGACGTAGTATACATATTTAAAGGGTTACATATTCCTTTTCCTCCCTTTGTGTTATTAAAATGATGCGCAATGAAAATATTGCGAAAATATACTCTCCGCCACCGCAACCGCGTATAACAACGCTACCGTTTGTCCTTAAAGAAATATTGCAAAATTCTTCCGCGATAGTTATCGGAGTCTTTTCTATGCATACTTTTCGCAACCCTTCAGAACTCTAACGACCGTGACTGCCGACACATTTGTTTGAACGTACTCATGCGGCTCGAGTGAAGAACACCAACTGTCGACACTTCAGGGTCCATCCGGGTAACCAATTCACCCCCTTCTCTCCTTTTCTGTTTCGAGTCTCTTTTGTAGCGGAGCTCCTTCGCTCACTTCTTCTGTTGCTTTCCCGTGTTTTTTGCCAGATGCGCTCCGCACTTGCTCCCGCCGTTTCACAACAATTATTATTACGCGGAGCGACGCTACGCGCAACAATAGGCCAATCAAAGATGGCGAGACTGGCATTACGGGTCAAAGTACCACTCGTACGTTTCTTCCTGAATAACGCGGTGGAAACGCGATATTGCGTAATCTTCTTATCGTATGCGAACTATGTAGCGCAGTATGCAAGAAACGGTGATGCATTGATCAGCGATAACGCAATTCTACGTAATGACTAATGTTTAGCAAACGAACGTTATTACAATGGTTACCATTTTAATGAATATTAATTACTAGCTTTCCCCTGCTATTTCCCTCGGGCGAGTGTACGTTTAAAATAGAACGATCCGTTGATATAGGTATGTACATTAAATACTCTGCATCAGAGACGCGCAAGATATATTTTATGTTTTTTATATTAATGGCCCGTTTCGGTTTTTTCTACGTCTGATAGATACTACTAATTGAAGCGGGTAAACATTAAAAGCTATCTATCTGTTTTTTTTTTTCATATATATGTATATATGTATATACAGGGTGTCCCAGCTAACGCGCACGTCCCTGAACTAGGTGATAGCTGAGGTAATTCTAATATAGGGAAGTGACGTTCGTAATGCCGTATCTTAATTTATGGCCGAGTTATTAACGAAAAACGATAGCCAATCGGAGGGCTTCGTTGGGCCCGAGCGTTTTCATATACATATATATATAGGTAATTCTAATATAGGGAAGTGTGAAAACGAAAAACGATAGCCAATCAGAGGGCTTCGTTGGGCCTGGCAGCGCGACAGTAGACGGTCTCCTCCAGGAGGGTACTGTGCCAGTAGGAACCGTTGCTCCGCTGGGCCCAACGGAGCCCTATGATTCGCATTCGTTTTTCGTTAATAACTCGGTCACGAATTAAGATACGACATTACGAATGTCACTTCCCTATATTAGAATTACTCCAGCTATCACCCGGTTCAGAGACCTGCACGTTAGCTGGGACACCCTGTGTCTATGTATATACATAATATATACTGTATACATATATACATATATATATTATATATATAAAATTTATATTATAAATTAACGCGAACGAGACTCGATATGAAAATGTAAAATTATTCTGGAAGTCCGTCGAACCATGTTTGAGTTGTGGTGGAACATAAACGTTCGAGTACATGGACAAACAAACATTCCAAAAAACCATTTCTGTACTTTTTAAAACAAATACTTATACTTAGAGATCCATACTTATGTATTGGTAATGTTTGTGAAAATACGGGCGCGAAGCTTTCCTCAAATATACTATAAACTGAATGTTTACCGAAACGGTGCTACGTACATTTCAAAAAGAAAGAAAAAAAAAACGCGTAGCAAATGTAACATTAGCTGGGAATAACCAGCGTCATATGTATGTGCATGCAAGTTTTTCTATAAGACGGGTAAATACCGAAGGGAATGGAAGTGTCTTTCGTCGGGAAATGATTTGATAATACATACATATAAGTTGGGAAAAAAATTGACCGCTCGAGTTTGTTGTAAATGCTGCTTTACATCGGCCCTTGTGGAATACACGTGTATTTGCAAGGATGTCCGCAGTCTAATCTGTATCTCTCAGATACTACATGATCCACAAGTTTTACGATCATCTCCAGAAGAATTTGCAAATTCGGTCATTTCCGTTTATCTCTGCAGTTTGGAATGTTCCCTCTTTGTCCCTTACGACTGTTTCGAAAGATGTATTTTCTTACCCAAGTCTTGACGTTCCAATGAAAACAAAAACTCGAACAATTAACAAACCTTTATTAATAATATTTTGTTATCTCGATCCCTTCTGCCCGCTTACCGTTTTAGGGTTGAACGAATACATGCAGGTAACAAAAATGAAGATAAGGATAAGCATCAAGCGCAGTCAGTTAGAACATCGATATTGTATCGACTGTAATAATAATAATAATAATAATAATAATAATAATAATAATAATAATAATAATAATAATAATAATAATAATAATGTGCGTTGTATTAGCTAAAACGAACGCATTTGTTTGCCGTTACAAATCGATTCGAGGAATATTCAGTCACTGCGTCGTAGAATCATATTTTCGATGTAGAAATTTTCTTCGGATACGGTAATTGTGCGCATACGTGTGAAAACTTGTTGTGTGAAAAAAACGCATAGTCGGACTTGTTTCAAAGGTCGCGAATGTCTTTAGCACGAATTGCGTTGACGAAAGTGTCGGTGAAAAAGTACATATTCTTTTCGAATGTTGCACCTCAGACTTTTGTTTGCTTTGAAAATTTGTGTCCCCGCCCCGTTGACGTAGAATCAAGTGACAAGCACGATCCATCGTCGAGTTAGTCGGCAATTAAATGTAATTAAATCACGATCGAAATTGAAAAGCATGTTCTATCGTATTCGTGGGCCGGTTCTCACTGACAGCCGTCGCACGCGGTTACATAAATCTATGCGATAATTTGGTAAAAGAATGCTCACTACGGTAAACTTGAGCTAACGCGAAAAACGGCATAAGGAGATTAAAATAACAGAATTCGAGATGCATTTAAACCCGGTAAAATTCAGTAGCACATAATCTGGAATGCACGTACGACAGAATACCCGGTGGTTCCATCTGAAGGCTAGAACATACATCATATTCTCCGTGTCGGTAAGATCAAAGGAAACAGGAAGCTCGCGCGAAAACCGCAAACCCACGACAGTTGTTACGAGCGACAAGCCATCTTTTTCTTAGCCGTGCGCATAGAAACGTGGTCCATATACGAATATGATGCGTCAGTGTGTTAATTTACGTCGGTTATCGACTTGCATCGCTGGACTCGAATCGAGCGAGTGCTCTCTTTCTCCCTCTTAAAGGGAGGGAAGCCATATTACGCGGCTCCCCTTGGCCGATCTACACGACGGCACTAAGAACGTCATCCCCCACGTAGAACAGGAATCGCACGAAATAACTCGTAGGCCGATTCACGACACAGGCTTCTCGATTCGAATCACGACGAACGGCACAAAGTCCCGATGGAACTTGGCAAATTTGCACTTGAACGTTTCACGCGAGATTCCGGTGTCCGCGGAGGGTAGTTCTTACTCACACTTGCATGGACTGTTTTTCTTCCGTAAGGTCTGCATCGGTAGTCCCGCGTAGATGACTCGACGGTCTCAGACACAGGAGAAGAAAAGATCACCGATCTTCTTCTCTTTTGGCGCACCCTCGGTCGCCGCACGATCGTGGATACGATTCTCAACACCGACACATGTCGCTCGCACGTCTCTCTCCCCCTCTGTTTCTATGCCTCTCCTTCTCTCCTTTCTCTTCTTTCTCTCCCTCCTCGCCTTTCTCGCCTTTCTCACCTTTCACGCCTTTCTCGCCTTTCTCTCTTTCACTCCAGCCTCCGTCTCTTTTCTATCTTTCTCCCTCGCGGTCTACCTCTCTTTCTCTTTCCCTCTCTATTCGTATGCGTATCTCCGTTGCTCCCTCTGTCTACCCCGGATTAGTGTATTTTCACGAGCCGACGTACGTACAAGATTGGCGCGTTTCACATACGGTCGGTAGTTCCTCTTTTCCGTAGAATGGTCGTACGTTACCGCCAGTTATCACCTAGAGAACTCCAGGATCGCGAGAACGAACTGTCAAAATCGTTTTCTCCTGGTATACGCGAGTGGCGTAAAAATGCAGAAGTGACAGCTGCCTCTGCCGGCACGGGTCACCCATGCTAGCCTCTCTTATTGATCAATAATACACCGCCTAGTACGCGGCGTCGTCGCTTCGGGGCCTCGAAACCTTTCCCGCTACCCGCGCTTTCCATCTACCGATTTACCTATCTTTATCTCCGATTCTAACCACCCCCGATTCAAACTTTATCCTTGAACTTGGCATGATCTCTCTAGCCATAGTAATCGCTTAAAAGACCTACGAAAGTACGACCAGTAATTCCTATTATCCTTTCTTTAATAACAATCATTTTTACTTGAACCTTCGATCTGAAAAGGTTATATCGATCGGCTTATCCCCGTTTCTTTCCTTCGCGCGACAAACTCGAAATTTCTCTCTTATTTTTAAACTCGCTCGGACCTAACCCTACTAGTACAGGTTTATCGCGATGTGCTTCTTAGAGATTACAAACTGGCAAACCAAGTTATATTACGTAGGAAAAATGCTACGTTAGATGCTGATTAAACGGAACGTAATGAAACCCCTTTTGAGATGAATTACATACAAATCAACAGCATTCAGACTGTTTCATGACTTTAGTATTTTCGTATTTGATATAGAACGGTTATATCGCCTAAGCGGCGAATTTATGTGCACTTATTCAGGGTAGTTTATCCTAATACATCAGAATTTATAAATATTCACCTTGGATAATACAGTATGAAACATACACAAAGGACGATACTTACTTAACAATAAGAAAATTAATGTTGTAGACTCTGATCGAAGAATTAGGGGTAGTGATGTTACAAACGTTAGGGATATAATACGAGGCATACATAAGTAAATAATTATATTTCATTCTTGACGAAATGTCAATTAGACCAGTGTAGAGTTATTCGTGTGACAATAGAAAAATCACTTTCATTTCTCGAACAGCAGCGTTACTAAAGACAAATATCCCGGTATCAATCCGCTCGCTGCTGGTGAATCATGAGGAAAGGGTTGTACCGAGAAGAGGTATTTTCGAAAATACACTTCCGTCTAGTTACATTCGTAGCATAAAAGATGGCGTTGATCTGTTGCGCGCGAAATTCAACATCGGGAGTATGAAAAGCATGCCGCTTGTTAAGCGTCACGTTCGAAATAAAAGAAAAGTGTTTTTCTTCTATCACTTTCGTTTACAGACGTAAATGCATATGGAGGAATGTATATGAAAGCTTGTATGTATAACTTCTTTTGTGAAATTTTGATGAAAAATGTAATTATTCGAATTATCATTAAATTCTCATCTATCGGAGCAGATCTATGATCAAGTCGATTTCTAACGATCGTATTTTAATCCGTGTTATCTCGGGAATCATCTACTTTTCAATGTAATGATTATCGACGATAACAAGGTGCAGAATTAAGTGCTGATAATTACGTATTAATGGTGGAGATAAGTAATCGCATAATTGAATCGAAGCACTTGGCGGACGATACAATTTTATAGGCAATTAGTAAAGAAATCTCGGTACTTGTGTATAAATTCTTAAAATGATCCGATTATTGTCAGCGGCTAGTTTTCGCGACGAGTTGAAATTAATGAAAAAATGTCGACGTTACAAATGCGACGGCAATAACTACACGAAAAATAAGTGCAGGCCCGACACAAAGGGGCCCGTATGTATAAAGGTTGTATGAGACGGCGTAGCAAAGAATATTGGCGCGTGTCACGGTCCAGAGCCAGAAGCCACGAGCCATGGCACGCGATGCTGTGTCGATCCAATGGCGTAGAATTTATTTTGAAGCCAACCTCCCGTAAGTAGTCAGTCTTCTAAAAGCTTCGTACCGTACCAAACTTACTTACATATTCCAATAATACTGAAACCACTTGGAAAAGAATACGTCGATTAAAATGATCCTAAGAAATGAATCGTAAGAAAATTGACGAACGTATTATGCCTAGTTGACTAAACGAAAGAAAAATTACGTAACGCGTAGTACGCAAATATGAAAGACGGCCGATAACGTTCGGAACGGGTTATCGGGATAAAAAGAACATTGATGAATGACTTGTTCGTGCGTGGATGAAATGTTTATTGACTCGTCGACGAGGTACGCCGTTGGACTAGAAGCAGAGAGAAGCACGCCGGGTCCGTATGCCGGCAGTGGGCCAGCCAGGGCCGACCGAGGCCCGTCACATCGAAGTCACGAGCACGAGGCACGAGCTTTCAGTTGATTCGGTCAGTTCTGGTCGGTCGAGCACGGTCGAGTTAGTTCGCGCACAGCCGCCGCAGCGCGAGGACGTGCGGTAGCGCCTGTTACGTGTTCTCGTCGGAGAGATTTGTCCCGTGACTCGTCTCTCCACTATTTACTGCCATCAGTTTCTGTAGCAAGCACGTTTAGCTAATTCTTAGATATATATCGATTAAACCCAGTGTCAACCAAATGAACGCACACCATGACGATCCGTAAATACCGCTATTCTCCGTTAACTATTGTCCTCGGATTTCTCCTGGTTCACGTGAATGCCAGATCTTGGGGTGAGTAAAATAACGATCAGTCTAATAAATCATGTGAACGAGACAACGGTATTTCTCGTAAAAACGACTGGTTTTGAATAGTAGTAGACACGGGACGCATCGTCTACCGCGTTGCGGATTGTGCGAGTACCGACTCCATTCACGCGGCTCCGTTCGTCACGTACGCCACTTTTCGCCGACTACTTTTTTCGTGCACAACGTTGAAACACTATTCAAAGGTGAATGAAACAGACCCTCTGTTTCGGTTGAAACGTATCGTTGCGTCGTCACGAAACTTATCGTTGAGATAATCGGTTAAACCGAACCCCGTCCTTACACCTGTTTACGTAACTAATGTCAAACGTACAAGGGGGATAGTACGTACGGCTACGCACACGAACATCAATGAGAAACGACTCTAGTCTCGTTCCAAATATTATTAATCGGTCCGAACAAGTCCGACCGATCGCCTATCGAGTTTCTAGGACGTAGAAACTGTTGTTTCTTATCGTTTTTCAACGGTCATGTTTAAGGTCGTTGCGCTTACCATTAGAATGCAACTGTGCCCGGAATTTGTTTTGAATCGTAACGCGAGTAGCCTCGTTGTTTGACCTTAAACGTGGTCGGTCGATTCGATCATTTTTTTTCGATCGTTGCGAAACAGATCTATCGAGCACGTAGACGGACAATTTCTCGCGACTGCCTGACTTTTTAATCGCGACCATGGAATTTTCCCTCGTCACGATCGAATCCTTGGATTTCTTTCGATTGCTATGAACGACAACGGTATCAATCGACTGGACAGATATTTTTACGATGGAAAAGTAAAGAGCCCCGTCGAGCGTCGCCGATTCTGCGACCGTTCGTCTCGGCACAAGTTCACTCTGTTGTATAACAACAGGTACGAAAAGTAGATTATATAATTCACAGTCAGATCGAGCAATTTTCGTTTAACTTTTTCTTTCTATCTTTCATTCGGTTTTCTAACGTGTCGTGAAATCGGCGACATCTTAGTTTCTTTACATTAATTGCGAGATAAATCGTACGATACCAACGTTGACAACGACCATCGAGTGTTGCCACCGTCCGCGAACTTTTTAATTTGCGTATAAGTTTTTAGTTATTCGTCCGGTATTCTAACTAGGTTTACGGATGGAAACGTTACGTTACGAGTATTCTGCATTTGAAGTTGTAGAATCGAGACTTCTTATCGCAGTGACGTGACAATGTTGAAAAATTAATGTACGCAGCGAATTATAACGACTTTATGAAAAGTCACACGCATCTGAGTCAGGGAAGGTCGAGACACGTGAATAAAACGCGGGTGGAAGGTGAATTGCCGGTGAACGTTGTTTTTGCTTGTTCGGCATTATTAAGTCGAGGAACGATTTCCTTACGTGCGAAGTGAACGTTAAATGTTAATTAATAAAATTACATTGTCATTAATAAATACACTAATTTGACTCTTCGTTCGGTACTTGTTGTATTTGTCCACGGTGCTCGGGGTGTGAACCGTTAAAAGAGTTTTCCAGTTTTTCACAATCGAGCAGGGTTAGGTAGCTAACGGAAGAAGTACAATCGCGGACAATTAAATTCCCCAAGCCATCAGTGCGATATGCATCAGTACGTCAAGTTGGTTAAAAAAAAAAGGGGGAAAAGAAAAAAAACTACTGACAGACTTACCTCGCATATTCGTCGAGAATTCGGTGAAAATCTGGAGGACAATCGTTGTGCGGTGCAAATCGAGGGAAAATCCATTTTCTTTCTATCCCGATGGAAAGTAAGAAATAAAATAGATGGAAGTAAACACGACGAATTATCACACCGTCGAGATGGAAAATAATTCTTTCGTAGACACTGTTTGTTGCTAGCGGTGAAAAACTACGCGACTACGCTACTGACGACAAGGAAACACACGGGAAAAAAAAGGGAAATAATGTGGAAGAAATATTCAATGCTGGAAGCGTATGTAACAGGTTTCCTCCATCGCTTCCTATACGTACATACAAACAAGCTGTTGATCTGCTTACATATCATCGAAGAGCGTACGATCGCTATAAGTAGCATAACTTATTTAATATACGTGACTGTTTGATAGTAATTCGTTGCGCATTGACGTTCGTCTCTATTCAGGTCATTCGAGAGACGAGAAAAATTAGATAATCTTCGACCGTGATAACTTTTACTCCTTCAGAATATTTCCCCGGAAAATATTTTCGAACGGGATTTCCTCGTTTTGTGTCGATCAACAAGCTAATTGCAGCGCAGAAACATATATCGCGTATATCCTGCATCCACATTAAGGAATTGAAATTTGTGCTCGATTCGTAACGTCGGGTCCCCACGCGATATAAACAAAGTTCGCAATAATAGTTGCTACGTTTGCACTATCGTCTACGACGATTAAAATCGTCCGAGGTCGTTATTCTCGAACGTACGGATACGGTAAACATATCTATGTACATACGTAGCGTTCGAGGCTCAAAGTCATTAGCATTCGTCGAAATGATGCGACAAAGTTACGTTAACGACCTGGCGAGTTCCTAATGAAATCATTACGTTTCTTTGCAGATTTGGCTGTAGTGATCGGACGGGAAATCGATTTTTTTGCACGGAATGAAACGCTCACGGGACAGGCTAAAATCGCAGAAGCCGTGTCCTTAGCAGGACTAACGTACGACGACATAACGCGTACCATGTACTTAACCGACACAGATAACAAGAATATTTCTATATTCAGTAACGATCTGACGGAGAAGAATTTTACGTCAAAGCCACTTTATAAAAGTAAGTACATACATAAATACATACATATATCACATACGTACATTCGATGTTTGCTTCCGTTTCTTCGGAGACAGTCGCCGGTGTCATGCGAGAAGTCGTGTAACGAAATCATGAAAAGTGAATTCTTTTTACGCATCGGAAATCTCATAGAAAGCAATGACGCGAGATTCAGACAAGGGAATGAAATTCGTCCATGGCGAATACGTGAACAAGATTCCGCGAATCTTATGCATTGAAAACCTTTCGTCGAGGTCCCGAGTGCTTTTCTATAGAACCGAATAATATATCATGCAGATGTTTAAACTTAATTTAGTACGTAAGTAAGTTAGTAAGTTCTGCACGGCTGACAAAGAGAATCGAAACGAGAAACGCTCGTGCGAAGATTTACACTTCGGGGTATTCTTATATTATGTACGTCGATTACTTTCACATTGTTCCGCATTCGTGTCAAGTTATGCGCATAGACGACAACTGCGTATAGTAATCATAACGTTGAATACAGAATTACACGGCATGTGTGTACATCGTTTCGAAAGTACATATACGTATGTATGTATGTACATTAGGGTGGGTCAAAAAAATCGATTATTTTTTTTTTTTAAATTACACCGAAAAATTGGTTCGTAGACACCTCTAGAAAACTCTCAGCAAAGCTGAGCTCTTAATTTTAATGGGAAGGTCCTCCGCATTATATATTTTATATATTTTACTCAGTCCATTAGAAAAAATTCATATCTTGCTCATAACTTTATCAATTTGCAAAAGTAAATATATAATTTTGTAGGAAATTGTACGCTCTACAAAAAAGGACTCTTATATTTTTACCGTCAATCTCACCATTTAGATGATATTGACGATTGAAATTTGATGATTTTTACACAAATTTGATTTTTGCTTATGAATTTAATAACTCGTGAACCAATATTAATTATGAAACGAGCAAACGTCATTTTGCACGAAATTGGATGCTCTACAAAAAAGTTCTGATATGCTTAGTTGTTAAAATTAAGCGTTTAAGAGATATTGACGACGAATATTTGATTTTAAGAGATATTCGGCGTGAAATATCTCTTAAACGCTTAATTTTATCAACTAAGCATATGAGAACTTTTTTGTAGAGCATTAAATTTCCTACAAAATGACGTTTGCAAGTTGCATGATTTTTCGATTCATATTGGTTCGCGAGTCATTAAATTCATAAGCAAAAGTCAAATTTATCTAAAAATCATCAAAATTCAATCGTCAACATCTTCTAAATGGTGAGATTGACGGTAAAAATATAAGAGTCCTTTTTTGTAGAGCGTTCAATTTCCTACAAAATTATATATTTGCTTTTGCAAATCGGTAAAGTTATGAGCAAGATATGACTTTTTTTCTAAAGGACTGCGTAAAAAATATAAAACTATAATGCGGAGGACCTTCCCATTAAAATTAAGAGCTCTGCTTTACTGAGAGTTTGCTAGAGGTGTCTAGGAACCAATTTTTCTGTGTAATATGAAAATAAAAAAATAGTCGATTTTTTTGACCCACCCTAATGTACATACATGTAATGTATACCGAATTGTTTCGGCGTGTTTACCAACAAACGGTTTCTTGTCTTCAGAACAAAGTAAGAGCTACATCGGAGGGATCGTTTTCGATACGGCGTCGCGTTCGCTTTTCTGGAGCGACGCCATAAAAGCAGAAATCAGAAGAATGCACGTGCCATTGGACAGCCCGCCGGAGGAGCCTGTTCTCCTGCACGATTTAACGGGTAGGAGTCCAGGTGGCATTGCTCTCGACGCGTGTAACAGGTGTGCCATTTATGATGTCTACATAGACTCTCGCCGCAGAAATTCGCGACGTCTAACTCTCGTGCGGCTTGATTCGGTTTAAAAGTTGATCGAGTAGAAACATCTGATTAAGATGAACGGGGAAAAAGAAACGTAATTGTTAGGAAAAAGAACGGGAGCGCGTGGATCACTGATAAATCGTACGTTGTTTCTAGTCACATATACTGGGTAAACAGCAATATTAGCAATCCGAGTGTCGAACGCTCGAATTTAGATGGCAGCGAACGAACAACCATTATTAAAGAGAATCTGTACGAGCCATCGGCAGTGGCGGTGGACCATAGCGAAGGGAAGCTGTACTGGGTCAACGATGTCGAGGGTATTCGGTTTAAGATCGAGCGCAGCAATCTCGATGGTAGCCAACGCGAGCTAATAGTTCACAGCAAGAACCAGCAGCCGCTTTATCTGGCGGTGGACCGCCACTCGATATACTGGTCAGATTCCGTGCACAGAGCTATCTGGAGAATGCCGAAAAACGCGAAGGCCGGAGACGTACCGGAAATATTTAAAAGTTATTTCGAGCGGAATCAAGATACCGATCCAGCGGGGTTAATAACACGTGACAACGTGGGCCTGATAGATTGTGCCGCTATAGAGAAAATGGAAAAAAGGACGAAACAATTGAAACCGGTGCCTTTACAACAGCCTGTAGAATCGTACAATAATTTAACCACTAGCACGGAGGAATCGGAATTGACCACCGAAAGCTCCAAATACTGCCTCAACGATGGCCATTTAAACAAAACGGATGGTACATGCAATTGCAAGCTCGGGTACGTTTCTTACCAAAAGTTCAAGTACTGTTTACAAACCCTAATTCGTATTCATTGAAATAGTTACTCTGTCGACTTATCTATCGAGTTGTGTACACAACTGTCATTTTTTTTTTTAAATATCACATATCAGATAATTCGCTTAAACTGATAAACGAATCGTAAGTTTAGTGATAATGACATTGAGGAAAGAGTAAATTCCATTTGACGCGACGCTTTGATATACTCTTTCGTAGCGCTTCGTAGCATTGAAATTGACAGCCGCGATTCGTTACGGTAAAATTCCATGTTACGATTCTATTCACGCACTTCGGTAACCTATCAATGAATCGTAGGTAGCTTTTATGTCTGATATTACATCACCGCTACCGGCAACAAACATTTCTTGATAACAATTTTTTAACGCCACTCTATCGTAGAATGCAACTTCGAGTCACGATGATGCGTCTGACTCGCCGTTAGACAAATGTCAATCAGAGTAACATTCTTCGGGGCACATTCTATAATTCTATAATAGAATAATTTTCCTGCTTAAACGGTGCGCAGGATAATAGAGAGAATTCTTCTAATAACGCTTAGAAGTATGCACAGCGTATCCGAACGAACGTTGTTAATTTTGTTCGCATTGTTTCAGATAT
The DNA here is from genome assembly GCA_917499265.3 of Mimumesa dahlbomi. NCBI lineage: Eukaryota > Metazoa > Arthropoda > Insecta > Hymenoptera > Crabronidae > Mimumesa > Mimumesa dahlbomi. The sequence continues at coordinate 8,525,259 of OU824127.1, forward strand.
TCCGGCGCGTATTGCGAGACCTCCCTCTGTCACAATTACTGCATCCGAGGCAACTGCAACATAAATAGCCACGGATTACCGGAATGTCAGTGTAAAGGTGCATTTGGCGGTGCGCGATGCGAGAAGGACATGTGCGACGGTTACTGTCTCCACGATGGTCAATGTTCCGTCGAAAACGGAAAACCCAACTGTAAATGTAAATATTCCATCGGGCTCCGTTGCGAAAACGTAGACGACGTTGTTGAGATCTGCGCGATGATCTGCGCATCCAACCAACCGATTCCGGACACCGTTCATGCAAATCCATGCAGGTGCGTCGTTATCCACAAACCATACACGAAAACACATTTTGTGTGACTCTTATGTTCTACCAAACAAGATATGACATTCAAACGAATCAATTTTTAATATATTTATGAGGCACATGGCAAAGAATAAACCTAGAGTCCATTAATTTAAATATGTTGCTTCGGGACTAAGCTTGTGTACGTTTTTTTTTGCATGTTTTTTGTATAGTGGAACAACAATAGAAACAAAAGTAAAGATAATGATAAGATGTATTGATAAATTGGCGGAGTATAGTTTCTAACGGATAGTACAAATTTTTGCAAACAGGTGCACCGAAATGAACCAAACTGCCGCGAGAGTAGTAACGGTCGGTGAAAATATCGAGTACGCGACATTATTACCGATATTCAGTGCCCTTATTGCCGTACTCGTTCTATTGATAGTCGTACTCAGTTATTACGTGAACAAATTACGAAGACGACCGCGAATTAAAAAGCGTTTTGTGGTCAGCAAAGGCGGTGTAACGCCACTCACGTCCAGGCCGCAGATACCGGACAATCAGTGTGAAATTACCATAGAGAACTGCTGCAACATGAATATCTGCGAAACTGTGAGTGAAATATCATGTAAATAACATAGTTATGGGTGTGTGTCCGTGTGTGCGTACAACACACTTGTTTCTGTGCTTAAGAAGAAAAATAGTATTACAAAGACGAATCAAACTTTCCACATTTCCCAAGCACGACTGGCAAACGATAGTTTTATCCTATTTTTCTGTAAAAATACGCGACGCTTGCTAAATTGTAAATAACGACATGATCGGCAGTTGCGTACGAGCATTTTATTATTTATTTGATTCTTTTCAACTGGAATTAAATAAATCAATCTCGTTTTATAAAGTATTTGAGGTACAATGTATTATGACGCATACAGTTGATTGAACTGTACGATGGTACTTAATCATCATCACGGCTACGTAACGATAAATATTCCAAAAACTGACGCTATTCACTTATAGCAGAATTTATTGTTACTATCTGCGCTTTGTTTTTATGTCATTCTACATCATCGATTCATGCTTTTAGCTAGTTGCAAGGTCATGTCATTTCATACTTTGCCGTACGACGCTCATCAAAAACAACAACACGCCAGAAATGTGTTTATATCTCTCTGTTAATGAAGCGACCACTTTACTAATAAGAAAATCATAATTGGTACACCTCAAGCGACATTATTCTGGCGATTCATAAAATTTATATAAAAACTATGCAGCTAGTTTATGTATTTAATCAACGGTGACAGTATTTACTAATCGACTAATTATCGACGACAATTAAAGAGGTCAAAGTTGCTCCGATACACAAGAGAGTATCGTAGAGTTCGGTTTTCTAGAAAAATTAATATTTCAATGACTTTCTGTACAGTTATGATCAGTTAGATTTAATAAATTCACGTATGCACCAACGGTTTTGACTACGATTCACCAAACGTGGGAACCGCTATATCCGTTACGATAAATGACATATAATTTCGCATTTTACCACGGCTTCATTATTCACGCCTCGCCTCCATATGTACGTTATCGGAATTTCCACGCCGAAATCAACTGGTGGATACTTATTACCCGATACTTCATTCTTTTACAGCCGTGTTTCGAACCAAAATTACGTACGACCGTGTCGAGGAGTAACGATACCAAAAAAGAAGAGAAGAATTCCTTGCTGGACAATATGGAAGGAAATTCATGCTAGCATACACTAATATTTCGACGTGCGAACCCGCAAAGACACTTTGGATGCTGCGTAAGGTTACTGGAAAATATAACTTCGCAAAGCTGTTCGCCTGTATATATCACGGGAAGCGGTAACATTGTTGTTAAGTTTGATAATGATCGCGCGAACGCCGTACAATAATAAGTTCCAATTCTTAGATATGAAAGCCAAAGGTCTTCTTAAAAAGTCCTATTTTCTACTGCGTCGTATAAATCACGCAGGGCTGTGTTTACATAGACGTTACGTCAGGTAGCTGTTATTAAGTTATCTTTCGACTTTTCTTTTAGACAACTATAGAAATGTTCTTTCCTTCTTTATTAGGAGAGCGCACGAAATTTCACGTTCGATACGGCATCTTATGCAGTGTCAAACGCTCTGTACTATTTGCTTAAATTTGCTTGTTCTCTTACTTTTGCTGTAACGACTTTACGTCAGCAAATGACGCTCTTCCCGGGCAAAGTAAAAATCAACCAAAAACTTTCCGATCGCAATCCAAGGGTGTAAAAGTTGCCTTAAGCGAGAATTATAATAATTGCTCAACGTACCATTGAGTACATTCCTGATGGATCTTAGATTGCGGGATCAGTAAACCCAATATCATTTCGTTCTCGGTATTTTTCACAAAGAGAAATTATATATTTATGTCGAATCTATTTAGCAATTCATATAATATTAATTTGTACAATTAACACACGGAACAAACATTTCTTTTTATGTATTTACGCATAAAAAATTTACACTTCATTTCAACTCATTTTCGTTTTCAATAGTTCGTTAAGAGTATCGTCATCGTCATCATCTTCGATCAAAATGAGCCACTGTAATTGTAGTATATTAAATATCGCATCTCATCCTTCAAAGTACAACTATCTATAATCAGCATAATGTAACACACTGAAATTCAGTCAGCTTTTTCCTATCAGCATGAACAATTAATTTTCTTGTCCGTTAAACGAACCAGTGTTTTACATTTCAAAATCCATTATAGAAACCAAACCTTGATCTCTACCATAACGAAAAGTGCAAAGATATTTACACTCTTGAATAGTGCTGCAATTTTGTTTGCATTAAAGAAGAACGATACGCGTTTAATAGGACGCATACATATGTATGTACATACGTCTAACTGTCGCACGTACAATTCATGACACGCAAACGTAAATACGTATGTATATACTCTACGCGTACGTATAAAGGCCCCCCGTTCTTTAATTGTAATCGCTACAACGACGTCCCTCACTAAACAGTTGTATATGTTTATATCGGTACAACTCGGACTACCCGGACTACTCGGACTACGTTACAATTTCAAAATCCTGAAATACGTTTAGCAGAAGTTTCCTTAAAGTGCCATTACTATTGAAGTATTTTTTCGGAAATCGCTTGTAAACGTTGCTTTCAATATTGTATGTACCGTAGAAAGACTCTTCGGTAGAAGGAATAATATGTTCATTAGAAAACATGGTAGAGATACTTATAAATTCTCAGACTGGATGATCGTATGTTCAATGTCAAATGGCTGAGTAGATATTGTTCACCAGTTATACTTTACAACAAATTGAGACCCATTTTTAATTCCGTAATATCCACGGTGTGTTCCTTTGTACATTTTCTCAGCCTAACCACGAATCCGACTGCAGAAATTCTCTATCGCCCTTAGCTCGTGAGAACTTTGAGCTTTTCGAAAAACTAATTTTAATAACTTTGCAAAAATAATTTATTAGGTGAATCGATGTACCAGGTAAAGGAGAGTTTCTCAAATATGTCATATTAGTGTATACCTTTATTAAACTCTGTGCGCACGTTGCAATCGGATATTTTATCAATGTATCCAAATTTGACACCGTTCCGACTCTATTTGTGAATGGATTCCCCTTCACAAATGTCCATAGAATCTGACGTTGTGTAACAAATTTCTATTGGACCAACGGTTTATCGTAAGAACGCAAAACCGTCGCGTATAAAATACGCGCATCGAAATTGAAAAACTCGAAATTCTCCAAATCCGAGAGCGTTGTGGAGCACTTCTGCTGTCCGATTTGTGTTTAGAGTGAGAAAGTCTATGAGAGGCACCCCACTGGATGCTGCGAAAAAAAAATGGTGTTGCACAGTGTTATACGCGTATGGGTAGAAAACACAGAGACATCAAGTTTATTGCAAATTGGTCAGTTCTTGTCTTGGTTATCTCGCGATATTAAGAATGGGTGTTACGGAAAGTTTCATGCCTGAATAAAATTAAACTTGAGTAAGCACTATAAATACATTCGGAAAGTTTCCATTTTCAAAAACTACAATTTTTTTTCTTTCTTCAAAACTATTTCCATTTGTGATACATCACGTGTTCGTATTTCTCGCAATATACATATGTATGTGTGTGTATTCGATGAGTATGCGTATTTTGTTATTCTATTGACAAAAGTAATTATCAGTTTTGATATCGGAGACAAGAGACATACGTTTTATTTTTTCTACAAGACGGTTTTACAGAAATCGATTTAAACAAAGTGGGCAGTTACTTAAAACACAAACTTGTATTTATACCAAAGTTATATATAATATTAGTAATATTAGCAAAACAACGATCATTGGTTTACGAGAATTACCCTAAAAGAACTGATACGTGAAGTTTAGAAAAATCTCCGTTTATTATATCATTTATTCTCACGCTCCAATGAATTCCGAAAGAAACCAATGATTGAACAGATATTTATAGTTATTTCTTTTCAACGTCTACTTTCTTCATTGCATTGCGGAATAATGTTCCTGTCGTCATGAAGAAATAACGGAACAACACACATGACGATTTTTCTGTTCCTGCATATGATAGAAGCTACTTAAAAACAGGATCTTTGCTTTTTAAATCTAGCGTATAATTTTTTATGAGATACCTGCATCACTCATCAATCGCGGAGTATCCCGATGTTGAATGATGCATATAAAAAATCGTATTTGGAAAATAGCCCTCTCCCAGACACTCATCCTCAGAGCAGGGATAGTGAATTTATGGTGAAAGGTTTATATTCCTCAATCGCGAAGCGTTGGTGCATTATGTGCAACATGTTTGTATATTACGTTACTTTGTGACCTTCGAGTAACAAAAATGTTTATTTATTAAAAAAAGTGAAACGTACAACTGACAATAGCATACCATACTTTTATTTATTTTTGTTCAATTGTACTTACATAGAATGCATCATATCATTCTGTAATAACATCGACAACTATTTAATACTTAAATCATGTTCAATGATGCTATCACCAACCATGCGTAAGAAATACTTTTTAACGCTTGTTTTATTGATAAGAAGACAAGAAGAAACATTTCACGAATACAAATCATGTACTAAACATTTTGCATACTGTGCATCCTCCTACAACGATTATAATGTTGAGTATTGTTGTATACAAACAAAACAAGAAATAAACTTAAGTATGTATTAATATGTCTCTTGTATATTTACCCATTAAATATTTTTAATGGAAGCTATTTAGTAATTAACCAAAAATTTTTCAAAACCTGTTATGACATAATTCTCCTCTACTGACGATACAAGAATATTTTTGTGTTCCATAGATCCATTGTCATATGTTCAATATTTTTGGTAATGAGATATTTATAATTTCTGTATCAAAGATTAGTCTATTTCATAGGGGGTTGCCGTTTAGAGCCGAAGGTGCATGATTTTCGACAGAAAAATAGTAGTCGCCTATCCTGCAACCCCTTAGGATTAGAAAAAGTTATTTTTTCGAATCGCACATGTTCCTTTTTATTTAAGGTAGAAATTAAGCGTTTTCGGTACAAAAAGATGCCATTACTAAAGAGCTTTTTCTTACTCTCCTATAAAAAGTCAATGCTATATCTCACGATAAAATACGTCTTGGATTACAGATTTTATGTGATTTGTTCTATGTCAAATGGATTTCCAATTACAGTTAAAAGCACCTTTTAATAGCATCGCTACGGGCCACTTTATTTAATAGAAAATGAATCATATATTAGATAATTTTAAAAAGAGCAAAAATTTGTAAACTTTTAGAGAATGTAGAAGACTGAGCAATGAATAAAAAAAAATCAAGTATTTCTGAAACTGTGTGGCGAAAATAAGTGTAACCAAACAAAAGACTTGTAACGCAGGTTTATTTTAGTGCAACTTTATAAACTTACTCAGAAATAACATGCTTCACACTAATCTGCTCTTAATTGAGTTTCAGGTAAAACTACCTTATCTCCAGGTTTAAACGCAGGCATACCAAGATAAGGACAGCTAGCACATCTGAATGCATCTCCTAGATAACACTGTAAAATAAATACAGTTTCAAGTTATATAACAATTTAACCTTCACATCAAAGTTGCAAACTGTTTATTGCAAAATATACATTGCCACACGAAGATTTTGCAGTGGTTTCCTGCGAAGCTTTACCACTTAGTTCCTCCGCTAGACCACAAGAGCAATCTTTGCATGCTTTTCGTTTTCCAGTTGTACTGCATACTATAATAAATAGGGTTTGAAATTTAATGCTTGCATAATACAAATAAAAGTAAAAGGCATGTCTGAACAGTTCCAAGCCCCCTCCAATGTAAATATGCACTTTCGTAAAGCGGAGCAAAAATACTGAGCAAATAATCAGCAGTATCAATTGCGGAAGGGGCTATTTCGAACTGTACACTTGAGCAATTTACAGGTGACTTGTAACCCCACAGCATGGAGACCCAGATGCTATAGGCGACGATTCGTCAAAGCCAGCATGGTTTGCTTTAGTTCTATATGCTCTAGACTAACAAGACACATTTAAATGCACCGCGCAAGATCAGGTATCATTAGTATCTAAAGTAAGTAAATATGTTTTCATTAACAGACATGCTTCCGAGCATATTACCTATTTCATTCCAAGTATGCTACGTTAGAAAAACTGCTAAAACATTTAAATTAAATGATATTTTTCGAGGAAAGTTTTCTGTATGTACTAAAATACTGTATTGCATAATAATCTACACTTTACAAGGATTTTTATAAAACAATAAGAAATCAGATTTCTATAACATAAAAACAAAGGAGCGTATCCTGGAAAACTTCCTTTCCAAAAATAGTTACATTTTTTTCAATAAACATTGATCTCGCAAAGTAATGTTATAATCAAAATCAGTCATCTATGATATAACATTTTGCATATATCAATTTTTAACAAATTTTTCAAAAATAGAGTGTATCTTGATGGGGCGTGGTTTAGGGACTTAAATTTACTTTGTTTTTTGTTCATCTTTTGATGCATACCATCGATTCTGGATAAAAGTACCCGACATTTTATATTTTAATCCAAGAGATCATATAAAATATTGAAAATATATATGACAGAAACGTATATTTCAAGTGGTAAAACTTCTATATTGGTATTTATATAGAGAACTTGAACCATCTGTAGTCTTTTGGCAATTTATTTTACGATAGACACATGAAAGTCTCAATGGTGCACTTTTGACTTAGGCACACTCTAGTTAAAGATATGAAAGACGCAAATTTACATCTCTGAATGTGTTAATACAATTAGGGAGCTTTTTATTAGCCACTAGTTATTTGGCATATTTGGCATAAGCTTATTTATCTACCTTATTATTTTAATATATAATATTAAAAATTTTATTAGGAATAAGTAACATCTCTTCATTGGCCTGGAGGTTCACAGAGTAAACACCAAGTTCATAATGAGTTCTGCGGGCGAGATACCAAAATTATACCAAACCGTCTATCAGTACAAATAATATTCGATCAGGCACAGGAATGGCAGCAAGTTTCAATAACCAAGTACGGTTGCCTAACTTACAAAACATCCTTGATAAGTAAGAAACTTTGCTTACCCTTTAAACTTGCTGCGTCAGGTTTTAAAATGTCAGTTTCATCCAAAAGTTCATCTTCATTAATTAAATCTTCATCAAGTACATCGTCTAGTTTCCACACACTTGCTTTTTCTTTTCCAAAATTAAGAGTTACACTAGAACCAATCTGAGTACATTTTTATTACTATATCATTAGGAATTAAATTTATAAGTAATTAATAGAAAGAAATAACAACTTACCTCAAAGGATGGTTTTTCTGCTATAATTTCATACACATTTTCAATGTTATCATATACCTTAGATAGTAATTGTTCAGCATTTTGGATATTATTTAAACATTTATATTCTGTACCCTTCACCTTAAAACCAGTTAATTTTAACTTTGACACTCTTTCATCATAAGTAAGACAAGCATCGGATGTTTTCTCTTCTTGAAGTGGCTCGTAGATAATAAATTTTCCTCCTGGTTTTAAGATTCTTAGTGATTCTGCTAATAATACACTGCTATTCAAACAAGATTGTTTGAAAACCGAGATAATTACATCGAAGAAAGATGCTTTGTTGTCAGCTAAAATAAATATAATAAACTGTGGGAAACATGCACATAAAAAGAAATATATGGCAATACAATATGCAATTATTGCATCAATAATTATTACGAATCACTTTTATATTGATACGAAATTATAAGTATGAAAAATATGACATTGTACCATCAAGAAATTTAGAGACGAATGGTTTAGCTTACATGAACTGAATTCTCTTAAATTTATAATAGTTGTACGGCCTGTACTTCCAACATCTTGCTTTATTGCTTCAGTAAAACGTACGAGGTCAATGTTTGAAACATCGCTACCCAGTAGCACAAGAACCTCGTATCCATTTTGAAGATAGGTAGTCATTTTGAGAAAAAGAAAGTAACGTCGTAGAAAAGATAATACAAAAACAACACCACAGATAGAATATCGTTCACTTGCTCTCACTTAACATCGGTGAACTTGGTGAGCTTGGTGAACTACTGAATCGCGGTGCCTTAACCACTTGAACACTTGTGAACGCCTGAACAATTTAAAAAAAAACAATAAGACTAATGGACATGAGGGCTAAAGTGTCTTACAAAAAAAACATCCAGTTTGAAATCACTAATCAGCTGTTGGCCTTCCTAAATAGGTTATGTATGTACAACACAATGTTACTACATATCGAATGTAATTCAAAATCTGCAATCATCCGTGATCATCCGTCCGTCCAGCAGTGTTACCAAACCGTAGAATCCTGTTTTTTTTGTACGTGCACGTACGAAGATGATACAAATTTGTAATTTACTGAGAAAAATTCTTTTTGCGTGATAAGTATTATTTAAAGACAGGAAAATATAAATGCCGTGCGAAATATATTCAGTTTAAGCACATATCCGATTTTCGGTCTAAATTTTTGTGTTTGAGACTCATTCCATGTCAAATCGATCACGTTCTGGAGCAGTATCTTCGATTTTGTTCAAAATCACAATGCTGTAGTGCTTGGCGTACCATATATGGAACCAGTTTTGTTTTTTCGAAAATTTGAAAGTTGTCAAAGTTATAGCCGTTTAAAGTTTTGAGTGTTATGAAAACAGCGGAACTTTAAAAAATCATATCTCTGTGACGGTAAGTTGTAGAGCAATTTTCGTCCTGAGAATTTTCATGAGAAAGAATCAGACTTTTTAATAAAAAATACAATTTCCATAATGAACGATGTGAAATACCATTAATATCGACTTTTGTTAAACAATTGAATATAATTTTTGCAGGTAAATTTTAAAAAATTTGAAAAGATTCATACGCAGTCTTTGAACCTTTTTCTTTAAGAATCCGTTAAAAAAAAGGATGACTCGTGAATTGTTAAACCCTGGGCGATATTCTGTATATCAGTGAGAAAAGCATGAAGCCACTACACGCCCGTGTATTCAAGGAATGATTACTCGATTATCAGTCCTACTTTTCCCGATTTTCTCGAATTTTTCCCGATTTTTAAACATTTACCTGCATAAATAAACTAGCCGAGATACGAGACGTAGCAGTGCTTGGGGTGCGACTCTGTATGCAAGTATGTAAATACGTAGGAGTGGTGGGGGAAATGGCGGTCTGGTGACTGCTCCTCGGGACGCGTAAAACGGTTGTGCGGTTAACTTTGTCGAATTTTGTTAGGTGAGGAATAAAAGTCTCGCCTTTTTTTTTAACCGGATTCTTAAAGAGAAAGGTTCACAGAATGCGTATGAATGTTTTCAAATTTGTTTAAATTTACCTGCAAAAATTATATTCAATTGTTTAACAAAATTCGATATTAATGGTCACATCGTTAATTATTCAAATTGTATTTTTCTAATTCCGTCTCATGAAAATTCTCAGGAGCGAACGGCTGCAACTTTGACAATTTTCAAAATTTCGGAAAAACAAAACCAGTCTCCTATATGTATAGTACGCCAAGCACTACAGCGTATGTGATTTCGAACAAAATCCAAGATACTGCTCCAGAGCGTGATCGATTTGTCATGGAATGAGCCGTGTATTTTATAGGTGTGTACAAAACACACTTATACAAACAAAATGAAGTCGAAAATCAGATATATGCTTAAACAGAATATGTCCCTCAGTATTAGATATATTACAATACACATATCTTTCATAACACACATATATGCCCTTTATTGTTAAAATTAAAAATATAATAAACACAGAAATAAATTCTTGTATACACATACATACTTCTATAGCATTAATCTGTAACAGACATGTCAAGTGTAGTTATGTACATTGCATTCTTTTCAAATATAGTCAACTGTATTAGTCAACTTTTAAGAATTATTTTTAGGTCCTTTTGATAAATGTGTAATAAAATGTGATAGGTACAACGTTGAATATTACACAAAATAAATGTAGGAATGCATTATGTTCGACAGTTCCACTTACACGAAATTCTATGTACCGGTTTGGAAACTGTAATGAAATGCGAAAAACAATTTTCGCAGACATATTTTTTATAAATTGGAACCACGTTGCAACATGTCATTTGATTCTGGTGTTATCAGTGGAAAATTTTGGGTGTCTATTAGAAGTTCTTCGTTTACATTTGGTTTTTCCTCAGCTTCGTATTCATCCACATCCTCACTATCAGTTAGCGTTTGCGGTCCGGTAGACTTGTATTGAAACGCAGAATGTGATAAATCGACTTCGACAGGGAAAAGAGTCACAGCTGATAATAAATCCCGTGTGTTAGAGTAATACTTTGAAAGTCCTGCCGCAAATTTCTGTAATTGCCACACGACATCCTGTACATGTTTATTGTCCAGTAATTCCAGCTTCACAAGTACATCCGATCTTAGTTTCGCGAACTTTGCACGGGCTTCTTGTCGACATCTGAGTACCAATCGATACTCGTAGTTGCCCGTCTCGACCCGATAAAGAGGCTCTTGTAATGCCGCACAACTCTGTTCCTCATCGTCCAATTCTTTTACTTTCAAACAATAAGAGAGATACTCGAACTTTGCATCGGCATACTTGCTGATGGTTAATCTGGTATCGGGTATCGCTTTGTGAAGATATGTTCCCAAGTCGCTCAATATCGGTTTTAATGTTTTTAACATCGTCACGCCGAATTTTTCCATTTGTCTGTGCTGTTCGCCAAACTGCCTAAAAGCTTCACTGGCACGTGGTTGTGGCTCTCTTACACCTATTGCAGCAAAAGCATCTCCAAATACTGAAACATATTTCATACTTGTTTTCTATTTCTTGAGTTAATATATTAAACTTTTACTATTCATGTTACAAACGGTTGAGATATGTTGATATGTTGAGATCAGCAGGATATATAATATACCTTTGTATATTTGTGTCAAATCAAAGAAGGCATGTAAAGTAGCTTTAGCATGCGCTACTAGACCTCTGTATAAATTCTCCGTACGTTGTAATGCCATTAATCTTTGAACAAGCGTGTCATTACAAAGGATGGCTCGCGATAATCCGAGCGCATCTGCGGTTGCACTTCCCATTCCTTCAACTAGCCTATGTTTCACCTGAAATCGTTATTTTATTCTATTGAAAATAAATCGGTATTATTTTTGGTTTAACAATAAACTTTGGATTTGATATGATGAGAACCTTTTTTAAAGCAATATCAAGGGTCCTCCCTTGTTTAGGATCAGCGTGCAACTTATTATAATTGATACTGACTTGAGAATCACAAGACTGTATCATTTTTGCAACCTCTACTTTTGTCTTGCCTCTGACCGATGCACCATTTACAGCTACTAATTCATCTCCGGACTGTAAAGTACCATCTAATGCAGCAGGTGTATTTTCAAAAATTTGTACAATGTACAAGCACGGACATAATGGAGCACCACCCCCAATGCTTATGCCAATTAGATTACTGCTATCCTTTTGTATCAGAACGTTCCCTGATGTTATTGTCATACCCCTATACAAATTAACAAAACAAAAATATATGAAATAGCCAATGCTGACTTATTTAACTTTGATACAGGATATGTAAGCTGAAAATAAAATACATACATAAAAAGTAAACTGACCAATACATTAAAATTTGCAGGCAATCAAGGATTTTCTATGTACAGTAAAAATTTCATACTTCTATTGTATGATTTCCGTTAACGCATGTCGTGCCATATGGTACACGTTAAACTTTCATTCAGATTTTGTGTATCATCGGTGGTATATGCTGACATATTTATTTAATGTAAGCCAAAAACATATATTTTATAATAATATAAAACTGAATACAACGCCAAGTACACCATGTGGTACAAGTCAATTACTCATGGATTGATAGCTCCGATGAAATATTATTTTTGATAATACGTCAGTCTTTAGCCAAAACATCAAACGGTCTGAATGAAAAGTCATGCAAAAATGGCTTGGCACGAAGTGTGTTAATATTAACAATTCTAATGTTACCAATTGGTACATGCATCATTTTATTCCGTTATACAGATTTGTTTCGTCAAAAGCATACCGGAGATAAAATATAAATAAATAGCAACATTCATAAGTACTCATATAATAGTATAATAAATATGCGTTTATAATGAAACAAATATAATTTGAATAAAACTTTTCTTACCTGAACATTACAATAACAAGGCAAATATGTATCATTAATATGTAACTGTGATAATTATTATAGTGCACAATTAAATTGCAAACTACACTTATTTTGTAATTAAGTCTTTAACAATATGTCAATACTTTGTAATATGTAATTAAATAGAAGAGCAAAGAAGTCAATTCAATTTTTTACATTTCTACGACAAAAAAATTATTCATAAAACTCACATGGTAGTGCTGGGAATCTGTTGACAAGATTGATTTTGAGCAACCAGTTCTACATTTGGTCTATATTCCAGAATGACGAATCGCAAAGAAGAATAAAAAAACATAGTATTGCACATGACAAGTAATGTTTAAAATTTCAGTAGAGAAGAAGGTAATGGAAACATAAAAATGCGTACATGCGATCTTCCATCATGGCCAATTGGTGCAACTCGACATTAGCCGAAGGCACGGTGGTTACTGGTATACAACAATTCTTCTTTGGTGTTCCATTAGATTCTTTTAGGGGAGCGGTATACGCTGAGACTTTTTGATCCTTCAAACTATTCCACCGCGCCGTGGCATAGAGACATGCATGTTACAAGGAAAAGGAAGCACATTGAAATCGCAATGAAGCAGAACACATATCAGATTAAAATATGCAGTCTTGTGAAACCAACATCTTATCTTCTTCAAAGAAGAAATCCTCATCAAAATCCATGCTGCTGCTTATGATATTGCAATCCTATCTGTAATGTTAATGAGAATTATCTTTGCAGCTTCCGCTTGATATTCTTAAGACATTTTAATGAGCAACATAAATCTCTGATATAATTGATCAATAACATTTGAGTTATTTTTTAGTGCATGAAATTGTTAATATATATTACGCATGTTTACATGAATGCAACAAACAGTTTCAGGTTATCTGTCAAATAGATAGTAAGACACAGCTGACAGAAAAACAAGAATATGCACTTGGAATTTGCGCTAGCGCTGTTCAATAAAGCTCAGTTTTAATGTATCGACAAATTCTTATCTTCCGACCGCGTTTTCATACTATTTATTTTTATATATAATTGCATCATTACTCATACATTTCCAACACAATTAAGCTGTTAAAGTAGTTGGAAAGTACCATATATTTCACGTAAATAGAGCAAATGAATCTTTATAAAGTGAGGGACATTGCGAGCAAATTGAATTTAATTTAAGTGCAGATTACATTATACGCTAACTAACGTATGCTAACAAAACATAAGGTCTTCTTTCACGTCTATACCTTCAGTGTACCCAACTATTTATGTATGTTATGTACAGGCCGCCCAGATAAAAGTGAACCATCTCAGGGGATAGTGCGGCGAGGGGATTGACTTTGCCTTTGTGCCGCGCCACGACGCCGCGTCACGACAAACGAATCGCGCGAGGCAAAATCAATCCCCTCGCCGCACTATCCCCTGAGATGGTTCACTTTTATCTGGGCGGCCCGTACCCTTGCGATAATTGTTCACGTCGTAACCAAAGTCAAAACTTCTGATTAAAAACAACACTGACTTACTTTGCCTCAGTTTGAATCCTTTGGCTACACTTGGCCTGTAATTTGTAGAATAATTTTGTTGAATTAGATTTGTTAAATACTGTTCCAAATTGAATTTCTTACTAGAAATTTAATGTTATTCTACACCATATTCAATCTTGAATTGTTGGTGTCTCATATTTTTACTTTGTACCCAATATTTACTTTTGTACACATTGATACTACATCCACATTTTTACATAAATATATGTTTAATGTATGTAACTATGATGTATAAATATGATAGATTAATGAAAGGTATTATACGGACAGTGTCGAGATGTATTTCATGAAAGCAGAATGAGATACGACTTTTAGAGATTTTTCATTAGAACCTATACAGCGAAATGGATAAAGAGCATAATTTTAGTCATGAACAAAACAGTTACAAGAATATTCCTCCACGCCACTAATAAATAAAAGATTCCTGCCAATCTATCGATTCACATAATGTGCATTTTGCAAAATGATCGGGCACTGTGTAAAACTACCGTTCGCAATGTAAGACATTATAATAGTATTTGTACGGGATGTAACAAAACTTTGGGGAATCAGACGGAGGGTCAGAATTCCTCAGATCGCGTTTACGCATTAAAATATAAAAAAAGGAGCGATGTAACAATGTATATTCGCCAATAAATTAGTTACTCGATATTTCGAAGCAAAGAAAGATAGTTAAATTCGGGACCGTCTAAAATCGTCCTAATTTGATGCTCAAACGACACAGTCGTCTGTTCTGATTACTTTCTTCCCCTTTTCATAAAATGTAGCGCGATAACACAAATAGAAAGCTATTCATCAAAATAAAACCGAAACAAATAATTATTTTGAAATTACATAACAAAACAGATGTAATACGTTAGTTGAGTTTAACACTGACCCGATTCAAATGCAATATTATTATTAGAATTATTAATATAATTCTTATGTATGAGAATTGATAGAAATATATCGATTATACGAAGTTGAACAAAATTAATATGAGTCTCCCAATTTGTAACAGCGTATTGTTCGAACAATTATGAAATATAACTTGGGAATGTGACCGAATGGATTAGGGGCGCTGAATCCGCTTAGCCAATGGTGATGGTGATCGTGGAACCATCTATATGATTCCGTGTCTTTAAGGTGATTGTTGCGGTCGTGTTCCACGTTGTCGAATTGACGACTACGCCGCTGAACTTCCACGTAGCAAATCACAAGCGGCAATGCTAGCGGTTGCGTTACGCCGAAACATTATATTATAGAGTCGGCGCTGAAATCAGTGGATGTGTGAAGTCAAATAAGTTGACATCCATAACAGAAAAGTTATTTTCAAAGAAGCACAATAAAATGAAGAGGTTTAGCATTTTCTTGTTATTGGCCATTACGGCGATTATTCTGACCGCGAACACAGGTAATGTGCAATGAATAATCTTGTGAAATATGTTTTAAGACTGAACGTTTTTCTTCATGTTACACGTGTACAGTACACATGTTGTAACTAAGTATTATTACTCTATTGTCCTCGGTGTATTTCGACATCAATGAAAATACTTGTTGCGGAAAGCTTAATCGAGGCAGTATTTATTAAAGTACAATTTAGATTTTACATTTTTCGTAAACGACAATCCCTATCAGGTGTCAGTTGAATCAGATTTCATTTCGTAGTATTCTTCTACAAGTGACTATAAAAGTGGAAAATATTTTGCTTTTATGATTTAATTTTAGTATGTGAAAAGTAGATAAAACTTATTAAAATTCTTATGATTTGGTTAAAAATGAAACGTAATGGTAATATGTTATATCATTTACAATAAACTCGTCCAACTTCGAACTTACAGCAAAGTTTAATTTTATTTCAAGTTTAATTAACTTCTAAGATTATTTCATATATTTCTTTTTCTACTTGCAATTTGTAAGTGTCAGTATTTCATACTTAATATGGTTTTTTAATATCACAGTTTATGGTCAAGAAGATGAAAACATAGATGACATAGTAGATGTTGAAGGCGAGGATAACTCAGTTATAACAGATGAAGAGCCAGATGAAGAAACAACCACTGCCTCGGCAGATGCAGACACAACTATATTATTTACACGACCCCTTTATAATGGATTATCAACACTTGGTATATCAATATTATCCTTTTTAGTGCCAAGCATTTTACAGAGTACATGCGAAAAATGCCACGGACCGATTTTATATGTGCGACCAAGTGAACCGAAGCATAGTGTGATCTATACTATTGGCATCGGTGATAAGGACTAAGTCTAAGCGATTGTCACTTGACACTCAGAGAAATAATAATCTGAAGGAAAAAACGAGCGAGGCCCGTCAAACGAGGCTGAGAAAAAGTCTGTCACAACACATCGATCAGTGACAATTTTCGCATAAGCACAGCGGGCCGCTAGATCAACTCGCTGGCACTAAAAGGGTTATTTGGAATCATATCTTATGCAGTTAGTTCATATAACTAACAATCATATCAAAATTTTACAGAATTACCAGCTGGAAATTTAGTTGAATTATTAGTGGGTTTTACTAATAAGGGCGAATCTGATTTTGTTCTGGAATCTTTAGATGCTTCATTCCGCTATGCAATGGATTTCAACTTCTATATCCAGAACTTTTCAACTGTCGCATATAACAAGGTCGTGAAACCTAAACACGAAGCGACTTTAGCTTACTCTTTCATTCCATCTGAAAATCTTGCCGGAAGACCCTTTGGTTTCAATATTAACTTAAACTACAGAGATACAGTATGTATTGTGCTTAAGAGTTTGCTGAAGTGATCTTTGAGAAATTTTGTAATGCATCTCGTTTTCCAGAATGGTGTTGGTTTTAGTGAAGCTGTATACAATGAAACAGTACAGATTATTGAACTTGATGATGGCCTTGATGGAGAAACTGTTTTCCTTTATGTATTCCTTGCCGCATGTGTAATACTGACTCTAGTTGGCGGACAGCAACTTCTCTCATCATTCGGTCGAAAATCTCGATCATCTAACACGAACCGTAAGGCACCCGTGGAAATTGGTACATCTAATCCCAATAATGTAGATTATGATTGGTTGCCAAAGGAAACTCTTAATAGAATGAGTAAGTATTGAGTATTTAGACAATGTAATAGATTTGTGTAATTTAATATGTAACACCAATATCAAATAGGTATAAAACCATGAACTGTTTTTTTTCAGATAAATCTCCACGAACACCAAAACAGAGCCCTAGACAAAGAAAAGCAAAACGAACAGCTGGTTCTGATGACTGAATTTTGTTAATATATGTGTATGTATATTATTTAAAACAATTGCACAGAGAGTATGGCTTGTGTAAAAACACTAAAAGCTAATTTTTTAATATCAACAAAAGATTTCGAGTCTGCATTGAAAAGAATCTGAGCAGGTTAATAAAGTATCACAACTATTGATCCAGAATATAAAAGGATTATTCTCAATTTCCTGTCATATAACCTCGATTCTGTGACAGTCATAATCTTCACATTATGGTAATAAATATTAAACAGTAGAAATAGGAAACAATATGAAAAAAGTCTTAATTTATATTGATACAGAAACTGTAATATCTTGTTTAAAGAGTGATATTATACTTTGCCATATAAGAAATAATTCAATTACAGAATCGAACTGTCTTCATATATTGTTAATGCGAACAAGTATGTATGCGTGTGTATTATAATAAAACTGAAATTGTGATTACACTGTTAATTATACTCACAATCTGTGAAAACATAATATCAATAAACAACAATTTTTTACATTATTGTAATGAGTAATCCTTGTCAAAATGTGTTCTATAAATACATACCAAAAAAATAAGAATTGAATGGAATAAACTGTTTGTAAGTAAAATATTACTATTATCTATAAAAATATTAACTTATAATAATTAGAAAATGTAAAAATCGATAGAACACATTGTATTTCTAACAATGTAAAAGTTTACAATATGTATGTTATATGTATTGTTAGCAGTGTGAGGATGTGTAAGTAATATTTACATTTCATGCCTTTTTATTACGATCAGTATTTAATATTTAATTTGGTCATGCGAATTTCAACTCATTAAAAACTGAAACAATACAGGGTGTAACAAAAATACTTGGATACTTTTTCAGTATCGATAGTACGCACCAAAAGATTAAAGTTTTGTCTAAATACCACCCCCTATCGAGATACAACCCCTTTTGTAACAAATTTTTTAAAAATCATATCTGCGTAATGGTACGTCGTAGAACACCCGTTTTGATTGCAATATAGCCGGAGAAGATCAAAGATAATAGAAAAAAATATAATTGCTGCCATTATTGCTGTTAAATAGCATTTATTCTTGTTTGATCCAAACAACGTCGATTACCTATATCGTAGCAGGTTTGTAACAACTTGGGAAAAATTGAGGCATTCACTAAATCTTCCTTTGCGTAGATAGTGATATTTTTTTTCGTAAACTTTAGTCTCTTCCGATTATGTTGCAATCAAAATCGGTCCTCTACGACATACCATTTCGGAGATATGATTTTTTAAAAATTTTTTACAAAAGGGGTTGTATCTCGATAGGGGGTGGGTTGCGCCCACAACTTATAAGACTATTTTCTTATTTTTATGCGTTCTATCCATAAACCTAAAGTGCCCCAGAATTTTTGTTACACCCTGTATAGAGTAGATTCAATTTGAAAAATTACTATACATATTACCATCTTCGCAATATGAGACTCAAAAATAAAGTAAAGGTATGTTGTTAAATAGCTTTGCTACATTATGCTTCATCCTCTGCTAGGTACTATGTTACCATTTAGCTTAAGGGGGCTCAGTGGGTTCGGTAAGGGCTACCCAAGTAACGTTAAACTATACATTTTCTTGCACACTTTTTTGGATACCTATTAAAGTTATCACTACCTTTGTTCAGATGTTACCACCATTGTTTTGTAAGATTTAACGGGAGGAAATTAAAAAATATATATTTTCATATACATACATGTATTTTTTTCATAAAGCCCAATTTTTCACTATTTTTACATATTATGTACATATAAATATTTTTATTCTACGCAGTAATATTTTTATAGAGCTCACGTTAAACTGTGTACTACATCGTATTTGAACTGTGGTGAAAATTTCATTGCTCTATCTCTTTCCAGTCATGAGAAAAGTGAGCAAATGTAAAAACTAAGTGATACTTCCAGTGTGTTCTGTTTTTCTCAATTGAAGTCGGTCTTTTGAAATCACAGATGTATTTGGTGTTCAAATGTTCGTAAGAAAAAGGACAATAAAATGCCACGTAAAACTGAAAAAGTGATTTTTTTTCATTTTGAACCTACCGAGATCCCTTAAGTTAACCAGAAAATTTGAGAAAGTTGGAGAAAGTTAACGGCGTGTAGTCGGCAAACATGCCATATGTAATTGACAATTTGCCCCCAGTTGTCTCCATGTGTTCCTAACCTAACCTATTTGTCGAAATGTCACGTTAGTAGTGGTTAGTTCGTTAGTATATCGCCAAGTAATCACACGTCATACATTGTCGTACTTCAGTGCATTGGAGTGTCAGACAAAGTTTTACGTAGATCGCACTAAAAACACAAAAATGTCAGATGTGAGAGACTGGTTTAATTCTTTACCAATATTTACCAGATATTGGTTATTGTGCACTGCATTTTTTACATTAATCGGCAGATTCGGGCTAGTCAGTCCGCACGCATTAATACTACTTTACGATCGTTTCGTACATAATTTTGAAATATGGAGGGCTGTGACATGTGTCTTTTTTTATCCTATTAGTCCTGGAACAGGATTTCATTTCTTAATCAATTGTTACTTCCTGTATAATTACTCGTTGAGGTTAGAACGTGGAGAATACGATGGACGACCAGCGGATTACTGCTTCCTATTGCTGTTTAACTGGATGTGCTGCGTTATCGTTGGACTTATCGGCGAATTTCCAATTCTTATGGATCCCATGGTACTTAGTGTACTTTATGTCTGGTGTCAGCTAAATAAGGATGCTATTGTCAATTTCTGGTTCGGTACGTTCACATTTTCCCCTTATTTAATCGGTCCTTAAAGATTTTGTGTTTACATTTTGAACCAGTAAGTTAATTATAAAAAATTAACAGGTACACAGTTTAAGGCCATGTATTTACCATGGGTGCTGTTTGCATTCAACCTGATTATTTCTGGAGGTGGAATGATGGAACTCTTTGGAATCCTAGTTGGGCATCTTTATGTTTTCTTGAAATTTAAATATCCTCAAGAACTTGGAGGGGCTGAACTTCTCAATACACCAAAGTTTCTTGAATCTTATTTCCCATCTCAGAGGGGTGGTATTAGATGGTTTGGAGCTGTACCGACACAGAGAGCGCCTGGACCACAAGCACAGGCCAGAAACTTATTTGGTGGTCACAACTGGGGACGGGGACATGTTTTGGGACAATAAAGTGAAGACTTTATTTATTGAAAATATTTCATCTCGATGTTACAACCTTTTCTGTTATCATTTTACTTTATGTATATTACAGTCATGCAAAAGATTTTGTGTACTAAGATAATTTAGAATGCCTCAGTAACACTTTTCCCTAGAAAAGATACGGGTAGTGAATCAATTAAAATCAATTCATACAAAGTAAGCGAAAATTTAATACACAAATT
The DNA here is from genome assembly GCA_917499265.3 of Mimumesa dahlbomi. NCBI lineage: Eukaryota > Metazoa > Arthropoda > Insecta > Hymenoptera > Crabronidae > Mimumesa > Mimumesa dahlbomi. The sequence continues at coordinate 8,546,462 of OU824127.1, forward strand.
ATGACTAACTATGTCTATATTTTAAGGGTTTGATTTTAATACAGAAGGCTGTAAGTGAATTTGCAATAATTCCGTGACTTGAAAATGGGGATTTTCCAACAATTGGTAGTCAGATTAGTCAAATCATTTTAAGATGTAATTTAGGGCACATTTTAATTCTCTAAATATATTTAGAGTTGACATGCTATGATCAGCAGGATACATTAGTTAACTGTACTACATAAGGTATATGTCTGTTACTAATTTTCTAGATGTAATTGTTTTCCATACATTTTCACAAAATATTTCATAATATTTTAGTGTTACTTACTTATTTAATAATATATGCAATCTGCTCAAATTAAATAATTCAGTGAGTAATTTAGCAGTGTTTGTAAGTAGCAAAGTTAAATGTAAAATGGTTTAATGTTAAACAATATAATGTTGGATCACAGGTTTTACTATTGTATCAAAATTTAAAATAAGTTTCTCATTGAAATACAATAACTTAGTCTTTATAATTTATCATACCATGTCATTGCAATATTTTGGGAAATGACATGTGGTAGCTAGAATGGAATACACAAAGTGTCACACTACAGAGGTTAGACTCAAATCCAAAGATATATACAATGGCTCATTCCATGTCAAATCGATCATGTTCTGGAGCAGCATCTGCGATTTTGTTCAAATTTACATATGTTATAGTGCTTGGCGTACCATAGACGGAACTGTTTTTGTTTTTTCGAAATTTTGAAAATTGTCAAAGTTACAGCCGTTCAAAGTTTGGACTTTCGTAAAAACAGCCTAACTTTAAAAAATCGTATCTCTGTAACCGTAAGTCGTACAGCAATTTTCGTTCTGAGAATTTTCATCGGAAAGAATCAAATTTAAATAAAAAAAATACAGTTTGCATAATTAACATTGTAAAATACTATTAATATCGAATTTTGTTAAACAATTGACTATAACTTTTGCAGGTATGTTTTTAAAAATTTGAAAAAATTCATACGCATTCTTTGAACGTTTATCTTTAATATTCCGTTTAAAAAAAAGGTGTCACTTTTATACGTCACCTTGCAAAATTCGACAAAGTTAACCGTGCACCCATTTTACGCGTTCCGACGAGCATTCGCCGGGCAGCCATTTCCCCCTCCACTGCGACGTACATACAGCGTCGCACTCCTAGCATTGCTACGTTTCGTACGTTTCGTATCTCGACTAGTTTATTAATGCAGGTGTATGTTTAAAAATCTGGAAAAATTCAGGAAGGTAGCTTAAGATATTAGCTTTTAGTTGATACCTTGAAAAAGAGTGTCACTCGTCTGGTCACCGAGCAACAATTCGTTAAAGTTAACCATGCGATACAGTGCAAATCGCACTCCTATCACTGATGCGCTTCGTATCTCGACTAGTTTATTAATGCAGGTATATGTTTAAAAATCTGGAAAAATTCAGGAAGGTAGCTTAAGATATTAGCTTTTAGTTGATACCTTGAAAAAGAGTGTCACTCGTCTGGTCACCGAGCAACAATTCGTTAAAGTTAACCATGCGATACAGTGCAAATCGCACTCCTATCACTGATGCGCTTCGTATCTCGACTAGTTTATTAATGCAGATATATGTTTAAAAATCTGGAAAAATTCAGGAAGGTAGCTTAAGATATTGTCTTTTAGTAAAAACCTCGAAAAAGAGTGTCACTCGTCTGGTTACCGAGCAACAATTCGATAAATTTAACCATACGTTACAGTGCAAATCGCACTCCTACCACTGATGCGCTTCGTGTCTCGACTAGTTTATTTATGCAGGTATATGTTTAAAAATCTGGAAAAATTCAGGGGTGTAGTTTAAGATATTTCCTTTCAGTAGATACCTCAAAAAAGAGTGTCACTCGTCAATTGTTAAATCCAGGGCGATATTATGTGTCAAAAGCATGTGGCCATTACATGCCGATGTATTCAACGAATTGTTACTCGATTATTAGAAGAGTCACACTCTTTTTCGAGGTTTTTACTAAAAGGCAATATCTTAAGCTACATTCCTGAATTTTTCCAGATTTTTAAATATACACCTGCATTAATAAACTAGTCGAGACACGAAGCGCATCAGTGGTAGGAGTGCCACTTGCATTGTATCACATGGTTAACTTTAACGAATTGTTGCTCGGTAACCAGACGAGTGACACTCTTTTTCGAGGTATCTAGTGAAAGGCAATATCTTAAGCTACCTTCCTGAATTTTTTCAGATTTTTAAACATATACCTGCATTAATAAACTAGTCCAGATACGAAGCGCATCAGTGGTAGGAGTGCGATTTGCACTGTATCGCATGGTTAACTTTATCGAATTGTTGCTCGGTAACCAGACGAGTGACACTCTTTTTCGAGGTATCTAGTGAAAGGCAATATCTTAAGCTACCTTCCTGAATTTTTTCAGATTTTTAAACATATACCTGCATTAATAAACTAGTCCAGATACGAAGCGCATCAGTGGTAGGAGTGCGATTTGCACTGTATCGCATGGTTAACTTTATCGAATTGTTGCTCGGTAACCAGACGAGTGACACTCTTTTTCGAGGTTTTTACTAAAAGACAATATCTTAAGCTACCTTCCTGAATTTTTCCAGATTTTTAAACATATATCTGCATTAATAAACTAGTCGAGATACGAAGCGCATCAGTGATAGGAGTGCGATTTGCACTGTATCGCATGGTTAACTTTAACGAATTGTTGCTCGGTGACCAGACGAGTGACACTCTTTTTCAAGGTATCAACTAAAAGCTAATATCTTAAGCTACCTTCCTGAATTTTTCCAGATTTTTAAACATATACCTGCATTAATAAACTAGTCGAGATACGAAGCGCATCAGTGATAGGAGTGCGATTTGCACTGTATCGCATGGTTAACTTTAACGAATTGTTGCTCGGTGACCAGACGAGTGACACTCTTTTTCAAGGTATCAACTAAAAGCTAATATCTTAAGCTACCTTCCTGAATTTTTCCAGATTTTTAAACATACACCTGCATTAATAAACTAGTCGAGATACGAAACGTACGAAACGTAGCAATGCTAGGAGTGCGACGCTGTATGTACGTCGCAGTGGAGGGGGAAATGGCTGCCCGGAGAATGCTCGTCGGAACGCGTAAAATGGGTGCACGGTTAACTTTGTCGAATTTTACAAGGTGACGTATAAAAGTGTCACCTTTTTTTTAAACGGAATATTAAAGATAAAGGTTCAAAGAATGCGTATGAATTTTTTCAAATTTTTAAAAACATACCTGCAAAAGTTATAGTCAATTGTTTAACAAAATTCGATATTAATAGTATTTTACATTGTTAATTATGCAAACTGTATTTTTTTTATTTAAATTTGATTCTTTCCGATGAAAATTCTCAGAACGAAAATTGCTGTACGACTTACGGTTACAGAGCAACACCGAGCAACAGAGATACGATTTTTTAAAGTTAGGCTGTTTTTACGAAAGTCCAAACTTTGAACGGCTGTAACTTTGACAATTTTCAAAATTTCGAAAAAACAAAAACAGTTCCGTCTATGGTACGCCAAGCACTATAACATATGTAAATTTGAACAAAATCGCAGATGCTGCTCCAGAACATGATCGATTTGACATGGAATGAGCCATGTATAAAAATTAACAATACCAGTCCATTAAGAGTATTCTGCTAAACGGTGAAAGATTTATATTAATTATGTGTGTGGGTCTTTTTTGGAAATATGAAACTGTTAGGGAGATTAGTAATAGAATTAATAAAGCTAAAAATATGGTAGAAATCTCAAATTGGATACCTTGAAAAACAAAAATTTGTTTATTCAATTACAGTATTACTATATGACTATAAATCATGAACCCTAAGCCAAAGCTCTACATCCAAGTTTTCAAACTTCAGCAATAAGTTTTTATGAACGATGTTTATTTTTTTCCTCGATACTGTCAGCAAAGTCGATCTATCGAAGACTTTTTTAAAAAAATACTGACAAATGAGATTCAAATACTATAATAAACACGGCTCTATAATACAGCCCACAGGGTCAATTTAGAAAGACCTCTAAACACCTCTTGCTATCAAACAGCAATTAAAGAAGTAGAAAACTTTTTGGAGTTGGCATGCGTATATTGGCAAACACAAGATAAAGATATTTAGAGGAAGCACAGTTGTTCGGATGAAACAAAAATCAGGTTGTGATAAATTTCATTAATATGTATATTCTATACTCTGTAGAGGATTTGAAAATATCTAGCAAGTTTGTGTACTAGTGAAATACACCTTTGCAATTTTTATCTATATTACAAACAAGGAAAGGAAACAAGATATAAATATATTAACGTTTGAAATAGGTTATTATAAATTTTTTATTTCCAGTGCCTTATGATTAATCTGAAACAATAAAAGTTTGAAGTTTTTTAAAATTGAATGTTATACTCATTGATTACACTTAAAAATGATTTGTTATTGAGGTTGTCTCCTCAGCGGCAATATTTCTGATAATATGTAACAACACAGCAGTATCATGAAGTTACTGTTCATCAGATGGATGGGATGCCAACCCCTACCAAGGGCCCAGAGCAGCTTTTTATTATGATATAAATTTATATTCAAAATATAATTATGTAGATCATGTTCATAGAAACAAAGTTCATAGAATGTATTGCATTAAAGGAATTGTATACAGGCTGTCCCAGGAATTTGGACGCACCCGGAACCAGGTGATAGCTAGGGTAATTCTAATATAGGGATGTAATATTCTCAATGTCTTATCTCAGTCCGTGGCCGAGATATTAAAGAAAAACGACAACCACTCAGAAGGCTCCGTTAGGCCCGACCGCGTGACAGTAGAAGTTCTGCACCAATAAGGTACCGTACCAGTAGGAACTGGAGGCCCGGAGCGCTCTGAGTGGCTGTCCTTTTTCTTTAATAACTCGGCTACGGATTGAGATAGGACGTTGCGAATGTTACATCCCTATATTAGAATTAACTCAGCTATCACCTGGTTCCGGATGCGTCCAAATTGCTGGGACACCGTGTATACGTAGACGTTTGTACATATTTTGAACATACATAGATACATATAAATTGAAAAATAACATCATACAACCACAATTCTGTTGAGTACAATAGTTGATGTAAAAACTTATATCATACAAAAAATCAGCAAAGAGCCCCATACCCACCATTTTATTCTTCTGGAACTTCCAATTCTCCAGAATTGATGTCATCAATGAGATCACGTGGTGGTCTGCCTTCCACTGTGCAACCAACCGATTGACAGGTACCCAAAATTTCTTTGACTGTACCACTAAGGTATTTCGACATAGATCTGGGTCTCATGGAACGAGCAATAGTAACAATATCATCGAAGGATAAGTTTCCACTGTGTTTGATATTCTTTTGTCTTTTACGATCCCGTGGGGGCTCTTTCAAAGCTTTAATGATCAGAGAAGCAGCCGATGGCACAACTGTAATAGTAGCCTGTCTGTTTTGGATTGTCAGCTGAACTGTGATCTTCAGACCCTTCCAGTCACTGGTAGCTTTGGCAATATCATCACCAACTTTTTTTGGAGACTATAAAATAAACAGAAAACAATTCGTAACTACACAGATGTTTGGTAAACTGATACAATGAGCACTTTAAGAATTGTACATAGAAAATTAGACTTTTTTTTATACAGCTATGAACAGTACAGTCTATGAGATTACACACTTTCGATTATTTTAGCTTGTTAAGGAAACTATTCAAATACGTGAAATTTAATGATTTATATTGCGAATATATAAAAAAACAACATGTGTTTTCATGTTCCCTATAGATTGTTAAGGGCATTGGTGGATAGCACAAAATTTAATTTCACGTATTCTTTAGGACCTAGCATAAAAAATATGCAACATGAAACCAATAAATTTTTTGATAAAATTGGTAAACACAGGTAGCACAAGCAACGAAGAGAAATTTTAAATACTATTTCGATAAATATACAGTATTAAACTTACCAAACCGAGAGGGCCGATTTTTGGAGCAAGGGATGAAGTTGCTCCAACCTCACCACCGACACATCGAAGGAACACTACACAGAAACATAACCAAAATGCAAGTAAACATCGTGGTATCCAAATACTAAACTAATGTCGAAAATAAAGAAATACCTTTCTTAACTTCGCTAGGATCAAACTTGGGAGGCATTTTTGTTGCTCTAGAACTAAATTCGCAAAAACAAGCACAGATGAAACCTGATTACGAGTAACGCGTTAAACGTACGTGCATACGCGACAAATCTCACTTTAAAAAGAGGGAATAGCATCTGCAAACCGGATATGTAGTCCCATTTAGCATGAAATAGAATGTTATATAGTGCATCTTTTTAAAATTACTGCATGACAGCGCCATCTTTTACAATGATCATAAAACGACAACGAGTTATGGTGAGCGAAAAATTCGAGTAATATACGAAAACGGTTATTGTAGGTGGTATACAGGGTGTCCCAGAGAGTCGCTTACACCCGGAACCAGGTGATAGTTGCGGTAATTCTAATATAGGGATGTAACATTTTCAACGTCCTATCATAATCCGTATCCGAGTTATTAAAGAAAAAGGACTGCCACTAAGAGGGCTCGCAGCCATTAGGCCCGGCCGCGTGACAGTAGAAGTTCTGCACCAGTAGGGTACCGTACCAGTAGGAACTGTCACGCCACCGGGCCCAACGGAGCTCTTTGATTGGCTGTCGTTTTTCTTTAATAACTTGGCCACGGATTGAGATAGATCGTTGAGAATGTCACATCCCTATCCCTAGAATTACCTCAGCTATTACCTGGTTCCGGGTGTAAGCGACTTCCTGGGACACCCTGTATACAATATTGTTGTTTGGTGTCTAACAATATTGTTGGTTAATATTGGTTAATATATAATTTTTATGTTATAAAATTAGATTAAATGAATAACAATTACTGCTTTAAGCTCATACTATTTTAGTATAATTTGTCAAAATTTTAAAAAAGAACGTACAATATGATATGCAATTGCATAGTGTTTAAAATAGATTAATTATTTTCGAAAATTTTATATTTAATAACAAATATTGATTCAGAAACTTATTTTGCTGAACGTATAAATTAAACGCATTTTTAAACGTAAACGACACCAGCAGATTTTATAAATCTCCTAACATATTATTTGAAAACGTAGAAGATTAAGTTTACAATGTTTTGAACAATGAGAGTAAGTACGGTGAAGCAGATTTTAATTCGGGTGAACGAACATACGAAACGTTCGGTGGCTAAAGCCCCCGAGTCAGATTCCGTGTAGTCTTATTTATTAATAACCAATATGTTCTTTTATTACGCATTTCTTACGTTATATCAACGACGTGTTTTTTATGCCACATTTCAACTCTACACCCTACCCGGAAATGGCTTGAGACATCCGGGCATATACACAAATTTCCTGTTTTACATGCATAAATATATTTCCATCAGTCTTACATAAAATTCAATGAGTGTACAATGTTTATTAAAGAGTATTTCACGTAATCAATTATATGCATATAAAGTCGAAACTGTTGGTACTTTTTAAAAATAATTCGCAATATATACTCAAACAATATATTGAAACTTTGGGATACAAAATTTGAGAAAAAGGAGCTGGTCATTGGATGAGAAATTAAAAATGATAATTAAGTATACGAGCATGTATTAATAACTTTAAAAAATCATACATTATGATGATTAGCATTTCAAATGTATAACATAGATCGTACATGCAATCGATCTTTTATGAAATGTTTATGCATGGTATTTACGATACGGTCTCCACTTCACCGGTAATAGCGATGGCTTCAATTTCGAACAGTGCTCCCTGTATTGATATTTTAATTATTTAACAAACTGATATTAATTTTATTTATTCTAAAGACCATAAAATAAATTATAATTCGTACCACAGGCAGTTTTGCGACTTGGTATGTTGATCGTGCTGGATAATTGCTCTTGAAAACTGAATTCACAAAGAATGTTTAAAGATCTTCATAGGATTTCGTATATTTAATAAAGAAAACAAAACTTTAGAATTAAGAACCCTTACATTCTTTGTAGACTTCGTTAACACCCGCAAAGTCTTCCATATTGTTTAAAAAGATGGTCGTCTTTACGACTGTAAATAACGTGTAATATGTATTATAGATAATGATAACCTTATATAACGTTACTTGTCAGTGATGCTCATTATATTCACATTATAATTACATAATATTATTCGAAACCTTTGCCTTAACCATAATTGGTAGTTGAAAACTGATTTTTGCGTGCCGAAAGATGGGGAAACCTTCGAAGGAATACCGCATCTCGTATATTTGGCTATAATACAATTTTAATACAAATTCGTGAAGTGGTGTAATGAGCTTCACTGATCCACGACTTTCATGAAAGGAAAAAAATTAATTTTTTCTGCAAGTATATATTCCTTGTAAAATTCTTTAACCTTTATCATAATCAGACCCAGCTTCTTTTAAAATGTTTCCCATATTTACAAGAGCTTGTCGAGCTTCATGAACTGCACCTCCTTCGACAAGCTTTTGAGAATGAGTATCAACACCCAAAACTCCAGATAAGTATAGAGTTCGGTCTACAAGTACGGCTTGGCTATTGAACAAAATTTCGTACAATTTAACATATAAACAAACACAATTGTTTGGATATGTAGAAACGTGTTTATGGAAGACGCTTAACAAAAATTTGAAAGTTCTTACAAAGTCCTTATTGTACTTACTTGTACGGTCCAACAGGTTTCGGACCCAAAGAAGACGTAATGATTTTGCGTACGATTTTTCGAGAAGTCATAATTATTATTTTTTGGTTCAGAATATGTTCGTCAAATGCTTTCAATGCTGCTTTCTACTAGACTACACGAACAGTTAAATGTTATGCGATATATATTGCTCTTAAGCACTCATCTTTAATGTCCTGATAAACTTTTAACCCATATTCTCGTCGAACCAATGATTAAGTCAAACCGACTTAGAAATGATTCTTTATGAATTATCTTCCTTTCATGTTATAAACGGAATTAAAAATAATATTTTAATTTATTCAACATGTAGAAATAAAATTGTATGTACATTTATAATTGCATTCATTTGTTACTCGAAATCGTTTAAAAAATTTTTCAGTAAGCATATTTAGTTTTAGTAGCTAATCTCGAGTTCAATACGTACCGTAACGGAAAAACATACCGCTAGAAGATTTTATTTCAAATCTTTTCAACAACTTTTAATTATCGATTAATTCAAAATAAATAAAGAAGCAAATATTTACTATATATGTAATCTTATTAATATCCTGTTCATTGTCATTAAAAAACGAAAGGTTGGATTTGGTTTAACAATTGCATACTGAATTCATAAACAAAAGATACATACAGTTTGCTAAAAATTTTCAGAATATTCTAAAACTTGAGTAAATTGTACCTCTCTTTAAAAATTACTGAAATAAAGTTAACACGAAAATTGAGAAATTATAAGAAATCTGTGTATACCAAATTTTACTTAGTAAACCGATAAAAATTAAGTTTTTTCAGCACAGTCATGCTTTTTATTATGATGTGTATATTATACTGAGTGTCCTATGATAAAACTTCAAACTGGTGCCCCTTTTCAATACAAATAATCTCACCTCCAAGGAATGATTATATGGCTGCTTTACTTGCCCATCTCACAATTATCAGATATTGTGCGTGAGCTAAGAAAATTACAAGAAAATATAAGACGTTATCTGTGACCCTTTGACTTCTTAAGATAAGGGTGTTGTAGGAACCGGAATTATTATTCGTTGGAGTGTCCACGCCATCGTTATTGGAAAGACCCGCCAATTTGGCAGTTAGTCCTGCGACACTCAGTACACTCAGTACTGACACACACCCACACACATACGAGCGTGCGCGCGCACCCGCACGCATCAAACACACGCGCGCGCAGATAAAAAATATATATACATACACATATACATGTTGTATATATATGCATATATACATACACGACACAAGTATGTATAGAGCGATTAAACACTTTCTGTATATTCCGTTATTCTAAGCACAACAAATATTACAAGATATTTTATCGATGACAATGTTGGTGAGTCAAATATGATCTGTACGAAGATTTACGCAGATTTAATGAGCAGTATTATTACGTCGTCCACGTCTCTTCCGACTTCCACCAGAGGGACGGTTAGAAGAGGCCCATTGTTCGTAGTAACGTTCTGCTTCTAACCACTCTTGATATTTATACCACCATTCTTCCCATTTTATGTAGTCGTCCAAAGTTAGATCCCGAAGATACCCTCTCGCTTTATAATAATCATATCGTACTCTGACGTCGTCCCAACATTCAAGACCTCTTGGTCCTTGTGCTAAAAGTGATTCGGGATAATGTCCTGGGGGTGGAGAATCATATCCCAATCGCGCAATTCGCTCTTCGCCCTCTATTACTACTTTCATTGCATTTTCACCATCTTTTGTAATGCGCATATTCTCCATATCTCTACGATCTACACTCCATTGTGCCATTTTACCAAATCTATAAAGAAGTATTTTAATAAAATGATATGCATATTGATTTATTGTTATAAGTGGGATATATTACTAAAGTTTTGGACGTACCGCTCTGATAAAGTCATTCTGGGTGGACCTACATGTGATGTAGTAGAAGAGCTATCACTATCTTCACTAGGTGAAGATTCAGGTGGAGGCCGTATCATTTGAGTTGTTCCATGACTTGAATGAGTTTTCTCTACTTTTACAGGCTTGCGCATCTATGCAAATGCATTAGATATTTTTAAATAAGTCTCAAATACATATTTACAAGATATTTCATTTGTGAAATACACATATATACATTGAACTAATTGAATAAAGATATTGCAAGTGCCGAAATAAAAGCAGCAATTAGAATAATAATGATAGGAGTGTAATATATAAAAATATCTATAGGAACATAATATTTGTTTTACCAATGGAATAGGATCTGGGACTCTTGGATCCTCTGGCAATCTGGTATGATGTTTTTCTTTGCGTCGTACTTTTGTCTCCTTCTCTTTAATTGTTTTATAATCTTTTTGATGTCGGGGTGGAGGCTGTGGTGCAGGAGGTGGTGTGCGTGGACGTGGTAAAGGAGGCGATCGTGGCCTAGTGCGAGCCGGTATTACTCGCGAACTTGACGGCACTACTTCCTTTGGATGTGCTCGAGGTCGAACCGGCGTTAGTGACCTCGAACGCGAACGAGAAGGCGGAGCGACGCGTCGTCGTTCTTTTGGAGAACACACACTACATGAGCGGTCGGAACAAGTACTGCCAGTGCTGGGACTACGTGCAGGTCTTCCTCTGGTGTGTGATCGATCTCGTGGTGATCTTGGACTTCTGGCCCTAGGGCTACGTGGCCGAGGACTATGAGGACTCCTTGGTCTGGGGCTCCTTGGACTCCGAGGATGTCCTCTGCTAGGTTCTCCACTTGCCGTGCCTCCAACATACAACTCCTTGTACCCACTATGCCTCCATCTGTTTGGGTCTCGCTCTTCTACCTCCAGTAGCTTCTTATTCCAATAACTTGATTGAGACTCACGAGCTTTCCGCATTACACTATCGAACTCCCTCCGCTTCCCTGAACTTTCACCATGTGGCCTTGGTTGTGATACACTGGTGTCCATCCTTAACTTACTGGAGCTGCTGCCACTACCGCTGCCTCCTCTTCTTCTATCATAGTCCCGCGACATTTCTGCAGCAAACAAAGTAAATTATTATTTGTTGTATGAAAAAAATTATATTTAATTATACGAAACATGAAAACAAATAGACTAGTGGTATGTCTTTCTGACTTTAATAGCGGAATTAAGAACATACTCTTTTACATATGTTATAAACAGAACAGTTTGAAATATATTTATCTTACCTTACAGCAATGTTAGTGCAGAAGATAGCGAAGAGGTGATAAAGTGGTGATCCAAACTCCTGCGAGAGCAGTGAACACGTTAATTCTCAAAACATGACAGAACCGCCATAAAGATGATAATACGTTGGACTAATCATCACAAGATCCCTAGAACCAGTACCACTTGTCCTTTGGGTTGACTGGCCTACGTGAAAAATTCTATACGTCACAAATCATCTGTAGTGGTCAAGCAGCGGAAAAGTTAGTATTCTCGGTCAAAAGCGTTTCTCAGAATTTGAATTCGCGAAATCCATATGTGGTACTGGACATCACCCGTTGCGATGCCTTACCATCGCCACTCTCCGCATGTCCAGAGAATTGTAGTACGCTTCGATCCACGATCCATAAATGTTGGTCGCGTGGACTTTGAATGAGTCGAACCAAATTCAGAGATCGCCTTCCGAAGGCGTCGCGCACGCGACAACTGAAGACGAACGTGTCCAAGTTTTCGCGAACCGAATATGGACAAGGTAGGAGTTTTATCTCGGGCATCACCCGTGTAATGCCATACCGACGGCACTCACGCAGCCGATTATGATACACGATAAGATCGCTCGTCGGTATTACACCGACGAGGCACACAGGCGTAAGAATTCAATAAGCATTCCGGAAAAGCTTTTTCGGCATTATCGATATTATCGACAATGCTGCACGCAGAACGTCACCTTTTCGGTACGCGTTGGGGAACATTTTGACCGATTCGACTCATAGCCACACTAAAACCGTAACCGAAACCGAAACCGAAACCGAAACGCGATACGGATTTAGTGGCTAGAGTAACGTCAAGGTCACGAAAAGACCCAACAGCACGGTTTCGCGTTCGGTAGAACTTCGCTTCTCGCGACACCATTTCGAGTATTACCCGAGTAATACCTTACTGGTGTCGTGTCGAGGAACTCGGTACTCGCGAGACGCCTCAAGAACCGCTTGAGGAGACAGAGAGAAAGAGAGAGAGAGAGACAGTCCGGAACCGGTATATGCGCGTATAGCCTCCTTCGCTCCCTTCTTTCCTTAAAAGCGAAGGTCGACCCTTCTCGCGTTTTCGATTGTTGGTATACACCTTTGCACTATTTATTTTCTTTTTTTCTTTAGTTACTTAACGTAGTTTCACAAAACTTTTACTCGAGAATATCCGAATGAATCTGATTCCAGCAGCGCTGGCTGCAATTCATACCGAAGCGTCAGAGGCGTTCATTCGCTCGCGGTCGATGGTACACCTTGAAAATCAATTGCTCATCCAGTGAGCACGACTACTCGAGGAATTTCACGTCAGTCGCGGAGCTCAAGAACTATTCGAGATAACGACACTCACTTTTCTCACCGCGGCAATTCGGAAACTTGCATTTTCTGCCACGGATCTCGACGATTCACTTCCGCGTGACGTTCTACGAATGGAGATCGTTAAAAAGACGTTTCTTGCTTGGAGAGACGCACGGTGCGCAAAGGATGCATTCTAAACGAAATGTGCCGCAGATGTCGCTGCGAACATTCTGCTCTTCATGCTGTTCTGTGAGTTGACTAGAGCTGACCAATGAAAAGTTTCCAATAATTCTAACCATTTTAAACTCTCGGATATGTTCAAACCAATATCTAGCGCGTTAATTACAGAATAGAACATACTTAAACATTGAAAAATCTTACATTTTCAGCACGTTCTTTTCTTGTTTTTTTGCTTAAAATGATATTGTATTATTTTGTTTTTCTCAAATATAACGTGTACATGAAAAAAGAAATTATTCGAATCGTGTTGCTGCAAGTTTTCTCCCATTTTATTGCTTTCTATTACATGTGATTGGATGTGATATATGTGTGTATGTGCTAGCAGTCACGAAAAACTGCGGATGCAATTGGTATTTCTTGAAGTAAAACCTTTTTTAAAATGGTGATTGCTATTGGATTTGAAGGAAGTGCGAATAAGTTAGGCATTGGAATAATTCGCGATCAAGAAGTTTTATCGAATGTACGACATACATATATCACTCCACCGGGTGAAGGTAAACTTAACCTAAGATATAATTTGTCACATCTACTGACGTTATATGGCTATTGGAAAAAATAAACACGATCTGTACATTGCTATACTCAAGTTTTTTATAATTTTAGTGAAACATGAATATTTATATGTTATTAATTCATTTTCAAATATTGTATACACAATGCTTTGTAGAGAAAATATGCCCTTGGTACATATTCAGTTTAAGCACCCCTCCGATTTTCGACCTAAATTTTTGTTTATAAGTGTGTTGTGTGCTGCTGAACACTTTATTATTATTTTACTACCTTGAAGGTTTCTTGATTGTTTTAAACAGGATTTCTTCCTCGTGAAACGGCACTACATCATAGAAAACACATATTAAATGTATTGAAATCTGCATTGAATGATGCTAAATTAACCTTACAAGACGTGGATGTAATATGTTACACAAAAGGACCAGGAATGGGAGCCCCTTTAACAGTGGCTGCATTGGTAGCAAGAACGGTTGCTCAGTTATATGATAAACCAATGGTAGCTGTTAATCACTGTATTGGTCACATAGAGATGGGACGTTTAATTACTGGAAGTAAGAACCCCACAGTTCTATATGTATCTGGTGGAAACACACAAGTAATTGCCTATTCACGACAAACCTACCGTATATTTGGAGAAACTATAGACATTGCTGTAGGTAATTGCTTGGATCGCTTTGCCAGGTTGTTAAAATTGTCAAATGATCCCAGTCCTGGTTACAATATAGAACAATTAGCAAAGAAGTAAGTAATCTATTTTCAAGTATATTTATTACACTGCATACCAATTTTTTTTTCCAATATCCACTCGGCAATACTTACAGACCTTTTCACCCTAAATGCGAATATGGAAGCAGAAATGCTCCATTACCTTTAGTTTTTGAAAAACTTGAGTTTTTAAAAAAATCTGTCCATTTTCTGAAGAATTAAGTATTATATAAAAACTAGAATTGCTAGGAAATTGAATTTTTCCTGGAAAGATAGAGAAGAGTTTTGTGAACGTGTTATTCTATAATTTTATTAAGATTTGTGGTTTTAACTGGTTGTAAATAGCCATCAAATTTAAAAAAAGGACCGATGTACCTATTTTATACGCGATGCTATTGCATTTTTTCAAAAACAGAGTCATCTAGCTGAAATTTGCTACATAGAATCGGATTCTGCAGATATTTTTTAAGAAAAAATCTATTCAGAAATACTGTCAGAGCAAGTTACGATTCTGATAGATCGAGAAAGTATCCGTCGGCAACATACGCACGATATTTTTCCGCCGAACAGCCATTGTTCATCGACCTGGACTCGCTAGTGTCGTAGCTACGCGTTATATACACCAATAGTATTCCGTTCGATAGGCACCTACTTTCGATATGTTTAATGATTAATTTTATTCATCTATCCTTTAAAAATAAAGGAATTGCACTAATATGGGTCCAGTAAATACTTTTGAAAATAAACTCCTCAAAAAAGCATAAAAATTGCAAAGCTGTGGACCAAGCACAAGAAGATTTTACATTGGCATGAATTGCTCATTAACATAAGCTTCATTTTACCAAGTATTTGAAATTAAACAAATGTGAGCAAGTACAAATTCGTGTACAGCTTCGACATAATACTATCGCGAAATAAATGTATTCGGTTAAATAAATTTCCCAAAAGATGATTTCTGCTCATTTATGGGGCTATCCTAGTGTAACATGCGAAAAATTAGGCGATATTCTGGAATTTATAAAATAAAAACTATTGCATGAAATTTGTTCAAACTTGGAGGATATATTCTTGTATATGTTGACTTATTACATGAATTTTTTTAAGTAAACATATTTAAATTTGGCAGACTTATGCGCAATCTGCCTGGGGTCCAAAAAAAAAGTTGCTCAACTGCTGACACGATTGGGGCCTTCAGAGTGCCTGAAATCAAAAAATACAAAATGCCTGTTAAACTAGAAGATATTTCTCCTACGATGAGGCACGGGTTTGAAAAAATATTAAAAACTCTCAAAATGGTGAAGTATTGAAAAAAAAAGTTGAATTTTGCCCGAAAAATTGGCCGTTTTTTGCATGGCAAATTGACAATTTTTGTTCAAATTAAAAACTGGAGGGTCATCGTATGGCAAAACATGTTGTGAGTATACTCAACAAATTTCAAGATGATCCTATGATTTGTATTCGAGGTAGAATGTCAGCAAATTTGAGAATTGTCGTTCTGAGAAAAACACGTTTAAAGTTTTAACTACAGATTTTTTTGGTATAACTCGACTATTTTCATACTTACAATTAATCTGCTATCCCAGGCCCGTATAAGGAACCTTCCTCTTCTTCGAAAAGTGCCTGCTGCGCTGTAGCAGCTATCCTCCTAGCTGTTCGAGTCTCTTTTGAACTCTCTTCATAGCGTTTCTCGGCTAGCCGGATTTTGCTCTCATCGCGATTTTCGGCATATTCTTTGGCCGCAGAGCCAATGATTACTCCCATAACTTGCATGATTCTTAAGACGGCTTTAAAACCATCATTAAATATATTTACTGTAAAAAAATTTCACAGTTGTATAGTTTTCACACCGCTGTGAAGGTGCGTTGGAGCGAAGTGCCAAAGTAAGCCATTAAAAACTTTCATCGTTGTTCTGGGTGTTGCTTCCTTTGCACCTGTCTAATAATTCTCGTCGTCTCAGATCCGTATACACTGGCTTTAAAACTTCTTGAATTTGTGGGTCTAGCGGAAAATAATCATGTTGAAACCATGCCATATCTAGTCTTTCGGCCAGCACTCGACGGTATTTATACCAGCCCTCTGCGCCAACCGGTCAGTTGTCGTGCATCGGATTTTTGTCTGTAGAACTCACGTGAAAATATGTAGCCCAAATTGCGTTGTAAATAGCATCTACATCATCTTGATGCCTGGTGATAGCCAGACCGAGTATTTCTGAAGCTTATTGATGATGGCAATGTTCAATTTCACCGTATTTTTATTTTTTCCGCCTAAGCCCTGGTTTTTCCGCCTAAGGTTGGCGACAGTCAATGCCTAGACTAAACATGCCTCCCCCAATCATCGATGAGCGTGAGAAACTTTTTCTTTTTGAAAATGCGTCGCTACAGAATTTTTGTCCTCCGAACAACGGCGCTTCGACAGCTGGGTCATTCCATGTGAAATCAACACACTTTATTGAAAAATTTGACATGACCATCTCAGAATTTGATGAAATTTGGTACGAAGGTTGTCCTTATAGAGATTAAGAAAAATGCCAAATTTTTTTCAAATATCTCTAACGGTTTCAAAATTGTGGCTATGTAAAATTTGCTAAAATCCGCCAAAAAAGCGTAACCGACATGTGTTCAAATCACCATATCTTTTCTCCTAATTGAGCTAGAGAGATGGGACTGGTGTCATTTTACTTGGGTTTAAATTCCCCTTCTTTTGATCTACATCACAACATACTTTGTTATAAAAAGTTTTTTTGTGACATCAAATTCAAAATTTTGATTTTGATTTTCTCAAAAAGTGCCACTTTTAAAATTTTCAAAAAATTCCTATAAATAGTTTATACTTTTGGTAAGTGATTCTCAAAGTTTCAAAGTGGGACGGTAATGGGTTCATAATAATTTGAAAAATGGGTGTTTTACGAAACCGTTAGTCACCCTACGTACTACAGGTTTCTTTACTATATTACATTAATCAAGAACATAAAATAAAATTTTTAACACTTACATCTTAGGCAAAAGTTATTCAGAACTTGATGAGTTGTGAAGTTTTCATGGCTTCTTCAGATGATATTGCATAAATCCTTCTTGTAGGAGTGGTGGGATCAACTTTGCAAAGTACATCTGCCAGTGGTATCCATAATATGTCCGGTTTTCTTGGATATGAAAATGATGATGAAGGACCAGCAGGATGCAGAAATGTCACTTTTACTTCATCTTCTTCTTCATTCTTCTCCAACACATAAGCCAGCCACCACTTTTGGTCATATACAGCGGTTATATATCCACTAATTTCTGTCGTTCGTAGTTTTTCAGGGCATTTTTGGATGGCTTGCCCTTGCAGCAAGTCTACAACGTCCATATGAGAACCAAATTTTAACAGCTATCTAACTATATGAATGGGCAGTTGAAAATTTATCTGGCATTAATTTCACCTTCTTCACACAAGATGAGTATGTTGAGTCTGAGAAATTTCTGAATAACCGTTTCAGCCAAGCAATAACTATTAAGGGAACACAGCAATATCATGCTTATATACCTGTAAATTCAAACATATCAAAGATATGTGTAAAAATTTTCTCGAAAGATATAACAGAGAAAACAGTGACCATCCAAAAATGCCCTGAAAAACTACGAACGACAGAAATTAGTGGATATACAGGGTGTCCCAAAATTATGCGGCAAGCGGGAACAAGCAGATTGTTTATAACAAAAGAAATCGAAAATTCCTTTACCTTTTTTTGATTTGAAGCCCCGTTTTGGAGATACAAGCTTCCAAAATATCGTGGTCTGACTTCCGGCCCCCGCGGTTCGAACATCAGCTGGAGGCATATACGCGAGAAAAGTATAGACGCGCGGTTAGCGGGGAGAGGGGCACAGCTGTCGTTCGGCGAAATCTCAGCTGAGCGTCGATGGATACCCCTCTCCCCGCTGACCGCTCGCCTATACATACTTTTCTCGCGTCGACACCCTGTATAACCGCTGTATATGACCAAAAGTGGTGGCTGGCATATGTGTTGGAGAAGAATGAAGAAGAAGATGAAGTAAAAGTGACATTTCTGCATCCTGCTGGTCCTTCATCATCATTTTCATATCCAAGAAAACCGGACATATTATGGATACCACTGGCAGATGTACTTAGCAAAGTTGATCCCACCACTCCTACAAGAAGGATTTATGCAATATCATCTGAAGAAGCCATGAAAACTTCACAACTCATCAAGTTCTGAATAACTTTTGCCTAAGATGTAAGTGTTAAAAATTTTATTTTATGTTCTTGATTAATGTAATATAGTAAAGAAACCTGTAGTACGTAGGGTGACTAACGGTTTCGTAAAACACCCATTTTTCAAATTATTATTTAACTATGAACCCATTACCGTTCCACTTTGAAACTTTGAGAATCACTTACCAAAAGTATAAACTATTTATAGGAATTTTTAAAAAATTTTTAAAGTGGCACTTTTTGAGAAAATCAAAATCAAAATTTTGAATTTGATGTCACAAAAAAACTTTTTATAACAAAGTATGTTGTGTTGTAGATCAAAAGAAGGGGCATTTAAAACCGAGTAAAATGACACCAGCCCCATCTCTCTAGCTTAATTAGGAGAAAAGATATGGTGATTTGAACACATGTCGGTTACGCTTTTTTGGCGGATTTTAGCAAACTTTACATAGCCATAATTTTGAAACCGTTGGAGATATTTGAAAAAAAATGGGATTTTTCTTAATCTCTATAAGGACAACCTTCGTACCAAATTTCATCAAATTCTGAGATGGTGACGTTCATACCCTGTGTTGATTTCACATGGAATGACCCAGCTGCCATTTCAAGACTATTATAGATACAACTTTGAAACTTTAGGATGTCATTCTAGACATATCGAACTATCAAAAAATGAAAACAAAAAAAATCGATTTAAAAAAATTTTCACACTAGGATAGCCCCTTAATGAATACATTTGTTTACTAGTCTAATAAATGTACTTGGTGGCCAGTTAATGACGGTAATAATGTAGCAGATGATTGGTTGAAAATGATGGAATTTGTCTTCTACTGAGCGGTAGATTCAGGAGAATTTATTATATTGAGTTGGTTCTTATAATAGGGCTTTATTTAACTATACCTTAATAATAATGAGTATTAAAGTCACTCACACACGTGGACTTTAAACTTAATTCTCTTGACTCAACTCTATGTAATTCTCTTTGAATCTCACTTAATACTCTGTACTCTACGATTCCTCTCATAGGACGTTTTTTTTTTAAGTTTTTCCCGTGAGTGGGTTAGTCCGTGACTGGGACCCGAGGGGGTCATTAGCGAAATTTCGCTTGGGGGGTTTTGAATAAGTGTATGGGGGGGGGGGTAGATTCTGGAAAATTCCTTTTGTGCAAAAGTTTCAAAAAACCTGAAACATAAAGAGAAAAACAGCGCATCAGTCTCTTTAGAGTAGGTTAATGGGGGTGGCACTAGTGGGGATTTTTTTAAGTCTGTAAGGGATGTGGCTGGGGGAGGTGTTAGAGATATGAGTGTGAAGGGAGTTTTTATGGGTGCTGGATTGTACAGAATCCGCACCGGTCCGAGTACCAATGATTTAGCTGTGAGGTTTAGGATAAATTTCTTGATGTTAGGTAGGTTAGCGGTAACGTGGAGATCAGTGGTTGGGTGTCTATAAGGTAGATTGAGGATGATTTTCAGGTACTTGTCCTGTACAGTTTGGGTTTTTTTTAAAATGGTCTTGGGGGCATTGATCCACAGAGGTGATCCGTAGGTCAAGATCTGACGCAGGTGGTGTAGAACAATAATTTTAATTTTTTACTTAGGGGGCTGCTAGAGTGGATAATAGGGTCAAAGGTTTTGAGGGGAATGTGAGCTTTGGAAACTCTGTCTTGGATGGCAGGTTTTCAGGAGAGATGTTTATCTAGGATGACTCCCAGACAGGTGACCATGGGTTTCCAAGGGATTGGAGTATGGTTGAGGACTAAAGGGTCTGGGGGCTTTTTTCTTTTAACCGGGAAAAAGATGGCTTCGGTTTTGGAGGGGTTGAGGTACAGTTTCCAGGTGCTGAAATATAGATTTATTGCCTCGAGGTGATCTCATAGGTATTGATGGGCTTTGAAAGGTGACCAAGATGAGAAGTAGAGCGCTGTGTCATCAGCGTACATGGCAAGAGAGGTGTTTGGTTGTTTTGGGATATCATTGGTGAAACAATTGAAGAGGGTAGGCCCAAGGATGGAACCTTGTGGGACTCCAGCAGGAGAGGGGGTGGGAGGGGAGAGGGTTCCATTAACGGAGACTTGTAAGTTCCTTGCTGAGAGGAAACTGGAGATGATTTTTAAAAGGTAGTGGGGGAGTGCGGAGGTTATGAAGTTTGAGAATTAAGTCTTTGTGCCAGACCGAGTCACAAACTTTCCGCAGGTTGAGGAGGAGAAGAGCAGAGGAGCGATTTTTGTTGTGCTCTGCGATAATGTATTCGGTGACCCTCAGTAGCTGGAGGGGGGTGGAGTGGTTTCTACGGAATCCGAACTGTTCTTCGGGTAGGATGTTGTTCTTTTATAGGTGGTAAGTGAGTTTTTTAGGATGATCTTTTCTAGGATTTTGCCTAAGATACTGAGTAGACTGATGGGGCGGGAATTTTGGGGGAGAATTTTAGATTTGCCAGGTTTAGGAATGGGGATAACTTTAGCTGTTTTCCAGAGGTCAGAGAAATTTGCGAGTTTGATAGAGTTTAGGTAAATGTAGTAAAGTTGAACAATGAGTTTTCCTGGGAGGTTTTTGAGTTCGCGCACTGTGTCAGGGCCGGGAGATTTGGAATTTTTGAACTTCTTGATAACGGAGAATATTATGTGTGGCGAGAAGTCGTTAGTGACAGCTGGGAAGGAGTTTAGTGAGTAGTGTTGATGAATTATGCAAGCAGAGTTTTCGTGGGGGGAGGGGGTGTTTTGGGCATCGTAATGTGGTTTGTGGAAAGCGGTGGCTAAGGAATTTGCTTTTTCTTGGTCAGAGTAGGCAGTGTTATTTGGGGAGGTAAGAGGGGAAATGGAGGTTTTTTGGATTTGAAGGATTTGTATAGGGTCCAGAAGGAATTGTCCTGGGTCTTAAGGTTTTTTAATTTTTGGCTCCATTGAAAGTTTTTGGTGGAGTTTATTTTGGATTTGATTTTGTTGGAGAGGAGGTTTCTGATGAGTTTGTATTCAGGGTTGGACGTCCTTTGAAAAAGTCGTCTGGCTCGGTTCGTTTCGGAGATTAGGTTTTGTATTTCTTGGTTGAAGGGAATGGAATGAGGGGTTTGTTTTATTTTTTTAGTAGAGATTTTATAGGCATGTGTAATGTGTTTGGTGATTTTTTGAATTTCGGAATCAATGTCAGTTTGGGAGTTGAGGTGTGGGTTGAGGCTGTAATTATTGCAGTGTTTTCTGTAGGAGGGCCAGTCAGTTTGGGAGGTTATCTGATGGGGAGTGACTGGCTTGAGGGCGGATATGTCTAGGTCCTATAGGATCTTAGTAATACAGTGTATTACTTCTATCGTTTCTTGAATTTTACGAATTTTGTCCGGAGGGGTCCGTGCGTATTGTTTTCAAGAAAATTCGCGGATTATCGCGATTGAGACGTATGTTCTTCATGATAATGTTTCGTACAACATTCTCAACTTGTGTTTAAGGGGAAATCTATAAGGGTAATTCAGTGGATATTGCGAAATTTAAAATAGGTTTGAATTTGTTGTACAGTGTTATTTGCAATCAAGTAAGAATTGATATTTTTTGCATATCTAAATGTATTTATGTACCAGAGGAAAGAAGTTAGCACCATTACCTTATGTAGTAAAGGGAATGGATGTTTCTTTTTCTGGAATATTGAGTTATATAGAGGATCATATTTCTACTTGGCTAGATACAAAAGAATTTACTCCAGAAGATTTGTGTTTTTCTATACAAGAAACAGTATTTGCTATGCTTATTGAAATAACAGGTATGTTTGTTAATCCTTCAGTCGTATATGACATGATGAACAAAGTATCGTTGATGTTAATATTTCTTCAGTTTCTTTATACTACTCTAATATTGCAGAACGTGCAATGGCTCATGTGAGTTCATCAGAAGTGTTAATTGTAGGAGGTGTAGGGTGTAATGAAAAATTACAAGAAATGATGAATATAATGTGCAAAGAGAGAAATGCAAAAGTTCTTGCTACAGATGAACGATTCTGCATAGATAATGGAGTAATGATTGCTGTAGCAGGATTATTACAATATAAAAACGATGGATGTACACCTTGGATGCAGACAACCTGTGTCCAACGGTACCGGACTGATGATGTTCACATTTCTTGGAGAGAATAGAGCTGATGTTTTAAATAAACTTGAATCTGTGTAACGTATCTTTTTATACATTTTTACATAAAAGAATGGATACAACAATAAGGTTTTATTGTCATATTTAACCCTTTTAGTGCCGGGCGAAAAACAGGTGCATATGCGAGAATAACCGGCCGAATTTCACAGTTTTACTAGGGTTTGGGAAAATGCTCATAAAAACCAAACGAGAAACAATATTTACATGATTCAAAAAGCAGTATACTAAGGATGAAATAGAGAACAAAACAATGACACTAGTTTTACTAAATTTATTTTGAGATAGAGTTCTCCCACAATGCGAATAGTAAAGCGCTACAAGGCGCGGGCCGATATATCGGCTCTAGCACTTCTCGCCAGTGCAGCACGGGCCGATATATCGGCCTCCAGCATTAGGAGGGTTAATATTATTACTGTGTGATGCAAATAAGGTAAATCATTTGGATATATTAAAGTATTGACTAACATAAGAATACACATGATGAATATTTCAAAAATGTGTACATACAAACCGAAAATGAAGAGTAAGTTAACAGAGTGCAATGGAATTTTAAACTATCGGAAACAAATATTCTTATCATGTGTATTTATTTTAATTATTTATCCACATGTTTTTCTTTTTATAACCGTTCAGGTAAATATTTGACAAATTTTATGAACTATATGTAGGTGACTTACATTCTGTTAATATAAAGGGATATACATATATTTACATGCGATATTCACAAATTAACAACTGTCAGCTTTTTCTTTTCAATAAAAATTTCCAAATAAGGACTTTTTCTGAATATCGTTTAAAGTTCTAAAGAATTACTTATTTGTGTCTCACACTAAATGAGAAAAAACGTATTTAGAAAAATATAACAGTTTGGAAAATTAGTAAAGTTGGAAAAATTATAATTTATCACTACACATAGAGTACGCGGACACTTATTACTCCTTTATGGCAAAATGTTTAGAATGGCTTCATTTGGTCAGCTCAAATGTGTATGTACCTCTGATGTACTCGCGAGGGCGAGGGGCAGAGATGGTTTGAAGAATATAAATGATCAGTTATTGTTTAAAATAGACTGTATATTTTCAGGCAAAATAACTTAATATACATTAAAATAACACAAAAACAAATTTCTACTAATATACCATAAGATCACATCTAAACACAGATGTTTTAATTGAAAAATTACATTATATTTAGTACGGCAAATATATTGTTGAAGTCATAAATGAGCCACCATTGATATTTTTCCCTTTCATCCTTTCCTCTTCACAGTTTCGTTAACGAGACTTGTTTTCCACATACAATTCGTAGTTGGTATTACTTTTGTTACTTTTCAGTATCACTTTTTTAAAAGGTTTGTAGATTTTTCTGTGTATTTCCTATACAAGGTGTAACATATAATTGGGGACTTTTTTCAGAATCGATAGTACGCACCAAAAGGTGAAAAACGGACCAAGAAAGTTAGGTCCGAAAATCACACTCTTTTTTTTACGTGGGGGAAATCTTCATAAACACCCACCTTCTCGGGGGAGAAGGCGGTTAGTGTCGGATTCTTACCGACTAAAACCCCCACGGTGTTCCTACACACTGTGTATTATACAAAAATGAGAAAACCCCTGGATTTCTTGCGAATACAATTGGAGCTAAATCCACAAATGTCAATGGAAGTGACCATTAAAAAGAGAAAGCTGAAAGCAGAGTGTGGGAAGCACATCACACTTCACTAAAAGCCAAGGACACCGCAGTGCAGGTGCTCTGGACAGGGCCCCCGCCCTGCAATGTTGTGCGGTATCAATAAAGAAGGAAACAGAAAAAGGAGCGCTCCATAAATGTACGCAACACCCATGGGGAGAGAAAACATGGATGAAAATATGTAGTCCCCTACGAGGGAGGTGGAAGCATGTCGATTAGAGAAGGCCTCCCTCGCCGATACCTATGTTACGAGCCGGGCGGGTTTACAGAACGTGGCCGGCGAGCGTTATGGAATAATTGTAATGAATGTAATGAAACGTGATTTCGTCTCTTATTCACCTTTACTGTAGCAGGAGGTATCGTATGTAGTAAGTAGTGAGAGCTACGAATCAACGTATGATTTAGGAAATGACGTTAATTTAAGCCAGATGAGCCTATAGTAGATGCTATAGGGCAGTGGCGTCAAGGTCGTTCACAGTTGGGACGATTTTCGAGGCGCTCGGCTGCTGCCCCACCACTCAAAAATTAGGGCCAGTGAGCGAGCCGCTAGACGTTTAGGGGCCGCGTCGGCTCAGGAGCGTACCATGAACATAAACGCATGTTCTGCCCTACCCAGATATAATCTTTTTAAAATTTTGCGTACCCGTTCAGGATACGCTCCTGAGCCGGTGCGGCCCCTAAACGTCTAGCGGCTCGCTCACTGGTCCTAATTTTTGAGTGGTGGGGCAGCAGCCGACCGCCTCGAAAATCGTCCCAACTGTGAACGACCTTGACACCACTGCTATAGGGTGCTAGTCTCCAGAGTGGTTGTATATGTTAGGTAAGGTAAGACTCTGAGGTAGATGTACAAGGACCGGCGCGGATTCTGACCGATTAACCCATAGCATCCTATGGGTTAACCGGTCAGAATCCGCGCCGGTCCGTGTACTTACAGACGAACTGCAAGGTGCTACTCTCTGGTTAATAACGGCGCACTTGCTAGGACTGCAAATGGTCGCACAGGTACGGAAGCAAGACGGAGGTACGCGCAGTCCGACACCCGCTGTGTGTGGTTTTGACCTGCTACGGTTGACGAGACTTCACAATCTAGATCAGTGATGTCAAGGTCGTGCACTTTTCGGCCGATTTTCGAGGCGCTCGCCCACTGCCCCACCACTTCCAAGGAAGGGCCACTGAGCGAGCGGCTAGACGTTTCGTGGGGGCTTCGGCTCAGGAGCGTACCGTGAACATAAACGCACGCTCTACCCTACCCAGGTACAACCTTTTTAAAATTTTACGTACCTATTCACGTTACGCTCCTGAGCCGAAGCGGCCCCGAAACGTCTAGCCGCTCGCTCACTGGCCCTTCCTTGAAAGTGGTGAGGCAGTGGGCGAGCGCCTCGAAAATCGGCCGAAAAGTGCACGACCTTGATATCACTGATCTAGATGACTCCGAACTAATTCGCGAGTGACTCTAACGTGAGTTGAAACGGGGGAACTCCGACCAAGAGTTGAATTGCCAATGGACAGACTAATCTTCCGAAGGTTAAAGAAAACTCTAATAGGAACTGGGCCTAATCTCGTAGTGTATTGCTCTAGCGTCGTACTGCGAATAACCCGAAGAGATGCATTTTCGTGGCTCTTGTATAGGTCGAAAAAGCAGTGGGGATTGAAAATTTTAGGAAATCTACCCTATGGTGGGAGTAGAGATACTGCACGAAAAGACGGTTGGAAACTCTGGAATTTCGGGGGAGGCAGACCCTCGCGTTCGAGTTTTCCTTATCGCGTGGGGTCTGAAGTGTAGCCGCCCGTGGGTCCTAGACGAGAGGCTAAGGGTTACGTGCGTATCGCACTTAATGTATCCTGTTTTCGATCTAAAAAGGGGACTAAGGCGCCTGGGTGTCGCCAAGAAAAATTCCACGATGAAAATTTTCGTAGGAATCATGGGATTCATACGTAACACCTATTGGATCTCGTCGGGCCCCTACTCGCGCGCTCTCGCAAGCGCTCAGCTGCCTCTGTCTGCCAATGGACCTTCTGCATGCCACGCTTCTCGTTTTGTCAATATTTCCCTCAGGACTACTGAAAGAGTCATGTCTCGACCAATGACGACACGCAAGTCCTCGCGTTCGTCCGATCACGCCGGGGATCACTGCAGGTTATGCTGTTCCGAATCCCAAGTAGATTGGCAATGGTGGCAGCTGGTCCACGCACAGTGGGCCCAAACGACGAAAACAGGGACATCGGGTCAAAAAATAAAATTTTCGATATTTGGAAAACTAACGAATGGTTGTTTTCTGAGGGACATTGTTTTTTTGAACGTCTCACATCCAGAATTTTTGCAAAAGGGCAAAACTATGAACACGAGCATAATCCTTATTCCTTTCTCTTTCGATTTCTATATTTATAATTGAGAATCGACCAATCCATTATGAAGATATTGTCGTTTGTGTATATCGATTCACGCGGTCGAATATTCGCGCGAACGGCCAACTAGCAACTTTGAACCTCATTTTGACAATGTTCTTGTTAGTTAATGAAAAAAATATTGTTAGTTTCGTATGTGGCAGACATTTCTGAACGTAACCCAATCGTTAGTTTTCCAAATATCGAAAATTTTATTTTTTGACCCGATATCCCTGTTTTCGCCGTTTGGGCCCACTGTGCGACGATTCCTTCTTGATCCAACTCAGATACTCTCCGAAGCAGTCGTGCCCAGAGAGTATCTGCGTAAGGAGATAAATCAATCTGCCGCGCCTCTTGCTCAGCCAAAGCTCTAGATTCGGCAGTAGATCCGCCACAGGCCGGTGTCGACAGTGATCCGATAGCTGGAGAGTATCAACCCATTTCGAGATGATGAAACGCTTCACGGGGTTCTGTTCACAACTTTTATAATCATTTTTATTATTTTTATTGGTATCATGTTTTAAAATTAAATGTGTGAAATTTTGTAACACCATAAGTCAAAAAGTTATGACAATTTTGAAGATTCGGTGCGTCGGGCACTTGGCGCGCCGCAGCTAACATTGAAACCCTTGAATTACTTTTGATACGACGAACCGTACGAAACGTGAAGAAGGTTGCATCTCGACCCCTCAAGTCCCAACCAGTCCCAACTGACCGTAAGAGGCGAATAGCCCGACTACACGGATACACACAACTTTGTCTAGGTTCGGCGTAGGGACTGTCTTCCCCTACAGTCCCTGTAGTTCATATTTTTTCCGTTCCCGTCGCTGAAGTCACACACGACTTGAGCTCGAGGTGGTGAGGCCAGGTACACCACGAAGCAAGTTACAAATGTTTACGCCATACTATTTCCTGGTCGTAATTGTTGATCGATTTTATCGAACAAGGTGTCATTTTAAAGATAAAGGTTCAAGGCACGAGCGTAGATTTTCGGATTTTAAAAAAAACAACATTTTCGTTTACAAAATTGTATATAAAAAAAGGTTATTTTTTAAAACCGTATTCTGAATAAACAAAAACTTTTTCAAAAATCCGAAAATCTACGCTCGTGTCTTGAACCTTTATCTTTACAATAAGACCTGAATCATACAAATCGATCAACAATTACGACCAGCAAAACGAATGGCGTAAACCCTTGCAAAACGCTTGGGTACGAAGTTCCTCAAAGGTCATGGCATCCGATTCCGCCAGACCCCCTTTCGAGATATAACCCCATTTGTAAAAAATTTTTTACTAATTATATCTCCGAAATGGTAAGTGGGAAAGGAGCGGTTTTAATTGCAATATAACCCGAAAAGATGAAAGTTTATAAATAAAAATATAACTGCTTCGATTAAGTGTAAATAAATTGTACAGTGGTACAACAGATTCAGACCTACGGAAAATTTCCCGATATCCATTGGGTTACACCTATAGACTTTCTCGCCCTGAAAACGAATCCGGCAGCAGAAATGTTCTGTAACCCTCGGTTTTTGAGAAATTTGAGTTTTTCGAAAATCGGCTCATTTTCACAAAAATGAAGCATTACGTGAAAACTAGAAATGCTAGAGAGTTCAGATTAGTCGTAAAAGATAGAGGAGACTTTGCTGAATATGTTAGTGTATACATTTATTAAGATCTGTCGTTTTAAATGCTTGTAAATAGCCGTCAAAATTAAAAAACGGGCCGACGTGCGAATTTTATACGCGATACTTATGCATTTTTACAAAAAACTACTTATCTAGCAGAAATTTGCTACACAGCATCGGATTCTGCAGACATTTCTGAAGAAGAATCCATTCAGAAATAATGTCAGAGCGGTTTTCCATTCGGGCAGGTCGAGAAAATATCCGTCAGAAACGTGCTCACGGTATTTTGCCGCCTTGGGTAGGTGCCTATTGCATAGGGTACTGTCGGCGTAGATAACGCGTAGCTACGGCACTGGCAAGTCGAGGCAGACGAACAATGGCTGCTCGGCGGCAAAATACCGTGAGCACGTTTCCGACGGATGGATTTTTCTTCAGAAATGTCTGCAGAATCCGATGCTGTGTAGCAAATTTCTGCTAGATAAGTAGTTTTTTGTAAAAATGCATAAGTATTGCGTATAAAATTCGCACGTCGGGCCATTTTTGAACTTTGACGGCTATTTACAGAACATTTCTGCTGCCGGATTCGTTTTCAGGGCGAGAAAGTCTATAAGCATCACCCAGTGGATATTGTGAAAAAAATGGTGTTGTACAGTGTAATCTGACCATGCGGATGTAACGGTTCACTTTATTTTCATTTCAACAATCAAAACAGCATATGTACAGTATTCATCAGCCCTTTTCGTAGAAAGTTAACAGTTTGATGGAGTTTATTTCTGTATTGCCAGTTGGACAAAGTAAAGTCTATTTCATTTTAATAGGTCCACCCATTAGACAGAAACGCACATATTTATCCATATCGTCTTTTAATACAAAATGATCCTCACAACAAAAATAATTGGATTTTGTTGGTGCTTCCAAACGCCGAGCTGGTTGGAACCATAATTTCCTTCTCGATTCTTCACGTGGAACTGACACAAATACTTTGGAAGGCGCACATTTCGTCGTGTTTTTACACATAGATACAAAACAGCACCGATAAGGACCTACTTTGCCCGTGTTGTAAATGATAGAAGTCTGAATCTGAATAGTTGATTCCGGTATGAAAATTAGAAGTCTGAATTTGTAATTGCTAGAGCAGTTCGAGGCGGTTTAAACGTTTTTGAGTATCTGATCGGTATGACGTGTGGCGCACGTTGTCGAATTACCCTCCACCTTGGTACGTGGGGGTGGTTCATAGGAAGGGGTGCCCTCAAGCTAACAACGCTGGGTTTTTTCCCGAGGTGACACATCTTGCAAATTTGGCGGCAAACGGAGTGCACGTAGCCAGGACTTGGGCCTGGTTGTGCCGTAGCTGAACCTAACGATCACGATCGATGCACATAGATGAAGTTTATGATGCTAGTGAGAAATTGGAAAGCTAAGATTTTGAAGGGTACTGGTATGAAAATGAATTTACTTGTACATGCTTGGTAATAAAAATATAAAACGCCTTAAAATGGTCAGCTTCCTAAGTACAGCATTGAGAGATGATTTCTACGTGTATACTTGAATGCGACATGAAATTGTGCAGTACCGTTACGTCCAAATGCTAAAGGTGGCTAATAGTGACTGTCAGACTTTTCTTGAAAAAAAGTTGTAGGCCTTTACAGTGTTTTGTATGTAAAAGTCAAGCGTTCCGCATGTATTTCGCCTATTATGTGCTTCGGGAGTAACCCTATGACGTCACGTCGACTTCGGGCGAGCTCGGGCGATTCCGGAACGTTCAAATGAGAAGTCTCCAGATCGCATTTGTAAATCGTTATAACTTCATAAATATGGGATATTTTGCAAAAATAAAAAAAAAATCTTAAAAACTTATATATGCTCTATCCATTGGCAGTGCAACCAAAAATACGTTTAAGACCGAATTCTCCCATAAGAGTGTCTTCCCCCTAGTTGACCATTAACCACCATTAACTGAATAGTTGGTCAACATGTAATGTGCAGAGCATGTAGATTGTAAGAGTAAAAGTCCGTTATAAATCGTAGCTCTATTGTCAACAAAAGGTGAGCTAATGTGTAATATAAATGAAATGTACTTTCACAGATAAAATGGTCGACTAGAACATAGTGTTACTGTAATGTTTACCATTCAGGAATATAACCTTACTCCGAATCAACAATTCGTTATTGATGAACTTCTCAATCCTAAAATTAACATTACATGTATCGTTTCGTGAAAATGATGAAACAATTATTCTGTGAGACACGCAAAAAGAAATCTATGCCCATGTAGAAAAAACATGGATGGCTCCGTTGGAGATGAAAGTTTTCACTTAATCGAGTTTCCTACCATATTTATTTAAAATCATTTTTTAGATAGTTCACAATGAAGTTGACACAAACGTTATACAAACAACATATAAACAGATTATTGCGATACATCTGGCAAACACAACGAGAGAGACCTGTTCAAATTACAAAAGCAGAAGATGTTTTATCGTCTATGGGTTACTCAGTACAAGATGCTTTAGAAACGCTAACACCAAAAAGAGAATTTAAAAAGTAACTTTTCAGTATTATTCAAGTAAAGATATGGTTATTCAATATTATAATTTATTTACAAAATGGTAAAAAATATTTCATACATGTTTTCCTTATTAGAATTGAAGTTCATCATCTTGTTAATAAACATGTACTTAACGAACATCATCCAGAATGGAAAGACAGGGCTTGTTTAATATGTGGAGATAATAACTTATTGCAACAAGGTACAGATCAAGCATATTTACTCACAAATACACTAAAGATAAGTGACACACTTCCAGAAGAAATTAACAATTTATTTGAAAAAATTCCAAGCAAAGTAGATACAATAGCAAAGAGGTATGTTACATAAGTTACAATTAACGCCTCTTCTTAAATTCAGTTATTTGAAAGTTCATCCCTAAATTTCTGTGTGAATTATTCCAGAATTGTTTCTAATACTCATATCTATGACACGCAGCAAGTAAAACTGCCAAAAATAAAAGATCCCAACAGACCTATGTGGGTGTTTCCTAGAAAATATGGTATAACTAGTACTAGGAAAATGTAAGAAATTATGTATTCGATTAATTTATTATTTATTTAATCTTTAATATTACCTTTACGATTTCTTACCTTTACCTTACATTACAGGCTGAATGTATCAAGAAAGTTTTTGCAGCTTTGCGAATCATTAAGTGAACCAAATATTACGAGAAATCGAATAGTAGCTTATGACGGAGTTTCATCTATTTGTATTGGTATATTTATAATTTTAGATTATATAAAATACTACTAATGCTGTTATAACATGAATTTTGTAAAGAGAATAATGTATATGAATTTCAGAAAATGATTCACATCTCATTCAGTTTAACTTGAAGATGGATTTAATGTTGATATCGAAAATAGCTTTAAATCCAATAAACATAACTAAACACAAAACCCATTTGAAAATTTCAAACTTCTATCCACTACATCATACAATTGGTTTGCCTGAAACGAATATCTATAACCCTGCAGATTTATATCGTGAGTTCAATTTTTATTCTGCTTTTTTATTTAATTTACGTAAAAATATTTAAATCTTATGAAATAATGTAAAACATGTTACAGCTATTAATCCAGCCTCTCGTTATTTAAATGTTCACACCATTTTTATAAACTACGATCCAGAAGAAGTAAAAAATATAACAGAATTACCAACAACCGAAGATCAGATTTATGCTCGATCCTTGATTAAATCGTTCGCCGCAGCTGCGTCTCGTGCACGGCAAAAGTACGGAGAGTCCGTAAAAACATTACCGGAACCTATAGTTGTTCAGTGTGTACAATCAGATGGACAAAACTTTCACTTCTCTGTTTATCAACTTAACACATTAGATATGAATATACAAAACGACAAGCACAACTATTGGTGGTCAATTCCATCAATGAAATTATATGAAAAGGCTGAATATGAAAATGGACGACCATTTGTGGTACATTATAATCCTGATGTTTTCAATACATTTCTTGCATTTTATAAAAATTCTTGAAATTAAGGAAACGTGTTTTCTTTGGTAATAAAAACTATTGTATGTGTTGCTAATTAACTTCATGGAATTGAGCCGTTTATTTTGAAAGTAACCTAAGTCCATTTATACTTGATATGAGATATTTAAGAGTTAGCGTTTCAACAAAGTTAAAAATATACATATAGGATACCAATGTATTATACTGCTTAACTGCAGCTAAAATAGTTAAATTTACAATTCCTATTAAATAATAACAATTAATAAGTGAATAATATGTGTTTTCTGACCACAAATGGAATTAAGCCACTTTCAAAGTTAACAACTGGATTCATAACTAAATTTTAAAGAACCCAAGTCCATTCAACATAATTTAAAATGCTTCAAATTGAAAAAACGAAACACCTAAAACCTAAATCTATGATTTTTTGGCGAATCTTATCCATTTTTGGACGTTTTCGTTTCACAGCATAACGCTCGATAGCTTTATATAGCAGTACATTTTGGATATAGTATTTTCCCCTCGTTTTCGTTTAATTTTTCGTACTTTTTAGATATACGCTTCACTACTCTTTTCTCTATTGTCATGTGTATCTTCATCCTTTGACGACGAATGTTGTACTATAATTCTCTTTCTTTGTCGATTTCTGTTGAAATCATCATTTACTATTTCATTTTCACTATTTGAATTAAATGATCTTGCTGTTTTATTCTTCCCGATGGGTCTAATAATTTTTATAATTTAATGTTTTAAGTTTTATATTCAATTGTAAGTGCGCAATGTGTGATTTTCTTTCACGGCATTAATTGAACGTACTGATTATTCAATTAAAGCAACTGCCCAAAAACTGAAGTTAATTTGTTAAATACTAATAACTATTAATTAAAATTACTATTATCGCTGCCTTCAGACATTTAAAACTCCTGAGTTTCAGACATTATCAAGAATGGTTTGGACTTGGGCCACTTTCAAAGTAAGTGTATTGATGTTTGAACTAACTGCGAAAACTTATGTGTTCAAAATTATCATTTATACTTTGAATTTCCTTAATTGTAAATGTTATTTATGACAGTTAGTGTGAAGTTGTACATGTTACAGTGGGCAAAACGGAAATTTTGAGAAATGGGCTTGAGCCACTTTCAAAATAAACGGTTCAATTACTTTTACTCTTGAAAATTCTTTGTTAGAAACAAACCGTATAATAAAACAATCCACAGACTATGATATAGTTAACAAATTTTTTAAAAGCATGGTAACCTGTATACTAACATCTATTTCTTTTGGTTTCACTTGATTGCGATGATCATTCAGTGGTTTTATTAAGTTTTCTAAAGAGGGGTAAGGTTTACTGTGGAAATATGCGTGATGTAATGCCTGCAATATAAAGTTTATAGTCATCATTCATTCCAGTTATTTATGTTTATGAAAGACATTATTTCTCACCTCATTTGCGGTTAAACGTTTCGATGAATTGTAGAGGAGAATTTGACTAATCAGATCGACAGCTTGAGGTTCAGCATCTTCGATAATATCTTCAAAAGTTGCACCTTTGTGATACGGAAACGTGATTTTATTGTAATCGGGCAAAGTACTTAATTCTGGCCACGTTTCTGCCGTCGGTGATCCTAAGTATCTTAGAACTATTGCTAATTGTTCAATATCGGTTTCTCCCTGTATAATAAACCTATTTATTGAAATTTTATCATTTCTATATGAATACACATATTTGAAGCTTACTGGAAACAATGGCGACTTATTCAGTAACTCTCCAAAAATGCAGCCCACAGACCACATATCAATTGCTGCTGTGTAATATTTTGCACCGTACAATAATTCTGGTGCCCTATACCATCTGGTAGCAACTTGATGGGAATATGGTTTTGATGTGTCTTCCCACATTAATCTTCCTAAACCAAAATCAGCAATTTTTAAAATTCCTTTATCGTTTATTAATAAATTAGCAGGTTTTAAATCCTGAAAATAATATTAGTTTGTTATCAGATTGTCAGATAATGTAATATTTGTCAATATTGTTAGAGAAAGAAAATTACTAAAAATATGTCATACTCTGTGCATTATATTTTTTCCATGTACATATGCAATGCCTTCTAATAACATTTTTGTATATGTTTTTATTTGAGCTGTACTTAATGAAACATCATTATCTTTTATTATCTCCCATAAGCCTGTTGGCATATGTTCAAAAACCATTATAAAGTCTAAACCAATAGGAAATGCATCCAATAATTTTACTACCTGTAGCAAAGCACATACTGTATAATTTTTTAATAAATATAGAAAAATAATTTCATAAAGTTCAACAACACTAATATAGAGTTTGAGAAAAAATATAGTGATAATGATAATATACAACAATTTAAGACAAACGTACATTAGGATGATTTAATTGCTGTAAAATTTTTATTTCACGTATAACGGGTGTAGATATGCCATCTTCAATCTTTTTGAGAAGAATCTTTTTTAATGCGACTTCTTTTTCTGTTATTGTATCGACAGCTTTCAAAACTAAACCCTGCGCGCCTTCTCCAATTTGCCCGGTAATTTTGTATCTATCCATAGTGCAGCTACATCTTCAAAGATTAACGACAAACATATTACGTTTGGAAATGTGAAGATTTGCATAAATACAGTTATTCACAAAATACAGCATATTGCAATAAGAAAAAGACATTTTTTGAAACATATTCAAGCTTATGCACCCCTCCGATTGCCGGTCTAAATTTTTGTTTATAATTGTGTTTTGTGCGATTCTGAAATATAAGCACTTAAAGTCGACGATTTGGGAGGTTTAAGCGCCACCATTTGACTGCCGCGGAACGGTACTGTTACGGCACCATACGGCACTGATGTTTCGATATGCGGATGCGCAATGCACGCAGTAACTGTGTCTGTAGTGTGATCTAGAAGCGGCCCATTTAAATCTTTGTGGCACTGAAAAATATCCGCGCGCTTTAAGTATTTAAAAGACCCACGATACGGAAGACAATGGCGTGATCGTACTTACTTCTATTACTTGTTCGAAGGAACATCATAACATTAAATTTTCAACCCCCTTCATGCTAAATTAGTTCAAACAGTCTTTGTAAGGCCTTAAAGTTTAAGGCTTAAACGGCCCTTTCCAGAGTCAGAGTAAATACACAGGCTAAGCAAGCATTTTGAATATATTTAATAATACAGTAAGGCTTAGTGTAGCTGAAGAGGCCATAAAGATTTGAAAAGCCCAGTTCTACAGTAAAAACGCAGCTAAAATGATCATTGCGCATGCGCATATCAAAATATCCATGCTCAGTGCCGTCACAGCGCTGTTCCGCGGGCGTAAAATGGTGGAGCTTTACACGTAATTTCACCAACTTTAACTTATATCTCGGAAACTATAACCGAGCGCTGATTTTGTTTACGGATTTGTGTTTAGCACTACAAGACGCAAGTATCCTAAAGAATTTGTGGCGAAAATCGGATACGTGCTTAAACTGGATATATGCCCGGACTTGTGTTCAGCAGCACAAAGCACATTTATAAACAAAAATGTAGGCCGAAAATCGGATGGGCGTTTAAACTGAATATATGTCCATTTGGGAATATAATTAATAATTTACACAATTTTGTATGAAATTTGGGATTACATAAAACTTTAGCGTTTCGGTTACAGTCAGTTACAGTTGAAAACGTCAGACGGGAAACACTTCTTAAGAAATGTATTTGGTGATTATGAATGTGATTTTAACGTGTTTAGTGGTGTTTACTAAATGTCGGTTTCTGTAGTAACAAGTGACGCATGTGGAAGGAGCATAACCGACATAACCTTACGCGACGTACGAATTGCAAGAGTACATGATCTTATATGCTGTTTCTATTTTCTTTGAATGCTAGCTATCGTTTGTTACTTCACTGCGAATTATTTAAATAATGTAAAAATAATACATGGGTTGGGATTATTATAACAAATCATGATTGAAAGAAATACAGGTCTGTAGTTTTACGTATTCATCGGCTCAGATAAAAGTGGATAAAAGTACCTATACATAATCGACGAGTATGAGCGATAAAAGATCAAAGCAATTTTATAAATGGAAGTCAAAAAAGACCAACAGTAAGATTTTTTTATGTATTTAGTTTTTTATGTATTCCATCAAATATGTATTCTTGTTATATGTAATTAATACTTTATAGAATGTACAAAAAAAAGGTCTAACGCTAGGAACGTATGTGAACTTAAAGATCCAACTGAAACAAGCAATCTGTTAAGCACATATAGCGTTAAGAATTTAAATGTTCCTTATTATGGATGGAGATTATTTTTTCATGATGAAGGTAGAGACTTGTCTAGGATTATATTCTATTATTTTAAGATATACCTTTCATTTATGTTGCAATTTTTTGTTAGAGTATAAAGATGATTCTATCACTTCAAAAAAAATTCAAGCAATAGATGGTTTTATAGATCGACAGCAAAACTTGCAATCTTTACTTTCACTAGAAAGTTTAGAAAATGGCACTATATTTATGATAGACATGTGTGTATTGTACAATGATGAGATATTTTTCAAGAAATGGCAAACTTTTAAAAGGGATATACATGAAAATCCAGTGCACACATTAAATTGCTTTAAACTTGCAATACATCAGGTATTTTCAGAGAACATATGTTAAGTGTTTTATAGTGCTTTTTACAAGAGTTATATTTGACAATTTCAGAAAATCTTAGAAACAATACCTGCAGAAAGTCTAAAGGACTTAATAAATTCTATAATCACTTTAACCACAATTAGATTGAAAATACTAAATTATCAGCCAGTCATGTGTCTACGTGATTTGAAAATAAATTCTTATGGTGAGTTTGTCCTATGCATATTGAAAAATACAGGTTATTCAAGCTGAAAATTCTTTTTCAGGAAAATTAATAACAACAAGAGGTTGTGTAATAAGGGTAGGTCATGTTAAACATTTAGCGCAGTGGATTGTATTTGCCTGTACAAAATGCGATTTATACCAAATATTGAAGCAATCTCAGGGAATTTACACAATGCCAAAAAAGTGTGATATTTGTGGTGTATCTAAGTTCTACCCAGTCCTACATTCACCAGAAGTGAAAAGTATCTCGTTTCAAATGATTAGAGTACAAGAAATTTTAAATGATGAACAGGTGTTTATAAAATTGTGATTTAAATATGATTTAAATTCATTAAATTATACAAATCTACCATTTTAAGATATTTATGGTATTATAGGAAAATAAAGGTAGGATGCCTAGAATACTTGAGGTTGAACTTATGGATGATTTAGTTAACACTTGTATGCCTGGTGATGATGTTACTCTAACAGGGATTATGAAGGTAATATTATTGTTTGTGATTTAGAAAATGATCCGTAAGAATTTTCGGTTTTTTCAAATAATTTTGAATGTAATATTTTCCTTCTAGGGAACCAATGATACTATGGGTAAAACCAATACAATAAATTCCTTTTCATTGTACATGGAAGCTATTACAATAATTAATTGTAAACATAGGCTTCAGAACAACAATATAGTAGATAATGAAATGTCTATAAAAGATTACTTTGCAATCAAGGTATATTCTTGATAAACTATGTTTCAACGTTGCATTAAAAATATTACATTTAAATAATTTTCTAATAGGAAGTGTACAATACACCAAATATTTTCCCACTATTAGTATACTCTCTTTGTCCAAGTATATATGGTCATGAAATGATTAAAGCTGGACTGATATTAAGTATATTTGGTGGGAATGATAAACATTCTGTCTTACGAGATGATATACATGTATTAATAGTTGGAGATCCTGGCCTTGGAAAGTCGCAAATGATACAAGCCTGTTCACGGGTCGCTGTAAAAGGTATTATTATAATCCGACATTTTTTCTCCACAACTGCTACTGATTTTTGATAAATTCGATTATTTTAAAATTAATGAATATCATTATAAAAATTAAAATGAAATGAAATACTGATATCAACGCATGAAATAATACAAAAGTAATTTTTAAAGGTGTTTATGTATGTGGAAACTCAAGTACATCCTCTGGATTAACTGTGACACTTACGAAAGAAACTGGAAGTAATGATTTTGCTTTAGAGCCAGGTGCATTAGTTCTGGCAGACAGAGGTTGTTGTTGTATTGATGAATTTGATAAAATGGTTTCACAACATTCGGTAAGATCATAAATATTAATGTTGTCATTTCAGGACAGAGTCACAGTACTCATTTTTATGTATTTAACATTGAATTTCTAGGCTTTATTAGAATCTATGGAGCAACAGAGTGTGAGTGTCGCAAAATCAGGAATAGTTTGTTCCCTTCCCGCCAGAACTTCAATTCTGGCAGCTGCAAATCCTATTGGTGGTAGATATGATAGAAGTAAAACAATAATTCAAAATTTGAATATGAGTCAGCCTCTATTATCACGATTTGATTTGGTATTTTTGTTATTGGATCAACCAGATAAGGTGAACGTATAATAATATATACTAGATATGTAACTAACTATTAACACGTTGAGCGCCACGCCGATTCTTAAGGAAGTCCCCGCCAGGCCACGCGCGCCGCTTATATGCGCTGTATTGTACGCAGTCAGCCACCAGTGGCGGACGAGGCCTAAACGGAAAGTCCAGTGTCAGCCGCAACGGCGGACGTGGCGCACAACGTATTAAATATGAAATACTGCTGTAACATATGCTTTATTTCTAATAGCACTTAGATGATTTATTATGCAAACATGTTATGAAAATTCACACTGGTGCAGATTTCATTAATAGAACAAACACAAATATATTTCAATGGTCATCCGAAACTGCGAATGCGAACAAATATACCTTACGGTAGTTGATGATTTTAATAATTATTACTTTATGTACGAAGTTCATTCCCTGATAACAATAGAATTTGTTTAGAGAAAGGCTTCTATCTTCTTTGGGGAACAACATTGATGTTATTCCACAATCTATTTTACGGAAATATATCTCCTATGCACGACAATACGTTAAACCAAAATTATCTGAAGACGCAGCTGCAGTATTACAAAATTATTATTTAGAACTTCGGTCCCGAAATGAAGGATTTGGTGGTCTGCCTGTGTATATTAGACAGCTGGAAGGGATGATACGACTAACGGAGGTTCGTTGGACTTCCGATTCAGTGTTTTGTATAATTCAACTTCATATTAAAAGGAATGACAATTTTGTACAGGCCAGAGCAAAATTGGAATTACGAACTGAAGCTACTGAGGCAGATGCGTTGGATGTAGTAGAAATTTTGCGATACACAATATCGAATACGTTTGATAATAATGTAATTCCAGATTTGCAAGGATCCGATGACGGTAAAATAACTGATAGAAAAGTATGTTGTTTATTTATAATAACTTTTATAACTTGTACATGTATTAATGTCATCTACACCATACCTTCGATTTTTTTAAGGTACACAATTTTATACAGTTGTTGAAAAACGAATCAAAGTCTGGAAAACATCAGACACTTTCGATAAGTAGGCTGAACGAAATTGCAGTAAATGGAAGGATAGTAGTAAATGATTTTACTCGGCTTATTTCAAAGCTTAACGAACAAGGCATTTTATTGAAGATTGGAAAAAATGCTTTTAAGTTTGTTCCTGAGTAACTGTTTGTTCTTATTTATATGGAAGCATACACCATACTTGTCATAGTAATAAGAACTAAATTTTATACTTTTATACATTTGTAAATGCAGTTGTTATTGGTAGAAAGCCAAAAATATAAGTATATTTTTCATAACAAATGTACAGTAAAATAAAATAATTTCGGAAATTTCAGAACATTTTTTTTTAATCATACATGTTTTAGGAGCAGGTAAGACTCATGTAACTGTAGTTCGTTACTAATTTTGATAAATTATGCAAAGGAGACTTTTCATTAATTAATAGTATTAAATACCAGAGCATTATACAAAAGACTTATATTTTTTCATTATGTTAAATATATTTTTATAAAAATAATTCTGTATGTGAAATGGTATCTAAATTTTATTTATTTATTATCATACTTCATAACAATGAGCTTTACACGGTAAGCGCCAGTACAAATAAAGACAACATCGTGGTCGGTGAACGTGGAAACAACCAGGTCTACAACAAGGACGTTTGGGAACATATTTCTTTGACCGTGGCTTGGGTGTGGATGGCACAGTGACTTTCCATAATCTGCTTATAACAGAACATCGATAACTTTACGCAATGCAGTTCACTAAATTAAAGTAACTAAGCAAGATTTAATTGTATCCTATTTGTAAATGACAAAACATAAGTGGCGTAAAATTACCATACATATGTGCAAAGTACGAATAAGAGCACAATGATAAATATTACGTATTAACCATATTTTTAGCACGTTTGGGAACCCGTTATTTATGACAAATGATTGTGGCAAGCTAGTCTTTAGTAATTATTTTACAACATCTATTTATACTATTTATGTTTAGACGATTGCTACCTGACCTGTGCCGGGCGGACGAACTCGTTGCTGAGGGAACCCTTAGATTTTAGAACATCACGGTCCATCTTAGAGGCCGTGTTGCAACCCTAGTTAAGCATCTCGGTGGGCATGCAGGCGGGCATGGTGGCGGACAATAGGGGACGCATTTCGGCGGGCAGGGTCCGCTCGGCACGGGCGGAGTGCATATAGTAATTCTACATGGTGGCGGACAGGGCATGCACGGTGGTGGACAAGGACAACACGGTACGCACGGTGGGCAGGGTGGTTGACGACAAAGGGTCACGGGAGTCGGACAATATGGTAATCCATTTCCGCAAGACATCTTCTCAAATTTTTGTTCTTTCGTGCGGCTTTTTCGCTTTTTTTTATTTTTTTTTAAATAAACGATATTTGGGGTACTGGAAATTTTTATGTGTGAACGAGAAATTTTGACGACTTTCTGAACAGTTTTCTGATAGTCAATTGTAAATTATATGAATATGTTACGTTGTTGTTTTGAGTTCTTTACGTGGTATTCAGACCACATTGTCATTTATTTCGGAGTAAACAGTTTCAATTTCTGACTTCAATGATAAATTAAGCGTTTAAAAATCGGTAAAAAATAGAATGAAAATATAAAAAATGTAAATTTTGTAATTACTACAAAAAAAGAGAACGGTTTCAAAATTTGTTAAGTGTAACTATTTAAATTTAATATAATAAACAAAAATGCCGTGCGATGGTAAAAACCCAAATTGCGACCGACGACGGGCGTTACTAGCCCAGCTAAAATGCTTAGTCAGTTCTATGGACCGGAAGTGAGACTATATTTAGATTGATTCTGTCATGGAATCTTCTTTTATATAAATCATTTATTTCAGAAAGCCGTGTGAATGGGATGAACCAGCGTGTCCGCCTCCTGTAGTCTGCCCAGTTTCACAATCTTGTTGCGATCCTCCGTGTTGTGTAAGTGTAAAACCATTATAATAGATTGCAAGTACTTGTTTATGCTCGCCCACAAAATTATATGTAAAATTCATGGTGAAATAATGTATATCTGATCTTAGGGTCCAGTTAAACGTTGTAAAAGCTTCGATTTCCGTACAAGTATAATGTACAGATGCGATTGCATCAAAAGAAACGGTTTACAAGACAGATGCATGATGTGGGACTGCATGGGAAGGCCAGAATGCATGACAAAATTATACCCAGTCTGTGGCCCAGGTCAGGCTGCACTGTTGAAGCTTACCGATTTAGGAGATGCGGAAGTGGCACTAAGGAAATTTTATTGTGCCGATCAGGCAAGAGAATCTGCTCTGGCCGCTTATTGTAGATTGACTTGCGACAATGCATGTCCAAATCCTTGCGCACCCTCGTGTGCACCGTGTGGGCCATGCGGGCCATGTGGACCGTGTGCACCGTGCGGGCCGTGTGATCCGTGTGGACCATGTGCACCGTGTCCGTCTCCATGTCCACCGTGTCCTTCCCCATGTGCACCGTGTGCACCGTGTGGACCATGTTCTCCGTGTGGACCATGTTCACCGTGTCCACCTGTTTGCATTGCCCCACCTGCCTGTCCTCCCTGCATTGCCTGCTGCCCTCCACCGCCACCTCCTTGTATCCCTTGTCCACCCTGCAGTCCATACGATTCCTGCATGCCTTGTGTACCATGCCCCCCACCATGCCCTCCACCTTGCCCACCACCTTGCCCACCACCTTGTTCACCGTGTCCGCCAGCGTGTCCACCAGCATGTCCATCACCGTGTTTACCGTGTATACCTTATTGTCCACCTTCCTGTCCACCTCCTTGTCCGCCACCTTGTTTACCTTGTGCACCTTGCTATCCATCGTCCTGTTGCCCTACTTGTTGAACATGTTCTCTTAAATGTGATTAATAATATACAGTAGAACCCTATTAATCAAAAACTGTCTGGATAATGATAAATCGGATTAATTGAAGAAGCTTCGATATATATTCATAAATTACACTAATTTTTGTTAAAGCGCTAAACCCGTTTTAATATAAATCGTTTAGGACTAATTGCCCGTACTTTTTTCCTGCCACTTATATTGGATTAAATAAACATTTTATATTCAATATATAACAGACTTGATATACGATTGTTGCGAGATTACTAAAAAGTATCATTAATTACAGAAGTTAAACTAAGAGTTGAATATGAATTTTATTTTCTTACAAGTATAAATTACAGAAATAAAGTAAGATTTTGTACATATATAGATACTGCGTTGGTGATATTTATTTTTATAATTAAAAATTACGTCCAGGGTTACATGAGTATTAGGAGATACTGGAATAGGAAATGTGTTGAATATAAATGTCATTTTCAACACATCCAACAGTCGTATTGAAGATCAATAAGGTACATATGTCCACATCTGACATTAGTTAACATGTTAAGCTATCCGGATCAGACAGTGTAGAATAAAGCTCTGGATGACGACATCGAAGATATTTTGCTGGCGGACATACAGGCCATGGCTTAACGAGACATTCGTCTTGGCCCTGACATTGGCTTAACGGACATAAATCCTGAAGACCATCTCTGTGTACGCAATGGCACCGTGTGTACAAGATTCCCGATCTCATTTCAGGAAATTTTAAATCTCCAACCAGCTGAAGTACAGTTAAGTTTCCATTTACATAGTGTCAAGATAGTGCATTCAAGTATATTATGATAGATAACTTAAAATTGGAGTATCCTAAAACGAAGGAGTACGATCATGTCAATTTTTTTTAGTATTTTATAGTTTAAAGATATCTAAGAGAGAGACAGATAGACATTTTATTTTTAAGTATTTCTATTCAAACGTAACATGTTTAAGTAACTTTGTACATTATTACGTAAAGCCTTGCCCATGAAGCGCCATGAAGTATGAATTAGAACAGAAAATAGGTTTAAAATTGTGAGCTTCGAAATGTGTTTGGAGTTATGATTTTATATTAATGTTAAGTGCAAAAGGAATCTAAACTTTGTTAATTATTTCTCGTTACTATTAAGTTTACCGTTCTACAATGTTCATCTTTTGCACCGATTTGCGAATTTTCTCTTGAAGTACATTCTTCAGGTTTGCGACTTTGTCTTAAATGCGTTCCACTTGCTGGACGTTTACCGCGTTGCTTTTTCGTTAAATTCTTATCCTCTTCGATGGGAATCATCATGTACATCGGGGGAGGACTCGGTTTTTCTTCTTTTTGTTTTTCTTGTTGTTTCAGTAAATGTATATTGTGATAGCTGGGGAATTCACATTTAAGATTACCATTTACATAATTTTTGGATAGTTATGCATATGTACCATAATTTCAAATTAATATGCGATAACAATACATATTACATGAAAATTTAATTATTTTTTGTTAATCATAATTTATTTATATACAAGCTGTATCAATAGAAATAAATTAGAACAATTTATGTTCTTAATTTTCGTTTTAATTTGAGAATTTGATTGATGTTTTCAGAAACTTGTGATATCAAACTCACCATTCTAATGCCGTCACAGCTGCTTTTAATCCGCAAATTACATCTGCTGGGTCGATTACTTGTGTTTCAGTCATGTTTATATTTTTGGTAGATTATTCCGAAATAAAAATACTTGTTAATTTAGAACTTTGAAAGAGTACAGAAAATTTAGATGCTGTAGGTCGAAATTTGGATATATAAGTTACGTGTTCATGACTGTGATATTTTTAACATAGTTATAATTTGTTTATCCGTTTCTT
This sequence comes from Mimumesa dahlbomi, assembly GCA_917499265.3. Lineage (NCBI taxonomy): Eukaryota > Metazoa > Arthropoda > Insecta > Hymenoptera > Crabronidae > Mimumesa > Mimumesa dahlbomi. Next base: position 8,591,436 of record OU824127.1, read on the forward strand.
GTTTCGTCCGATGGATTTACTGCCGTTTTATTATGATATAACGGGTGGACTTAAAGAAGTAGTATAAAAGTTAAAAAAAATTGTTCAAATCAAAAGATGCCAGTTCAATCCTACGTTTTTTTATTACATTATACAATAAATCATAAACAGCGTTTACAATATCAAACTTTAACTGCACCACGAACGAGGAGTGGAATAGACCTATCACTTAATGGTGAAGCTCCAAATTCATTATAAATATGTAAAATTTAACCTACATATGTGAACCTGATAGCCGACTTTAAAATATTTTAATTTTCTCATCGAGGTTGCATTAAGGCACCAGACCACGGTGCGCGCGCGGTAAAAGGGTGTATTTTTCATAATTTTTTTCGGGCAAACGATGAATGATTTTCTTTTTATTCCTACGAATATTCAATATATACATATAGAAGACACTATACAATTTTTTTTATTGGAATCTTAAAAATAGTTTGCGGTGTACGCCGCTTCCAAAAGGACTCTCCGACGAAGTTGCTGCTTGACGGTTAACAGCAATTAGGTCATACGGTTCATCGGAAAAATACAAAAAAAATATATTCATAAACTAGACATATAGGTCTATAGCCCTACATAGGGGAATTTCGATATCTAAAAAAAGAAAAAAATGGCGGACCAGCGAATTTTATTTTCCGTTTTCACAGAGATTTTTCATCGTTTATGGAATAAAAAAAATAGAAGGAGGCCTTTTATAAAAAAAACCCTACGTGGTGCTATAGAGACTGGAATTTCGAACATTTTAAGACTTAGTAAATGCAAATCGGATGAATAGTTTTTTAAATTTGCTGTCAACCGTGTTGAAAAACGTAGTTTCGAGAAAAACGCGTTTAAAGTTTTGCTGAAGGATAATTCGACATACGAACTAAATTTTATATATGTATTTTTTGTTTTCTTTCTCACCATTAATCAGCTATTCCTGGACCATAGAACAGCTCGTCAGCATCTAGAGACGGATCATTTTCTCCGTGTTTTGCACGCACATAACACTCATGCGTGTTGTGTTCGGCTTCGTGCTCGGCGTCGCATATCCGTTTCTCATCAATATTTAGACAATATTGGTAGAGTGCTTCACCAAGTTTTATTTCCAATATCTCCAATACATTCATGAGACCAATATGACCATTGTTGAAAAGCATTAAAGCAATATTAGCGGCAGTTTTAACTGTGGGTCTGCCGCTCGGCGATGTCTTTGGCGCAATTTTCAATATAACAGAGTTCAAACACTCATTATTCTGGTGAAACGCGCCTAGACATTGTTCAAGAAGCTTGTCTTTACCCAGTCTGTACCCGAGACTTGGATTCACCGTAACAGAATCTAGTTGGCCACTGCTTAACTTTTTCGCAGAGCTGCTGCTAGCTCTACACTCTTCTCTCTCCACTTTATATCTATTAGGTGCACCCGATTTCGACCGTTTCCTATCACTCCTTCTTGTTGGGCCTCCTTGTTTTTTTTTTTTTTATTTTTTATTCATCACGATACACAGAATACACAGTACAAATCGAATGACAGATACGAATCGTCCGACTGCCGAAAAACAACTCACTCTTTCGTGTCGGAATCTTCTACGCTTGGTTACCGGGTTTTTATTCAATTCAGTAACGGGAATTTGCCATCTTTTCCCTCCTAGCGAATACAATACATTAACCGAAATATATTAAACTTTAATAATTAAAGGGAAGTTAAAGGTTCATAGGGATCAACAAAGCATGGGCACGTAGCAAACCCGTGCAACAGCCGCACGTCTGCCGCTCGGTCGGTCGTGCGCTGGGAACGGTTTCACATAAAATGCTGTATCTCCATCAATTTCACGAATTTCTTCACAAAATTTGGCGAGAACATTCTTAACAAATGCATCTTTCAGAAAATGAAAGAAAAAAAAAATGAGAAAAAAATTTATTTTACCGTGGTCTGGTGCCTTAAGCATCGTTTGTACCTGATTGTACCACTTTTCGTTTTGTTTGTACCTAAAACGGGATGGAAATACAGCATTTTCAAAATTTTTCAAGGAGCAAGTTTTCCATTTTTCAAGATATTTTAATCTTGTAAACGGGAACTGATCCAGCATTGTTTGTACCTGATTGTACCACTGTTAGTTTCATTTGTACCTTATAAGATTAGCAGTTAGGGAGAAATGAAAGTTTCCGATTACTTATTAAGGGGTGACTTTTTTGTTTATTATATATTTTAAATTTTCCAACGCGAGTCTCTTTAGAATCGTTTGCACCCATTTTGACCACCATTAGTTTCGTTTGTACCTCAAAGTGGATGGAACTAGATAGTGCTAAAAGTTGATAAATGGTAATTCCGAAATTTTTGAAATTGTTTTAATTATACGAACTTTATCGAAAATTATCTCCTCCCGGTTCGCTCTCTTCTTTATTGCGTTATAGACGAGGATGAGAAATAGTGAGTGCGCGTGAGAGATAGGCCGAGAAGATCATGGCGGGCCTTACGATGTCGGTAAAGTTGAATGGGTCATGGTCGGGAGGGGGGGGGGGGGGGGGAGTGCAATTCGGTGCTCTGAACTTGCGGAAATTAACATTTCAATAAATATGTTACTGTATATAGAATCAATATCTGTGTGTTTTGGAATTTCCATTTTTAAATCGGGCAATCTACGTGCTTCGACGACGCCTAAAAACGCCTAATTCGATTCTAATAAAATTCGTATATTTTACCATTGGCCACTTTTTACCAGTATCAATAACAGCTGTTGGGTGTCAATTAGGGTGTCGATACAGCTGTCCATTGGGAGGTTGTGAATCTTATATTTCCTGCGATATGCAGACCGTTCAGACCCAACGTACAGCGGCGATGGAAGGGGTTGTTCGTGTATGTACAAATTATGCACACTGCATGTACACTTCACAAAATCTGTACGCACATCTCACAAGCACTTCAAGTAAGTGCACTGTAATCCAAGAATGATGAATCCGTTCGTGGCCGCGAGCCAAATCCGGTAATTCTTAGACACTCCTGCGCGAATTTAAACTACTCGCAGGTGAGTCAGAAGAACGAATGACTTTTTCTTTTGTTAAGATTGATTCGTTTTCCGAACTCATGGCGGAGGCAATGGCCTTTCAGAGAACAATATCTTTATAAACAAGAAAGATACCCCTCGATAAATAGTTTATTGAGATACAAACGAGAGTGACAGCTGTTCAAACGAGTACAACTCATTCTGTATGGGACCGCGATGAAAAATTTAAGAATCTTTATAAATAAGAAAGTTGAGTCTCGAAAATTAGTTTGAAGATATGGATACCACGTATCTCCGTATTTATAGAGTTACAATCGAAAGTAATAGTGCATCAAACGGGTACAAATAGGTCAACATGTGTTCGCATCTGAAAATGTAAAAAATACTTATACATATACACGAAAGTTTGCCCCACGCTAAAAGGTTTGATTGTATAAATTCAAAGTATTTCCCTACTTATCGAAGTAAGGTAAAGGCACCAATAGTTGACACTTTAAGGATTTTTTTTCCATTTATTCACATAGAATGGACTGAGTTCACTTTATATAAAAAACATAAATAATTATCATTGCACTTGACATTTTACTACCATAATATCACAAGAAATTCGTTCATATCATGCATGTAAAAGAAATATAGGAGTTTTATTTCGGTAAGGTCATTGGTTCAGTAGTTGACACCCAGCCAAATCGAGAAACTCTAAAAGATTATTGCATTCCATTTTTTACCAAAAAATACTATTATCATAACTTTTTAATATTTACCGTGTACCAATGCCCTTAACGAATACTCTAAGGAAATCTTGAAATTATCACGAAACACGTACAACGTCTTCATTATCTGAACTTCACGTCGTTATTGACGCACACCCACCCGCAATTGTTTCAATATTGATAGTTGAATAGTACTTGTGATACGTTCACGTAAATTTCAATTTGTTTTAGTGCACACTTTTCTAATTTTACGTCTTTTTATACCAAAGTGTCAACTACTGGTGCCTTTACCTTACAAATGAATCTGAGGGCGCAGAAAACGATTTCAAACGACACTGTAAGGAATTGCGATTAAAAATTTAAAATACTTTTATCATAAAAAATGGCATTTCATAAGAGTATAAAATTTTGCGTACCACATATCTCCGTCGTATTGAGTTACGAATGAAAATAATGGTGCTGCATACGGGTACAACTAGTTTACATGTGTTCGCATTTGAAAAATTAAAAATTCTTGTAAAGAGTGAAGTTGTCCCCAGATAAATGCTTTGATACTTTAAAGTCAACGTATCTCTGAACCTATCGCAGTACAAACGAATGTAATGGAGCATAAACTTGATACAAACGACTCTATAAGGAATTGCGATTGAAAATGTAGTGCACTTTCATAATCAAAAAAGTTGACCCTCAGTAATAGTGTGAACTTTTGAATAACACATATCTCCGTACGTATTGAGTTTCGAACGAAAATAATTGTGCTGCAAACGGGTATAAACTAGTTTACATGTGTTCGCATTAGAAAAATTAAAAATTCTTGTAAAGAAGGAAGTTGTTCCCAGATAAATGCTTTGATACTTTAAAGTCAACGTATCTCTGAACCTATCGAAGTACAAACGAATGTAATTGCGCATAAAATTGATACAAACGACATTATATGGAATTGCGGTAGAAAGTGCAATGCACTTTCATAATCAAAAAAGTTGAACCTCAGTAATAGTGTGAACTCTTGAAAACAACGTATCTCCGTATTTATTGAGTTACAAACGAATATGATGGTGCTGCAAACTAGTACAAATAAGTCAACATGTGTTCGCATTTGAAAAATTAAAAATTCTTGTAAAGAGTGAAGTTGTCCCCAGATAAATGCTTTGATACTTTAAAGTCAACGTATCTCTGAACCTATCGCAGTACAAACGAATGTAATGGAGCATAAACTTGATACAAACGACTCTATAAGGAATTGCGATTGAAAATGTAGTGCACTTTCATAATCAAAAAAGTTGACCCTCAGTAATAGTGTGAACTTTTGAATAACACATATCTCCGTACGTATTGAGTTTCGAACGAAAATAATTGTGCTGCAAACGGGTATAAACTAGTTTACATGTGTTCGCATTAGAAAAATTAAAAATTCTTGTAAAGAAGGAAGTTGTTCCCAGATAAATGCTTTGATACTTTAAAGTCAACGTATCTCTGAACCTATCGAAGTACAAACGAATGTAATTGCGCATAAAATTGATACAAACGACATTATATGGAATTGCGGTAGAAAGTGCAATGCACTTTCATAATCAAAAAAGTTGAACCTCAGTAATAGTGTGAACTCTTGAAAACAACGTATCTCCGTATTTATTGAGTTACAAACGAATATGATGGTGCTGCAAACTAGTACAAATAGGTCAACATGTGTTCGCATCTGAAAATGTAAAAAATACTTATACAAGAAAGTTGGCCCACGTTAAAAGGTTTGATACTGTACATTCAACGTATTTCCTTACTTCGAAGTACAAATGAATGTGAGGGCGCATAAAACGATTACAAACGACACTATATGGAATTGTATTATAATTGTAATATAATTTATACAATTGTGTGATGGTAATTTGGTAGGTGGTCCGACGGAATAAAGAGATCGATTCGGAAAGTAACAGACTATATTTTGAACGAGACTGATTAAGAGGAGGGCGACTTTCCTAGACGGTAGTTGATTGAGAAGTAAAGTGTGCAGCTGCCCCGCGAACGCGGTTCGGGACCACCTCCCTCGGTCCCACGGTGGGACCGCGGTGTCTCGGCGCTGACGCTGGGCATTCCGCGATAAGGGTAGCGTGAGAACGTCATCACAGCACTCTTAATGATAAGGGTGGCGAGAAGTCGTCACAATTGTAATATTTGGCGAAATGTATTCCTTATTTCTTTATTTATCGAAACGGAATTATTTTATCGGATATTTATCATTTATTTGTAATTCTAGATCTATGGAGTCTAACTGAGTATTAAATGATTCGAAATGGAATGATATTTACATGTTTTTTTAATTATTTATATCGCGATATATTCCCAGCATGAAATATTTCGCGAAATGTATTCCTTATTTCTTTATTTAGCGAAACGGAATTATTTTAGAAGATGTTTATTATTTACTTGTAATTCTAGATCTATGGAGTGTCACTCAGTATTAAATGATTCGAAATGGAATGATATTTACATGTTTTTTTAATTATTTATATCGCGTTATATTCCCAGCATGAAATATTTCGCGAAATGTATTCCTTATTTCTTTATTTATCGAAACAGAATAATTTCGTCGGATATTTATTATATACTGGTAATTCTAGATCTATGGAGTCTTACTGATTATTAAAAGATTCGAAATGGAATGATATTTACATGTTTTTTTAATTATTTATATCGCGTTATATTCCCAGCATGAAATATTTCGCGAAATGTATTCCTTATTTCTTTATTTATCGAAACAGAATAATTTCGTCGGATATTTATTATATACTGGTAATTCTAGATCTATGGAGTCTTACTGATTATTAAAAGATTCGAAATGGAATGATATTTACATGTTTTTTAATTTTTTATATCGCGTTATATTCTCAGCATGAAATATTTGGCGAAATGTATTCCTTATTTACTTATATATCGAAACGGAATTATTTCACCGGATATTTTTTATTTACTTGTAATTCTTGATGTTGCGGACGCAATGAATGATCTCTTAAGCAAGTCAAAATTCCCTTTGAGCTGTAGGGCATAACAGATGTTAATGACATTCCATACGAATGCGCAGTTACTTGGTTGACCCATTAGTGGCAGTTTGTTTTGCATAAATACGATTGTCACCGACGTATGGGGGCAGTTGTGATTTGGACTCCGAAGGGAAAGGGTCCGCAAGGATAAGTGGCGTGTAAGAGTAGCCATGTTGTAAATTCCAGTTTTAGTAAGTGCGGCTTTGGATCGGGGTGGGGTGTTTTCGTGAGTCTCTCGGCTGTCGCGATTACCCTCGTGGCGAGGTGTGGTGGCAACACCAAACGCTGGGAAATGCCCAGCGCAACAGAGTTCCTCCACGCTTCCGGTAACCATCGGGATGCAATGGTATCTTATGGGTGTCTGGACTGTCACGAGATCCACTCGAGAGGACTCACGTGACAGGAAGCGTTGGGAAATGCCGAGCGCGCCAACACATATATGGTAGTACGGAAGCGTGTGATCCGCGCATTTTCTTATCATGTGGATAATCATGGTATCCTATGGGTGTCTGGATTGTCATGAGGATCCCCCCGGGGGATCTCTACGTGACGATAAGCATTGGGAAATGCCGAGTGCGCCAGCACCCGCATGATAACGAAAGCCCGAAAGCGTGAAAGAGCCTGAGATTCACTTAAACACTTTCCAAACGTCCAAGTAGCCAGAACTTACGTACGAAGGTCTAAGGGAGACCGAGAATTTGTCTGTTGCCGGTTTATTACGGTCATAATATGCGAGCCGCGGGTCAACTAATCCGTTACGCAGGTACGTAACGTGTCGTGGCCCGCGAACCGCCGTGTGCGGCGGTACCATGCCAGTCGTAGAATGGGATGTCCCACATCTGTTTTCTCTACGGCGGTCAGGTCAGGCACAATACTCATTGTCAGTGAGACTCCATATAGCTAGAATTACAAGTAAATAATAAATATCCGATAAAATAATGCCGTTGCCATAAATAAAGAATTAAGGAATACATTTTGCGAAATATATCATGCTGAGAATATAACGCGATATAAATAATTTAAAAAACATGTAAATATCATACCATTTCGAATCTTTTAATAATCAGTAAGACTCCATAGATCTAGAATAACAAGTATATAATAAATATCCGATGAAATAATTCCATTTCCATAAATAATGAAATAAGGAAAACATTTCGCCAAATATTTCATCCTGGGAATATAACGTGAAATAAATAATTAAAAAACATGTAATTATTATTGCATTTCGAATCATTTAATACTCATTGTCAGTGAGACTCCATATAGCTAGAATTACAAGTAAATAATAAATATCCGATAAAATAATGCCGTTTCCATAAATAAAGAAATAATGAATAAATTTCGCGAAATATTTCAAGCTGGGAATATAACGCGATATAAATAATTTAAAAAGTAGGTAAATATCATTCCATTTCGAATCATTTAATACTCAGTGAGATTCCATAGATCTAGAATTACAAGTAAATAATAAATATCCGGTGAAATAATTCCTTTTCGAAAAATAAAGAAATAAGGGGAGTCTTGTTCGAGCCTTCGGCGAGGCAGGACGTGTTTGTGTATTGAAGTAAGAACGAGTGTTTACTGGCGCATGATAGCAAAACCTACGAGTGGATCAGTTGCTAGTGTGTGCAGTGATAGTGTATAGCGATCGGGTAGTGCGAGTGCACCTTCCCAGCAGTACACGATAATACCATGGGGGATACCTCTGACTACAGGGGCGGCTCCTCCCAACGTAACCAAATCCAAGACTTAACGCATTCCCCACTGAAACAAGCTCAACCTAAAAAATCGTACTCTAGAGTAACACAGCAAACTCAGTTTCCCAAAAAAGAACAAGCCGTAGTAACTGACGCTATTGAAGGACTTACAATTAAAGACTACAGTCTCGCCATTGGAAAAATCGTCAAACCAATCAACGTTCTCTTTGTTTCAAGAATTTCAAACGGTAGAGTATGTGTATACGTAAGCTTGCAGGAATTAGTCGATATGCTCACTGAGTCAGGCAAGAAAATAAACATTGATGAACACACATTGACTCTTCGACCTCTCATATCGAAAGCTAAAAGAATAGTCATTTCCAATGTTTGTCCTATTATACCACATTACATTATTGAAGATCATATCAAGGCTCTCGGCATCACTCCAGTTTCGCAAATACTATGTATTAAAGCAAGTATTAATGATCCAGACTACGCACACGTCAGGAGCTTCAGACGACAAGTATATATAAATCCTGATGATATGAAAAACTTGCCAAACAACATGAAAATCGAGTATGATGACACTGAATACTGGATATACTTTTCCGGCGACAAAACCAACTGTTATTTATGCAATGAAGAAGGACACATCGCTAGGGACTGTGCTCAACACGAAGTAAATAAAGGCACATGCACTGACTCGACGGGCATCGAGAAGGGCAATCAAAACAAAGACGATGTAAATATGACCGAGGCAAATGAGAAAGAGGAAAACAAAAGCGATGAAAACTTAAGTAATGCGGAAAAGAAAGAAACTCTCGCTCAACAAAAGTCCCCACCAATCACTTTTACCAACCCTGCAACGAAAAGATCGTCCAGCGTCCTCTCCGGCTCTACAATATCGACACCTGAGCCAATGCAGACAGAGGAAAACGTACTTGCTGACAAAACTACCTCGAAACACAAAGGAAAACGTTTGAAGAAAACAGCAAAAAAAGAATGCTCACAGGAAGAAATTAACTCTCAAATTGTCCCAGCTGAAAATTATTTTATTATAAACAAGAATTACTACCCTATTGATTTTGACAAGTTTGCTGTTTTCCTGAAGGAATCATATGGCAGTTCGAAATTAACTGAATTAGCTCAGACATACACGTTGGACACACAAGGACTCATTAAGATGCTCAAGGACACGTACCCCTATGTTGAGCGCAAACTAAAATCACGCATCACTAAAATAGTCAACAAACTTGAAAATAAAAATACTAATACAGTAATTCCTCCCAGAGTGTAAAATATTCGGGACCGGCTCGGAACATTTTCAGAAACGTGGGGAACCAATGTCGCACATAATAAATTTCTACTGATTGTTGACAGTTCGTCTTTGTATTTTACCGACAGCGGCGGATGCAGAAAAGGACAGAGAGTAATAGACGAAGAGAGGTTGATACTCGAGAAAACCGATACAATTTAAATGCCTGCATATCGGTGAGTTGACACACTAATGCAAAGACAAATCTTTTCTAATTTTGGATTTTTGGCAATGAAACTTTTTTTAACAAATTGGTATGGTTTTTCTGATTCAAATGATACCAAACACGATACAATTCCGATAATTTATGGTATTTTGAAAAACATGAAAAAAATGTATAGGTTACGCAAATACCATCGTGTTTGGTATCATTTTAAACAGAAAAATGTCACAAATATGTTAATAAAAGTTTCATTAACAAAAGACCTAAAATAAAAAAGTTTTATTGTTGGATTAGTGTGTTGGCTCACACATACACAGCTTATCTCTTAGGTCGCTCGACCCTCGGCTCGACCCTCGGCTCTCCGTTTGTTTTTCTTTACCGCCGGCTCTGGCCCGTGACGCTTTCTCGGGAACTCAGCATTGTCGGTAGGCTACATTTTCGGATTCGACCAGGCCATTCTCTCTGGATTCAGCTGGTTTTTCGAACACTATTCGCGATGTCATATGGTACTTATGGATGTTTAAACGAACAATTTCGGAAATGTAGAAACGAATTCCATTCCATTGTCGGCAAGTCAGACAAACATATGTTTTCATATGTTAACAAGATAAGGACAAATCAGTTGATCGCAACACGTGTTTGATTTCTGACCGATTGATTTTCTGTTTCGTTAACCCCTTCAGACCGATTTTTTTTTCGTTTAACAAAAAATGATTTTATACTAAAATTAATTTAATTCATGTGAATGAAAGCAACAATATACTATAACACCATCAATAAACCATGAGCCTGCCCATAATAAACCGCCAATGATGACTTGATCATGTGGCAGGTAGAACTTTCCGCGTTCCGACATTATTAAATAAGTAAATTTTATCGAAATTGTATCATGTTTGGTATCATTTTAATTTAAATAATGTCACCAATATGGTTGTAGAATTTCCATTGCAAAATAACTAACAATAAAAATGTTTTATTTTGATATCATTGTTATCTCGCCCATAAGAATGCTGTTTATATTTCTTGGGGTCCCGTCGGCTTATCTAAGGGAGCCGCGCTCGTGTTACGTTCTCGCTTGACTGAATCCAGGGAGAACCCCACTGGAGTGGGGATGACGACGAAACATTTTGCGCAATGTGCCTTTTAAACACTCTGGGAGGAATTACTGTACTATTGAAGATAATCACAGCTCCAATTGCGAATCAGATGCTCAAGACTCAACATCATCATTAAATGGTTAAAATGACTGCTGAGACTATAAATAAACAAATTAAAATACTTTATTGGAACGCAAGAAGTTTTATTAAGCACAAGGAAGATATCGCTGCAGCTCTCGTAGATATTGACATCTTTGTCTGCGTTGAAAGCTGGCTGCAAGAGGACATCAAGAACATTAATTTCCCAGGGTTTGTAAGCTATAGACTTGATAGAACACATAAAACAGGCGGCGGAATACTGCTTTTAATCAGATCCAACTTAGCTTACCACGAAATTAAAAATATACATGTACCCCACAAAGATTTTGAATTATGTGGAATTAAAATCACCAATATCAATCCAGCTATAAGTCTAATGGCATGTTATAGAGTTCCCGGTCTCGTTTTTTCACTTGAAGAATGGGATAAAGTATTTAGCAATTTTAAAAATGAAACCAACTGTATAATTCTTGGCGATTTCAATGCTCACCATATTGATTGGAACTGCAAAAAAACTGACCCTAATGGGAATAATTTACTTGAATGCATTGATAAATATAAGTATTTCATTCACAATCAAGACACATACTCTCATATAGGTCCCACTTCTTCATCGAATATTGATCTAATTTTGTCGTCAAGAAATATATCCGATATTATGGACACACAAGTGAATGACGAGACTTGGGGCTCGGACCATTATCCTATTTATGTCACTGTCAGCGTAAAAAAAAATATTTACCATAAAAAAAGTCACAGAATCAGATCCTCACAAACAAACTGGGATAAAGTTATACAAAATTTGACAGATTCTTACGAAATTTTCCTAACAAACGAATACTGTAATCTTAGTGCGAAACATAAATATGAATTTTTTGCTAACCATTTAATCAGATCAGTCTCTGACAATACTCCAAAAAAGAAAATTGTAAATATTAAAACACATCGAAATCCTATACGCTGGTGGGATGAGGAGTGTTCCAAAGTCAAAAACCAAAGAAATGCCGCGTTTAAAAAATGGGAAAAATCCAGATGTCTTGAGAATCACGTAGAATATAAAAGGCTACTAGCTTTGACAAAAAGGACATTTAAAAGGAAAAAGAAAGAAAGTTATGTTAAATTTGCAAACACTATCAATTTATTAACAGACGGTCGCTATGTCTGGAACACCTGCAAGATTTTGAAAAATAAATGGATTAAAGTTAATGTTTCACATGTACCCGAAAATTTACAGCTAGATAAAAAACTAGAAGCTCTTAACGAACTTTGTCCGCCAATTAAAACACGACCTGACCCAAATTACTTTCCCACGTGCCAAAATAATGATTTTCTTGAAAGCTCTTTTACTTTTGCGGAATTCAACAACGCTCTAGATTCTCGAAATACTGACTCATCTCCAGGTTTAGATGGCATTGACTACTTCACCCTCAAAAAGTTACCAATCAAATATAAACTGCTCCTCCTCGGCATATTTAATGAGATGTATAGTACTAGCGATTTCCCGACAGATTGGAAAAAGTCATACGTGCATCTAATTCCAAAACCTGAAAATAAAGGCTACAGGCCTATCGCACTTACCTCTGCACTCTGTAAGTTGTTTGAAACCTTAATTAAAAATAAATTCCAATGGTGGATCGAAACGCAAAACATTCTGCCGAAAAGTCAAAGTGGGTTCCGTAAAGGGCAATCATGTCACGACAATCTGTTAAATCTAACGATCAATGTACAGTCAGCTTTGCGCAAGAGTAAAGACATGTATGCAGTATTTTTAGATGTTAAAGGGGCGTTTGATAATGTAAATATTAAAATCCTTCTCGATAAACTTGCAAGTATAGGCTGTCCCCTCACTTTAATAAAATTTATTAATTTCATTACGATGGACAGACTTGTGCATGCTGACGAACTAAGCGAACCCAGGTTGACGTGTAAGGGAGTACCACAAGGAGGAGTTTTAAGCCCTCTTCTGTTCATAATTTACGTTTCGGACATCGTTAAAAATATATCAAATCGAGTATCAATATCACAATTTGCGGACGACATTGCTCTGTATTCCACCAATCTCTCCTCATTACAAAAAGCGCTGAACCAGATTAAAAATAATCTCGAGAAAATTGAATTATTCCTTGCAGCACAAAAAACTATTTTCATACACTTTAACAATCATAACACCAAACCGGGGGAGACGAATATTAGAGTGAATGACATAGTAATTGAGTCTAGCGAATCCTCCAGATTTCTCGGCATAATTTTTGACTATAAACTATCATTCTTACCACAACTCAATAAAATTAAATCACGTTGTACCAGAGCAACCAACATCATTAAATACTTACAGGGAATTTGGTGGGGAGCGGACCCATCTACTCTTCTCACCCTATATAAATCCTACGTAAGATCCATACTAGAGTATGGTATTTTTGTGTACTATCCAACGCGAAAAAAAACCAAATTAAATTGGAAGGCATACAAAATAACGCAATAAGATTAGCACTCGGATTCAGGAAAACCACCCCCACAAAAAAACTTTCAGCAGAATCGAAATTGCCTTCTGTCTTAGAAAGATCGAAATTTTTATGCAATACATACTTATCAAAAATCCTGTCAAATGAAAATCTACTTATAAATAAAACTGTCAAAAAGTACTATACTCAAAACAAAAAGAACACCAGGAAGAGAAAAAGACTGTATGAAACTTGTGTCCAAAATGTATTCTGTCAAACCAAAAATGTAGCTAAATCGCGAAATTATAATATGTACTTACTCGATTATAACACAATCTCCACTCCTATCCCGTTTAAAAAATTAACTGATCTCACGAATAACCATCAAAATAGTCTTAAAAATATATGCGAAGAACTGGACTCTGACGATAACATGGTATTTTACACAGATGGAAGCAAAAGCGCAACCTCCCTGTCAACAGGCTCAGCGTGTGTAATCGTTAAAAACAACATCATTGTTAAACGCTCTCTTGCGAAAAAATTCTCTATTTTCTCTGCCGAATGCATAGCTGTTAGAGACGCGCTTGATCTCGCTCTTAAAAATACTAGGGTCTGCAACATCATAATGTGTGACTCTCTGAGTGTGCTTGAAAGTCTTCAAAAGCCCCTATTTAATATTTATGCAAACCCTTATCTATATGAAATTAAACGCATGTACTCTGAGTTCAACCAATGCAAAAGTGAATCAGGTGAAGTTCAACTTTACTGGATTCCGTCACACTCAGCGATTCCAGGAAATGAAATTGCAGACTCTCAAGCGAAACTTGCTGCAAGTTGTAGGCCTATAGATCAAGATAAACTTCCTTATGTAGACTTGAAAGAAAAGTACAAGTCAGATATGCACATAAATAAGAAAAGGATGTGTTTTAATACAGATCCAGATAACGGTAAAATCTACTTTGAATTGTTCTACAAAGACTGCAAAAGACCATGGTTCTACAACAAGAAACTAACGCGAGATTTCATTGTAACAATCAATCGACTGCGAGCTAACCACTACAACCTTAACGCCTCACTGGCAAGGGTATCACTGATAAATGACCCTAGCTGTCCATGCTCTTTTAGGTGTCAGGATATTGATCATATATTATGGGACTGTCCTCGATTTTCAGACCAAAGAATGGCTTTGATCCTCCAGCTGACTCAATTGAAAATCCAGCCTCCATTCAACGTTAATAGTCTAATTAAAGAACCCAACATCGCTGCATGTTCTTGTATAGTTAAATTCATACAGGATTGTACGCTACGTATTTGATACAACTCGCAGAACTAAGTCAAAACCGTAGAGACCTATATAGTTTACTGTAAGCTACCCCAGAGGTCCATCATTTGCGTTCATATAAATATTACTACTCTGTATCATATATCTATTGTAAAGCGAATAAATCTGTATCTGATTTGCAAGCTCAATAAAAAAAAAAAAAAAAAAAAGAAATAAGGAATACATTTCGCGAAATATTTCATGCTGGGAATATAACGCGATATAAATAATTAAAAAAACATGTAAATATCATTCCATTTCGAATCATTTAATACTCAGTGAGACTCCATAGATCTAGAATTACCAGTATATAATAAATATCCGACGAAATTATTCTGTTTCGATAAATAAAGAAATAAGGAATACATTTCGCGAAGTATTTCATGCTGGGAATATAACGCGATATAAATAATTTAAAAAACATGTAAATATCATTCCATTTCGAATCATTGAATACTCATTGAGACTCCATAGATCAAGAATTACAAGTAAATAAAAATATCCGGTGAAATAATTCCGTTTCGATATATAAGTAAATAAGAACTACATTTCGCGAAATATTTCATGCTGAGAATATAACGCGATATAAAAAATTAAAAAAACATGTAAATATCATTCCATTTCGAATCATTTAATAATCAGTAAAACTCCATAGATCTAGAATTACAAGTAAATAATAAATATCCGATGAAATAATTCCGTTTCGATAAATAAAGAAATAAGGAATACATTTCGCGAAATATTTAATGCTGGGAATATAACGCGATATAAATAATTAAAAAAATATGTAAATATCATTCCATTTCGAATCATTG
Organism: Mimumesa dahlbomi; assembly: GCA_917499265.3. NCBI lineage: Eukaryota > Metazoa > Arthropoda > Insecta > Hymenoptera > Crabronidae > Mimumesa > Mimumesa dahlbomi. Next base: position 8,607,155 of record OU824127.1, read on the forward strand.
AATACTGAGTGACACTCCATAGATATTGAATTACAAGTAAATATTAAACATCCTCTAAAATAATTCCGTTTCGCTAAATAAAGAAAAAGGGAATACATTTCGCGAAATATTTCATGCTGGGAATATAACGCGATATAAATAATTAAAAAAACATGTAAATATCATTCCATTTCGAATCATTGAATACTCAGTGAGACTCCATAGATCAAGAATTACAAGTAAATAAAAATATCCGGTGAAATAATTCCGTTTCGATATATAAGTAAATAAGGAATACATTTCGCGAAATATTTCATGCTGAGAATATAACGCGATATAAAAAATTAAAAAACATGTAAATATCATTCCAATTCAAATCTTTTAATAATCAGTGAGACTCCATAGATCAGTGATGTCAAGGTCGTGCACTTTTCGGCCGATTTTCGAGGCGCTCGCCCACTGCCCCACCACTTCCAAGGAAGGGCCACTGAGCGAGCGGCTAGACGTTTCGTGGGGGCTTCGGCTCAGGAGCGTACCGTGAACATAAACGCACGCTCTACCCTACCCAGGTACAACCAGGTACACAATCAAGTAAATGTGCCTGACCTGACCGCCGTAGAGAAAACAGATGTGGGACATCCCATTCTACGACTGGCATGGTACCGCCGCACACGGCGGTTCGCGGGCCACGACACGTTACGTACCTGCGTAACGGATTAGTTGACCCGCGGCTCGCATATTATGACCGTAATAAACCGGCAACAGACAAATTCTCGGTCTCCCTTAGACCTTCGTACGTAAGTTCTGGCTACTTGGACGTTTGGAAAGTGTTTAAGTGAATCTCAGGCTCTTTCACGCTTTCGGGCTTTCGTTATCATGCGGGTGCTGGCGCACTCGGCATTTCCCAATGCTTATCGTCACGTAGAGATCCCCCGGGGGGATCCTCATGACAATCCAGACACCCATAGGATACCATGATTATCCACATGATAAGAAAATGCGCGGATCACACGCTTCCGTGCTACCATATATGTGTTGGCGCGCTCGGCATTTCCCAACGCTTCCTGTCACGTGAGTCCTCTCGAGTGGATCTCGTGACAGTCCAGACACCCATAAGATACCATTGCATCCCGATGGTTACCGGAAGCGTGGAGGAACTCTGTTGCGCTGGGCATTTCCCAGCGTTTGGTGTTGCCACCACACCTCGCCACGAGGGTAATCGCGACAGCCGAGAGACTCACGAAAACACCCCACCACGATCCAAGCCGCACTTACTAAAACTGGAATTTACAACATGGCTACTCTTACACGCCACTTATCCTTGCGGACCCTTTCCCTTCGGAGTCCAAATCACAACTGCCCCCATACGTCGGTGACAATCGTATTTATGCAAAACAAACTGCCACTAATGGGTCAACCAAGTAACTGCGCATTCGTATGGAATGTCATTTACATCTGTTATGCCCTACAAGTATTAAATGATTCGAAATGCAATAATAATTACATGTTTTTTAATTATTTATTTCACGTTATATTCCCAGGATGAAATATTTGGCGAAATGTTTTCCTTATTTCATTATTTATGGAAACGGAATTATTTCATCGGATATTTATTATATACTTGTTATTCTAGATCTATGGAGTCTTACTGATTATTAAAAGATTCGAAATGGTATGATATTTACATGTTTTTTAAATTATTTATATCGCGTTATATTCTCAGCATGATATATTTCGCAAAATGTATTCCTTATTTAGTTATATATCGAAACGGAATTATTTCACCGGATATTTATTATTTACTTGTAATTCTAGATATATGGAGTCTCTCTGAGTATTCATTGATTCGAAATGGAAAGATAATTACATGTTTTTTAATTATTCATTTCACTTTATATTCCCAGGGTGAAACAGTTGGCGAAATGTATTCCTTATTTCTTTATTTATCGAAACGGAATTATTTTATCGGGTGTTTATTATTTACTTGTAATTCTAGCTCTATGGAGTCTCACTGAGTATTAAATGATTCGAAATGGAATGATATTTACATGTTTTTTTAATTATTTATTTCGCGTTATATTCCCAGCATGAAATATTTCGCGAAATGTATTCCTTATTTCTTTATATATCGAAACAGAATAATTTCGTCGGATATTTATTATATACTGGTAATTCTAGATCTATGGGGTCTTACTGATTATTAAAAGATTTGAAATGGAATGATATTTACATGTTTTTCAATATTTTATATCGCGTTATATTCTCAGTATGAAATATTTCGCGAAATGTATTCCTTATTTACTTATATATCGAAACGGAATTATTTCACCGGATATTTTTATTTACTTGTAATTCTTGATCTATGGAGTCTCAATGAGTATTCAATGATTCGAAATGGAATGATATTTACATGTTTTTTAAATTATTTATATCGCGTTATATTCCCAGCATGAAATACTTCGCGAAATGTATTCCTTATTTCTTTATTTATCGAAACAGAATAATTTCGTCGGATATTTATTATATACTGGTAATTCTAGATCTATGGGGTCTTACTGATTATTAAAAGATTTGAAATGGAATGATATTTACATGTTTTTTAATTTTTTATATCGCGTTATATTCTCAGCATGAAATATTTCGCAAAATGTATTCCTTATTTCTTTATTTATCGAAACGGAATTATTTCACCGGATATTTTTTATTTACTTGTATTTCTTGATCTATGGAGTCTCACTGAGTATTCAATGATTCGAAATGGAATGATATTTACATATTTTTTTAATTATTTATTTCGCGTTATATTCCCAGCATGAAATATTTCGCGAAATGTATTCCTTATTTCTTTATATATCGAAACAGAATAATTTCGTCGGATATTTATTATATACTGGTAATTCTAGATCTATGGAGTGTCACTCAGTATTAAATGATTCTAAATGGAATGATATTTACATGTTTTTTTAATTATTTATATCGCGATATATTCCCAGCATGAAATGTTTCGCGAAATGTATTCCTTATTTCTTTATTTATGGAAGCGGCATTATTTTATCGGATGTTTATTATTTACTTGTAATTCAAGATCTATGGAGTGTCACTCAGTATTAAATGATTCTAAATGGAATGATATTTACATGTTTTTTTAATTTTTTATATCGCGTTATATTCTCAGCTTGAAATATTTCGCGAAATGTATTCCTTATTTACTTATATATCGAAACGGAATTATTTCATCGGATGTTTATTATTTACTTGTAATTCTGGATCTATGGAGTGTCTCCCAGTATTAAATGATTCAAAATGGAATGATATTTACATGTTTTTTTAATTATTTATATCGCGTTATATTCCCAGCATGAAATATTTCGCGAAATGTATTCCCTTTTTCTTTATTTACCGAAACGGAATTATTTTAGAGGATGTTTATTATTTACTTGTAATTCTGTATCTATGGAGCGTCTCCCAGTATTAAATGATTCTAAATGGAATGATATTTACATGTTTTTTTAATTATTTATATCGCGTTATATTCCCAGAATGCAATATTTCGCGAAATGTATTCTTTATTTCTTTATTTATCGAAACGTAATTATTTCATCGGATGTTTATTATTTACTTGTGATTCTGGATCTATGGAGTGTCACTCAGTATTAAATGATTCTAAATGGAATGATATTTACATGTTTTCTTAATCATTTATATCGCGTTATATTCCGAGAATGAATTATTTCGCGAAATGTATTCCTTATTTCTTTATTTATCGAAACAGAATAATTTCGTCGGATATTTGTTATACAGGGTGTCCCAGTTCCCAGGACGTTTATTACACCTTTGGATAGCTCAGGTAATTCTAAGATACGGATCATTAGTTTCAGCGCCCCATCACAATCCGTGGCCGAGTTATTAACGAAAAACGACAGCCAATCAGAGGGCTCCGTTGGGCGCGGCAGCGCGACAGTTCCTACTGGTACAAGTTAATGTCTTGTAGTAGCGGGAGTGTTTATGCGGCCGCGTCAACGGAGCCCTTGAAAGGGATACAGACCGAGCACTAACACACTTCCACGAAAAATGTATCGATGAGTCTGTCACTGGGTCACCGAAAAAAGGTCTAATTTATGACATTACCTCTTGCGCGTACCCTATGGAATTGCACCGCTGGCACACCATCGGTTTACGCCGCAAACTTTACAGAACACCGCACAATAAATTCACATTAAAAAAAAAGACCGTTGCCTGATAATTTTCACCTCAGATTTGATTAGATTATTATAAAGAATGTATGCACTCGTACACTTGTTCCATTTGTTCAGCGAAAGGAATAGATTCTTCATCACCGAGAAAGTTTGATTATTAATCGATTACCAATACATCCGAAATTACGCGAACTTCACTCCGGGGTGACTTTTTCGTCTTTGCACTACCAACTTTTTTGATTTTCTACACAAATACGTTTCCTTCGTAATGATAGATTTCTTCTTAGAGACTCGTAGAACTGTTCAGTTCGGCAGAAAAAATGATTCTGTATTTCTCGGGGTCGTCTTCGTGTATCGGAACGTCCTGTTCCCCTCTTTGCTTTCATTTCGCCCTTTGGCGTACTAAGGATAGTGGGAGGTACGGACGGAATGGATGTTTCAAAAATTTCCACAATCGCTACATTTGGCGTCCAGGTTTTCCATGTCGAATCGCTGCATGTGTTGTCGAGAAGACCAGAGCTCGTCACTTGAATTCTTAACAGCGCTTTCATTGTTACGTTTCGGGTTTCAGCAGCCTCTTACAGGAATGTGTTGGAGCGATACCAGACAGTTTCCTCGACATTTTTATAACAGGAAACGTACGGTCGCGGCAGCAATACGTTTTCTACGGGATATTATTAACTATCGATATTATTAACTTACCGAATACGCTTTTTTTAGGTCCACGCGTACATTCAACGTGGGGACAGCAAACAGATCGATTAAATTATCGGCTCCTTTCAGGACTACTCATACTTTCAACGTAGATTGACATTGTGGTCTTCTTCTGTGGACATCTGTTTACTGTTACTATTCTTTCGGTAACAGACGTCTCTCCTTCGCTTCATCTATTCTTCGGAAAACGTATTTGTGTGGAAAATGGAAAAGGTTGGAAGTGCAAAGACGAAAAAGTCACCACGAAATGGAGTCCGCGTAATTTCGGATGTATTGTTAATCGATTAATAATCAAACTTTCTCGTGGGTGAAGAATCTATCTCTTTCGCTGGACAAATGGAACAAGTGTGCGAAAGCATACATTCTTTATAATAATTTAATCAAATCTAAGGTGAAGATTATCAGGCAACGGTCATTCTTTTCAATGTGAATTTCTTGTGCAGTGTTCTGTAAGGTTTGCAGGGTAAACCGGTGGAGTGCGAGCGATGCTAGTCCGTAGGATGTGCGCAAGAGGTAAAGTCATAAATTAGACCTTTTTTCGGTGACGCCGGTAAGTAAAGTGACCCAGTGACATAGACTCATCAATACATTTTTCGTGCTAGTGTGTTAGTTCTCGGTCTGTATCCCTTTCAAGAGGCCCGTTTACGCGGCGGCATAAACACTCCCGCAACTACAAGACATTAACTTGTAACAGTAGGAACTGTCGCGCTGCCGCGCCCAACGGAGCCCTCTAATTGGCTGTCGTTTTTCGTTAATAACTCGGCCACGGATTGTGACGGGACGCTGAAACTAATGATCCGTATCTTAGAATTACCTGAGCTATCCAAAGGTGCAATAAACGTCCTGGGAACTGGGACAACCTGTATAAGTAAATAAGGAATACACTTCGCGAAATATTTCATGCTGAGAATATAACGCGATATAAAAAATTAAAAAACATGTACATATCATTCCATTTCGAATTATTTAATACTGGGAGACACTCCATAGATACAGAATTACAAGTAAATAATAAACATCCTCTAAAATAATTCCGTTTCGCTAAATAAAGAAATAAGGAATACATTTCGCGAAATATTTCATGCTGGGAATATAACGCGATATAAATAATTAAAAAGACATGTAAATATCATTCCATTTCGAATCATTTAATACTGAGTGACACTCCATAGATCTTGAATTACAAGAAAATAATAAACATCCGATAAAATAATGCCGCTTCCATAAATAAAGAAATAAGGAATACATTTCGCAAAATATTTCATGCTGGGAATATAACGCGATATAAATAATTAAAAAGACATGTAAATATCATTCCATTTCGAATCATTTAATACTGAGTGACACTCCATAGATCTTGAATTACAAGAAAATAATAAACATCCGATAAAATAATGCCGCTTCCATAAATAAAGAAATAAGGAATACATTTCGCGAAATATTTCATGCTGAGAATATAACGCGATATAAAAAATTAAAAAACATGTAAATATCATTCCATTTCAAATCTTTTAATAATCAGTAAGACCCCATAGATCTAGAATTACCAGTATATAATAAATATCCGACGAAATTATTCTGTTTCGATATACAGGGTGTAACATATCATCGGGGACCCTTTTTGAGGATCGATAGTACGCACCAAAAGGTGAAAAACGGACCAAGGAAGTTAGGTCCGAAAATTACCCCCTATCGAGATACAACCCCACTTGTAAAAAATTAAAAAAAAATTATATCTCCGAAATGGTAAGTCGGAGAGGAGCGGTTTTAATTGCAAAATAAGCGGAAAAGATCAAAGTTTACTAAAAAAAATATAACTGCTTCGATTATTACCGTTACGTAGCATTTTTATTTGTTTATAAAAAAAAACTTTGAATATTTCTATGATAGCGGTTGATTAACAACTTGAGAAAAATAAGGGCAATGCGTCAAGACTCCCTTTTCGAAGACAGCCTAAAAAAAGGTCAACATTATTGTACAGTTTTGGCGTAAAAAATTGTTAAACACCGTTAAGTCGCCGGACTACCGACCGACCTAATGCTACTGACGACAGCTGATCCACATCTATCATATGTTTTCGAGCCGCCGTGCGACACACACTAATGTACAATACAATGTATAATAACATGCGTGAGAGATTTTTCAGTGTAGTCACTTGGGCAATCGATAATCTTTCACGCATACTGTTATAATAGATGTGGATCAGCTGTCGTCAGTAGCATTAGGTTCGTCGGTAGCACGGCAATGTAACGGTATTTAACAATTTTTAACGCCGAAACCGTGCAATAATGTTAAACTTTTTTTAGGCTGTCTTCGAAAGGGGAGTCTTGACGCATTATCCTTATTTTTCTCAAGTTGTTAATCAACCGCTATCATAGAAAAATTCAAAGTTTCTTTTTACAAACAAATAAAAATGCTACGTAACGGTAATAAACGAAGCAGTTATATTTTTTTAAATAAACTTTGATCCTTTCCGCTTATTTTGCAATTAAAACCGCTCCTCTCCGACTTACCGTTTCGGAGATATAATTTTTTAAAAAATTTTTACAAATGGGGTTGTATCTCGATAGGGGGTGATTTTCGGACCTAACTTCCTAGGTCCGTTTTTCACCTTTTGGTGCGTACTATCGATCCTCAAAAAGGGTCCCCGATGATATGTTACACCCTGCATAAAGAAATAAGGAATACATTTCGCGAAATATTTCGTGCTGGGAATATAACGCGATATAAATAATTAAAAAAACATGTAAATATCATTCCATTTCGAATCATTTAATACTGCGTGACACTCCATAGATATTGAATTACAAGTAAATAATAAATATCCGATGAAATAATTCCGTTTCGATAAATAAAGAAATAAGGAATACATTTCGCGAAATATTTCATGCTGGGAATATAGCGCGATATAAATAATTAAAAAAACATGTAAATATCATTCCATTTTGAATCATTTAATACTGGGAGACACTCCATAGATCCAGAATTACAAGTAAATAATAAACATCCCGTGAAATAATTCCGTTTCTATATATAAGTACATAAGGAATACATTTTGCGAAATATTTCATGCTGAGAATATAACGTGATATAAAAAATTAAAAAACATGTAAATATCATTCCATTTCAAATCTTTTAATAATCAGTAAGACCCCATAGATCTAGAATTACCAGTATATAATAAATATCCGACGAAATTATTCTGTTTCGATATATAAAGAAATAAGGAATACATTTCGCGAAATATTTCATGCTGGGAATATAACGCGAAATAAATAATTAAAAAAATATGTAAATATCATTCCATTTCGAATCATTGAATACTCAGTGAGACTCCATAGATCAAGAAATACAAGTAAATGAAAAATATCCGGTGAAATAATTCCATTTCGATATATAAGTAAATAAGGAATACATTTCGCGAAACATTTCATACTGAGAATATAACGCGATATAAATAATTTAAAAAATATGTAAACATCATTCCATTTCGAATCATTGAATACTCAGTGAGACTCCATAGATCAAGAATTACAAGTAAATAGAAAATATCCGGTGAAATAATTCCGTTTCTATATATAAGTAAATAAGGAATACATTTCGCGAAATATTGCATTCTGGGAATATAACGCGATATAAATAATTAAAAAGACATGTAAATATCATTCCATTTCGAATCATTTAATACTGAGTGCCACTCCATAGATCCAGAATTACAAGTAAATAATAAACAGCCGGTGAAATAATTCCGTTTCTATATATAAATACATAAGGAATACATTTCGCGAAATATTTCATGCTGGGAATATAACGCGATATAAATAATTAAAAAAACATGTAAATATCATTCCATTTCGAATCATTGAATACTCAGTGAGACTCCATAGATCAAGAATTACAAGTAAATAAAAATATCCGGTGAAATAATTCCGTTTCGATATATAAGTAAATAAGGAATACATTTCGCGAAATATTTCATGCTGAGAATATAACGCGATATAAAAAATTAAAAAACATGTAAATATCATTCCATTTCAAATCTTTTAATAATCAGTATGACCCCATAGATCTAGAATTACCAGTATATAATAAATATCCGACGAAATTATTCTGTTTCGATATATAAAGAAATAAGGAATACATTTCGCGAAGTATTTCATGCTGGGAATATAACGCGATATAAATAATTTAAAAAACATGTAAATATCATTCCATTTCGAATCATTGAATACTCATTGAGACTCCATAGATCAAGAATTACAAGTAAATAAAAATATCCGGTGAAATAATTCCGTTTCGATATATAAGTAAATAAGAACTACATTTCGCGAAATATCTCATGCTGAGAATATAACGCGATATAAAAAATTAAAAAAAATGTAAATATCATTCCATTTCGAATCATTTAATACTGGGAGACACTCCATAGATCCAGAATCACAAGTAAATAAAAAACATCCGATGAATTAATTCCGTTTCGATAAATAAAGAAATAAGGAATACATTTCGCGAAATATTTCATGCTGGGAATATAGCGCGATATAAATGATTAAAAAAACATGTAAATATCATTCCATTTTGAATCATTTAATACTGGGAGACACTCCATAGATCCAGAATTACAAGTAAATAATAAACATCCGGTGAAATAATTCCGTTTCTATATATAAGTACATAAGGAATACATTTTGCGAAATATTTCATGCTGAGAATATAACGCGATATAAAAAATTAAAAAACATGTAAATATCATTCCATTTCAAATCTTTTAATAATCAGTAAGACCCCATAGATCTAGAATTACCAGTATATAATAAATATCCGACGAAATTATTCTGTTTCGATATATAAAGAAATAAGGAATACATTTCGCGAAATATTTCATGCTGGGAATATAACGCGATATAAATAATTAAAAAAACATGTAAATATCATTCCATTTCGAATCATTTAATACTCGGTGAGACTCCATAGATCAAGAATTACAAGTAAATAAAAATATCCGGTGAAATAATTCCGTTTCGATATATAAGTAAATAAGGAATACATTTCGCGAAATATTTCATGCTGAGAATATAACGCGATATAAAAAATTTAAAAAAATGTAAATATCATTCCATTTCGAATCATTTAATACTGGGAGACACTCCATAGATACAGAATTACAAGTAAATAATAAACATCCTCTAAAATAATTCCGTTTCGCTAAATAAAGAAATAAGGAATACATTTCGCGAAATATTTCATGCTGGGAGTATAACGCGATATAAATAATTTAAAAAATATGTAAATATCATTCCATTTCGAATCATTGAATACTCAGTGAGACTCCATAGATCAAGAATTACAAGTAAATAGAAAATATCCGGTGAAATAATTCCGTTTCTATATATAAGTAAATAAGGAATACATTTTGCGAAATATTTCATGCTGAGAATATAACGCGATATAAAAAATTAAAAAACATGTAAATATCATTCCATTTCGAATCTTTTAATAATCAGTAAGACTCCATAGATCTAGAATTACCATTATATAATAAATATCCGACGAAATTATTCTGTTTCGATAAATAAAGAAATAAGGAATACATTTCGCGAAATATTTCATGCTGGGAATATAACGCGATATAAATAATTAAAAAAACATGTAAATATCATTCCATTTCGAATCGTTTAATACTGCGTGACACTCCATAGATCCAGAATCACAAGTAAATAAAAAACATTCGATGAAATAATTCCGTTTCGATAAATAAAGAAATAAGGAATACATTTCGCGAAATATTTCATGCTGGGAATATAGCGCGATATAAATAATTAAAAAAACATGTAAATATCATTCCATTTTGAATCATTTAATACTGGGAGACACTCCATAGATCCAGCATTACAAGTAAATAATAAACATCCGGTGAAATAATTCCGTTTCTATATATAAATAAATAAGGAATACATTTCGCGAAATATTTCATGCTGGGAATATAACGCGATATAAATAATTAAAAAAACATGTAAATATCATTCCATTTCGAATCATTGAATACTCAGTGAGACTCCATAGATCAAGAATTACAAGTAAATAAAAATATCCGGTGAAATAATTCCGTTTCTATATATAAGTAAATAAGGAATACATTTCGCGAATTATTGCATTCTGGGAATATAACGCGATATAAATAATTAAAAAGACATGTAAATATCATTCCATTTCGAATCATTTAATACTGAGTGACACTCCATAGATCTTGAATTACAAGTAAATAATAAACATCCGATAAAATAATGCCGCTTCCATAAATAAAGAAATAAGGAATACATTTCGCGAAACATTTCATGCTGGGAATATAACGCGATATAAATAATTAAAAAAACATGTAAATATCATTCCATTTCGAATCTCTTAATAATCAGTAAGACTCCATAGATCTAGAATTACCATTATATAATAAATATCCGACGAAATTATTCTGTTTCGATAAATAAAGAAATAAGGAATACATTTCGCGAAATAATTCATTCTCGGAATATAACGCGATATAAATGATTAAAAAAACATGTAAATATCATTCCATTTAGAATCATTTAATACTGAGTGACACTCCATAGATCCAGAATCACAAGTAAATAAAAAACATCCGATGAAATAATTCCGTTTCGATAAATAAAGAAATAAGGAATACATTTCGCGAAATATTTCATGCTGGGAATATAGCGCGATATAAATGATTAAAAAAACATGTAAATATCATTCCATTTTGAATCATTTAATACTGGGAGACACTCCATAGATCCAGAATTACAAGTAAATAATAAACATCCGGTGAAATAATTCCGTTTCTATATATAAGTACATAAAGAATACATTTTGCGAAATATTTCATGCTGAGAATATAACGCGATATAAAAAATTAAAAAACATGTAAATATCATTCCATTTCAAATCTTTTAATAATCAGTAAGACCCCATAGATCTAGAATTACCAGTATATAATAAATATCCGACGAAATTATTCTGTTTCGATATATAAAGAAATAAGGAATACATTTCGCGAAATATTTCATGCTGGGAATATAACGCGATATAAATAATTAAAAAAACATGTAAATATCATTCCATTTCGAATCATTGAATACTCGGTGAGACTCCATAGATCAAGAATTACAAGTAAATAAAAATATCCGGTGAAATTATTCTGTTTCGATAAATAAAGAAATAAGGAATACATTTCGCGAAATATTTCATGCTGGGAATATAACGCGATATAAATAATTAAAAAAACATGTAAATATCATTCCATTTCGAATCGTTTAATACTGCGTGACACTCCATAGATCCAGAATCACAAGTAAATAAAAAACATTCGACGAAATTATTCTGTTTTGATAAATAAAGAAATAAGGAATACATTTCGCGAAATATTTCATGCTGGGAATATAGCGCGATATAAATAATTAAAAAAACATGTAAATATCATTCCATTTTGAATCATTTAATACTGGGAGACACTCCATAGATCCAGAATTACAAGTAAATAATAAACATCCGGTGAAATAATTCCGTTTCTATATATAAATACATAAGGAATACATTTCGCGAAATATTTCATGCTGGGAATATAACGCGATATAAATAATTAAAAAAACATGTAAATATCATTCCATTTCGAATCATTGAATACTCAGTGAGACTCCATAGATCAAGAATTAAAAGTAAATAAAAATATCCGGTGAAATAATTCCGTTTCGATATATAAGTAAATAAGGAATACATTTCGCGAAATATTTCATGCTGAGAATATAACGCGATATAAAAAATTAAAAAACATGTATCATTCCATGAATGACATGGAATATCATTCCAATTCAAATCTTTTAATAATCAGTGAGACTCCATAGATCAGTGATGTCAAGGTCGTGCACTTTTCGGCCGATTTTCGAGGCGCTCGCCCACTGCCCCACCACTTCCAAGGAAGGGCCACTGAGCGAGCGGCTAGACGTTTCGTGGGGGCTTCGGCTCAGGAGCGTACCGTGAACATAAACGCACGCTCTACCCTACCCAGGTACAACCAGGTACACAATCAAGTAAATGTGCCTGACCTGACCGCCGTAGAGAAAACAGATGTGGGACATCCCATTCTACGACTGGCATGGTACCGCCGCACACGGCGGTTCGCGGGCCACGACACGTTACGTACCTGCGTAACGGATTAGTTGACCCGCGGCTCGCATATTATGACCGTAATAAACCGGCAACAGACAAATTCTCGGTCTCCCTTAGACCTTCGTACGTAAGTTCTGGCTACTTGGACGTTTGGAAAGTGTTTAAGTGAATCTCAGGCTCTTTCACGCTTTCGGGCTTTCGTTATCATGCGGGTGCTGGCGCACTCGGCATTTCCCAATGCTTATCGTCACGTAGAGATCCCCCGGGGGGATCCTCATGACAATCCAGACACCCATAGGATACCATGATTATCCACATGATAAGAAAATGCGCGGATCACACGCTTCCGTGCTACCATATATGTGTTGGCGCGCTCGGCATTTCCCAACGCTTCCTGTCACGTGAGTCCTCTCGAGTGGATCTCGTGACAGTCCAGACACCCATAAGATACCATTGCATCCCGATGGTTACCGGAAGCGTGGAGGAACTCAGTTGCGCTGGGCATTTCCCAGCGTTTGGTGTTGCCACCACACCTCGCCACGAGGGTAATCGCGACAGCCGAGAGACTCACGAAAACACCCCACCACGATCCAAGCCGCACTTACTAAAACTGGAATTTACAACATGGCTACTCTTACACGCCACTTATCCTTGCGGACCCTTTCCCTTCGGAGTCCAAATCACAACTGCCCCCATACGTCGGTGACAATCGTATTTATGCAAAACAAACTGCCACTAATGGGTCAACCAAGTAACTGCGCATTCGTATGGAATGTCATTTACATCTGTTATGCCCTACAAGTATTAAATGATTCGAAATGCAATAATAATTACATGTTTTTTAATTATTTATTTCACGTTATATTCCCAGGATGAAATATTTGGCGAAATGTTTTCCTTATTTCATTATTTATGGAAACGGAATTATTTCATCGGATATTTATTATATACTTGTTATTCTAGATCTATGGAGTCTTACTGATTATTAAAAGATTCGAAATGGTATGATATTTACATGTTTTTTAAATTATTTATATCGCGTTATATTCTCAGCATGATATATTTCGCAAAATGTATTCCTTATTTAGTTATATATCGAAACGGAATTATTTCACCGGATATTTATTATTTACTTGTAATTCTAGATATATGGAGTCTCTCTGAGTATTCATTGATTCGAAATGGAAAGATAATTACATGTTTTTTAATTATTCATTTCACTTTATATTCCCAGGGTGAAACAGTTGGCGAAATGTATTCCTTATTTCTTTATTTATCGAAACGGAATTATTTTATCGGGTGTTTATTATTTACTTGTAATTCTAGCTCTATGGAGTCTCACTGAGTATTAAATGATTCGAAATGGAATGATATTTACATGTTTTTTTAATTATTTATTTCGCGTTATATTCCCAGCATGAAATATTTCGCGAAATGTATTCCTTATTTCTTTATATATCGAAACAGAATAATTTCGTCGGATATTTATTATATACTGGTAATTCTAGATCTATGGGGTCTTACTGATTATTAAAAGATTTGAAATGGAATGATATTTACATGTTTTTCAATATTTTATATCGCGTTATATTCTCAGTATGAAATGTTTCGCGAAATGTATTCCTTATTTACTTATATATCGAAATGGAATTATTTCACCGGATATTTTTCATTTACTTGTATTTCTTGATCTATGGAGTCTCACTGAGTATTCAATGATTCGAAATGGAATGATATTTACATATTTTTTTAATTATTTATTTCGCGTTATATTCCCAGCATGAAATATTTCGCGAAATGTATTCCTTATTTCTTTATATATCGAAACAGAATAATTTCGTCGGATATTTATTATATACTGGTAATTCTAGATCTATGGGGTCTTACTGATTATTAAAAGATTTGAAATGGAATGATATTTACATGTTTTTTAATTTTTTATATCACGTTATATTCTCAGCATGAAATATTTCGCAAAATGTATTCCTTATGTACTTATATATAGAAACGGAATTATTTCACGGGATGTTTATTATTTACTTGTAATTCTGGATCTATGGAGTGTCTCCCAGTATTAAATGATTCAAAATGGAATGATATTTACATGTTTTTTTAATTATTTATATCGCGCTATATTCCCAGCATGAAATATTTCGCGAAATGTATTCCTTATTTCTTTATTTATCGAAACGGAATTATTTCATCGGATATTTATTATTTACTTGTAATTCAATATCTATGGAGTGTCACGCAGTATTAAATGATTCGAAATGGAATGATATTTACATGTTTTTTTAATTATTTATATCGCGTTATATTCCCAGCACGAAATATTTCGCGAAATGTATTCCTTATTTCTTTATGCAGGGTGTAACATATCATCGGGGACCCTTTTTGAGGATCGATAGTACGCACCAAAAGGTGAAAAACGGACCTAGGAAGTTAGGTCCGAAAATCACCCCCTATCGAGATACAACCCCATTTGTAAAAATTTTTTAAAAAATTATATCTCCGAAACGGTAAGTCGGAGAGGAGCGGTTTTAATTGCAAAATAAGCGGAAAGGATCAAAGTTTATTTAAAAAAATATAACTGCTTCGTTTATTACCGTTACGTAGCATTTTTATTTGTTTGTAAAAAGAAACTTTGAATTTTTCTATGATAGCGGTTGATTAACAACTTGAGAAAAATAAGGATAATGCGTCAAGACTCCCCTTTCGAAGACAGCCTAAAAAAAGTTTAACATTATTGCACGGTTTCGGCGTTAAAAATTGTTAAATACCGTTACATTGCCGTGCTACCGACGAACCTAATGCTACTGACGACAGCTGATCCACATCTATTATAACAGTATGCGTGAAAGATTATCGATTGCCCAAGTGACTACACTGAAAAATCTCTCACGCATGTTATTATACATTGTATTGTACATTAGTGTGTGTCGCACGGCGGCTCGAAAACATATGATAGATGTGGATCAGCTGTCGTCAGTAGCATTAGGTCGGTCGGTAGTCCGGCGACTTAACGGTGTTTAACAATTTTTTACGCCAAAACTGTACAATAATGTTGACCTTTTTTTAGGCTGTCTTCGAAAAGGGAGTCTTGACGCATTGCCCTTATTTTTCTCAAGTTGTTAATCAACCGCTATCATAGAAATATTCAAAGTTTTTTTTTATAAACAAATAAAAATGCTACGTAACGGTAATAATCGAAGCAGTTATATTTTTTTTAGTAAACTTTGATCTTTTCCGCTTATTTTGCAATTAAAACCGCTCCTCTCCGACTTACCATTTCGGAGATATAATTTTTTTTTAATTTTTTACAAGTGGGGTTGTATCTCGATAGGGGGTAATTTTCGGACCTAACTTCCTTGGTCCGTTTTTCACCTTTTGGTGCGTACTATCGATCCTCAAAAAGGGTCCCCGATGATATGTTACACCCTGTATATCGAAACAGAATAATTTCGTCGGATATTTATTATATACTGGTAATTCTAGATCTATGGGGTCTTACTGATTATTAAAAGATTTGAAATGGAATGATATTTACATGTTTTTTAATTTTTTATATCGCGTTATATTCTCAGCATGAAATATTTCGCGAAATGTATTCCTTATTTCTTTATTTATGGAAGCGGCATTATTTTATCGGATGTTTATTATTTTCTTGTAATTCAAGATCTATGGAGTGTCACTCAGTATTAAATGATTCGAAATGGAATGATATTTACATGTCTTTTTAATTATTTATATCGCGTTATATTCCCAGCATGAAATATTTTGCGAAATGTATTCCTTATTTCTTTATTTATGGAAGCGGCATTATTTTATCGGATGTTTATTATTTTCTTGTAATTCAAGATCTATGGAGTGTCACTCAGTATTAAATGATTCGAAATGGAATGATATTTACATGTCTTTTTAATTATTTATATCGCGTTATATTCCCAGCATGAAATATTTCGCGAAATGTATTCCTTATTTCTTTATTTAGCGAAACGGAATTATTTTAGAGGATGTTTATTATTTACTTGTAATTCTGTATCTATGGAGTGTCTCCCAGTATTAAATAATTCGAAATGGAATGATATGTACATGTTTTTTAATTTTTTATATCGCGTTATATTCTCAGCATGAAATATTTCGCGAAGTGTATTCCTTATTTACTTATACAGGTTGTCCCAGTTCCCAGGACGTTTATTGCACCTTTGGATAGCTCAGGTAATTCTAAGATACGGATCATTAGTTTCAGCGTCCCGTCACAATCCGTGGCCGAGTTATTAACGAAAAACGACAGCCAATTAGAGGGCTCCGTTGGGCGCGGCAGCGCGACAGTTCCTACTGTTACAAGTTAATGTCTTGTAGTTGCGGGAGTGTTTATGCCGCCGCGTAAACGGGCCTCTTGAAAGGGATACAGACCGAGAACTAACACACTAGCACGAAAAATGTATTGATGAGTCTATGTCACTGGGTCACTTTACTTACCGGCGTCACCGAAAAAAGGTCTAATTTATGACTTTACCTCTTGCGCACATCCTACGGACTAGCATCGCTCGCACTCCACCGGTTTACCCTGCAAACCTTACAGAACACTGCACAAGAAATTCACATTGAAAAGAATGACCGTTGCCTGATAATCTTCACCTTAGATTTGATTAAATTATTATAAAGAATGTATGCTTTCGCACACTTGTTCCATTTGTCCAGCGAAAGAGATAGATTCTTCACCCACGAGAAAGTTTGATTATTAATCGATTAACAATACATCCGAAATTACGCGGACTCCATTTCGTGGTGACTTTTTCGTCTTTGCACTTCCAACCTTTTCCATTTTCCACACAAATACGTTTTCCGAAGAATAGATGAAGCGAAGGAGAGACGTCTGTTACCGAAAGAATAGTAACAGTAAACAGATGTCCACAGAAGAAGACCACAATGTCAATCTACGTTGAAAGTATGAGTAGTCCTGAAAGGAGCCGATAATTTAATCGATCTGTTTGCTGTCCCCACGTTGAATGTACGCGTGGACCTAAAAAAAGCGTATTCGGTAAGTTAATAATATCGATAGTTAATAATATCCCGTAGAAAACGTATTGCTGCCGCGACCGTACGTTTCCTGTTATAAAAATGTCGAGGAAACTGTCTGGTATCGCTCCAACACATTCCTGTAAGAGGCTGCTGAAACCCGAAACGTAACAATGAAAGCGCTGTTAAGAATTCAAGTGACGAGCTCTGGTCTTCTCGACAACACATGCAGCGATTCGACATGGAAAACCTGGACGCCAAATGTAGCGATTGTGGAAATTTTTGAAACATCCATTCCGTCCGTACCTCCCACTATCCTTAGTACGCCAAAGGGCGAAATGAAAGCAAAGAGGGGAACAGGACGTTCCGATACACGAAGACGACCCCGAGAAATACAGAATCATTTTTTCTGCCGAACTGAACAGTTCTACGAGTCTCTAAGAAGAAATCTATCATTACGAAGGAAACGTATTTGTGTAGAAAATCAAAAAAGTTGGTAGTGCAAAGACGAAAAAGTCACCCCGGAGTGAAGTTCGCGTAATTTCGGATGTATTGGTAATCGATTAATAATCAAACTTTCTCGGTGATGAAGAATCTATTCCTTTCGCTGAACAAATGGAACAAGTGTACGAGTGCATACATTCTTTATAATAATCTAATCAAATCTGAGGTGAAAATTATCAGGCAACGGTCTTTTTTTTTAATGTGAATTTATTGTGCGGTGTTCTGTAAAGTTTGCGGCGTAAACCGATGGTGTGCCAGCGGTGCAATTCCATAGGGTACGCGCAAGAGGTAATGTCATAAATTAGACCTTTTTTCGGTGACCCAGTGACAGACTCATCGATACATTTTTCGTGGAAGTGTGTTAGTGCTCGGTCTGTATCCCTTTCAAGGGCTCCGTTGACGCGGCCGCATAAACACTCCCGCTACTACAAGACATTAACTTGTACCAGTAGGAACTGTCGCGCTGCCGCGCCCAACGGAGCCCTCTGATTGGCTGTCGTTTTTCGTTAATAACTCGGCCACGGATTGTGATGGGGCGCTGAAACTAATGATCCGTATCTTAGAATTACCTGAGCTATCCAAAGGTGTAATAAACGTCCTGGGAACTGGGACACCCTGTATAACAAATATCCGACGAAATTATTCTGTTTCGATAAATAAAGAAATAAGGAATACATTTCGCGAAATAATTCATTCTCGGAATATAACGCGATATAAATGATTAAGAAAACATGTAAATATCATTCCATTTAGAATCATTTAATACTGAGTGACACTCCATAGATCCAGAATCACAAGTAAATAATAAACATCCGATGAAATAATTACGTTTCGATAAATAAAGAAATAAAGAATACATTTCGCGAAATATTGCATTCTGGGAATATAACGCGATATAAATAATTAAAAAAACATGTAAATATCATTCCATTTAGAATCATTTAATACTGGGAGACGCTCCATAGATACAGAATTACAAGTAAATAATAAACATCCTCTAAAATAATTCCGTTTCGGTAAATAAAGAAAAAGGGAATACATTTCGCGAAATATTTCATGCTGGGAATATAACGCGATATAAATAATTAAAAAAACATGTAAATATCATTCCATTTTGAATCATTTAATACTGGGAGACACTCCATAGATCCAGAATTACAAGTAAATAATAAACATCCGATGAAATAATTCCGTTTCGATATATAAGTAAATAAGGAATACATTTCGCGAAATATTTCAAGCTGAGAATATAACGCGATATAAAAAATTAAAAAAACATGTAAATATCATTCCATTTAGAATCATTTAATACTGAGTGACACTCCATAGATCTTGAATTACAAGTAAATAATAAACATCCGATAAAATAATGCCGCTTCCATAAATAAAGAAATAAGGAATACATTTCGCGAAACATTTCATGCTGGGAATATATCGCGATATAAATAATTAAAAAAACATGTAAATATCATTCCATTTAGAATCATTTAATACTGAGTGACACTCCATAGATCTAGAATTACAAGTAAATAATAAACATCCTCTAAAATAATTCCGTTTCGCTAAATAAAGAAAAAGGGAATACATTTCGCGAAATATTTCATGCTGGGAATATAACGCGATATAAATAATTAAAAAAACATGTGAATATCATTCCATTTCGAATCATTGAATACTCAGTGAGACTCCATAGAGTTAGAATTACAAGTAAATAATAAACATCCGTTAAAATAATTCCGTTTCGATAAATAAAGAAATAAGGAATACATTTTGCGAAATATTTCATGCTGAGAATATAACGCGATATAAAAAATTAAAAAACATGTAAATATCATTCCATTTCAAATCTTTTAATAATCAGTAAGACCCCATAGATCTAGAATTACCAGTATATAATAAATATCCGACGAAATTATTCTGTTTCGATATATAAAGAAATAAGGAATACATTTCGCGAAATATTTCATGCTGGGAATATAACGCGAAATAAATAATTAAAAAAATATGTAAATATCATTCCATTTCGAATCATTGAATACTCAGTGAGACTCCATAGATCAAGAAATACAAGTAAATAAAAAATATCCGGTGAAATAATTCCGTTTCGATATATAAGTAAAAAAGGAATACATTTCGCGAAATATTTCATGCTGAGAATATAGCGCGATATAAAAAATTAAAAAACATGTAAATATCATTCCATTTCAAATCTTTTAATAATCAGTAAGACCCCATAGATCTAGAATGACCAGTATATAATAAATATCCGACGAAATTATTCTGTTTCGATATATAAAGAAATAAGGAATACATTTCGCGAAATATTTCATGCTGGGAATATAACGCGATATAAATAATTAAAAAAACATGTAAATATCATTCCATTTCGAATCATTGAATACTCATTGAGACTCCATAGATCAAGAATTACAAGTAAATAAAAATATCCGGTGAAATAATTCCGTTTCGATATATAAGTAAATAAGGAATACATTTCGCGAAATATTTCATGCTGAGAATATAACGCGATATAAAAAATTAAAAAAAATGTAAATATCATTCCATTTCGAATCATTTAATACTGGGAGACACTCCATAGATACAGAATTACAAGTAAATAATAAACATCCTCTAAAATAATTCCGTTTCGCTAAATAAAGAAATAAGGAATACATTTCGCGAAATATTTGATGCTGGGAATATAACGCGATATAAATAATTTAAAAAATATGTAAATATCATTCCATTTCGAATCATTGAATACTCAGTGAGACTCCATAGATCAAGAATTACAAGTAAATAGAAAATATCCGGTGAAATAATTCCGGTTCTATATATAAGTAAATAAGGAATACATTTCGCGAAATATTGCATTCTGGGAATATAACGCGATATAAATAATTAAAAAGACATGTAAATATCATTCCATTTCGAATCATTTAATACTGAGTGACACTCCATAGATCTTGAATTACAAGTAAATAATAAACATCCGATAAAATAATGCCGCTTCCATAAATAAAGAAATAAGGAATACATTTCGCGAAACATTTCATGCTGGGAATATAACGCGATATAAATAATTAAAAAAACATGTAAATATCATTCCATTTCGAATCTCTTAATAATCAGTAAGACTCCATAGATCTAGAATTACCATTATATAATAAATATCCAACGAAATTATTCTGTTTCGATAAATAAAGAAATAAGGAATACATTTCGCGAAATATTTCATGCTGAGAATATAACGCGATATAAATAATTAAAAAGACATGTAAATATCATTCCATTTCGAATCATTTAATACTGAGTGACACTCCATAGATCTTGAATTACAAGTAAATAATAAACATCCGATAAAATAATGCCGCTTCCATAAATAAAGAAATAAGGAATACATTTCGCGAAACATTTCATGCTGGGAATATAACGCGATATAAATAATTAAAAAAACATGTAAATATCATTCCATTTCGAATCTCTTAATAATCAGTAAGACTCCATATATCTAGAATTACCATTATATAATAAATATCCGACGAAATTATTCTGTTTCGATAAATAAAGAAATAAGGAATACATTTCGCGAAATAATTCATTCTCGGAATATAACGCGATATAAATGATTAAAAAAACATGTAAATATCATTCCATTTAGAATCATTTAATACTGAGTGACACTCCATAGATCCAGAATCACAAGTAAATAAAAAACATTCGATGAAATAATTCCGTTTCGATAAATAAAGAAATAAGGAATACATTTCGCGAAATATTTCATGCTGGGAATATAGCGCGATATAAATAATTAAAAAAACATGTAAATATCATTCCATTTTGAATCATTTAATACTGGGAGACACTCCATAGATCCAGAATTACAAGTAAATAATAAACATCCGGTGAAATAATTCCGTTTCTATATATAAGTAAATAAGGAATACATTTCGCGAAATATTTCATGCTGAGAATATAACGCGATATAAAAAATTTAAAAAAATGTAAATATCATTCCATTTCGAATCATTTAATACTGGGAGACACTCCATAGATACAGAATTACAAGTAAATAATAAACATCCTCTAAAATAATTCCGTTTCGCTAAATAAAGAAATAAGGAATACATTTCGCGAAATATTTCATGCTGGGAATATAACGCGATATAAATAATTTAAAAAATATGTAAATATCATTCCATTTCGAATCATTGAATACTCAGTGAGACTCCATAGATCAAGAATTACAAGTAAATAGAAAATATCCGGTGAAATAATTCCGTTTCTATATATAAGTAAATAAGGAATACATTTTGCGAAATATTTCATGCTGAGAATATAACGCGATATAAAAAATTAAAAAACATGTAAATATCATTCCATTTCGAATCGTTTAATACTGCGTGACACTCCATAGATATTGAATTACAAGTAAATAATAAATATCCGATGAAATAATTTCGTTTCGATAAATAAAGAAATAACGAATACATTTCGCCAACTCTTTCACCCTGGGAATATAAAGTGAAATAAATAATTAATAAACATGTAATTATCTTTCCATTTCGAATCAATGAATACTCAGTGAGACTCCATAGATCAAGAATTACAAGTAAATAGAAAATATCCGACGAAATTATTCTGTTTCGATAAATAAAGAAATAAGGAATACATTTCGCGAAATATTTCATGCTGGGAATATAACGCGATATAAATAATTAAAAAAACATGTAAATATCATTCCATTTCGAATCGTTTAATACTGCGTGACACTCCATAGATATTGAATTACAAGTAAATAATAAATATCCGATGAAATAATTTCGTTTCGATAAATAAAGAAATAACGAATACATTTCGCCAACTGTTTCACCCTGGGAATATAAAGTGAAATAAATAATTAATAAACATGTAATTATCTTTCCATTTCGAATCAATGAATACTCAGAGAGACTCCGTATATCGAGAATTACAAGTAAATAATAAATATCCGACGAAATTATTCTGTTTCGATAAATAAAGAAATAAGGAATACATTTCGCGAAATATTTCATGCTGGGAATATAACGCGATATAAATAATTAAAAAAACATGTAAATATCATTCCATTTCGAATCGTTTAATATTGCGTGACACTCCATAGATATTGAATTACAAGTAAATAATAAATATCCGATGAAATAATTTCGTTTCGATAAATAAAGAAATAACGAATACATTTCGCCAACTGTTTCACCCTGGGAATATAAAGTGAAATAAATAATTAATAAACATGTAATTATCTTTCCATTTCGAATCAATGAATACTCAGAGAGACTCCATAGATCAAGAATTACAAGTAAATAAAAATATCCGGTGAAATAATTCCGTTTCGATATATAAGTAAATAAGAACTACATTTCGCGAAATATTTCATGCTGAGAATATAACGCGATATAAAAAATTAAAAAAAATGTGAATATCATTCCATTTCGAATTATTTAATACTGGGAGACACTCCATAGATACAGAATTACAAGTAAATAATAAACATCCTCTAAAATAATTCCGTTTCGCTAAATAAAGAAATAAGGAATACATTTCGCGAAATATTTCATGCTGGGAATATAACGCGATATAAATAATTTAAAAAATATGTAAACATCATTCCATTTCGAATCATTGAATACTCAGTGAGACTCCATAGATCAAGAATTACAAGTAAATAGAAAATATCCGGTGAAATAATTCCGTTTCTATATATAAGTAAATAAGGAATACATTTCGCGAAATATTGCATTCTGGGAATATAACGCGATATAAATAATTAAAAAGACATGTAAATATCATTCCATTTCGAATCATTTAATACTGAGTGCCACTCCATAGATCTTGAATTACAAGTAAATAATAAACATCCGATAAAATAATGCCGCTTCCATAAATAAAGAAATAAGGGATACATTTCGCGAAACATTTCATGCTGGGAATATAACGCGATATAAATAATTAAAAAAACATGTAAATATCATTCCATTTCGAATCTCTTAATAATCAGTAAGACTCCATAGATCTAGAATTACCATTATATAATAAATATCCGACGAAATTATTCTGTTTCGATAAATAAAGAAATAAGGAATACATTTCGCGAAATATTTCATGCTGGGAATATAACGCGATATAAATAATTAAAAAAACATGTAAATATCATTCCATTTCGAATCGTTTAATACTGCGTGACACTCCATAGATCCAGAATCACAAGTAAATAAAAAACATTCGATGAAATAATTCCGTTTCGATAAATAAAGAAATAAGGAATACATTTCGCGAAATATTTCATGCTGGGAATATAGCGCGATATAAATAATTAAAAAAACATGTAAATATCATTCCATTTTGAATCATTTAATACTGGGAGACACTCCATAGATCCAGCATTACAAGTAAATAATAAACATCCGGTGAAATAATTCCGTTTCTATATATAAATACATAAGGAATACATTTCGCGAAATATTTCATGCTGGGAATATAACGCGATATAAATAATTAAAAAAACATGTAAATATCATTCCATTTCGAATCATTGAATACTCAGTGAGACTCCATAGATCAAGAATTACAAGTAAATAAAAATATCCGGTGAAATAATTCCGTTTCTATATATAAGTAAATAAGGAATACATTTCGCGAATTATTGCATTCTGGGAATATAACGCGATATAAATAATTAAAAAGACATGTAAATATCATTCCATTTCGAATCATTTAATACTGAGTGACACTCCATAGATCTTGAATTACAAGTAAATAATAAACATCCGATAAAATAATGCCGCTTCCATAAATAAAGAAATAAGGAATACATTTCGCGAAACATTTCATGCTGGGAATATAACGCGATATAAATAATTAAAAAAACATGTAAATATCATTCCATTTCGAATCTCTTAATAATCAGTAAGACTCCATAGATCTAGAATTACCATTATATAATAAATATCCGACGAAATTATTCTGTTTCGATAAATAAAGAAATAAGGAATACATTTCGCGAAATAATTCATTCTCGGAATATAACGCGATATAAATGATTAAAAAAACATGTAAATATCATTCCATTTAGAATCATTTAATACTGAGTGACACTCCATAGATCCAGAATCACAAGTAAATAAAAAACATCCGATGAAATAATTCCGTTTCGATAAATAAAGAAATAAGGAATACATTTCGCGAAATATTTCATGCTGGGAATATAGCGCGATATAAATGATTAAAAAAACATGTAAATATCATTCCATTTTGAATCATTTAATACTGGGAGACACTCCATAGATCCAGAATTACAAGTAAATAATAAACATCCGTTGAAATAATTCCGTTTCTATATATAAGTACATAAAGAATACATTTTGCGAAATATTTCATGCTGAGAATATAACGCGATATAAAAAATTAAAAAACATGTAAATATCATTCCATTTCAAATCTTTTAATAATCAGTAAGACCCCATAGATCTAGAATTACCAGTATATAATAAATATCCGACGAAATTATTCTGTTTCGATATATAAAGAAATAAGGAATACATTTCGCGAAATATTTCATGCTGGGAATATAACGCGATATAAATAATTAAAAAAACATGTAAATATCATTCCATTTCGAATCATTGAATACTCGGTGAGACTCCATAGATCAAGAATTACAAGTAAATAAAAATATCCGGTGAAATTATTCTGTTTCGATATATAAAGAAATAAGGAATACATTTCGCGAAATATTTCATGCTGGGAATATAACGCGATATAAATAATTAAAAAAACATGTAAATATCATTCCATTTCGAATCGTTTAATACTGCGTGACACTCCATAGATCCAGAATCACAAGTAAATAAAAAACATTCGACGAAATTATTCTGTTTTGATAAATAAAGAAATAAGGAATACATTTCGCGAAATATTTCATGCTGGGAATATAACGCGATATAAATAATTAAAAAAACATGTAAATATCATTCCATTTCGAATCGTTTAATACTGCGTGACACTCCATAGATCCAGAATCACAAGTAAATAAAAAACATTCGATGAAATAATTCCGTTTCGATAAATAAAGAAATAAGGAATACATTTCGCGAAATATTTCATGCTGGGAATATAGCGCGATATAAATAATTAAAAAAACATGTAAATATCATTCCATTTTGAATCATTT
Source organism: Mimumesa dahlbomi (assembly GCA_917499265.3). Classification (NCBI taxonomy): domain Eukaryota; kingdom Metazoa; phylum Arthropoda; class Insecta; order Hymenoptera; family Crabronidae; genus Mimumesa; species Mimumesa dahlbomi. The sequence goes on from OU824127.1 coordinate 8,633,942, forward strand.
AATACTGGGAGACACTCCATAGATCCAGAATTACAAGTAAATAATAAACAGCCGGTGAAATAATTCCGTTTCTATATATAAATACATAAGGAATACATTTCGCGAAATATTTCATGCTGGGAATATAACGCGATATAAATAATTAAAAAAACATGTAAATATCATTCCATTTCGAATCATTGAATACTCAGTGAGACTCCATAGATCAAGAATTACAAGTAAATAAAAATATCCGGTGAAATAATTCCGTTTCGATATATAAGTAAATAAGGAATACATTTCGCAAAATATTTCATGCTGAGAATATAACGCGATATAAAAAATTAAAAAACATGTAAATATCATTCCATTTCAAATCTTTTAATAATCAGTATGACCCCATAGATCTAGAATTACCAGTATATAATAAATATCCGACGAAATTATTCTGTTTCGATATATAAAGAAATAAGGAATACATTTCGCGAAGTATTTCATGCTGGGAATATAACGCGATATAAATAATTTAAAAAACATGTAAATATCATTCCATTTCGAATCATTGAATACTCATTGAGACTCCATAGATCAAGAATTACAAGTAAATAAAAATATCCGGTGAAATAATTCCGTTTCGATATATAAGTAAATAAGAACTACATTTCGCGAAATATCTCATGCTGAGAATATAACGCGATATAAAAAATTAAAAAAAATGTAAATATCATTCCATTTCGAATCATTTAATACTGGGAGACACTCCATAGATCCAGAATCACAAGTAAATAAAAAACATCCGATGAATTAATTCCGTTTCGATAAATAAAGAAATAAGGAATACATTTCGCGAAATATTTCATGCTGGGAATATAGCGCGATATAAATGATTAAAAAAACATGTAAATATCATTCCATTTTGAATCATTTAATACTGGGAGACACTCCATAGATCCAGAATTACAAGTAAATAATAAACATCCGGTGAAATAATTCCGTTTCTATATATAAGTACATAAGGAATACATTTTGCGAAATATTTCATGCTGAGAATATAACGCGATATAAAAAATTAAAAAACATGTAAATATCATTCCATTTCAAATCTTTTAATAATCAGTAAGACCCCATAGATCTAGAATTACCAGTATATAATAAATATCCGACGAAATTATTCTGTTTCGATATATAAAGAAATAAGGAATACATTTCGCGAAATATTTCATGCTGGGAATATAACGCGATATAAATAATTAAAAAAACATGTAAATATCATTCCATTTCGAATCATTGAATACTCGGTGAGACTCCATAGATCAAGAATTACAAGTAAATAAAAATATCCTGTGAAATAATTCCGTTTCGATATATAAGTAAATAAGGAATACATTTCGCGAAATATTTCATGCTGAGAATATAACGCGATATAAAAAATTTAAAAAAATGTAAATATCATTCCATTTCGAATCATTTAATACTGGGAGACACTCCATAGATACAGAATTACAAGTAAATAATAAACATCCTCTAAAATAATTCCGTTTCGCTAAATAAAGAAATAAGGAATACATTTCGCGAAATATTTCATGCTGGGAGTATAACGCGATATAAATAATTTAAAAAATATGTAAATATCATTCCATTTCGAATCATTGAATACTCAGTGAGACTCCATAGATCAAGAATTACAAGTAAATAGAAAATATCCGGTGAAATAATTCCGTTTCTATATATAAGTAAATAAGGAATACATTTTGCGAAATATTTCATGCTGAGAATATAACGCGATATAAATAATTAAAAAAACATGTAAATATCATTCCATTTCGAATCATTGAATACTCGGTGAGACTCCATAGATCAAGAATTACAAGTAAATAAAAATATCCGGTGAAATTATTCTGTTTCGATAAATAAAGAAATAAGGAATACATTTCGCGAAATATTTCATGCTGGGAATATAACGCGATATAAATAATTAAAAAAACATGTAAATATCATTCCATTTCGAATCATTGAATACTCGGTGAGACTCCATAGATCAAGAATTACAAGTAAATAAAAATATCCGGTGAAATTATTCTGTTTCGATAAATAAAGAAATAAGGAATACATTTCGCGAAATATTTCATGCTGGGAATATAACGCGATATAAATAATTAAAAAAACATGTAAATATCATTCCATTTCGAATCGTTTAATACTGCGTGACACTCCATAGATCCAGAATCACAAGTAAATAAAAAACATTCGACGAGATTATTCTGTTTTGATAAATAAAGAAATAAGGAATACATTTCGCGAAATATTTCATGCTGGGAATATAACGCGATATAAATAATTAAAAAAACATGTAAATATCATTCCATTTCGAATCGTTTAATACTGCGTGACACTCCATAGATCCAGAATCACAAGTAAATAAAAAACATTCGATGAAATAATTCCGTTTCGATAAATAAAGAAATAAGGAATACATTTCGCGAAATATTTCATGCTGGGAATATAGCGCGATATAAATAATTAAAAAAACATGTAAATATCATTCCATTTTGAATCATTTAATACTGGGAGACACTCCATAGATCCAGAATTACAAGTAAATAATAAACAGCCGGTGAAATAATTCCGTTTCTATATATAAATACATAAGGAATACATTTCGCGAAATATTTCATGCTGGGAATATAACGCGATATAAATAATTAAAAAAACATGTAAATATCATTCCATTTCGAATCATTGAATACTCAGTGAGACTCCATAGATCAAGAATTACAAGTAAATAAAAATATCCGGTGAAATAATTCCGTTTCGATATATAAGTAAATAAGGAATACATTTCGCGAAATATTTCATGCTGAGAATATAACGCGATATAAAAAATTAAAAAACATGTAAATATCATTCCATTTCAAATCTTTTAATAATCAGTAAGACCCCATAGATCTAGAATTACCAGTATATAATAAATATCCGACGAAATTATTCTGTTTCGATATATAAAGAAATAAGGAATACATTTCGCGAAATATTTCATGCTGGGAATATAACGCGATATAAATAATTTAAAAAACATGTAAATATCATTCCATTTCGAATCATTGAATACTCATTGAGACTCCATAGATCAAGAATTACAAGTAAATAAAAATATCCGGTGAAATAATTCCGTTTCGATATATAAGTAAATAAGAACTACATTTCGCGAAATATCTCATGCTGAGAATATAACGCGATATAAAAAATTAAAAAAAATGTAAATATCATTCCATTTCGAATCATTTAATACTGGGAGACACTCCATAGATCCAGAATCACAAGTAAATAAAAAACATCCGATGAATTAATTCCGTTTCGATAAATAAAGAAATAAGGAATACATTTCGCGAAATATTTCATGCTGGGAATATAGCGCGATATAAATGATTAAAAAAACATGTAAATATCATTCCATTTTGAATCATTTAATACTGGGAGACACTCCATAGATCCAGAATTACAAGTAAATAATAAACATCCGGTGAAATAATTCCGTTTCTATATATAAGTACATAAGGAATACATTTTGCGAAATATTTCATGCTGAGAATATAACGCGATATAAAAAATTAAAAAACATGTAAATATCATTCCATTTCAAATCTTTTAATAATCAGTAAGACCCCATAGATCTAGAATTACCAGTATATAATAAATATCCGACGAAATTATTCTGTTTCGATATATAAAGAAATAAGGAATACATTTCGCGAAATATTTCATGCTGGGAATATAACGCGATATAAATAATTAAAAAAACATGTAAATATCATTCCATTTCGAATCATTGAATACTCGGTGAGACTCCATAGATCAAGAATTACAAGTAAATAAAAATATCCGGTGAAATAATTCCGTTTCGATATATAAGTAAATAAGGAATACATTTCGCGAAATATTTCATGCTGAGAATATAACGCGATATAAAAAATTAAAAAACATGTAAATATCATTCCATTTCGAATCTTTTAATAATCAGTAAGACTCCATAGATCTAGAATTACCATTATATAATAAATATCCGACGAAATTATTCTGTTTCGATAAATAAAGAAATAAGGAATACATTTCGCGAAATATTTCATGCTGGGAATATAACGCGATATAAATAATTAAAAAAACATGTAAATATCATTCCATTCCGAATCGTTTAATACTGCGTGACACTCCATAGATCCAGAATCACAAGTAAATAAAAAACATTCGATGAAATAATTCCGTTTCGATAAATAAAGAAATAAGGAATACATTTCGCGAAATATTTCATGCTGGGAATATAGCGCGATATAAATAATTAAAAAAACATGTAAATATCATTCCATTTTGAATCATTTAATACTGGGAGACACTCCATAGATCCAGCATTACAAGTAAATAATAAACATCCGGTGAAATAATTCCGTTTCTATATATAAATACATAAGGAATACATTTCGCGAAATATTTCATGCTGGGAATATAACGCGATATAAATAATTAAAAAAACATGTAAATATCATTCCATTTCGAATCATTGAATACTCAGTGAGACTCCATAGATCAAGAATTACAAGTAAATAAAAATATCCGGTGAAATAATTCCGTTTCTATATATAAGTAAATAAGGAATACATTTCGCGAATTATTGCATTCTGGGAATATAACGCGATATAAATAATTAAAAAGACATGTAAATATCATTCCATTTCGAATCATTTAATACTGAGTGACACTCCATAGATCTTGAATTACAAGTAAATAATAAACATCCGATAAAATAATGCCGCTTCCATAAATAAAGAAATAAGGAATACATTTCGCGAAACATTTCATGCTGGGAATATAACGCGATATAAATAATTAAAAAAACATGTAAATATCATTCCATTTCGAATCTCTTAATAATCAGTAAGACTCCATAGATCTAGAATTACCATTATATAATAAATATCCGACGAAATTATTCTGTTTCGATAAATAAAGAAATAAGGAATACATTTCGCGAAATAATTCATTCTCGGAATATAACGCGATATAAATGATTAAAAAAACATGTAAATATCATTCCATTTAGAATCATTTAATACTGAGTGACACTCCATAGATCCAGAATCACAAGTAAATAAAAAACATCCGATGAAATAATTCCGTTTCGATAAATAAAGAAATAAGGAATACATTTCGCGAAATATTTCATGCTGGGAATATAGCGCGATATAAATGATTAAAAAAACATGTAAATATCATTCCATTTCGAATCTCTTAATAATCAGTAAGACTCCATAGATCTAGAATTACCATTATATAATAAATATCCGACGAAATTATTCTGTTTCGATAAATAAAGAAATAAGGAATACATTTCGCGAAATAATTCATTCTCGGAATATAACGCGATATAAATGATTAAAAAAACATGTAAATATCATTCCATTTAGAATCATTTAATACTGAGTGACACTCCATAGATCCAGAATCACAAGTAAATAAAAAACATCCGATGAAATAATTCCGTTTCGATAAATAAAGAAATAAGGAATACATTTCGCGAAATATTTCATGCTGGGAATATAGCGCGATATAAATGATTAAAAAAACATGTAAATATCATTCCATTTTGAATCATTTAATACTGGGAGACACTCCATAGATCCAGAATTACAAGTAAATAATAAACATCCGGTGAAATAATTCCGTTTCTATATATAAGTACATAAAGAATACATTTTGCGAAATATTTCATGCTGAGAATATAACGCGATATAAAAAATTAAAAAACATGTAAATATCATTCCATTTCAAATCTTTTAATAATCAGTAAGACTCCATAGATCTAGAATTACCAGTATATAATAAATATCCGACGAAATTATTCTGTTTCGATATATAAAGAAATAAGGAATACATTTCGCGAAATATTTCATGCTGGGAATATAACGCGATATAAATAATTAAAAAAACATGTAAATATCATTCCATTTCGAATCATTGAATACTCGGTGAGACTCCATAGATCAAGAATTACAAGTAAATAAAAATATCCGGTGAAATTATTCTGTTTCGATAAATAAAGAAATAAGGAATACATTTCGCGAAATATTTCATGCTGGGAATATAACGCGATATAAATAATTAAAAAAACATGTAAATATCATTCCATTTCGAATCGTTTAATACTGCGTGACACTCCATAGATCCAGAATCACAAGTAAATAAAAAACATTCGACGAAATTATTCTGTTTTGATAAATAAAGAAATAAGGAATACATTTCGCGAAATATTTCATGCTGGGAATATAGCGCGATATAAATAATTAAAAAAACATGTAAATATCATTCCATTTTGAATCATTTAATACTGGGAGACACTCCATAGATCCAGAATTACAAGTAAATAATAAACATCCGGTGAAATAATTCCGTTTCTATATATAAATACATAAGGAATACATTTCGCGAAATATTTCATGCTGGGAATATAACGCGATATAAATAATTAAAAAAACATGTAAATATCATTCCATTTCGAATCATTGAATACTCAGTGAGACTCCATAGATCAAGAATTAAAAGTAAATAAAAATATCCGGTGAAATAATTCCGTTTCGATATATAAGTAAATAAGGAATACATTTCGCGAAATATTTCATGCTGAGAATATAACGCGATATAAAAAATTAAAAAACATGTATCATTCCATGAATGACATGGAATATCATTCCAATTCAAATCTTTTAATAATCAGTGAGACTCCATAGATCAGTGATGTCAAGGTCGTGCACTTTTCGGCCGATTTTCGAGGCGCTCGCCCACTGCCCCACCACTTCCAAGGAAGGGCCACTGAGCGAGCGGCTAGACGTTTCGTGGGGGCTTCGGCTCAGGAGCGTACCGTGAACATAAACGCACGCTCTACCCTACCCAGGTACAACCAGGTACACAATCAAGTAAATGTGCCTGACCTGACCGCCGTAGAGAAAACAGATGTGGGACATCCCATTCTACGACTGGCATGGTACCGCCGCACACGGCGGTTCGCGGGCCACGACACGTTACGTACCTGCGTAACGGATTAGTTGACCCGCGGCTCGCATATTATGACCGTAATAAACCGGCAACAGACAAATTCTCGGTCTCCCTTAGACCTTCGTACGTAAGTTCTGGCTACTTGGACGTTTGGAAAGTGTTTAAGTGAATCTCAGGCTCTTTCACGCTTTCGGGCTTTCGTTATCATGCGGGTGCTGGCGCACTCGGCATTTCCCAATGCTTATCGTCACGTAGAGATCCCCCGGGGGGATCCTCATGACAATCCAGACACCCATAGGATACCATGATTATCCACATGATAAGAAAATGCGCGGATCACACGCTTCCGTGCTACCATATATGTGTTGGCGCGCTCGGCATTTCCCAACGCTTCCTGTCACGTGAGTCCTCTCGAGTGGATCTCGTGACAGTCCAGACACCCATAAGATACCATTGCATCCCGATGGTTACCGGAAGCGTGGAGGAACTCAGTTGCGCTGGGCATTTCCCAGCGTTTGGTGTTGCCACCACACCTCGCCACGAGGGTAATCGCGACAGCCGAGAGACTCACGAAAACACCCCACCACGATCCAAGCCGCACTTACTAAAACTGGAATTTACAACATGGCTACTCTTACACGCCACTTATCCTTGCGGACCCTTTCCCTTCGGAGTCCAAATCACAACTGCCCCCATACGTCGGTGACAATCGTATTTATGCAAAACAAACTGCCACTAATGGGTCAACCAAGTAACTGCGCATTCGTATGGAATGTCATTTACATCTGTTATGCCCTACAAGTATTAAATGATTCGAAATGCAATAATAATTACATGTTTTTTAATTATTTATTTCACGTTATATTCCCAGGATGAAATATTTGGCGAAATGTTTTCCTTATTTCATTATTTATGGAAACGGAATTATTTCATCGGATATTTATTATATACTTGTTATTCTAGATCTATGGAGTCTTACTGATTATTAAAAGATTCGAAATGGTATGATATTTACATGTTTTTTAAATTATTTATATCGCGTTATATTCTCAGCATGATATATTTCGCAAAATGTATTCCTTATTTAGTTATATATCGAAACGGAATTATTTCACCGGATATTTATTATTTACTTGTAATTCTAGATATATGGAGTCTCTCTGAGTATTCATTGATTCGAAATGGAAAGATAATTACATGTTTTTTAATTATTTATTTCACTTTATATTCCCAGGGTGAAACAGTTGGCGAAATGTATTCCTTATTTCTTTATTTATCGAAACGGAATTATTTTATCGGGTGCTTATTATTTACTTGTAATTCTAGCTCTATGGAGTCTCACTGAGTATTAAATGATTCGAAATGGAATGATATTTACATGTTTTTTTAATTATTTATTTCGCGTTATATTCCCAGCATGAAATATTTCGCGAAATGTATTCCTTATTTCTTTATATATCGAAACAGAATAATTTCGTCGGATATTTATTATATACTGGTAATTCTAGATCTATGGGGTCTTACTGATTATTAAAAGATTTGAAATGGAATGATATTTACATGTTTTTCAATATTTTATATCGCGTTATATTCTCAGTATGAAATATTTCGCGAAATGTATTCCTTATTTACTTATATATCGAAATGGAATTATTTCACCGGATATTTTTCATTTACTTGTATTTCTTGATCTATGGAGCCTCACTGAGTATTCAATGATTCGAAATGGAATGATATTTACATATTTTTTTAATTATTTATTTCGCGTTATATTCCCAGCATGAAATATTTCGCGAAATGTATTCCTTATTTCTTTATATATCGAAACAGAATAATTTCGTCGGATATTTATTATATACTGGTAATTCTAGATCTATGGGGTCTTACTGATTATTAAAAGATTTGAAATGGAATGATATTTACATGTTTTTTAATTTTTTATATCACGTTATATTCTCAGCATGAAATATTTCGCAAAATGTATTCCTTATGTACTTATACAGGGTGTCCCAAAATTATGCAGCAAGCGGGAACAAGTAGATTGTTTATAACAAAAGAAATCGAAAATTCCTTTACCTTTTTTTTATTTGAAGCCCCGTTTTGGAGATACAAGCTTCCAAAATATCGTGGTCCGGCTTCCGGCCCGCGCAGTTCGAACATCAGCTGGAGGCATCTACGCGAGAAAAGTATAGACGAGCGGTTAGCGGGGAGAGGGGCACAGCTGTCGCTCGGCGAAATCTCAGCTGAGCGTCGATGGATACCCCTCTCCCCGCTGACCGCTCGCCTATACTTTTCTCGCGTAGATGCCTCCAGCTGATGTTCGAACTGCGCGGGCCGGAAGCCGGACCACGATATTTTGGAAGCTTGTATCTCCAAAACGGGGCTTCAAATAAAAAAAGGGTAAAGGAATTTTCGATTTCTTTTGTTATAAACAATCTACTTGTTCCCGCTTGCTGCATAATTTTGGGACACCCTGTATATAGAAACGGAATTATTTCACGGGATGTTTATTATTTACTTGTAATTCTGGATCTATGGAGTGTCTCCCAGTATTAAATGATTCAAAATGGAATGATATTTACATGTTTTTTTAATTATTTATATCGCGCTATATTCCCAGCATGAAATATTTCGCGAAATGTATTCCTTATTTCTTTATTTATCGAAACGGAATTATTTCATCGGATATTTATTATTTACTTGTAATTCAATATCTATGGAGTGTCACGCAGTATTAAATGATTCGAAATGGAATGATATTTACATGTTTTTTTAATTATTTATATCGCGTTATATTCCCAGCACGAAATATTTCGCGAAATGTATTCCTTATTTCTTTATGCAGGGTGTAACATATCATCGGGGACCCTTTTTGAGGATCGATAGTACGCACCAAAAGGTGAAAAACGGACCTAGGAAGTTAGGTCCGAAAATCACCCCCTATCGAGATACAACCCCATTTGTAAAAATTTTTTAAAAAATTATATCTCCGAAACGGTAAGTCGGAGAGGAGCGGTTTTAATTGCAAAATAAGCGGAAAGGATCAAAGTTTATTTAAAAAAATATAACTGCTTCGATTATTACCGTTACGTAGCTTTTTTATTTGTTTGTAAAAAGAAACTTTGAATTTTTCTATGATAGCGGTTGATTAACAACTTGAGAAAAATAAGGATAATGCGTCAAGACTCCCCTTTCGAAGACAGCCTAAAAAAAGTTTAACATTATTGCACGGTTTCGGCGTTAAAAATTGTTAAATACCGTTACATTGCCGTGCTACCGACGAACCTAATGCTACTGACGACAGCTGATCCACATCTATTATAACAGTATGCGTGAAAGATTATCGATTGCCCAAGTGACTACACTGAAAAATCTCTCACGCATGTTATTATACATTGTATTGTACATTAGTGTGTGTCGCACGGCGGCTCGAAAACATATGATAGATGTGGATCAGCTGTCGTCAGTAGCATTAGGTCGGTCGGTAGTCCGGCGACTTAACGGTGTTTAACAATTTTTTACGCCAAAACTGTACAATAATGTTGACCTTTTTTTAGGCTGTCTTCGAAAAGGGAGTCTTGACGCATTGCCCTTATTTTTCTCAAGTTGTTAATCAACCGCTATCATAGAAATATTCAAAGTTTTTTTTTATAAACAAATAAAAATGCTACGTAACGGTAATAATCGAAGCAGTTATATTTTTTTTAGTAAACTTTGATCTTTTCCGCTTATTTTGCAATTAAAACCGCTCCTCTCCGACTTACCATTTCGGAGATATAATTTTTTTTTAATTTTTTACAAGTGGGGTTGTATCTCGATAGGGGGTAATTTTCGGACCTAACTTCCTTGGTCCGTTTTTCACCTTTTGGTGCGTACTATCGATCCTCAAAAAGGGTCCCCGATGATATGTTACACCCTGTATATCGAAACAGAATAATTTCGTCGGATATTTATTATATACTGGTAATTCTAGATCTATGGGGTCTTACTGATTATTAAAAGATTTGAAATGGAATGATATTTACATGTTTTTTAATTTTTTATATCGCGTTATATTCTCAGCATGAAATATTTCGCGAAATGTATTCCTTATTTCTTTATTTATGGAAGCGGCATTATTTTATCGGATGTTTATTATTTTCTTGTAATTCAAGATCTATGGAGTGTCACTCAGTATTAAATGATTCGAAATGGAATGATATTTACATGTCTTTTTAATTATTTATATCGCGTTATATTCCCAGCATGAAATATTTTGCGAAATGTATTCCTTATTTCTTTATTTATGGAAGCGGCATTATTTTATCGGATGTTTATTATTTTCTTGTAATTCAAGATCTATGGAGTGTCACTCAGTATTAAATGATTCGAAATGGAATGATATTTACATGTCTTTTTAATTATTTATATCGCGTTATATTCCCAGCATGAAATATTTCGCGAAATGTATTCCTTATTTCTTTATTTAGCGAAACGGAATTATTTTAGAGGATGTTTATTATTTACTTGTAATTCTGTATCTATGGAGTGTCTCCCAGTATTAAATAATTCGAAATGGAATGATATTTACATGTTTTTTAATTTTTTATATCGCGTTATATTCTCAGCATGAAATATTTCGCGAAATGTATTCCTTATTTACTTATACAGGTTGTCCCAGTTCCCAGGACGTTTATTGCACCTTTGGATAGCTCAGGTAATTCTAAGATACGGATCATTAGTTTCAGCGTCCCGTCACAATCCGTGGCCGAGTTATTAACGAAAAACGACAGCCAATTAGAGGGCTCCGTTGGGCGCGGCAGCGCGACAGTTCCTACTGTTACAAGTTAATGTCTTGTAGTTGCGGGAGTGTTTATGCCGCCGCGTCAACGGGCCTCTTGAAAGGGATACAGACCGAGAACTAACACACTAGCACGAAAAATGTATTGATGAGTCTATGTCACTGGGTCACTTTACTTACCGGCGTCACCGAAAAAAGGTCTAATTTATGACTTTACCTCTTGCGCACATCCTACGGACTAGCATCGCTCGCACTCCACCGGTTTACCCTGCAAACCTTACAGAACACTGCACAAGAAATTCACATTGAAAAGAATGACCGTTGCCTGATAATTTTCACCTTAGATTTGATTAAATTATTATAAAGAATGTATGCTTTCGCACACTTGTTCCATTTGTCCAGCGAAAGAGATAGATTCTTCACCCACGAGAAAGTTTGATTATTAATCGATTAACAATACATCCGAAATTACGCGGACTCCATTTCGTGGTGACTTTTTCGTCTTTGCACTTCCAACCTTTTCCATTTTCCACACAAATACGTTTTCCGAAGAATAGATGAAGCGAAGGAGAGACGTCTGTTACCGAAAGAATAGTAACAGTAAACAGATGTCCACAGAAGAAGACCACAATGTCAATCTACGTTGAAAGTATGAGTAGTCCTGAAAGGAGCCGATAATTTAATCGATCTGTTTGCTGTCCCCACGTTGAATGTACGCGTGGACCTAAAAAAAGCGTATTCGGTAAGTTAATAATATCGATAGTTAATAATATCCCGTAGAAAACGTATTGCTGCCGCGACCGTACGTTTCCTGTTATAAAAATGTCGAGGAAACTGTCTGGTATCGCTCCAACACATTCCTGTAAGAGGCTGCTGAAACCCGAAACGTAACAATGAAAGCGCTGTTAAGAATTCAAGTGACGAGCTCTGGTCTTCTCGACAACACATGCAGCGATTCGACATGGAAAACCTGGACGCCAAATGTAGCGATTGTGGAAATTTTTGAAACATCCATTCCGTCCGTACCTCCCACTATCCTTAGTACGCCAAAGGGCGAAATGAAAGCAAAGAGGGGAACGGGACGTTCCGATACACGAAGACGACCCCGAGAAATACAGAATCATTTTTTCTGCCGAACTGAACAGTTCTACGAGTCTCTAAGAAGAAATCTATCATTACGAAGGAAACGTATTTGTGTAGAAAATCAAAAAAGTTGGTAGTGCATAGACGAAAAAGTCACCCCGGAGTGAAGTTCGCGTAATTTCGGATGTATTGGTAATCGATTAATAATCAAACTTTCTCGGTGATGAAGAATCTATTCCTTTCGCTGAACAAATGGAACAAGTGTACGAGTGCATACATTCTTTATAATAATCTAATCGAATCTGAGGTGAAAATTATCAGGCAACGGTCTTTTTTTTTAATGTGAATTTATTGTGCGGTGTTCTGTAAAGTTTGCGGCGTAAACCGATGGTGTGCCAGCGGTGCAATTCCATAGGGTACGCGCAAGAGGTAATGTCATAAATTAGACCTTTTTTCGGTGACCCAGTGACAGACTCATCGATACATTTTTCGTGGAAGTGTGTTAGTGCTCGGTCTGTATCCCTTTCAAGGGCTCCGTTGATGCGGCCGCATAAACACTCCCGCTACTACAAGACATTAACTTGTACCAGTAGGAACTGTCGCGCTGCCGCGCCCAACGGAGCCCTCTGATTGGCTGTCGTTTTTCGTTAATAACTCGGCCACGGATTGTGATGGGGCGCTGAAACTAATGATCCGTATCTTAGAATTACCTGAGCTATCCAAAGGTGTAATAAACGTCCTGGGAACTGGGACACCCTGTATAACAAATATCCGACGAAATTATTCTGTTTCGATAAATAAAGAAATAAGGAATACATTTCGCGAAATAATTCATTCTCGGAATATAACGCGATATAAATGATTAAGAAAACATGTAAATATCATTCCATTTAGAATCATTTAATACTGAGTGACACTCCATAGATCCAGAATCACGAGTAAATAATAAACATCCGATGAAATAATTACGTTTCGATAAATAAAGAAATAAAGAATACATTTCGCGAAATATTGCATTCTGGGAATATAACGCGATATAAATAATTAAAAAAACATGTAAATATCATTCCATTTAGAATCATTTAATACTAGGAGACGCTCCATAGATACAGAATTACAAGTAAATAATAAACATCCTCTAAAATAATTCCGTTTCGCTAAATAAAGAAAAAGGGAATACATTTCGCGAAATATTTCATGCTGGGAATATAACGCGATATAAATAATTAAAAAAACATGTAAATATCATTCCATTTTGAATCATTTAATACTGGGAGACACTCCATAGATCCAGAATTACAAGTAAATAATAAACATCCGATGAAATAATTCCGTTTCGATATATAAGTAAATAAGGAATACATTTCGCGAAATATTTCAAGCTGAGAATATAACGCGATATAAAAAATTAAAAAAACATGTAAATATCATTCCATTTAGAATCATTTAATACTGAGTGACACTCCATAGATCTTGAATTACAAGTAAATAATAAACATCCGATAAAATAATGCCGCTTCCATAAATAAAGAAATAAGGAATACATTTCGCGAAACATTTCATGCTGGGAATATATCGCGATATAAATAATTAAAAAAACATGTAAATATCATTCCATTTAGAATCATTTAATACTGAGTGACACTCCATAGATCTAGAATTACAAGTAAATAATAAACATCCTCTAAAATAATTCCGTTTCGCTAAATAAAGAAAAAGGGAATACATTTCGCGAAATATTTCATGCTGGGAATATAACGCGATATAAATAATTAAAAAAACATGTGAATATCATTCCATTTCGAATCATTGAATACTCAGTGAGACTCCATAGAGTTAGAATTACAAGTAAATAATAAACATCCGTTAAAATAATTCCGTTTCGATAAATAAAGAAATAAGGAATACATTTCGCGAAATATTTCATGCTGGGAATATAGCGCGATATAAATAATTAAAAAAACATGTAAATATCATTCCATTTTGAATCATTTAATACTTGGAGACTCTCCATAGATCCATAATTACAAGTAAATAATAAACATCCGGTGAAATAATTCCGTTTCTATATATAAGTACATAAGGAATACATTTTGCGAAATATTTCATGCTGAGAATATAACGCGATATAAAAAATTAAAAAACATGTAAATATCATTCCATTTCAAATCTTTTAATAATCAGTAAGACCCCATAGATCTAGAATTACCAGTATATAATAAATATCCGACGAAATTATTCTGTTTCGATATATAAAGAAATAAGGAATACATTTCGCGAAATATTTCATGCTGGGAATATAACGCGAAATAAATAATTAAAAAAATATGTAAATATCATTCCATTTCGAATCATTGAATACTCAGTGAGACTCCATAGATCAAGAAATACAAGTAAATAAAAAATATCCGGTGAAATAATTCCGTTTCGATATATAAGTAAATAAGGAATACATTTCGCGAAATATTTCATGCTGAGAATATAGCGCGATATAAAAAATTAAAAAACATGTAAATATCATTCCATTTCAAATCTTTTAATAATCAGTAAGACCCCATAGATCTAGAATTACCAGTATATAATAAATATCCGACGAAATTATTCTGTTTCGATATATAAAGAAATAAGGAATACATTTCGCGAAATATTTCATGCTGGGAATATAACGCGATATAAATAATTAAAAAAACATGTAAATATCATTCCATTTCGAATCATTGAATACTCATTGAGACTCCATAGATCAAGAATTACAAGTAAATAAAAATATCCGGTGAAATAATTCCGTTTCGATATATAAGTAAATAAGGAATACATTTCGCGAAATATTTCATGCTGAGAATATAACGCGATATAAAAAATTAAAAAAACATGTAAATATCATTCCATTTCGAATCATTGAATACTCAGTGAGACTCCATAGATCAAGAATTACAAGTAAATAAAAATATCCGGTGAAATAATTCCGTTTCGATAAATAAAGAAATAACGAATACATTTCGCGAAATATTTGATGCTGGGAATATAACGCGATATAAATAATTTAAAAAATATGTAAATATCATTCCATTTCGAATCATTGAATACTCAGTGAGACTCCATAGATCAAGAATTACAAGTAAATAGAAAATATCCGGTGAAATAATTCCGGTTGTATATATAAGTAAATAAGGAATACATTTCGCGAAATATTGCATTCTGGGAATATAACGCGATATAAATAATTAAAAAGACATGTAAATATCATTCCATTTCGAATCATTTAATACTGAGTGACACTCCATAGATCTTGAATTACAAGTAAATAATAAACATCCGATAAAATAATGCCGCTTCCATAAATAAAGAAATAAGGAATACATTTCGCGAAACATTTCATGCTGGGAATATAACGCGATATAAATAATTAAAAAAACATGTAAATATCATTCCATTTCGAATCTCTTAATAATCAGTAAGACTCCATAGATCTAGAATTGCCATTATATAATAAATATCCAACGAAATTATTCTGTTTCGATAAATAAAGAAATAAGGAATACATTTCGCGAAATATTTCATGCTGAGAATATAACGCGATATAAATAATTAAAAAGACATGTAAATATCATTCCATTTCGAATCATTTAATACTGAGTGACACTCCATAGATCCAGAATCACAAGTAAATAAAAAACATTCGATGAAATAATTCCGTTTCGATAAATAAAGAAATAAGGAATACATTTCGCGAAATATTTCATGCTGGGAATATAGCGCGATATAAAAAATTTAAAAAAATGTAAATATCATTCCATTTCGAATCATTTAATACTGGCAGACACTCCATAGATACAGAATTACAAGTAAATAATAAACATCCTCTAAAATAATTCCGTTTCGCTAAATAAAGAAATAAGGAATACATTTCGCGAAATATTTCATGCTGGGAATATAACGCGATATAAATAATTTAAAAAATATGTAAATATCATTCCATTTCGAATCATTGAATACTCAGTGAGACTCCATAGATCAAGAATTACAAGTAAATAGAAAATATCCGGTGAAATAATTCCGTTTCTATATATAAGTAAATAAGGAATACATTTTGCGAAATATTTCATGCTGAGAATATAACGCGATATAAAAAATTAAAAAACATGTAAATATCATTCCATTTCGAATCGTTTAATACTGCGTGACACTCCATAGATATTGAATTACAAGTAAATAATAAATATCCGATGAAATAATTTCGTTTCGATAAATAAAGAAATAACGAATACATTTCGCCAACTGTTTCACCCTGGGAATATAAAGTGAAATAAATAATTAATAAACATGTAATTATCTTTCCATTTCGAATCAATGAATACTCAGTGAGACTCCATAGATCAAGAATTACAAGTAAATAGAAAATATCCGACGAAATTATTCTGTTTCGCTAAATAAAGAAATAAGGAATACATTTCGCGAAATATTTCATGCTGGGAATATAACGCGATATAAATAATTTAAAAAATATGTAAATATCATTCCATTTCGAATCATTGAATACTCAGTGAGACTCCATAGATCAAGAATTACAAGTAAATAGAAAATATCCGGTGAAATAATTCCGTTTCTATATATAAGTAAATAAGGAATACATTTCGCGAAATATTGCATTCTGGGAATATAACGCGATATAAATAATTAAAAAGACATGTAAATATCATTCCATTTCGAATCATTTAATACTGAGTGACACTCCATAGATCTTGAATCACAAGTAAATAAAAAACATTCGATGAAATAATTCCGTTTCGATAAATAAAGAAATAAGGAATACATTTCGCGAAATATTTCATGCTGGGAATATAGCGCGATATAAATAATTAAAAAAACATGTAAATATCATTCCATTTTGAATCATTTAATACTGGGAGACACTCCATAGATCCAGAATTACAAGTAAATAATAAACAGCCGGTGAAATAATTCCGTTTCTATATATAAATACATAAGGAATACATTTCGCGAAATATTTCATGCTGGGAATATAACGCGATATAAATAATTAAAAAAACATGTAAATATCATTCCATTTCGAATCATTGAATACTCAGTGAGACTCCATAGATCAAGAATTACAAGTAAATAAAAATATCCGGTGAAATAATTCCGTTTCGATATATAAGTAAATAAGGAATACATTTCGCGAAATATTTCATGCTGAGAATATAACGCGATATAAAAAATTAAAAAACATGTAAATATCATTCCATTTCAAATCTTTTAATAATCAGTATGACCCCATAGATCTAGAATTACCAGTATATAATAAATATCCGACGAAATTATTCTGTTTCGATATATAAAGAAATAAGGAATACATTTCGCGAAATATTTCATGCTGGGAATATAACGCGATATAAATAATTAAAAAAACATGTAAATATCATTCCATTTCGAATCGTTTAATACTGCGTGACACTCCATAGATCCAGAATCACAAGTAAATAAAAAACATTCGATGAAATAATTCCGTTTCGATAAATAAAGAAATAAGGAATACATTTCGCGAAATATTTCATGCTGGGAATATAGCGCGATATAAATAATTAAAAAAACATGTAAATATCATTCCATTTTGAATCATTTAATACTGGGAGACACTCCATAGATCCAGAATTACAAGTAAATAATAAACAGCCGGTGAAATAATTCCGTTTCTATATATAAATACATAAGGAATACATTTCGCGAAATATTTCATGCTGGGAATATAACGCGATATAAATAATTAAAAAAACATGTAAATATCATTCCATTTCGAATCATTGAATACTCAGTGAGACTCCATAGATCTTGAATTACAAGTAAATAATAAACATCCGATAAAATAATGCCGCTTCCATAAATAAAGAAATAAGGGATACATTTCGCGAAACATTTCATGCTGGGAATATAACGCGATATAAATAATTAAAAAAACATGTAAATATCATTCCATTTCGAATCTCTTAATAATCAGTAAGACTCCATAGATCTAGAATTACCATTATATAATAAATATCCGACGAAATTATTCTGTTTCGATAAATAAAGAAATAAGGAATACATTTCGCGAAATAATTCATTCTCGGAATATAACGCGATATAAATGATTAAAAAAACATGTAAATATCATTCCATTTAGAATCATTTAATACTGAGTGACACTCCATAGATCCAGAATCACAAGTAAATAAAAAACATCCGATGAAATAATTCCGTTTCGATAAATAAAGAAATAAGGAATACATTTCGCGAAATATTTCATGCTGGGAATATAGCGCGATATAAATGATTAAAAAAACATGTAAATATCATTCCATTTTGAATCATTTAATACTGGGAGACACTCCATAGATCCAGAATTACAAGTAAATAATAAACATCCGGTGAAATAATTCCGTTTCTATATATAAGTACATAAAGAATACATTTTGCGAAATATTTCATGCTGAGAATATAACGCGATATAAAAAATTAAAAAACATGTAAATATCATTCCATTTCAAATCTTTTAATAATCAGTAAGACCCCATAGATCTAGAATTACCAGTATATAATAAATATCCGACGAAATTATTCTGTTTCGATATATAAAGAAATAAGGAATACATTTCGCGAAATATTTCATGCTGGGAATATAACGCGATATAAATAATTAAAAAAACATGTAAATATCATTCCATTTCGAATCATTGAATACTCGGTGAGACTCCATAGATCAAGAATTACAAGTAAATAAAAATATCCGGTGAAATTATTCTGTTTCGATAAATAAAGAAATAAGGAATACATTTCGCGAAATATTTCATGCTGGGAATATAACGCGATATAAATAATTAAAAAAACATGTAAATATCATTCCATTTCGAATCGTTTAATACTGCGTGACACTCCATAGATCCAGAATCACAAGTAAATAAAAAACATTCGATGAAATTATTCTGTTTCGATAAATAAAGAAATAAGGAATACATTTCGCGAAATATTTCATGCTGGGAATATAACGCGATATAAATAATTAAAAAAACATGTAAATATCATTCCATTTCGAATCGTTTAATACTGCGTGACACTCCATAGATCCAGAATCACAAGTAAATAAAAAACGTTCGATGAAATAATTCCGTTTCGATAAATAAAGAAATAAGGAATACATTTCGCGAAATATTTCATGCTGGGAATATATCGCGATATAAATAATTAAAAAAACATGTAAATATCATTCCATTTTGAATCATTTAATACTGGGAGACACTCCATAGATCCAGAATTACAAGTAAATAATAAACAGCCGGTGAAATAATTCCGTTTCTATATATAAATACATAAGGAATACATTTCGCGAAATATTTCATGCTGGGAATATAACGCGATATAAATAATTAAAAAAACATGTAAATATCATTCCATTTCGAATCATTGAATACTCAGTGAGACTCCATAGATCAAGAATTACAAGTAAATAAAAATATCCGGTGAAATAATTCCGTTTCGATATATAAGTAAATAAGGAATACATTTCGCGAAATATTTCATGCTGAGAATATAACGCGATATAAAAAATTAAAAAACATGTAAATATCATTCCATTTCAAATCTTTTAATAATCAGTATGACCCCATAGATCTAGAATTACCAGTATATAATAAATATCCGACGAAATTATTCTGTTTCGATATATAAAGAAATAAGGAATACATTTCGCGAAGTATTTCATGCTGGGAATATAACGCGATATAAATAATTTAAAAAACATGTAAATATCATTCCATTTCGAATCATTGAATACTCATTGAGACTCCATAGATCAAGAATTACAAGTAAATAAAAATATCCGGTGAAATAATTCCGTTTCGATATATAAGTAAATAAGAACTACATTTCGCGAAATATCTCATGCTGAGAATATAACGCGATATAAAAAATTAAAAAAAATGTAAATATCATTCCATTTCGAATCATTTAATACTGGGAGACACTCCATAGATCCAGAATCACAAGTAAATAAAAAACATCCGATGAATTAATTCCGTTCCGATAAATAAAGAAATAAGGAATACATTTCGCGAAATATTTCATGCTGGGAATATAGCGCGATATAAATGATTAAAAAAACATGTAAATATCATTCCATTTTGAATCATTTAATACTGGGAGACACTCCATAGATCCAGAATTACAAGTAAATAATAAACATCCGGTGAAATAATTCCGTTTCTATATATAAGTACATAAGGAATACATTTTGCGAAATATTTCATGCTGAGAATATAACGCGATATAAAAAATTAAAAAACATGTAAATATCATTCCATTTCAAATCTTTTAATAATCAGTAAGACTCCATAGATCTAGAATTACCATTATATAATAAATATCCGACGAAATTATTCTGTTTCGATAAATAAAGAAATAAGGAATACATTTCGCGAAATAATTCATTCTCGGAATATAACGCGATATAAATGATTAAAAAAACATGTAAATATCATTCCATTTAGAATCATTTAATACTGAGTGACACTCCATAGATCCAGAATCACAAGTAAATAAAAAACATCCGATGAAATAATTCCGTTTCGATAAATAAAGAAATAAGGAATACATTTCGCGAAATATTTCATGCTGGGAATATAGCGCGATATAAATGATTAAAAAAACATGTAAATATCATTCCATTTTGAATCATTTAATACTGGGAGACACTCCATAGATCCAGAATTACAAGTAAATAATAAACATCCGGTGAAATAATTCCGTTTCTATATATAAGTACATAAAGAATACATTTTGCGAAATATTTCATGCTGAGAATATAACGCGATATAAAAAATTAAAAAACATGTAAATATCATTCCATTTCAAATCTTTTAATAATCAGTAAGACCCCATAGATCTAGAATTACCAGTATATAATAAATATCCGATGAAATTATTCTGTTTCGATATATAAAGAAATAAGGAATACATTTCGCGAAATATTTCATGCTGGGAATATAACGCGATATAAATAATTAAAAAAACATGTAAATATCATTCCATTTCGAATCATTGAATACTCGGTGAGACTCCATAGATCAAGAATTACAAGTAAATAAAAATATCCGGTGAAATTATTCTGTTTCGATATATAAAGAAATAAGGAATACATTTCGCGAAATATTTCATGCTGGGAATATAACGCGATATAAATAATTAAAAAAACATGTAAATATCATTCCATTTCGAATCGTTTAATACTGCGTGACACTCCATAGATCCAGAATCACAAGTAAATAAAAAACATTCGACGAAATTATTCTGTTTTGATAAATAAAGAAATAAGGAATACATTTCGCGAAATATTTCATGCTGGGAATATAACGCGATATAAATAATTAAAAAAACATGTAAATATCATTCCATTTCGAATCGTTTAATACTGCGTGACACTCCATAGATCCAGAATCACAAGTAAATAAAAAACGTTCGATGAAATAATTCCGTTTCGATAAATAAAGAAATAAGGAATACATTTCGCGAAATATTTCATGCTGGGAATATAACGCGATATAAATAATTAAAAAAACATGTAAATATCATTCCATTTTGAATCATTTAATACTGGGAGACACTCCATAGATCCAGAATAACAAGTAAATAATAAACAGCCGGTGAAATAATTCCGTTTCTATATATAAATACATAAGGAATACATTTCGCGAAATATTTCATGCTGGGAATATAACGCGATATAAATAATTAAAAAAACATGTAAATATCATTCCATTTCGAATCATTGAATACTCATTGAGACTCCATAGATCAAGAATTACAAGTAAATAAAAATATCCGGTGAAATAATTCCGTTTCGATATATAAGTAAATAAGGAATACATTTCGCGAAATATTTCATGCTGAGAATATAACGCGATATAAAAAATTAAAAAACATGTAAATATCATTCCATTTCAAATCTTTTAATAATCAGTATGACCCCATAGATCTAGAATTACCAGTATATAATAAATATCCGACGAAATTATTCTGTTTCGATATATAAAGAAATAAGGAATACATTTCGCGAAGTATTTCATGCTGGGAATATAACGCGATATAAATAATTTAAAAAACATGTAAATATCATTCCATTTCGAATCATTGAATACTCATTGAGACTCCATAGATCAAGAATTACAAGTAAATAAAAATATCCGGTGAAATAATTCCGTTTCGATATATAAGTAAATAAGAACTACATTTCGCGAAATATCTCATGCTGAGAATATAACGCGATATAAAAAATTAAAAAAAATGTAAATATCATTCCATTTCGAATCATTTAATACTGGGAGACACTCCATAGATCCAGAATCACAAGTAAATAAAAAACATCCGATGAATTAATTCCGTTCCGATAAATAAAGAAATAAGGAATACATTTCGCGAAATATTTCATGCTGGGAATATAACGCGATATAAATAATTAAAAAAACATGTAAATATCATTCCATTTTGAATCATTTAATACTGGGAGACACTCCATAGATCCAGAATTACAAGTAAATAATAAACATCCGGTGAAATAATTCCGTTTCTATATATAAGTACATAAGGAATACATTTTGCGAAATATTTCATGCTGAGAATATAACGCGATATAAAAAATTAAAAAACATGTAAATATCATTCCATTTCAAATCTTTTAATAATCAGTAAGACTCCATAGATCTAGAATTACCATTATATAATAAATATCCGACGAAATTATTCTGTTTCGATAAATAAAGAAATAAGGAATACATTTCGCGAAATAATTCATTCTCGGAATATAACGCGATATAAATGATTAAAAAAACATGTAAATATCATTCCATTTTGAATCATTTAATACTGAGTGACACTCCATAGATCCAGAATCACAAGTAAATAAAAAACATCCGATGAAATAATTCCGTTTCGATAAATAAAGAAATAAGGAATACATTTCGCGAAATATTTCATGCTGGGAATATAGCGCGATATAAATGATTAAAAAAACATGTAAATATCATTCCATTTTGAATCATTTAATACTGGGAGACACTCCATAGATCCAGAATTACAAGTAAATAATAAACATCCGGTGAAATAATTCCGTTTCTATATATAAGTACATAAAGAATACATTTTGCGAAATATTTCATGCTGAGAATATAACGCGATATAAAAAATTAAAAAACATGTAAATATCATTCCATTTCAAATCTTTTAATAATCAGTAAGACCCCATAGATCTAGAATTACCAGTATATAATAAATATCCGACGAAATTATTCTGTTTCGATATATAAAGAAATAAGGAATACATTTCGCGAAATATTTCATGCTGGGAATATAACGCGATATAAATAATTAAAAAAACATGTAAATATCATTCCATTTCGAATCATTGAATACTCGGTGAGACTCCATAGATCAAGAATTACAAGTAAATAAAAATATCCGGTGAAATTATTCTGTTTCGATAAATAAAGAAATAAGGAATACATTTCGCGAAATATTTCATGCTGGGAATATAACGCGATATAAATAATTAAAAAAACATGTAAATATCATTCCATTTCGAATCGTTTAATACTGCGTGACACTCCATAGATCCAGAATCACAAGTAAATAAAAAACATTCGACGAAATTATTCTGTTTTGATAAATAAAGAAATAAGGAATACATTTCGCGAAATATTTCATGCTGGGAATATAACGCGATATAAATAATTAAAAAAACATGTAAATATCATTCCATTTCGAATCGTTTAATACTGCGTGACACTCCATAGATCCAGAATCACAAGTAAATAAAAAACGTTCGATGAAATAATTCCGTTTCGATAAATAAAGAAATAAGGAATACATTTCGCGAAATATTTCATGCTGGGAATATAGCGCGATATAAATAATTAAAAAAACATGTAAATATCATTCCATTTTGAATCATTTAATACTGGGAGACACTCCATAGATCCAGAATTACAAGTAAATAATAAACAGCCGGTGAAATAATTCCGTTTCTATATATAAATACATAAGGAATACATTTCGCGAAATATTTCATGCTGAGAATATAACGCGATATAAAAAATTAAAAAACATGTAAATATCATTCCATTTCAAATCTTTTAATAATCAGTATGACCCCATAGATCTAGAATTACCAGTATATAATAAATATCCGACGAAATTATTCTGTTTCGATATATAAAGAAATAAGGAATACATTTCGCGAAGTATTTCATGCTGGGAATATAACGCGATATAAATAATTTAAAAAACATGTAAATATCATTCCATTTCGAATCATTGAATACTCATTGAGACTCCATAGATCAAGAATTACAAGTAAATAAAAATATCCGGTGAAATAATTCCGTTTCGATATATAAGTAAATAAGAACTACATTTCGCGAAATATCTCATGCTGAGAATATAACGCGATATAAAAAATTAAAAAAAATGTAAATATCATTCCATTTCGAATCATTTAATACTGGGAGACACTCCATAGATCCAGAATCACAAGTAAATAAAAAACATCCGATGAATTAATTCCGTTCCGATAAATAAAGAAATAAGGAATACATTTCGCGAAATATTTCATGCTGGGAGTATAACGCGATATAAATAATTTAAAAAATATGTAAATATCATTCCATTTCGAATCATTGAATACTCAGTGAGACTCCATAGATCAAGAATTACAAGTAAATAGAAAATATCCGGTGAAATAATTCTGTTTCTATATATAAGTAAATAAGGAATACATTTCGCGAAATATTGCATTCTGGGAATATAACGCGATATAAATAATTAAAAAGACATGTAAATATCATTCCATTTCGAATCTTTTAATAATCAGTAAGACTCCATAGATCTAGAATTACCATTATATAATAAATATCCGACGAAATTATTCTGTTTCGATAAATAAAGAAATAAGGAATACATTTCGCGAAATATTTCATGCTGGGAATATAACGCGATATAAATAATTAAAAAAACATGTAAATATCATTCCATTTCGAATCGTTTAATACTGCGTGACACTCCATAGATCCAGAATCACAAGTAAATAAAAAACATTCGATGAAATAATTCCGTTTCGATAAATAAAGAAATAAGGAATACATTTCGCGAAATATTTCATGCTGGGAATATAGCGCGATATAAATAATTAAAAAAACATGTAAATATCATTCCATTTTGAATCATTTAATACTGGGAGACACTCCATAGATCCAGCATTACAAGTAAATAATAAACATCCGGTGAAATAATTCCGTTTCTATATATAAATACATAAGGAATACATTTCGCGAAATATTTCATGCTGGGAATATAGCGCGATATAAATAATTAAAAAAACATGTAAATATCATTCCATTTCGAATCATTGAATACTCAGTGAGACTCCATAGATCAAGAATTACAAGTAAATAAAAATATCCGGTGAAATAATTCCGTTTCGATATATAAGTAAATAAGGAATACATTTCGCGAAATATTTCATGCTGAGAATATAACGCGATATAAAAAATTAAAAAACATGTAAATATCATTCCATTTCAAATCTTTTAATAATCAGTATGACCCCATAGATCTAGAATTACCAGTATATAATAAATATCCGACGAAATTATTCTGTTTCGATATATAAAGAAATAAGGAATACATTTCGCGAAGTATTTCATGCTGGGAATATAACGCGATATAAATAATTTAAAAAACATGTAAATATCATTCCATTTCGAATCATTGAATACTCATTGAGACTCCATAGATCAAGAATTACAAGTAAATAAAAATATCCGGTGAAATAATTCCGTTTCGATATATAAGTAAATAAGAACTACATTTCGCGAAATATCTCATGCTGAGAATATAACGCGATATAAAAAATTAAAAAAAATGTAAATATCATTCGATTTCGAATCATTTAATACTGGGAGACACTCCATAGATCCAGAATCACAAGTAAATAAAAAACATCCGATGAATTAATTCCGTTCCGATAAATAAAGAAATAAGGAATACATTTCGCGAAATATTTCATGCTGGGAATATAGCGCGATATAAATAATTAAAAAAACATGTAAATATCATTCCATTTTGAATCATTTAATACTGGGAGACACTCCATAGATCCAGAATTACAAGTAAATAATAAACATCCGGTGAAATAATTCCGTTTCTATATATAAGTACATAAGGAATACATTTTGCGAAATATTTCATGCTGAGAATATAACGCGATATAAAAAATTAAAAAACATGTAAATATCATTCCATTTCAAATCTTTTAATAATCAGTAAGACCCCATAGATCTAGAATTACCAGTATATAATAAATATCCGACGAAATTATTCTGTTTCGATATATAAAGAAATAAGGAATACATTTCGCGAAATATTTCATGCTGGGAATATAACGCGATATAAATAATTAAAAAAACATGTAAATATCATTCCATTTCGAATCATTGAATACTCGGTGAGACTCCATAGATCAAGAATTACAAGTAAATAAAAATATCCGGTGAAATAATTCCGTTTCGATATATAAGTAAATAAGGAATACATTTCGCGAAATATTTCATGCTGAGAATATAACGCGATATAAAAAATTTAAAAAGACATGTAAATATCATTCCATTTCGAATCATTTAATACTGAGTGACACTCCATAGATCTTGAATTACAAGTAAATAATAAACATCCGATAAAATAATGCCGCTTCCATAAATAAAGAAATAAGGAATACATTTCGCGAAACATTTCATGCTGGGAATATAACGCGATATAAATATTTAAAAAAACATGTAAATATCATTCCATTTCGAATCTCTTAATAATCAGTAAGACTCCATAGATCTAGAATTACCATTATATAATAAATATCCGACGAAATTATTCTGTTTCGATATATAAAGAAATAAGGAATACATTTCGCGAAGTATTTCATGCTGGGAATATAACGCGATATAAATAATTTAAAAAACATGTAAATATCATTCCATTTCGAATCATTGAATACTCATTGAGACTCCATAGATCAAGAATTACAAGTAAATAAAAATATCCGGTGAAATAATTCCGTTTCGATATATAAGTAAATAAGAACTACATTTCGCGAAATATCTCATGCTGAGAATATAACGCGATATAAAAAATTAAAAAAAATGTAAATATCATTCCATTTCGAATCATTTAATACTGGGAGACACTCCATAGATCCAGAATCACAAGTAAATAAAAAACATCCGATGAATTAATTCCGTTCCGATAAATAAAGAAATAAGGAATACATTTCGCGAAATATTTCATGCTGGGAATATAGCGCGATATAAATGATTAAAAAAACATGTAAATATCATTCCATTTTGAATCATTTAATACTGGGAGACACTCCATAGATCCAGAATTACAAGTAAATAATAAACATCCGGTGAAATAATTCCGTTTCTATATATAAGTACATAAGGAATACATTTTGCGAAATATTTCATGCTGAGAATATAACGCGATATAAAAAATTAAAAAACATGTAAATATCATTCCATTTCAAATCTTTTAATAATCAGTAAGACTCCATAGATCTAGAATTACCATTATATAATAAATATCCGACGAAATTATTCTGTTTCGATAAATAAAGAAATAAGGAATACATTTCGCGAAATAATTCATTCTCGGAATATAACGCGATATAAATGATTAAAAAAACATGTAAATATCATTCCATTTAGAATCATTTAATACTGAGTGACACTCCATAGATCCAGAATCACAAGTAAATAAAAAACATCCGATGAAATAATTCCGTTTCGATAAATAAAGAAATAAGGAATACATTTCGCGAAATATTTCATGCTGGGAATATAGCGCGATATAAATGATTAAAAAAACATGTAAATATCATTCCATTTTGAATCATTTAATACTGGGAGACACTCCATAGATCCAGAATTACAAGTAAATAATAAACATCCGGTGAAATAATTCCGTTTCTATATATAAGTACATAAAGAATACATTTTGCGAAATATTTCATGCTGAGAATATAACGCGATATAAAAAATTAAAAAACATGTAAATATCATTCCATTTCAAATCTTTTAATAATCAGTAAGACCCCATAGATCTAGAATTACCAGTATATAATAAATATCCGACGAAATTATTCTGTTTCGATATATAAAGAAATAAGGAATACATTTCGCGAAATATTTCATGCTGGGAATATAACGCGATATAAATAATTAAAAAAACATGTAAATATCATTCCATTTCGAATCATTGAATACTCGGTGAGACTCCATAGATCAAGAATTACAAGTAAATAAAAATATCCGGTGAAATTATTCTGTTTCGATAAATAAAGAAATAAGGAATACATTTCGCGAAATATTTCATGCTGGGAATATAACGCGATATAAATAATTAAAAAAACATGTAAATATCATTCCATTTCGAATCGTTTAATACTGCGTGACACTCCATAGATCCAGAATCACAAGTAAATAAAAAACATTCGACGAAATTATTCTGTTTTGATAAATAAAGAAATAAGGAATACATTTCGCGAAATATTTCATGCTGGGAATATAACGCGATATAAATAATTAAAAAAACATGTAAATATCATTCCATTTCGAATCGTTTAATACTGCGTGACACTCCATAGATCCAGAATCACAAGTAAATAAAAAACGTTCGATGAAATAATTCCGTTTCGATAAATAAAGAAATAAGGAATACATTTCGCGAAATATTTCATGCTGGGAATATAGCGCGATATAAATAATTAAAAAAACATGTAAATATCATTCCATTTTGAATCATTTAATACTGGGAGACACTCCATAGATCCAGAATTACAAGTAAATAATAAACAGCCGGTGAAATAATTCCGTTTCTATATATAAATACATAAGGAATACATTTCGCGAAATATTTCATGCTGGGAATATAACGCGATATAAATAATTAAAAAAACATGTAAATATCATTCCATTTCGAATCATTGAATACTCAGTGAGACTCCATAGATCAAGAATTACAAGTAAATAAAAATATCCGGTGAAATAATTCCGTTTCGATATATAAGTAAATAAGGAATACATTTCGCGAAATATTTCATGCTGAGAATATAACGCGATATAAAAAATTAAAAAACATGTAAATATCATTCCATTTCAAATCTTTTAATAATCAGTATGACCCCATAGATCTAGAATTACCAGTATATAATAAATATCCGACGAAATTATTCTGTTTCGATATATAAAGAAATAAGGAATACATTTCGCGAAGTATTTCATGCTGGGAATATAACGCGATATAAATAATTTAAAAAACATGTAAATATCATTCCATTTCGAATCATTGAATACTCATTGAGACTCCATAGATCAAGAATTACAAGTAAATAAAAATATCCGGTGAAATAATTCCGTTTCGATATATAAGTAAATAAGAACTACATTTCGCGAAATATCTCATGCTGAGAATATAACGCGATATAAAAAATTAAAAAAAATGTAAATATCATTCCATTTCGAATCATTTAATACTGGGAGACACTCCATAGATCCAGAATCACAAGTAAATAAAAAACATCCGATGAATTAATTCCGTTCCGATAAATAAAGAAATAAGGAATACATTTCGCGAAATATTTCATGCTGGGAGTATAACGCGATATAAATAATTTAAAAAATATGTAAATATCATTCCATTTCGAATCATTGAATACTCAGTGAGACTCCATAGATCAAGAATTACAAGTAAATAGAAAATATCCGGTGAAATAATTCTGTTTCTATATATAAGTAAATAAGGAATACATTTCGCGAAATATTGCATTCTGGGAATATAACGCGATATAAATAATTAAAAAGACATGTAAATATCATTCCATTTCGAATCTTTTAATAATCAGTAAGACTCCATAGATCTAGAATTACCATTATATAATAAATATCCGACGAAATTATTCTGTTTCGATAAATAAAGAAATAAGGAATACATTTCGCGAAATATTTCATGCTGGGAATATAACGCGATATAAATAATTAAAAAAACATGTAAATATCATTCCATTTCGAATCGTTTAATACTGCGTGACACTCCATAGATCCAGAATCACAAGTAAATAAAAAACATTCGATGAAATAATTCCGTTTCGATAAATAAAGAAATAAGGAATACATTTCGCGAAATATTTCATGCTGGGAATATAGCGCGATATAAATAATTAAAAAAACATGTAAATATCATTCCATTTTGAATCATTTAATACTGGGAGACACTCCATAGATCCAGCATTACAAGTAAATAATAAACATCCGGTGAAATAATTCCGTTTCTATATATAAATACATAAGGAATACATTTCGCGAAATATTTCATGCTGGGAATATAGCGCGATATAAATAATTAAAAAAACATGTAAATATCATTCCATTTCGAATCATTGAATACTCAGTGAGACTCCATAGATCAAGAATTACAAGTAAATAAAAATATCCGGTGAAATAATTCCGTTTCGATATATAAGTAAATAAGGAATACATTTCGCGAAATATTTCATGCTGAGAATATAACGCGATATAAAAAATTAAAAAACATGTAAATATCATTCCATTTCAAATCTTTTAATAATCAGTATGACCCCATAGATCTAGAATTACCAGTATATAATAAATATCCGACGAAATTATTCTGTTTCGATATATAAAGAAATAAGGAATACATTTCGCGAAGTATTTCATGCTGGGAATATAACGCGATATAAATAATTTAAAAAACATGTAAATATCATTCCATTTCGAATCATTGAATACTCATTGAGACTCCATAGATCAAGAATTACAAGTAAATAAAAATATCCGGTGAAATAATTCCGTTTCGATATATAAGTAAATAAGAACTACATTTCGCGAAATATCTCATGCTGAGAATATAACGCGATATAAAAAATTAAAAAAAATGTAAATATCATTCGATTTCGAATCATTTAATACTGGGAGACACTCCATAGATCCAGAATCACAAGTAAATAAAAAACATCCGATGAATTAATTCCGTTCCGATAAATAAAGAAATAAGGAATACATTTCGCGAAATATTTCATGCTGGGAATATAGCGCGATATAAATAATTAAAAAAACATGTAAATATCATTCCATTTTGAATCATTTAATACTGGGAGACACTCCATAGATCCAGAATTACAAGTAAATAATAAACATCCGGTGAAATAATTCCGTTTCTATATATAAGTACATAAGGAATACATTTTGCGAAATATTTCATGCTGAGAATATAACGCGATATAAAAAATTAAAAAACATGTAAATATCATTCCATTTCAAATCTTTTAATAATCAGTAAGACCCCATAGATCTAGAATTACCAGTATATAATAAATATCCGACGAAATTATTCTGTTTCGATATATAAAGAAATAAGGAATACATTTCGCGAAATATTTCATGCTGGGAATATAACGCGATATAAATAATTAAAAAAACATGTAAATATCATTCCATTTCGAATCATTGAATACTCGGTGAGACTCCATAGATCAAGAATTACAAGTAAATAAAAATATCCGGTGAAATAATTCCGTTTCGATATATAAGTAAATAAGGAATACATTTCGCGAAATATTTCATGCTGAGAATATAACGCGATATAAAAAATTTAAAAAGACATGTAAATATCATTCCATTTCGAATCATTTAATACTGAGTGACACTCCATAGATCTTGAATTACAAGTAAATAATAAACATCCGATAAAATAATGCCGCTTCCATAAATAAAGAAATAAGGAATACATTTCGCGAAACATTTCATGCTGGGAATATAACGCGATATAAATATTTAAAAAAACATGTAAATATCATTCCATTTCGAATCTCTTAATAATCAGTAAGACTCCATAGATCTAGAATTACCATTATATAATAAATATCCGACGAAATTATTCTGTTTCGATATATAAAGAAATAAGGAATACATTTCGCGAAGTATTTCATGCTGGGAATATAACGCGATATAAATAATTTAAAAAACATGTAAATATCATTCCATTTCGAATCATTGAATACTCATTGAGACTCCATAGATCAAGAATTACAAGTAAATAAAAATATCCGGTGAAATAATTCCGTTTCGATATATAAGTAAATAAGAACTACATTTCGCGAAATATCTCATGCTGAGAATATAACGCGATATAAAAAATTAAAAAAAATGTAAATATCATTCCATTTCGAATCATTTAATACTGGGAGACACTCCATAGATCCAGAATCACAAGTAAATAAAAAACATCCGATGAATTAATTCCGTTCCGATAAATAAAGAAATAAGGAATACATTTCGCGAAATATTTCATGCTGGGAATATAGCGCGATATAAATGATTAAAAAAACATGTAAATATCATTCCATTTCGAATCGTTTAATACTGCGTGACACTCCATAGATCCAGAATCACAAGTAAATAAAAAACATTCGATGAAATAATTCCGTTTCGATAAATAAAGAAATAAGGAATACATTTCGCGAAATATTTCATGCTGGGAATATAGCGCGATATAAATAATTAAAAAAACATGTAAATATCATTCCATTTTGAATCATTTAATACTGGGAGACACTCCATAGATCCAGCATTACAAGTAAATAATAAACATCCGGTGAAATAATTCCGTTTCTATATATAAATACATAAGGAATACATTTCGCGAAATATTTCATGCTGGGAATATAGCGCGATATAAATAATTAAAAAAACATGTAAATATCATTCCATTTCGAATCATTGAATACTCAGTGAGACTCCATAGATCAAGAATTACAAGTAAATAAAAATATCCGGTGAAATAATTCCGTTTCGATATATAAGTAAATAAGGAATACATTTCGCGAAATATTTCATGCTGAGAATATAACGCGATATAAAAAATTAAAAAACATGTAAATATCATTCCATTTCAAATCTTTTAATAATCAGTATGACCCCATAGATCTAGAATTACCAGTATATAATAAATATCCGACGAAATTATTCTGTTTTGATATATAAAGAAATAAGGAATACATTTCGCGAAGTATTTCATGCTGGGAATATAACGCGATATAAATAATTTAAAAAACATGTAAATATCATTCCATTTCGAATCATTGAATACTCATTGAGACTCCATAGATCAAGAATTACAAGTAAATAAAAATATCCGGTGAAATAATTCCGTTTCGATATATAAGTAAATAAGAACTACATTTCGCGAAATATCTCATGCTGAGAATATAACGCGATATAAAAAATTAAAAAAAATGTAAATATCATTCGATTTCGAATCATTTAATACTGGGAGACACTCCATAGATCCAGAATCACAAGTAAATAAAAAACATCCGATGAATTAATTCCGTTCCGATAAATAAAGAAATAAGGAATACATTTCGCGAAATATTTCATGCTGGGAATATAGCGCGATATAAATGATTAAAAAAACATGTAAATATCATTCCATTTTGAATCATTTAATACTGGGAGACACTCCATAGATCCAGAATTACAAGTAAATAATAAACATCCGGTGAAATAATTCCGTTTCTATATATAAGTACATAAGGAATACATTTTGCGAAATATTTCATGCTGAGAATATAACGCGATATAAAAAATTAAAAAACATGTAAATATCATTCCATTTCAAATCTTTTAATAATCAGTAAGAACCCATAGATCTAGAATTACCAGTATATAATAAATATCCGACGAAATTATTCTGTTTCGATATATAAAGAAATAAGGAATACATTTCGCGAAATATTTCATGCTGGGAATATAACGCGATATAAATAATTAAAAAAACATGTAAATATCATTCCATTTCGAATCATTGAATACTCGGTGAGACTCCATAGATCAAGAATTACAAGTAAATAAAAATATCCGGTGAAATAATTCCGTTTCGATATATAAGTAAATAAGGAATACATTTCGCGAAATATTTCATGCTGAGAATATAACGCGATATAAAAAATTTAAAAAGACATGTAAATATCATTCCATTTCGAATCATTTAATACTGAGTGACACTCCATAGATCTTGAATTACAAGTAAATAATAAACATCCGATAAAATAATGCCGCTTCCATAAATAAAGAAATAAGGAATACATTTCGCGAAACATTTCATGCTGGGAATATAACGCGATATAAATATTTAAAAAAACATGTAAATATCATTCCATTTCGAATCTCTTAATAATCAGTAAGACTCCATAGATCTAGAATTACCATTATATAATAAATATCCGACGAAATTATTCTGTTTCGATATATAAAGAAATAAGGAATACATTTCGCGAAGTATTTCATGCTGGGAATATAACGCGATATAAATAATTTAAAAAACATGTAAATATCATTCCATTTCGAATCGTTTAATACTGCGTGACACTCCATAGATCCAGAATCACAAGTAAATAAAAAACATCCGATGAAATAATTCCGTTTCGATAAATAAAGAAATAAGGAATACATTTCGCGAAATATTTCATGCTGGGAATATAGCGCGATATAAATGATTAAAAAAACATGTAAATATCATTCCATTTTGAATCATTTAATACTGGGAGACACTCCATAGATCCAGAATTACAAGTAAATAATAAACATCCGGTGAAATAATTCCGTTTCTATATATAAGTACATAAAGAATACATTTTGCGAAATATTTCATGCTGAGAATATAACGCGATATAAAAAATTAAAAAACATGTAAATATCATTCCATTTCAAATCTTTTAATAATCAGTAAGACCCCATAGATCTAGAATTACCAGTATATAATAAATATCCGACGAAATTATTCTGTTTCGATATATAAAGAAATAAGGAATACATTTCGCGAAATATTTCATGCTGGGAATATAACGCGATATAAATAATTAAAAAAACATGTAAATATCATTCCATTTCGAATCATTGAATACTCGGTGAGACTCCATAGATCAAGAATTACAAGTAAATAAAAATATCCGGTGAAATTATTCTGTTTCGATAAATAAAGAAATAAGGAATACATTTCGCGAAATATTTCATGCTGGGAATATAACGCGATATAAATAATTAAAAAAACATGTAAATATCATTCCATTTCGAATCGTTTAATACTGCGTGACACTCCATAGATCCAGAATCACAAGTAAATAAAAAACATTCGACGAAATTATTCTGTTTTGATAAATAAAGAAATAAGGAATACATTTCGCGAAATATTTCATGCTGGGAATATAACGCGATATAAATAATTAAAAAAACATGTAAATATCATTCCATTTCGAATCGTTTAATACTGCGTGACACTCCATAGATCCAGAATCACAAGTAAATAAAAAACGTTCGATGAAATAATTCCGTTTCGATAAATAAAGAAATAAGGAATACATTTCGCGAAATATTTCATGCTGGGAATATAGCGCGATATAAATAATTAAAAAAACATGTAAATATCATTCCATTTTGAATCATTTAATACTGGGAGACACTCCATAGATCCAGAATTACAAGTAAATAATAAACAGCCGGTGAAATAATTCCGTTTCTATATATAAATACATAAGGAATACATTTCGCGAAATATTTCATGCTGGGAATATAACGCGATATAAATAATTAAAAAAACATGTAAATATCATTCCATTTCGAATCATTGAATACTCAGTGAGACTCCATAGATCAAGAATTACAAGTAAATTAAAATATCCGGTGAAATAATTCCGTTTCGATATATAAGTAAATAAGGAATACATTTCGCGAAATATTTCATGCTGAGAATATAACGCGATATAAAAAATTAAAAAACATGTAAATATCATTCCATTTCAAATCTTTTAATAATCAGTATGACCCCATAGATCTAGAATTACCAGTATATAATAAATATCCGACGAAATTATTCTGTTTCGATATATAAAGAAATAAGGAATACATTTCGCGAAGTATTTCATGCTGGGAATATAACGCGATATAAATAATTTAAAAAACATGTAAATATCATTCCATTTCGAATCATTGAATACTCATTGAGACTCCATAGATCAAGAATTACAAGTAAATAAAAATATCCGGTGAAATAATTCCGTTTCGATATATAAGTAAATAAGAACTACATTTCGCGAAATATCTCATGCTGAGAATATAACGCGATATAAAAAATTAAAAAAAATGTAAATATCATTCCATTTCGAATCATTTAATACTGGGAGACACTCCATAGATCCAGAATCACAAGTAAATAAAAAACATCCGATGAATTAATTCCGTTCCGATAAATAAAGAAATAAGGAATACATTTCGCGAAATATTTCATGCTGGGAGTATAACGCGATATAAATAATTTAAAAAATATGTAAATATCATTCCATTTCGAATCATTGAATACTCAGTGAGACTCCATAGATCAAGAATTACAAGTAAATAGAAAATATCCGGTGAAATAATTCTGTTTCTATATATAAGTAAATAAGGAATACATTTCGCGAAATATTGCATTCTGGGAATATAACGCGATATAAATAATTAAAAAGACATGTAAATATCATTCCATTTCGAATCTTTTAATAATCAGTAAGACTCCATAGATCTAGAATTACCATTATATAATAAATATCCGACGAAATTATTCTGTTTCGATAAATAAAGAAATAAGGAATACATTTCGCGAAATATTTCATGCTGGGAATATAACGCGATATAAATAATTAAAAAAACATGTAAATATCATTCCATTTCGAATCGTTTAATACTGCGTGACACTCCATAGATCCAGAATCACAAGTAAATAAAAAACATTCGATGAAATAATTCCGTTTCGATAAATAAAGAAATAAGGAATACATTTCGCGAAATATTTCATGCTGGGAATATAGCGCGATATAAATAATTAAAAAAACATGTAAATATCATTCCATTTTGAATCATTTAATACTGGGAGACACTCCATAGATCCAGCATTACAAGTAAATAATAAACATCCGGTGAAATAATTCCGTTTCTATATATAAATACATAAGGAATACATTTCGCGAAATATTTCATGCTGGGAATATAGCGCGATATAAATAATTAAAAAAACATGTAAATATCATTCCATTTCGAATCATTGAATACTCAGTGAGACTCCATAGATCAAGAATTACAAGTAAATAAAAATATCCGGTGAAATAATTCCGTTTCGATATATAAGTAAATAAGGAATACATTTCGCGAAATATTTCATGCTGAGAATATAACGCGATATAAAAAATTAAAAAACATGTAAATATCATTCCATTTCAAATCTTTTAATAATCAGTATGACCCCATAGATCTAGAATTACCAGTATATAATAAATATCCGACGAAATTATTCTGTTTCGATATATAAAGAAATAAGGAATACATTTCGCGAAGTATTTCATGCTGGGAATATAACGCGATATAAATAATTTAAAAAACATGTAAATATCATTCCATTTCGAATCATTGAATACTCATTGAGACTCCATAGATCAAGAATTACAAGTAAATAAAAATATCCGGTGAAATAATTCCGTTTCGATATATAAGTAAATAAGAACTACATTTCGCGAAATATCTCATGCTGAGAATATAACGCGATATAAAAAATTAAAAAAAATGTAAATATCATTCGATTTCGAATCATTTAATACTGGGAGACACTCCATAGATCCAGAATCACAAGTAAATAAAAAACATCCGATGAATTAATTCCGTTCCGATAAATAAAGAAATAAGGAATACATTTCGCGAAATATTTCATGCTGGGAATATAGCGCGATATAAATGATTAAAAAAACATGTAAATATCATTCCATTTTGAATCATTTAATACTGGGAGACACTCCATAGATCCAGAATTACAAGTAAATAATAAACATCCGGTGAAATAATTCCGTTTCTATATATAAGTACATAAGGAATACATTTTGCGAAATATTTCATGCTGAGAATATAACGCGATATAAAAAATTAAAAAACATGTAAATATCATTCCATTTCAAATCTTTTAATAATCAGTAAGACCCCATAGATCTAGAATTACCAGTATATAATAAATATCCGACGAAATTATTCTGTTTCGATATATAAAGAAATAAGGAATACATTTCGCGAAATATTTCATGCTGGGAATATAACGCGATATAAATAATTAAAAAAACATGTAAATATCATTCCATTTCGAATCATTGAATACTCGGTGAGACTCCATAGATCAAGAATTACAAGTAAATAAAAATATCCGGTGAAATAATTCCGTTTCGATATATAAGTAAATAAGGAATACATTTCGCGAAATATTTCATGCTGAGAATATAACGCGATATAAAAAATTTAAAAAAATGTAAATATCATTCCATTTCGAATCATTTAATACTGGGAGACACTCCATAGATACAGAATTACAAGTAAATAATAAACATCCTCTAAAATAATTCCGTTTCGCTAAATAAAGAAATAAGGAATACATTTCGCGAAATATTTCATGCTGGGAGTATAACGCGATATAAATAATTTAAAAAATATGTAAATATCATTCCATTTCGAATCATTGAATACTCAGTGAGACTCCATAGATCAAGAATTACAAGTAAATAGAAAATATCCGGTGAAATAATTCCGTTTCTATATATAAGTAAATAAGGAATACATTTTGCGAAATATTTCATGCTGAGAATATAACGCGATATAAAAAATTAAAAAACATGTAAATATCATTCCATTTCGAATCTTTTAATAATCAGTAAGACTCCATAGATCTAGAATTACCATTATATAATAAATATCCGACGAAATTATTCTGTTTCGATAAATAAAGAAATAAGGAATACATTTCGCGAAATATTTCATGCTGGGAATATAACGCGATATAAATAATTAAAAAAACATGTAAATATCATTCCATTTCGAATCGTTTAATACTGCGTGACACTCCATAGATCCAGAATCACAAGTAAATAAAAAACATTCGATGAAATAATTCCGTTTCGATAAATAAAGAAATAAGGAATACATTTCGCGAAATATTTCATGCTGGGAATATAGCGCGATATAAATAATTAAAAAAACATGTAAATATCATTCCATTTTGAATCATTTAATACTGGGAGACACTCCATAGATCCAGCATTACAAGTAAATAATAAACATCCGGTGAAATAATTCCGTTTCTATATATAAATACATAAGGAATACATTTCGCGAAATATTTCATGCTGGGAATATAACGCGATATAAATAATTAAAAAAACATGTAAATATCATTCCATTTCGAATCATTGAATACTCAGTGAGACTCCATAGATCAAGAATTACAAGTAAATAAAAATATCCGGTGAAATAATTCCGTTTCGATATATAAGTAAATAAGGAATACATTTCGCGAAATATTTCATGCTGGGAATATAGCGCGATATAAATAATTAAAAAAACATGTAAATAGCATTCCATTTTGAATCATTTAATACTGGGAGACACTCCATAGATCCAGCATTACAAGTAAATAATAAACATCCGGTGAAATAATTCCGTTTCTATATATAAATACATAAGGAATACATTTCGCGAAATATTTCATGCTGGGAATATAACGCGATATAAATAATTAAAAAAACATGTAAATATCATTCCATTTCGAATCATTGAATACTCAGTGAGACTCCATAGATCAAGAATTACAAGTAAATAAAAATATCCGGTGAAATAATTCCGTTTCTATATATAAGTAAATAAGGAATACATTTCGCGAAATATTGCATTCTGGGAATATAACGCGATATAAATAATTAAAAAGACATGTAAATATCATTCCATTTCGAATCATTTAATACTGAGTGACACTCCATAGATCTTGAATTACAAGTAAATAATAAACATCCGATAAAATAATGCCGCTTCCATAAATAAAGAAATAAGGAATACATTTCGCGAAACATTTCATGCTGGGAATATAACGCGATATAAATATTTAAAAAAACATGTAAATATCATTCCATTTCGAATCTCTTAATAATCAGTAAGACTCCATAGATCTAGAATTACCATTATATAATAAATATCCGACGAAATTATTCTGTTTCGATAAATAAAGAAATAAGGAATACATTTCGCGAAATAATTCATTCTCGGAATATAACGCGATATAAATGATTAAAAAAACATGTAAATATCATTCCATTTAGAATCATTTAATACTGAGTGACACTCCATAGATCCAGAATCACAAGTAAATAAAAAACATCCGATGAAATAATTCCGTTTCGATAAATAAAGAAATAAGGAATACATTTCGCGAAATATTTCATGCTGGGAATATAGCGCGATATAAATGATTAAAAAAACATGTAAATATCATTCCATTTTGAATCATTTAATACTGGGAGACACTCCATAGATCCAGAATTACAAGTAAATAATAAACATCCGTTGAAATAATTCCGTTTCTATATATAAGTACATAAAGAATACATTTTGCGAAATATTTCATGCTGAGAATATAACGCGATATAAAAAATTAAAAAACATGTAAATATCATTCCATTTCAAATCTTTTAATAATCAGTAAGACCCCATAGATCTAGAATTACCAGTATATAATAAATATCCGACGAAATTATTCTGTTTCGATATATAAAGAAATAAGGAATACATTTCGCGAAATATTTCATGCTGGGAATATAACGCGATATAAATAATTAAAAAAACATGTAAATATCATTCCATTTCGAATCATTGAATACTCGGTGAGACTCCATAGATCAAGAATTACAAGTAAATAAAAATATCCGGTGAAATTATTCTGTTTCGATAAATAACGAAATAAGGAATACATTTCGCGAAATATTTCATGCTGGGAATATAACGCGATATAAATAATTAAAAAAACATGTAAATATCATTCCATTTCGAATCGTTTAATACTGCGTGACACTCCATAGATCCAGAATCACAAGTAAATAAAAAACATTCGACGAAATTATTCTGTTTTGATAAATAAAGAAATAAGGAATACATTTCGCGAAATATTTCATGCTGGGAATATAACGCGATATAAATAATTAAAAAAACGTGTAAATATCATTCCATTTCGAATCGTTTAATACTGCGTGACACTCCATAGATCCAGAATCACAAGTAAATAAAAAACATTCGATGAAATAATTCCGTTTCGATAAATAAAGAAATAAGGAATACATTTCGCGAAATATTTCATGCTGGGAATATAGCGCGATATAAATAATTAAAAAAACATGTAAATATCATTCCATTTTGAATCATTTAATACTGGGAGACACTCCATAGATCCAGAATTACAAGTAAATAATAAACATCCGGTGAAATAATTCCGTTTCTATATATAAATACATAAGGAATACATTTCGCGAAATATTTCATGCTGGGAATATAACGCGATATAAATAATTAAAAAAACATGTAAATATCATTCCATTTCGAATCATTGAATACTCAGTGAGACTCCATAGATCAAGAATTACAAGTAAATAAAAATATCCGGTGAAATAATTCCGTTTCGATATATAAGTAAATAAGGAATACATTTCGCGAAATATTTCATGCTGAGAATATAACGCGATATAAAAAATTAAAAAACATGTAAATATCATTCCAATTCAAATCTTTTAATAATCAGTATGACCCCATAGATCTAGAATTACCAGTATATAATAAATATCCGACGAAATTATTCTGTTTCGATAAATAAAGAAATAAGGAATACATTTCGCGAAATATTTCATGCTGGGAATATAACGCGATATAAATAATTAAAAAAACATGTAAATATCATTCCATTTCGAATCGTTTAATACTGCG
Organism: Mimumesa dahlbomi; assembly: GCA_917499265.3. NCBI lineage: Eukaryota > Metazoa > Arthropoda > Insecta > Hymenoptera > Crabronidae > Mimumesa > Mimumesa dahlbomi. The sequence goes on from OU824127.1 coordinate 8,676,782, forward strand.
TGACACTCCATAGATCCAGAATCACAAGTAAATAAAAAACATTCGATGAAATAATTCCGTTTCGATAAATAAAGAAATAAGGAATACATTTCGCGAAATATTTCATGCTGGGAATATAGCGCGATATAAATAATTAAAAAAACATGTAAATATCATTCCATTTTGAATCATTTAATACTGGGAGACACTCCATAGATCCAGAATTACAAGTAAATAATAAACATCCGGTGAAATAATTCCGTTTCTATATGTAAATACATAAGGAATACATTTCGCGAAATATTTCATGCTGGGAATATAACGCGATATAAATAATTAAAAAAACATGTAAATATCATTCCATTTCGAATCATTGAATACTCAGTGAGACTCCATAGATCAAGAATTACAAGTAAATAAAAATATCCGGTGAAATAATTCCGTTTCGATATATAAGTAAATAAGGAATACATTTCGCGAAATATTTCATGCTGAGAATATAACGCGATATAAAAAATTATAAAACATGTAAATATCATTCCATTTCAAATCTTTTAATAATCAGTATGACCCCATAGATCTAGAATTACCAGTATATAATAAATATCCGACGAAATTATTCTGTTTCGATATATAAAGAAATAAGGAATACATTTCGCGAAGTATTTCATGCTGGGAATATAACGCGATATAAATAATTTAAAAAACATGTAAATATCATTCCATTTCGAATCATTGAATACTCATTGAGACTCCATAGATCAAGAATTACAAGTAAATAAAAATATCCGGTGAAATAATTCCGTTTCGATATATAAGTAAATAAGAACTACATTTCGCGAAATATCTCATGCTGAGAATATAACGCGATATAAAAAATTAAAAAAAATGTAAATATCATTCGATTTCGAATCATTTAATACTGGGAGACACTCCATAGATCCAGAATCACAAGTAAATAAAAAACATCCGATGAATTAATTCCGTTCCGATAAATAAAGAAATAAGGAATACATTTCGCGAAATATTTCATACTGGGAATATAGCGCGATATAAATGATTAAAAAAACATGTAAATATCATTCCATTTTGAATCATTTAATACTGGGAGACACTCCATAGATCCAGAATTACAAGTAAATAATAAACATCCGGTGAAATAATTCCGTTTCTATATATAAGTACATAAGGAATACATTTTGCGAAATATTTCATGCTGAGAATATAACGCGATATAAAAAATTAAAAAACATGTAAATATCATTCCATTTCAAATCTTTTAATAATCAGTAAGACCCCATAGATCTAGAATTACCAGTATATAATAAATATCCGACGAAATTATTCTGTTTCGATATATAAAGAAATAAGGAATACATTTCGCGAAATATTTCATGCTGGGAATATAACGCGATATAAATAATTAAAAAAACATGTAAATATCATTCCATTTCGAATCATTGAATACTCGGTGAGACTCCATAGATCAAGAATTACAAGTAAATAAAAATATCCGGTGAAATAATTCCGTTTCGATATATAAGTAAATAAGGAATACATTTCGCGAAATATTTCATGCTGAGAATATAACGCGATATAAAAAATTTAAAAAAATGTAAATATCATTCCATTTCGAATCATTTAATACTGGGAGACACTCCATAGATACAGAATTACAAGTAAATAATAAACATCCTCTAAAATAATTCCGTTTCGCTAAATAAAGAAATAAGGAATACATTTCGCGAAATATTTCATGCTGGGAGTATAACGCGATATAAATAATTTAAAAAATATGTAAATATCATTCCATTTCGAATCATTGAATACTCAGTGAGACTCCATAGATCAAGAATTACAAGTAAATAGAAAATATCCGGTGAAATAATTCCGTTTCTATATATAAGTAAATAAGGAATACATTTTGCGAAATATTTCATGCTGAGAATATAACGCGATATAAAAAATTAAAAAACATGTAAATATCATTCCATTTCGAATCTTTTAATAATCAGTAAGACTCCATAGATCTAGAATTACCATTATATAATAAATATCCGACGAAATTATTCTGTTTCGATAAATAAAGAAATAAGGAATACATTTCGCGAAATATTTCATGCTGGGAATATAACGCGATATAAATAATTAAAAAAACATGTAAATATCATTCCATTTCGAATCGTTTAATACTGCGTGACACTCCATAGATCCAGAATCACAAGTAAATAAAAAACATTCGATGAAATAATTCCGTTTCGATAAATAAAGAAATAAGGAATACATTTCGCGAAATATTTCATGCTGGGAATATAGCGCGATATAAATAATTAAAAAAACATGTAAATATCATTCCATTTTGAATCATTTAATACTGGGAGACACTCCATAGATCCAGCATTACAAGTAAATAATAAACATCCGGTGAAATAATTCCGTTTCTATATATAAATACATAAGGAATACATTTCGCGAAATATTTCATGCTGGGAATATAGCGCGATATAAATAATTAAAAAAACATGTAAATATCATTCCATTTTGAATCATTTAATACTGGGAGACACTCCATAGATCCAGCATTACAAGTAAATAATAAACATCCGGTGAAATAATTCCGTTTCTATATATAAATACATAAGGAATACATTTCGCGAAATATTTCATGCTGGGAATATAACGCGATATAAATAATTAAAAAAACATGTAAATATCATTCCATTTCGAATCATTGAATACTCGGTGAGACTCCATAGATCAAGAATTACAAGTAAATAAAAATATCCGGTGAAATAATTCCGTTTCGATAAATAAAGAAATAAGGAATACATTTCGCGAAATAATTCATTCTCGGAATATAACGCGATATAAATGATTAAGAAAACATGTAAATATCATTCCATTTAGAATCATTTAATACTGAGTGACACTCCATAGATGCAAAATCACAAGTAAATAATAAACATCCGATGAAATAATTCCGTTTCGCTAAATAAAGAAATAAGGAATACATTTCGCCAACTGTTTCACCCTGGGAATATAAAGTGAAATAAATAATTAATAAACATGTAATTATCTTTCCATTTCGAATCAATGAATACTCAGAGAGACTCCATATATCGAGAATTACAAGTAAATAATAAATATCCGACGAAATTATTCTGTTTCGATATATAAAGAAATAACGAATACATTTCGCGAAATATTTCATGCTGGTAATATAACGCGATATAAATAATTAAAAAAACATGTAAATATCATTCCATTTCAAATCTTTAATAATCAGTAAGACCCCATAGATCTAGAATTACCAGTATATAATAAATATCCGACGAAATTATTCTGTTTCGATATATAAAGAAATAAGGAATACATTTCGCGAAATATTTCATGCTGGGAATATAACGCGAAATAAATAATTAAAAAAATATGTAAATATCATTCCATTTCGAATCATTGAATACTCATTGAGACTCCATAGATCAGGAATTACAAGTAAATAAAAATATCCGGTGAAATAATTCCGTTTCGATATATAAGTAAATAAGAACTACATTTCGCGAAATATTTCATGCTGAGAATATAACGCGATATAAAAAATTAAAAAAAATGTAAATATCATTCAATTTCGAATCATTTAATACTGGGAGACACTCCATAGATACAGAATTACAAGTAAATAATAAACATCCTCTAAAATAATTCCGTTTCGCTAAATAAAGAAATAAGGAATACATTTCGCGAAATATTTCATGCTGGGAATATAACGCGATATAAATAATTTAAAAAATATGTAAATATCATTCCATTTCGAATCATTGAATACTCAGTGAGACTCCATAGATCAAGAATTACAAGTAAATAGAAAATATCCGGTGAAATAATTCCGTTTCTATATATAAGTAAATAAGGAATACATTTCGCGAAATATTGCATTCTGGGAATATAACGCGATATAAATAATTAAAAAGACATGTAAATATCATTCCATTTCGAATCATTTAATACTGAGTGTCACTCCATAGATCTTGAATTACAAGTAAATAATAAACATCCGATAAAATAATGCCGCTTCCATAAATAAAGAAATAAAGAATACATTTCGCGAAACATTTCATGCTGGGAATATAACGCGATATAAATAATTAAAAAAACATGTAAATATCATTCCATTTCGAATCTCTTAATAATCAGTAAGACTCCATAGATCTAGAATTACCATTATATAATAAATATCCGACGAAATTATTCTGTTTCGATAAATAAAGAAATAAGGAATACATTTCGCGAAATAATTCATTCTCGGAATATAACGCGATATAAATGATTAAAAAAACATGTAAATATCATTCCATTTAGAATCATTTAATACTGAGTGACACTCCATAGATCCAGAATCACAAGTAAATAAAAAACATCCGATGAAATAATTCCGTTTCGATAAATAAAGAAATAAGGAATACATTTCGCGAAATATTTCATGCTGGGAATATAGCGCGATATAAATGATTAAAAAAACATGTAAATATCATTCCATTTTGAATCATTTAATACTGGGAGACACTCCATAGATCCAGAATTACAAGTAAATAATAAACATCCGGTGAAATAATTCCGTTTCTATATATAAGTACATAAGGAATACATTTTGCGAAATATTTCATGCTGAGAATATAACGCGATATAAAAAATTAAAAAACATGTAAATATCATTCCATTTCAAATCTTTTAATAATCAGTAAGACCCCATAGATCTAGAATTACCAGTATATAATAAATATCCGACGAAATTATTCTGTTTCGATATATAAAGACATAAGGAATACATTTCGCGAAATATTTCATGCTGGGAATATAACGCGATATAAATAATTAAAAAAACATGTAAATATCATTCCATTTCGAATCATTGAATACTCGGTGAGACTCCATAGATCAAGAATTACAAGTAAATAAAAATATCCGGTGAAATAATTCCGTTTCGATATATAAGTAAATAAGGAATACATTTCGCGAAATATTTCATGCTGAGAATATAACGCGATATAAAAAATTTAAAAAAATGTAAATATCATTCCATTTCGAATCATTTAATACTGGGAGACACTCCATAGATACAGAATTACAAGTAAATAATAAACATCCTCTAAAATAATTCCGTTTCGCTAAATAAAGAAATAAGGAATACATTTCGCGAAATATTTCATGCTGGGAGTATAACGCGATATAAATAATTTAAAAAATATGTAAATATCATTCCATTTCGAATCATTGAATACTCAGTGAGACTCCATAGATCAAGAATTACAAGTAAATAGAAAATATCCGGTGAAATAATTCCGTTTCTATATATAAGTAAATAAGGAATACATTTTGCGAAATATTTCATGCTGAGAATATAACGCGATATAAAAAATTAAAAAACATGTAAATATCATTCCATTTCGAATCTTTTAATAACCAGTAAGACTCCATAGATCTAGAATTACCATTATATAATAAATATCCGACGAAATTATTCCGTTTCGATAAATAAAGAAATAAAGAATACATTTTGCGAAATATTTCATGCTGGGAATATAGCGCGATATAAATAATTAAAAAAACATGTAAATATCATTCCATTTTGAATCATTTAATTCTGGGAGACACTCCATAGATCCAGAATTACAAGTAAATAATAAACATCCGGTGAAATAATTCCGTTTCTATATATAAATACATAAGGAATACATTTCGCGAAATATTTCATGCTGGGAATATAACGCGATATAAATAATTAAAAAAACATGTAAATATCATTCCATTTCGAATCATTGAATACTCAGTGAGACTCCATAGATCAAGAATTACAAGTAAATAAAAATATCCGGTGAAATAATTCCGTTTCGATATATAAGTAAATAAGGAATACATTTCGCGAAATATTTCATACTGAGAATATAACGCGATATAAAAAATTAAAAAACATGTAAATATCATTCCATTTCAAATCTTTTAATAATCAGTAAGACCCCATAGATCTAGAATTACCAGTATATAATAAATATCCGACGAAATTATTCTGTTTCGATATATAAAGAAATAAGGAATACATTTTGCGAAATATTTCATGCTGGGAATATAACGCGATATAAATAATTAAAAAAACATGTAAATATCATTCCATTTCGAATCATTGAATACTCAGTGAGACTCCATAGATCAAGAATTACAAGTAAATAAAAATATCCGGTGAAATAATTCCGTTTCGATGTACAGGGTGTCCCAGTTCCCAGGACGTTCATTACACCTTTGGATAGCTCAGGTAATTCTAAGATACGGATCATTAGTTTCAGCGTCCCATCACAATCCGTGGCCGAGTTATTAACGAAAAACGACAGCCAATCAGAGGGCTCCGTTGGGCGCGGCAGCGCGACAGTTCCTACTGGTACAAGTTAATATCTTGTAGTTGCGGGAGTGTTTATGCCGCCGCGTCAACGGGCCTCTTGAAAGGGATACAGACCGAGCACTAACACACTAGCACGAAAAATGTATCGATGAGTCTATGTCACTGGGTCACTTTACTTGCCGGCGTCACCGAAAAAAGGTCTAATTTATGACTTTACCTCTTGCGCACATCCTACGGACTAGCATCGCTCACACTCCACCGGTTTACCCTGCAAACTTTACAGAACACTGCACAATAAATTCACATTGAAAAGAATGACCGTTGCCTGATAATTTTCACCTTAGATTTGATTAAATTATTATAAAGAATGTATGCTTTCGCACACTTGTTCCATTTGTCCAGCGAAAGAGATAGATTCTTCACCCACGAGAAAGTTTGATTATTAATCGATTAACAATACATCCGAAATTACGCGGACTCCATTTCGTGGTGACTTTTTCGTCTTTGCACTTCCAACCTTTTCCATTTTCCCCACAAATACGTTTTCCGAAGAATAGATGAAGCGAAGGAGAGACGTCTGTTACCGAAAGAATAGTAACAGTAAACAGATGTCCACAGAAAAAGACCACAATGTCAATCTACGTTGAAAGTATGAGTAGTCTGAAAGGAGCCGATAATTTAATCGATCTGTTTGATGTCCCCACGTTGAATGTACGCGTGGACCTAAAAAAAGCGTATTCGGTAAGTTAATAATATCGATAGTTAATAATATCCCGTAGAAAGCGTATTGCTGCCGCGACCGTACGTTTCCTGTTATAAAAATGTCGAGGAAACGGTCTGGTATCGCTCCAACACATTCCTGTAAGAGGCTGCTGAAACCCGAAACGTAACAATGAAAGCGCTGTTAAGAATTCAAGTGACGAGCTCTGGTCTTCTCGACAACACATGCAGCGATTCGACATGGAAAACCTGGACGCCAAATGTAGCGATTGTGGAAATTTTTGAAACATCCATTCCGTCCGTACCTCCCACTATCCTTAGTACGCCAAAGGGCGAAATGAAAGCAAAGAGGGGAACGGGACGTTCCGATACACGAAGACGACCCCGAGAAATACAGAATCATTTTTTCTGCCGAACTGAACAGTTCTACGAGTCACTAAGAAGAAATCTATCATTACGAAGGAAACGTATTTGTGTAGAAAATCAAAAACGTTGGAAGTGCAAAGACGAAAAAGTCACCCCGGAGTGAAGTTCGCGTAATTTCGGATGTATTGGTAATCGATTAATAATCAAACTTTCTCGGTGATGAAGAATCTATTCCTTTCGCTGAACAAATGGAACAAGTGTACGAGTGCATACATTCTTTATAATAATCTAATCAAATCTAAGGTGAAAATTATCAGGCAACGGTCTTTTTTTTTAATGTGAATTTATTGTGCGGTGTTCTGTAAAGTTTGCGGCGTAAACCGATGGTGTGCCAGCGGTGAAATTCCATAGGGCAGTGATGTCAAGGTCGTGCACTTTTCGGCCGATTTTCGAGGCGCTCGCCCACTGTCCCACCACTTTCAAGGAAGGGCCAGTGAGCGAGCGGCTAGACGTTTCGTGGGGGCTTCGGCTCAGGAGCGTAACGTGAATAGGTACGTAAAATTTTAAAAAGGTTGTATCTGGGTAGGGCGCAACGTGCGTTTATGTGCACGGTACGCTCCTGAGCCGAAGCCCCCACGAAACGTCTAGCCGCTCGCTCAGTGGCCCTTCCTTGGAAGTGGTGGGGCAGTGGGCGAGCGCCTCGAAAATCGGCCGAAAAGTGCACGACCTTGACATCACTGCCATAGGGTACGCGCAAGAGGTAATGTCATAAATTAGACCTTTTTCGGTGACCCAGTGACAGACTCATCGATACATTTTTCGTGGAAGTGTGTTAGTGCTCGGTCTGTATCCCTTTCAAGGGCTCCGTTGACGCGGCCGCATAAACACTCCCGCTACTACAAGACATTAACTTGTACCAGTAGGAACTGTCGCGCTGCCGCGCCAAACGGAGCCCTCTGATTGGCTGTCGTGTTTCGTTAATAACTCGGCCACGGATTGTGATGGGACGCTGAAATTAATGATCCGTATCTTAGAATTACCTGAGCTATCCAAAGGTGTGACGAACGTCCTGGGAACTGGGACACCCTGTATAAGTAAATAAGGAATACATTTCGCGAAATATTTCATGCTGAGAATATAACGCGATATAAAAAATTAAAAAAAATGTAAATATCATTCCATTTCGAATCTTTTAATAATCAGTAAGACTCCATAGATCTAGAATTACCATTATATAATAAATATCCGACGAAATTATTCCGTTTCGCTAAATAAAGAAATAAGGAATACATTTCGCGAAATATTTCATACTGGGAATATAACGCGATATAAATAATTTAAAAAATATGTAAATATCATTCTATTTCGAATCATTGAATACTCAGTGAGACTCCATAGATCAAGAATTACAAGTAAATAGAAAATATCCGGTGAAATAATTCCGTTTCGATAAATAAAGAAATAAGGAATACATTTCGCGAAATATTGCATTCTGGGAATATAACGCGATATAAATAATTAAAAAGACATGTAAATATCATTCCATTTCGAATCATTTAATACTGAGTGACACTCCATAGATCTTGAATTACAAGTAAATAATAAACATCCGATAAAATAATGCCGCTTCCATAAATAAAGAAATAAGGAATACATTTCGCGAAACATTTCATGCTGGGAATATAACGCGATATAAATAATTAAAAAAACATGTAAATATCATTCCATTTCGAATCTCTTAATAATCAGTAAGACTCCATAGATCTAGAATTACCATTATATAATAAATATCCGACGAAATTATTCCGTTTCGCTAAATAAAGAAATAAGGAATACATTTCGCGAAATATTTCATACTGGGAATATAACGCGATATAAATAATTTAAAAAATATGTAAATATCATTCTATTTCGAATCATTGAATACTCAGTGAGACTCCATAGATCAAGAATTACAAGTAAATAGAAAATATCCGGTGAAATAATTCCGTTTCGATAAATAAAGAAATAAGGAATACATTTCGCGAAATATTTCATGCTGGGAATATAGCGCGATATAAATGATTAAAAAAACATGTAAATATCATTCCATTTTGAATCATTTAATACTGGGAGACACTCCATAGATCCAGAATTACAAGTAAATAATAAACATCCGGTGAAATAATTCCGTTTCTATATATAAGTACATAAGGAATACATTTTGCGAAATATTTCATGCTGAGAATATAACGCGATATAAAAAATTAAAAAACATGTAAATATCATTCCATTTCAAATCTTTTAATAATCAGTAAGACCCCATAGATCTAGAATTACCAGTATATAATAAATATCCGACGAAATTATTCTGTTTCGATATATAAAGACATAAGGAATACATTTCGCGAAATATTTCATGCTGGGAATATAACGCGATATAAATAATTAAAAAAACATGTAAATATCATTCCATTTCGAATCATTGAATACTCGGTGAGACTCCATAGATCAAGAATTACAAGTAAATAAAAATATCCGGTGAAATAATTCCGTTTCGATAAATAAGTAAATAAGGAATACATTTCGCGAAATATTTCATGCTGAGAATATAACGCGATATAAAAAATTTAAAAAAATGTAAATATCATTCCATTTCGAATCATTTAATACTGGGAGACACTCCATAGATACAGAATTACAAGTAAATAATAAACATCCTCTAAAATAATTCCGTTTCGCTAAATAAAGAAATAAGGAATACATTTCGCGAAATATTTCATGCTGGGAGTATAACGCGATATAAATAATTTAAAAAATATGTAAATATCATTCCATTTCGAATCATTGAATACTCAGTGAGACTCCATAGATCAAGAATTACAAGTAAATAGAAAATATCCGGTGAAATAATTCCGTTTCTATATATAAGTAAATAAGGAATACATTTTGCGAAATATTTCATGCTGAGAATATAACGCGATATAAAAAATTAAAAAACATGTAAATATCATTCCATTTCAAATCTTTTAATAATCAGTAAGACCCCATAGATCTAGAATTACCAGTATATAATAAATATCCGACGAAATTATTCTGTTTCGATATATAAAGACATAAGGAATACATTTCGCGAAATATTTCATGCTGGGAATATAACGCGATATAAATAATTAAAAAAACATGTAAATATCATTCCATTTCGAATCATTGAATACTCAGTGAGACTCCATAGATCAAGAATTACAAGTAAATAGAAAATATCCGGTGAAATAATTCCGTTTCTATATATAAGTAAATAAGGAATAGATTTTGCGAAATATTTCATGCTGAGAATATAACGCGATATAAAAAATTAAAAAACATGTAAATATCATTCCATTTCGAATCTTTTAATAATCAGTAAGACTCCATAGATCTAGAATTACCATTATATAATAAATATCCGACGAAATTATTCCGTTTCGATAAATAAAGAAATAAGGAATACATTTCGCGAAATATTTCATGCTGGGAATATAGCGCGATATAAATAATTAAAAAAACATGTAAATATCATTCCATTTTGAATCATTTAATTCTGGGAGACGCTCCATAGATCCAGAATTACAAGTAAATAATAAACATCCGGTGAAATAATTCCGTTTCTATATATAAATACATAAGGAATACATTTCGCGAAATATTTCATGCTGGGAATATAACGCGATATAAATAATTAAAAAAACATGTAAATATCATTCCATTTCGAATCATTGAATACTCAGTGAGACTCCATAGATCAAGAATTACAAGTAAATAAAAATATCCGGTGAAATAATTCCGTTTCGATATATAAGTAAATAAGGAATACATTTCGCGAAATATTTCATACTGAGAATATAACGCGATATAAAAAATTAAAAAACATGTAAATAACATTCCATTTCAAATCTTTTAATAATCAGTAAGACCCCATAGATCTAGAATTACCAGTATATAATAAATATCCGACGAAATTATTCTGTTTCGATATATAAAGAAATAAGGAATACATTTCGCGAAATATTTCATGCTGGGAATATAACGCGATATAAATAATTAAAAAAACATGTAAATATCATTCCATTTCGAATCATTGAATACTCAGTGAGACTCCATAGATCAAGAATTACAAGTAAATAAAAATATCCGGTGAAATAATTCCGTTTCGATATATAAGTAAATAAGGAATACATTTCGCGAAATATTTCATGCTGAGAATATAACGCGATATAAAAAATTTAAAAAAATGTAAATATCATTCCATTTCGAATCATTTAATACTGGGAGACACTCCATAGATCCAGAATTACAAGTAAATAATAAACATCCTCTAAAATAATTCCGTTTCGCTAAATAAAGAAATAAGGAATACATTTCGCGAAATATTTCATGCTGGGAATATAACGCGATATAAATAATTTAAAAAATATGTAAATATCATTCCATTTCGAATCATTGAATACTCAGTGAGACTCCATAGATCAAGAATTACAAGTAAATAGAAAATATCCGGTGAAATAATTCCGTTTCTATATATAAGTAAATAAGGAATACATTTCGCGAAATATTGCATTCTGGGAATATAACGCGATATAAATAATTAAAAAGACATGTAAATATCATTCCATTTCGAATCATTTAATACTGAGTGACACTCCATAGATCTTGAATTACAAGTAAATAATAAACATCCGATAAAATAATGCCGCTTCCATAAATAAAGAAATAAGGAATACATTTCGCGAAACATTTCATGCTGGGAATATAACGCGATATAAATAATTAAAAAAACATGTAAATATCATTCCATTTCGAATCTCTTAATAATCAGTAAGACTCCATAGATCTAGAATTACCATTATATAATAAATATCCGACGAAATTATTCCGTTTCGCTAAATAAAGAAATAAGGAATACATTTCGCGAAATATTTCATACTGGGAATATAACGCGATATAAATAATTTAAAAAATATGTAAATATCATTCTATTTCGAATCATTGAATACTCAGTGAGACTCCATAGATCAAGAATTACAAGTAAATAGAAAATATCCGGTGAAATAATTCCGTTTCGATAAATAAAGAAATAAGGAATACATTTCGCGAAATATTTCATGCTGGGAATATAGCGCGATATAAATGATTAAAAAAACATGTAAATATCATTCCATTTTGAATCATTTAATACTGGGAGACACTCCATAGATCCAGAATTACAAGTAAATAATAAACATCCGGTGAAATAATTCCGTTTCTATATATAAGTACATAAGGAATACATTTTGCGAAATATTTCATGCTGAGAATATAACGCGATATAAAAAATTAAAAAACATGTAAATATCATTCCATTTCAAATCTTTTAATAATCAGTAAGACCCCATAGATCTAGAATTACCAGTATATAATAAATATCCGACGAAATTATTCTGTTTCGATATATAAAGACATAAGGAATACATTTCGCGAAATATTTCATGCTGGGAATATAACGCGATATAAATAATTAAAAAAACATGTAAATATCATTCCATTTCGAATCATTGAATACTCGGTGAGACTCCATAGATCAAGAATTACAAGTAAATAAAAATATCCGGTGAAATAATTCCGTTTCGATATATAAGTAAATAAGGAATACATTTCGCGAAATATTTCATGCTGAGAATATAACGCGATATAAAAAATTTAAAAAAATGTAAATATCATTCCATTTCGAATCATTTAATACTGGGAGACACTCCATAGATACAGAATTACAAGTAAATAATAAACATCCTCTAAAATAATTCCGTTTCGCTAAATAAAGAAATAAGGAATACATTTCGCGAAATATTTCATGCTGGGAGTATAACGCGATATAAATAATTTAAAAAATATGTAAATATCATTCCATTTCGAATCATTGAATACTCAGTGGGACTCCATAGATCAAGAATTACAAGTAAATAGAAAATATCCGGTGAAATAATTCCGTTTCTATATATAAGTAAATAAGGAATACATTTTGCGAAATATTTCATGCTGAGAATATAACGCGATATAAAAAATTAAAAAACATGTAAATATCATTCCATTTCGAATCTTTTAATAATCAGTAAGACTCCATAGATCTAGAATTACCATTATATAATAAATATCCGACGAAATTATTCCGTTTCGATAAATAAAGAAATAAGGAATACATTTCGCGAAATATTTCATGCTGGGAATATAGCGCGATATAAATAATTAAAAAAACATGTAAATATCATTCCATTTTGAATCATTTAATTCTGGGAGACGCTCCATAGATCCAGAATTACAAGTAAATAATAAACATCCGGTGAAATAATTCCGTTTCTATATATAAATACATAAGGAATACATTTCGCGAAATATTTCATGCTGGGAATATAACGCGATATAAATAATTTAAAAAATATGTAAATATCATTCCATTTCGAATCATTGAATACACAGTGAAACTCCATAGATCCATAATTACAAGTAAATAGAAAATATCCGGTGAAATAATTCCGTTTCTATATATAAGTACATAAGGAATACATTTTGCGAAATATTTCATGCTGAGAATATAACGCGATATAAAAAATTAAAAAACATGTAAATATCATTCCATTTCGAATCATTTAATACTCAGCGAGACTCCATAGATCTAGAATTACCAGTATATAATAAATATCCGACTAAATTATTCTGTTTCGATAAATAAAGAAATAAGGAATACATTTCGCGAAATAATTCATTCTCGGAATATAACGCGATATAAATGATTAAGAAAACATGTAAATATCATTCCATTTAGAATCATTTAATACTGAGTGACACTCCATAGATCTTGAATTACAAGTAAATAATAAACATCCGATAAAATAATGCCGCTTCCATAAATAAAGAAATAAGGAATACATTTCGCGAAACATTTCATGCTGGGAATATATCGCGATATAAATAATTAAAAAAACATGTAAATATCATTCCATTTAGAATCATTTAATACTGAGTGACACTCCATAGATCTAGAGGCTTCGTGGAGAGAGGGCGCGTAGAGAGCAGGTGTAGTAAGAGAGCAGTAGAAGAAGAGAGTTAGGAAAAAGGGAAAGGGGAGTGTAAGAAAGGGAAGGAAGGGCGGCAGCCATAGAGAGGGTGGAGGAGTACGTGGAGAAGTGAAGGTGAGAAGGGAGGAGAAGGAAGAGAGGAAGGAAGGAGAAGAATTGAGAAGGAGAAAGAGGTTAGGAAAGGGGAGCGGTAGACGGGAGGTAAGAGACATCTGGGAGAAAAGAAAAGAAGGAAGATAGGAAGAAGGCGACATCAGACGGAGGAAGGTAGAAAGGGGGATAAGGAGTCGGTAAAGAAGAGAGGAGTGCGCAGAGAAGTGGAGAAATGGAGACGGTAGGAAGCAAGGAGAAGGAGAGAGAAGGACAGGAGGGGGGAAAAGAGAAGAGCAGGGGCGAGGGGGAGCAGAAGAGGAATAGAGGAAGGCCGACCAAAGCGGAAAGATGGGGAAGGGAGAGAGCAGACAGCTCAGGGAGTGCCACAGGCACGGACTTAGACGAGTGGATGGCGAAAAGGAAAAGGGAAGTGGAGAAAGAGGAGGAAGATCTGGAAGAAAGGGGGAGAGAGGGATTCAGGAAGAGTAAAAAGACTCTTAGGTCACCAAGGAATACGAGGGAGGGGGCGGTAGGGAGTAATGGAGAGGAAAGAGAAGGGGGGAAGAAGGAAGAGGAGAAAGAGGAAGGAAAAGGAAAAGAAAAAGACTTAGAAGGGATAAAAGAGGAAATGAAAAGGATGCAGAGAGAGTACGAGAAGGGGGGGGAGGAGATTATGAGGAGGGTGGGGGAGTTAATGAAAAAGGAAATAGAAATGATGAGAAATGAGATGAAAAAGAGGGAGGAGAGCTGGAAAAAGGAGAAGGAGGAGTTGGAGAGAAGGATAGGAAAGCTGGAGGAGGAGGTTGAAAGAAACAGGAAGGAAAGAGGGAAGGGGGTAGAAAAAGAAAGAGGAGGGGGGGAGGCGCAGAGAAGAGAAAAGGAGGAAGAGGAGAAGAAAAAAGAAAGAAATGAGGAAGAAAGAAGGCTGACAGAAATAGAGAGGTGGAGGGAAAGTAAAGAGAGGGAGGAGAGAAAAAGGAACGTGGTAATAAAGGGCTTGCAGCGGAAGAAGGAAGGAATGAAGGAGGAGGTGAGAGAAATTTTGGTGGAGGAACTGAGGGTGAAGGCGGAAATTGAGGAGATGAGGGAAATAGGGACAGGGAAAGGGGCAGAGAACCTAAGAATGGTTCTAGTAAAGATGAAGAGTGAGGAAGGAAAGAGGGAGATTATGGAGAAAAAGAAGGCGCTGAGGGGAAGAAGGGAGAGGATAGAGGATGATATGACATGGAAGGAGAGGAAAATGCAGTGGAGGTTAAGGAGGATTGCGGAGGAGGAAAGCAGGAGAGGGAAAAGGGCAAGGGTGAGTTATGGAAGGATATGGATAGAAGGAGAATGGTGGAAATGGGATGAAGAAAAAGAAGTTTTAAGAGACGTAAGGGGAAAACAGAGAGGAAGAGAGGAAGGGGGAGAAAGAAAGGGGGAAGAAACAGTCACGAAGGAGAAGAAGGGGGGGTAGAGGAGAGGACAGGAGCAAAGAAGAAGATGGATAAGGAGAGGGGAGGGTGGAATGTAACATGGTGGAATGTGGCAGGTCTGGCAAAGAAGGATAGGGAGTTTTGGGAGAGAGTGGGAGGATGGGATGTGGTGGTGCTAACGGAGACATGGCTGGAGGAGGGGGGGTGGGAAAGGGTAAGAGGAAGACTGCCGAGGGGCTTCATCTGGGAAAGGCAGAATGCCAAGAGGGAAAGCAGGAAAGGGAGGGCAAAGGGGGGGATGCTGGTGGGAGTAAAAAGGGAAATAATAGAAGAGGAAGGGGTAGAGATAAGGGAAAGAGGGGAGGGGGTGATGGAAGTGGTGGGAAAAATAGGAGGGGAGGAATGGAGGATAGTAGGGGTGTACGTGAACGGGGACATGGAAAGAAAATTAGAGATTTTAAGGGAGTGGGCAGAGGCGGATAAGTACAAGGGGGAAATGATAGTAGGGGGGGATTTCAACGCGAGGACGGGAAGGGCAGGAGGGGGATGGGAGGAGGATGGAGAGGAAATAGGGAGGGAGTCGAAGGACAAGGAAATGAACGGGGAGGGCAGGAAGTTGTTAAGTTGGATAGGGGAACAGGGATGGAGAATTTGGAACGGGGGGATAGAGGGGGACAGGGAAGGAGAGTTCACGTACACAGGAGCCAGAGGGGAGACTGTGATAGACTATGTAATAGGGGAGCAAGGGTTAGAGGAGAAAATGGAAAGTCTGGAGGTAGGGGAGGGAGTGGAATCGGATCACCACCCGCTGGTGGTGAAAATAAGAGGAAGGAAGGGATGGAAAAGAGAAGAAAGGAAGAGGGAGGGAAAAAGGGAGATAAGGGGAAGATGGGACAGGGAGGGAACGGAGAGGTTCAGAAGTAGGATAAGGAATTTAGGGGGAGGGGAAGGATTAAAAAGAAGAACAGGGGAAGAATGGAGAAGAGGGACAGAGGAGATAAAAGAGGGAATGAAGAAAGCGGAGGAAGAGGAAGGGGCAGTGAAGGGGAGAAAGAGGGGTTGGTGGGACGAGGAGTGCGGGAGGGAGAAGAAGGAGGCGAGAAGGAGACTAAGGAGGTGGAGGGAGGGTAGAGGTGGGGTAGAAGAATACAGGGAGGCGAAGAGAAGGTACAATAAAGTATGTGAGGATAAAAAAAGGGAGGAAGCAAGGAGAATACTGGATGAAGCAGAAAGGGCGAGGACAGAAGGGGAAATATGGGAGGTGATAAATAGGGGGAGGAAGAAGAGGAAAAGAGTGAATGAGGGAATACAGATGGAAGAATGGAGGGAGCATTTTATGAGGATACTAGGAGGGAGGGAAAACGAGGAGGAAGTGAGGGAGGAGGAGAGGAGGGAGTGGGAGGAGGAGGGGGAGGGAGGGATAGGAAGAGAAGAGATGGAGAGGGCGATAAGAAAGTTAAGGGACAGAAAGGCAACAGGGGTGGATGGGGTACCAAACGAAGTTTGGAAATATGGGGGAGAGGAAATAAAAGTATGGCTATGGAGAATGCTGAACAGGATATGGAGTGGAGAAGAGTGGCCGGAGGAGTGGAGGGAAGGGCTAGTAGTGCCAATTGTCAAGAAGGGGGAAGGTCAAAGGGCAGAGGACTATAGAGGAGTAACCCTGATGAGCACAGGGTATAAAATATATGCGATGGTACTAGCGGAGAGGATGAGGAAGGAAATGGAAGAGGGAAGTATGATACCAGAGAATCAAACAGGTTTTAGGAAGGGAATGGGCACGTTGGACAACATGTTCGTTCTGAATTACTTGATAAATAGAGAGATAGAAAAGAAGGGGGGGATGGTGGTGGCGGTCTTCGTAGACCTGAAGGCCGCATTTGATTCAGTGGAAAGGGAGATACTTTGGGAGGCCATGGAGGAAAGAGGGGTAAGTGAAGGGATCAGAAAGAGGGTGAAAAGGATATACGAGGAGACAAAGAGCAAGGTAAGGGTGGGGGGAGAGGTAGGGGAGGCCTTCTGGAGTAAGAAGGGAGTGAGACAGGGGTGCCCACTAAGTCCACTTCTGTTTAACATCTTAACAGCGGACATGGAAGAGGAATTGGAGAGGGGAGGGTGGGGAGGGTTGAAGATAGGAGAGAATAAGATAAGGTCACTATCCTACGCGGATGATACGGTGCTGGTGGCGGGGAGGGAAGACGACATGAGGGGGATGTTGGGGACACTAAGGAAGTACCTGGATAGGAAGAAGCTGGAATTAAATGCGGGGAAGACAAAGATAGTGAGAGTAAGGAAGGGAGGTGGGAGAAAGAAAAAGGGGGAATGGTGGTGGAAAGGGGAGAGAATTGAAGAAGTGAAAGATTTTTCATATCTGGGGTACAGGATCGGAAGAGGCGGGAGACAGGAGGGGCAGATTGAGGACAGGGGGAGGAAGGCCATGGGAGCGATGAGGAAGGTGTGGGGAATTGGGAAGAGGCTGTTGGGGAAGAGGCTGGAGGAAAGGGTTAAACTATTTGATAAACTCGTATGGCCGGTGGCGAGTTACGGGGTAGAGGTGTGGGGGTGGAAAGAGAGGCAGGCGGTGGAAAAGATAGAAGAGAAGTTCATAAGATGGGTATTGGGGGTAGAATGGAGGACACCAGAATATCTGGTAAGAGAGGAAATGGGGAGAGATAAGTTAAGGGGAAGGGCGGGAAGGAGGGCATGGAACTATGAAATAAAACTAGAGGAAGGAGGAGGGAGCGGCTGGGCGCGGGAGTGTTGGAAAGAGATAAAAAAAAGGGAAGGAAGAGAAGGGAGGTTGTCAATTTGGGAGGAAGAGAGAAGGGAATTTTTCAGGGAAAGAGGGATAGAAATGGAAGAGGTAAAGGAATTAAGGAAAAGAGGAAGGGAAGGGTACGAGGAAATAGAGAGAAGAGGGAAGGAACAGGAGAGGGAGGAGAGGTGGAGGAGGATAAGGGAGGGAAAATTTAGCAGATGGTATGGATGGGTGAAGGGAGAGGGGAGGGCGGAATATTTGAGAAAAGGTTGGGGGGAGGGAAAATGGCAAAGGGTTGCCAAATTCAGGCTGGGGAACCAGGTGAGGGAGGGAAAGTATTGGGAGAGTGAGGAAGAAAGGGTATGTAGGGTGTGTGAAGGAGAGGAGGAGACATGGGAGCATGTCTGGAGGAGATGTGGAGCAGAGGAAGAGGGAGGGGGATGGCAGGAATGGATAAAGGAGGTGCTGGCAGAGGACGGGAGAGGGGAAGGGTGGATGAGGGGAATAGAGGAATGGAGGAGAGAAAGGACGGGATGGAAGGAAGGCGAGAAAGAAGCATAGAATAAGAAAAGGGAGGACAGGAAAAAGGGGGTAGAAGTAGGATAAATAGGTTAAGAAATTAGAGTAAGAAGGATGGACGAGCGAGCGAGCGAGCGAGCAGGAGAAATTGCAGGCGAGAGATAAGGCGTGCGTGCGAGCGAGAGGACAGGCGAGCGAGCGAGCGAGCGAGCGAGTATAGATTGTAAGTTAGCTGTAAGTAGAATAAGTTAGTGTAAGCAATTAGGATAAGGGCTGTAACCCCAAGGGGATCGGCGGAACCAAATATACATACATATACACTCCATAGATCTAGAATTACAAGTAAATAATAAACATCCTCTAAAATAATTCCGTTTCGCTAAATAAAGAAAAAGGGAATACATTTCGCGAAATATTTCATGCTGGGAATATAACGCGATATAAATAATTAAAAAAACATGTAAATATCATTCCATTTCGAATCATTGAATACTCAGTGAGACTCCATAGAGTTAGAATTACAAGTAAATAATAAACATCCGTTAAAATAATTCCGTTTCGATAAATAAAGAAATAAGGAATACATTTCGCGAAATATTTCATGCTGGGAATATAGCGCGATATAAATAATTAAAAAAACATGTAAATATCATTCCATTTTGAATCATTTAATACTTGGAGACTCTCCATAGATCCATAATTAAAAGTAAATAATAAACATCCGGTGAAATAATTCCGTTTCTATACAGGGTGTAACAGAAATTCTGGGACACTTGGGCTTTATGGATAGAACGCATAAAAATAAGAAAAAAAAGTCTTATAAGTCGAGGGCGCAGCTCACCCCCTACGGAGATACAACCCCTTTTGTAAAAAATGTTTAAAAAATTATATCTCCGAAACGGTAAGTCGTAGAAAAGTGATTTTGATTGCGATGTAACCGGAAAAGATCAAAGTTTAATAAAAAAAATGTAGCCGCTGCGATTACTACCGTTAAGTTGCATTTATTCCTGTTAATAAAAAACAAATGTAATTATTTCTATGTTAGCGGCTGTTTATCACCTCGAGAAAAATGTGGATAATGCATCGGGACTTGCTTTGCGAAGACAGCCAAAAAAAAATTAATATTATTATAAATTATAGGTGCTAAAATTAGTAGATTAACGCCCGCCGCGAAGACGCCTGCCGATATGCAGCCTCCGACACGTCAGATTGGTGATGTCTAGTTCTACTGACTACGTTCGACCTACTTTTTACATATGGTACGGACTCGCCCTGTGCCTACGGCTGACCTACATCTTACATGTGGCACCGACATGTCCTGTGATTTACACTAAAAAATGTATTACGTATTCTATTACAGTATACATCTTACCTTTAAACGAATTGTTTAAAATTGGTGTCCGTTCACCTCGATAAATTTCCGCAATGGTTTCTTCATTGAACGCCGTACATTCGCATAAACTTCCTCCGGGTTATTATTAATTTTCGCACATCCATTTACAATGTGTTGCCGCAGCACATTCTCGTCAGGCACTGGCGATGAGTAAACAATATCGTTTTTAAATATCCCTACACAAAACAGTCCAAGATAGTTTTTGCGGGTTAAACACGCTGGTACAGAACACGGCCCCACCAAAAGATTGTTCACCATACCGCACCACATATTTACGCTAAATTGTCGTTGCATATTAACAAATAGTATTTGTTACAGCGCGCAAGGAGACACAGTTCTTTATTCTTAATCTTTTAAACGATATACAACATTCTCTCCGACTCGTTCTTACGACACTCACTGCAAAACGATCCTCTTTGTACTGAATTCGACAGTAACTGCACCAAAATCTCATCCGCTCCTTTACATTCATTCTCTCATTTGCACTTCGTTGTATCTCGCTCGCACTCATCCCTTACGAGTTGGTGGAGGCCTGTGAAGCGTCGAAGTCGACCAGGTTTCCCACGGAAAACACCCATGGCGGTCGGTTTCGCTTGCCTGCCAGAAATGAGTGAGCAAGTGTTCGCCAAATGTTAATTGTAGGGACAGAGCAGGTAAGGCAGGTTTATGGCAGGCGAGCGAAAGCGACCGAAGAGCGTCCACCACGGGGGTCTTCCGGTCGAATTTTCGGTAACGCTTCGCAGGCCTTCACCAACTCGTAAGGGATGAGTGCGAGCGAGATACAACGAAGTGCAAGTGAGAGAATGAATGTAAAGGAGCGGGTGAGATTTTGGTGCAGTTACTGTCGAATTCAGTACAAAGAGGATCGTTTTGCAGTGAGTGTCGTAAGAACGAGTCGGAGAGAATGTTGTAGATCGTTTAAAAGATTAAGAATAAAGAACTGTGTCTCCTTGCGCGCTGTAACAAATACTATTTGTTAATATGCAAAGACAATTTAGCGTAAATATGTGGTGCGGTATGGTGAACAATCTTTTGGTGGGACCGTGTTCTGTACCAGCGTGTTTAACCGGCAAAAACTATCTTGGACTGTTTTGTGTTGTTCTGTTTAAATGGATGTGCGAAAATTAATAATAACCCAGAGGAAGTTTATGCCAATGTACGGCGTTCAATGAAGAAACCATTGCGGAAATTTATCGAGGTGAACGGACACCAATTTTAAACAATTCGTTTAAAGGTAAGATGAATACTGTAATAGAATACGTAATACATTTTTTAGTGTAAATCACAGGACATGTCGGTGCCATATGTAAGATGTAGGTCAGCCGTAGGCCAGGGCGAGTCCGTACCACATGTAAAAAGTAGGTCAAACGTAGTCAGTAGAACTAGACATCACCAATCTGACGTGTCGGAGGCTGCATATCGGCAGGCGTCTTCGCGGCGGGCGTTAATCTACTAATTTTAGCACCTATAATTTATAATAATATTAATTTTTTTTTGGCTGTCTTCGCAAAGCAAGTCCCGATGCATTATCCACATTTTTCTCGAGGTGATAAACAGCCGCTAACATAGAAATAATTACATTTGTTTTTTATTAACAGGAATAAAGGCAACTTAACGGTAGTAATCGCAGCGGCTACATTTTTTTTATTAAACTTTGATCTTTTCCGGTTATATCGCAATCAAAATCACTTTTCTACGACTTACCGTTTCGGAGATATAATTTTTTAAACATTTTTTACAAAAGGGGTTGTATCTCCGTAGGGGGTGAGCTGCGCCCTCGACTTATAAGACTTTTTTTTCTTATTTTTATGCGTTCTATCCATAAAGCCCAAGTGTCCCAGAATTTCTGTTACACCCTGTATATAAGTACATAAGGAATACATTTTGCGAAATATTTCATGCTGAGAATATAACGCGATATAAAAAATTAAAAAACATGTAAATATCATTCCATTTCAAATCTTTTAATAATCAGTAAGACCCCATAGATCTAGAATTACCAGTATATAATAAATATCCGACGAAATTATTCTGTTTCGATATATAAAGAAATAAGGAATACATTTCGCGAAATATTTCATGCTGGGAATATAACGCGAAATAAATAATTAAAAAAATATGTAAATATCATTCCATTTCGAATCATTGAATACGCAGTGAAACTCCATAGATCAAGAATTACAAGTAAATAATAAACATCCGGTGAAATAATTCCGTTTCTATATATAAGTACATAAGGAATACATTTTGCGAAATATTTCATGCTGAGAATATAACGCGATATAAAAAATTAAAAAACATGTAAATATCATTCCATTTCAAATCTTTTAATAATCAGTAAGACCCCATAGATCTAGAATTACCAGTATATAATAAATATCCGACGAAATTATTCTGTTTCGATATATAAAGAAATAAGGAATACATTTCGCGAAATATTTCATGCTGGGAATATAACGCGAAATAAATAATTAAAAAAATATGTAAATATCATTCCATTTCGAATCATTGAATACTCAGTGAGACTCCATAGATCAAGAAATACAAGTAAATAAAAAATATCCGGTGAAATAATTCCGTTTCGATATATAAGTAAATAAGGAATACATTTCGCGAAATATTTCATGCTGAGAATATAGCGCGATATAAAAAATTAAAAAACATGTAAATATCATTCCATTTCAAATCTTTTAATAATCAGTAAGACCCCATAGATCTAGAATTACCAGTATATAATAAATATCCGACGAAATTATTCTGTTTCGATATATAAAGAAATAACGAATACATTTCGCGAAATATTTCATGCTGGTAATATAACGCGATATAAATAATTAAAAAAACATGTAAATATCATTCCATTTCGAATCATTTAATACTCAGCGAGACTCCATAGATCTAGAATTACCAGTATATAATAAATATCCGACGAAATTATTCTGTTTCGATAAATAAAGAAATAAGGAATACATTTCGCGAAATAATTCATTCTCGGAATATAACGCGATATAAATGATTAAGAAAACATGTAAATATCATTCCATTTAGAATCATTTAATACTGAGTGACACTCCATAGATCTTGAATTACAAGTAAATAATAAACATCCGATAAAATAATGCCGCTTCCATAAATAAAGAAATAAGGAATACATTTCGCGAAACATTTCATTCTGGGAATATAGCGCGATATAAATAATTAAAAAAACATGTAAATATCATTCCATTTCGAATCATTGAATACTCAGTGAGACTCCAAAGAGTTAGAATTACAAGTAAATAATAAACATCCGTTAAAATAATTCCGTTTCGATAAATAAAGAAATAAGGAATACATTTCGCGAAATATTTCATGCTGGGAATATAGCGCGATATAAATAATTAAAAAAACATGTAAATATCATTCCATTTTGAATCGTTTAATACTTGGAGACTCTCCATAGATCCATAATTACAAGTAAATAATAAACATCCGGTGAAATAATTCCGTTTCTATATATAAGTACATAAGGAATACATTTTGCGAAATATTTCATGCTGAGAATATAACGCGATATAAAAAATTAAAAAACATGTAAATATCATTCCATTTCAAATCTTTTAATAATCAGTAAGACCCCATAGATCTAGAATTACCAGTATATAATAAATATCCGACGAAATTATTCTGTTTCGATATATAAAGAAATAAGGAATACATTTCGCGAAATATTTCATGCTGGGAATATAACGCGAAATAAATAATTAAAAAAATATGTAAATATCATTCCATTTCGAATCATTGAATACTCAGTGAGACTCCATAGATCAAGAAATACAAGTAAATAAAAAATATCCGGTGAAATAATTCCGTTTCGATATATAAGTAAATAAGGAATACATTTCGCGAAATATTTCATGCTGAGAATATAGCGCGATATAAAAAATTAAAAAACATGTAAATATCATTCCATTTCAAATCTTTTAATAATCAGTAAGACCCCATAGATCTAGAATTACCAGTATATAATAAATATCCGACGAAATTATTCTGTTTCGATATATAAAGAAATAAGGAATACATTTCGCGAAATATTTCATGCTGGGAATATAACGCGATATAAATAATTAAAAAAACATCTAAATATCATTCCATTTCGAATCATTGAATACTCATTGAGACTCCATAGATCAAGAATTACAAGTGAATAAAAATATCCGGTGAAATAATTCCGTTTCGATATATAAGTAAATAAGGAATACATTTCGCGAAATATTTCATGCTGAGAATATAACGCGATATAAAAAATTAAAAAAAATGTAAATATCATTCCATTTCGAATCATTTAATACTGGGAGACACTCCATAGATACAGAATTACAAGTAAATGATAAACATCCTCTAAAATAATTCCGTTTCGCTAAATAAAGAAATAAGGAATACATTTCGCGAAATATTTGATGCTGGGAATATAACGCGATATAAATAATTTAAAAAATATGTAAATATCATTCCATTTCGAATCATTGAATACTCAGTGAGACTCCATAGATCAAGAATTACAAGTAAATAGAAAATATCCGGTGAAATAATTCCGTTTCTATATATAAGTAAATAAGGAATACATTTTGCGAAATATTGCATTCTGGGAATATAACGGGATATAAATAATTAAAAAGACATGTAAATATCATTCCATTTCGAATCATTTAATACTGAGTGACACTCCATAGATCTTGAATTACAAGTAAATAATAAACATCCGATAAAATAATGCCGCTTCCATAAATAAAGAAATAAGGAATACATTTCGCGAAACATTTCATGCTGGGAATATAACGCGATATAAATAATTAAAAAAACATGTAAATATCATTCCATTTCGAATCTCTTAATAATCAGTAAGACTCCATAGATCTAGAATTACCATTATATAATAAATATCCAACGAAATTATTCTGTTTCGATAAATAAAGAAATAAGGAATACATTTCGCGAAATATTTCATGCTGAGAATATAACGCGATATAAATAATTAAAAAGACATGTAAATATCATTCCATTTCGAATCATTTAATACTGAGTGACACTCCATAGATCTTGAATTACAAGTAAATAATAAACATCCGATAAAATAATGCCGCTTCCATAAATAAAGAAATAAGGAATACATTTCGCGAAACATTTCATGCTGGGAATATAACGCGATATAAATAATTAAAAAAACATGTAAATATCATTCCATTTCGAATCTCTTAATAATCAGTAAGACTCCATAGATCTAGAATTACCATTATATAATAAATATCCGACGAAATTATTCTGTTTCGATAAATAAAGAAATAAGGAATACATTTCGCGAAATAATTCATTCTCGGAATATAACGCGATATAAATGATTAAAAAAACATGTAAATATCATTCCATTTAGAATCATTTAATACTGAGTGACACTCCATAGATCCAGAATCACAAGTAAATAAAAAACATTCGATGAAATAATTCCGTTTCGATAAATAAAGAAATAAGGAATACATTTCGCGAAATATTTCATGCTGGGAATATAGCGCGATATAAATAATTAAAAAAACATGTAAATATCATTCCATTTTGAATCATTTAATACTGGGAGACACTCCATAGATACAGAATTACAAGTAAATAATAAACATCCTCTAAAATAATTCCGTTTCGCTAAATAAAGAAATAAGGAATACATTTCGCGAAATATTTCATGCTGGGAATATAACGCGATATAAATAATTTAAAAAATATGTAAATATCATTCCATTTCGAATCATTGAATACTCAGTGAGACTCCATAGATCAAGAATTACAAGTAAATAGAAAATATCCGGTGAAATAATTCCGTTTCTATATATAAGTAAATAAGGAATACATTTTGCGAAATATTTCATGCTGAGAATATAACGCGATATAAAAAATTAAAAAACATGTAAATATCATTCCATTTCGAATCTCTTAATAATCAGTAAGACTCCATAGATCTAGAATTACCATTATATAATAAATATCCGACGAAATTATTCTGTTTCGATAAATAAAGAAATAAGGAATACATTTCGCGAAATAATTCATTCTCGGAATATAACGCGATATAAATGATTAAAAAAACATGTAAATATCATTCCATTTAGAATCATTTAATACTGAGTGACACTCCATAGATCCAGAATCACAAGTAAATAAAAAACATCCGATGAAATAATTCCGTTTCGATAAATAAAGAAATAAGGAATACATTTCGCGAAATATTTCATGCTGGGAATATAGCGCGATATAAATGATTAAAAAAACATGTAAATATCATTCCATTTTGAATCATTTAATACTGGGAGACACTCCATAGATCCAGAATTACAAGTAAATAATAAACATCCGGTGAAATAATTCCGTTTCTATATATAAGTACATAAGGTATACATTTTGCGAAATATTTCATGCTGAGAATATAACGCGATATAAAAAATTAAAAAACATGTAAATATCATTCCATTTCAAATCTTTTAATAATCAGTAAGACCCCATAGATCTAGAATTACCAGTATATAATAAATATCCGACGAAATTATTCTGTTTCGATATATAAAGACATAAGGAATACATTTCGCGAAATATTTCATGCTGGGAATATAACGCGATATAAATAATTAAAAAAACATGTAAATATCATTCCATTTCGAATCATTGAATACTCGGTGAGACTCCATAGATCAAGAATTACAAGTAAATAAAAATATCCGGTGAAATAATTCCGTTTCGATATATAAGTAAATAAGGAATACATTTTGCGAAATATTTCATGCTGAGAATATAACGCGATATAAAAAATTAAAAAACATGTAAATATCATTCCATTTCGAATCTTTTAATAATCAGTAAGACTCCATAGATCTAGAATTACCATTATATAATAAATATCCGACGAAATTATTCCGTTTCGATATATAAGTAAATAAGGAATACATTTCGCGAAATATTTCATGCTGAGAATATAACGCGATATAAAAAATTAAAAAACATGTAAATATCATTCCATTTCAAATCTTTTAATAATCAGTAAGACCCCATAGATCTAGAATTACCAGTATATAATAAATATCCGTCGAAATTATTCTGCTTCGATATATAAAGACATAAGGAATACATTTCGCGAAATATTTCATGCTGGGAATATAACGCGATATAAATAATTAAAAAAACATGTAAATATCATTCCATTTCGAATCATTGAATACTCGGTGAGACTCCATAGATCAAGAATTACAAGTAAATAAAAATATCCGGTGAAATAATTCCGTTTCGATATATAAGTAAATAAGGAATACATTTTGCGAAATATTTCATGCTGAGAATATAACGCGATATAAAAAATTAAAAAACATGTAAATATCATTCCATTTCGAATCTTTTAATAATCAGTAAGACTCCATAGATCTAGAATTACCATTATATAATAAATATCCGGTGAAATAATTCCGTTTCTATATATAAGTAAATAAGGAATACATTTCGCGAAATATTTCATGCTGAGAATATAACGCGATATAAAAAATTTGAAAAAATGTAAATATCATTCCATTTCGAATCATTTAATACTGGGAGACACTCCATAGATACAGAATTACAAGTAAATAATAAACATCCTCTAAAATAATTCCGTTTCGCTAAATAAAGAAATAAGGAATACATTTCGCGAAATATTTCATGCTGGGAATATAACGCGATATAAATAATTTAAAAAATATGTAAATATCATTCCATTTCGAATCATTGAATACTCAGTGAGACTCCATAGATCAAGAATTACAAGTAAATAGAAAATATCCGGTGAAATAATTCCGTTTCTATATATAAGTAAATAAGGAATACATTTTGCGAAATATTTCATGCTGAGAATATAACGCGATATAAAAAATTAAAAAACATGTAAATATCATTCCATTTCGAATCTCTTAATAATCAGTAAGACTCCATAGATCTAGAATTACCATTATATAATAAATATCCGACGAAATTATTCTGTTTCGATAAATAAAGAAATAAGGAATACATTTCGCGAAATAATTCATTCTCGGAATATAACGCGATATAAATGATTAAAAAAACATGTAAATATCATTCCATTTAGAATCATTTAATACTGAGTGACACTCCATAGATCCAGAATCACAAGTAAATAAAAAACATCCGATGAAATAATTCCGTTTCGATAAATAAAGAAATAAGGAATACATTTCGCGAAATATTTCATGCTGGGAATATAGCGCGATATAAATGATTAAAAAAACATGTAAATATCATTCCATTTTGAATCATTTAATACTGGGAGACACTCCATAGATCCAGAATTACAAGTAAATAATAAACATCCGGTGAAATAATTCCGTTTCTATATATAAGTACATAAGGAATACATTTCGCGAAATATTTCATGCTGAGAATATAACGCGATATAAAAAATTAAAAAACATGTAAATATCATTCCATTTCAAATCTTTTAATAATCAGTAAGACCCCATAGATCTAGAATTACCAGTATATAATAAATATCCGACGAAATTATTCTGTTTCGATATATAAAGACATAAGGAATACATTTCGCGAAATATTTCATGCTGGGAATATAACGCGATATAAATAATTAAAAAAACATGTAAATATCATTCCATTTCGAATCATTGAATACTCGGTGAGACTCCATAGATCAAGAATTACAAGTAAATAAAAATATCCGGTGAAATAATTCCGTTTCTATATATAAGTAAATAAGGAATACATTTCGCGAAATATTGCGTTCTGGGAATATAACGCGATATAAATAATTAAAAAAACATGTAAATATCATTCCATTTTGAATCATTTAATACTGGGAGACACTCCATAGATCCAGAATTATAAGTAAATAATAAACATCCGATGAAATAATTCCGTTTCGATATATAAGTAAATAAGGAATACATTTCGCGAAATATTTCATGCTGAGAATATAACGCGATATAAATAATTAAAAAGACATGTAAATATCATTCCATTTCGAATCATTTAATACTGAGTGACACTCCATAGATCTTGAATTACAAGTAAATAATAAACATCCGATAAAATAATGCCGCTTCCATAAATAAAGAAATAAGGAATACATTTCGCGAAACATTTCATGCTGGGAATATAACGCGATATAAATAATTAAAAAAACATGTAAATATCATTCCCTTTCGAATCTCTTAATAATCAGTAAGACTCCATAGATCTAGAATTACCATTATATAATAAATATCCAACGAAATTATTCTGTTTCGATAAATAAAGAAATAAGGAATACATTTCGCGAAATATTTCATGCTGAGAATATAACGCGATATAAATAATTAAAAAGACATGTAAATATCATTCCATTTCGAATCATTTAATACTGAGTGACACTCCATAGATCTTGAATTACAAGTAAATAATAAACATCCGATAAAATAATGCCGCTTCCATAAATAAAGAAATAAGGAATACATTTCGCGAAACATTTCATGCTGGGAATATAACGCGATATAAATAATTAAAAAAACATGTAAATATCATTCCATTTCGAATCTCTTAATAATCAGTAAGACTCCATAGATCTAGAATTACCATTATATAATAAATATCCGACGAAATTATTCTGTATCGATAAATAAAGAAATAAGGAATACATTTCGCGAAATAATTCATTCTCGGAATATAACGCGATATAAATGATTAAAAAAACATGTAAATATCATTCCATTTAGAATCATTTAATACTGAGTGACACTCCATAGATCCAGAATCACAAGTAAATAAAAAACATTCGATGAAATAATTCCGTTTCGATAAATAAAGAAATAAGGAATACATTTCGCGAAATATTTCATGCTGGGAATATAGCGCGATATAAATAATTAAAAAAACATGTAAATATCATTCCATTTTGAATCATTTAATACTGGGAGACACTCCATAGATACAGAATTACAAGTAAATAATAAACATCCTCTAAAATAATTCCGTTTCGCTAAATAAAGAAATAAGGAATACATTTCGCGAAATATTTCATGCTGGGAATATAACGCGATATAAATAATTTAAAAAATATGTAAATATCATTCCATTTCGAATCATTGAATACTCAGTGAGACTCCATAGATCAAGAATTACAAGTAAATAGAAAATATCCGGTGAAATAATTCCGTTTCTATATATAAGTAAATAAGGAATACATTTTGCGAAATATTTCATGCTGAGAATATAACGCGATATAAAAAATTAAAAAACATGTAAATATCATTCCATTTCGAATCTCTTAATAATCAGTAAGACTCCATAGATCTAGAATTACCATTATATAATAAATATCCGACGAAATTATTCTGTTTCGATAAATAAAGAAATAAGGAATACATTTCGCGAAATAATTCATTCTCGGAATATAACGCGATATAAATGATTAAAAAAACATGTAAATATCATTCCATTTAGAATCATTTAATACTGAGTGACACTCCATAGATCCAGAATCACAAGTAAATAAAAAACATCCGATGAAATAATTCCGTTTCGATAAATAAAGAAATAAGGAATACATTTCGCGAAATATTTCATGCTGGGAATATAGCGCGATATAAATGATTAAAAAAACATGTAAATATCATTCCATTTTGAATCATTTAATACTGGGAGACACTCCATAGATCCAGAATTACAAGTAAATAATAAACATCCGGTGAAATAATTCCGTTTCTATATATAAGTACATAAGGTATACATTTTGCGAAATATTTCATGCTGAGAATATAACGCGATATAAAAAATTAAAAAACATGTAAATATCATTCCATTTCAAATCTTTTAATAATCAGTAAGACCCCATAGATCTAGAATTACCAGTATATAATAAATATCCGACGAAATTATTCTGTTTCGATATATAAAGACATAAGGAATACATTTCGCGAAATATTTCATGCTGGGAATATAACGCGATATAAATAATTAAAAAAACATGTAAATATCATTCCATTTCGAATCATTGAATACTCGGTGAGACTCCATAGATCAAGAATTACAAGTAAATAAAAATATCCGGTGAAATAATTCCGTTTCGATATATAAGTAAATAAGGAATACATTTCGCGAAATATTTCATGCTGAGAATATAACGCGATATAAAAAATTTAAAAAAATGTAAATATCATTCCATTTCGAATCATTTAATACTGGGAGACACTCCATAGATACAGAATTACAAGTAAATAATAAACATCCTCTAAAATAATTCCGTTTCGCTAAATAAAGAAATAAGGAATACATTTCGCGAAATATTTCATGCTGGGAGTATAACGCGATATAAATAATTTAAAAAATATGTAAATATCATTCCATTTCGAATCATTGAATACTCAGTGAGACTCCATAGATCAAGAATTACAAGTAAATAGAAAATATCCGGTGAAATAATTCCGTTTCTATATATAAGTAAATAAGGAATACATTTTGCGAAATATTTCATGCTGAGAATATAACGCGATATAAAAAATTAAAAAACATGTAAATATCATTCCATTTCGAATCTTTTAATAATCAGTAAGACTCCATAGATCTAGAATTACCATTATATAATAAATATCCGACGAAATTATTCCGTTTCGATATATAAGTAAATAAGGAATACATTTCGCGAAATATTTCATGCTGAGAATATAACGCGATATAAAAAATTAAAAAACATGTAAATATCATTCCATTTCAAATCTTTTAATAATCAGTAAGACCCCATAGATCTAGAATTACCAGTATATAATAAATATCCGTCGAAATTATTCTGCTTCGATATATAAAGACATAAGGAATACATTTCGCGAAATATTTCATGCTGGGAATATAACGCGATATAAATAATTAAAAAAACATGTAAATATCATTCCATTTCGAATCATTGAATACTCGGTGAGACTCCATAGATCAAGAATTACAAGTAAATAAAAATATCCGGTGAAATAATTCCGTTTCTATATATAAGTAAATAAGGAATACATTTCGCGAAATATTTCATGCTGAGAATATAACGCGATATAAAAAATTTGAAAAAATGTAAATATCATTCCATTTCGAATCATTTAATACTGGGAGACACTCCATAGATACAGAATTACAAGTAAATAATAAACATCCTCTAAAATAATTCCGTTTCGCTAAATAAAGAAATAAGGAATACATTTCGCGAAATATTTCATGCTGGGAATATAACGCGATATAAATAATTTAAAAAATATGTAAATATCATTCCATTTCGAATCATTGAATACTCAGTGAGACTCCATAGATCAAGAATTACAAGTAAATAGAAAATATCCGGTGAAATAATTCCGTTTCTATATATAAGTAAATAAGGAATACATTTTGCGAAATATTTCATGCTGAGAATATAACGCGATATAAAAAATTAAAAAACATGTAAATATCATTCCATTTCGAATCTCTTAATAATCAGTAAGACTCCATAGATCTAGAATTACCATTATATAATAAATATCCGACGAAATTATTCTGTTTCGATAAATAAAGAAATAAGGAATACATTTCGCGAAATAATTCATTCTCGGAATATAACGCGATATAAATAATTAAAAAAACATGTAAATATCATTCCATTTAGAATCATTTAATACTGAGTGACACTCCATAGATCCAGAATCACAAGTAAATAAAAAACATCCGATGAAATAATTCCGTTTCGATAAATAAAGAAATAAGGAATACATTTCGCGAAATATTTCATGCTGGGAATATAGCGCGATATAAATGATTAAAAAAACATGTAAATATCATTCCATTTTGAATCATTTAATACTGGGAGACACTCCATAGATCCAGAATTACAAGTAAATAATAAACATCCGGTGAAATAATTCCGTTTCTATATATAAGTACATAAGGAATACATTTCGCGAAATATTTCATGCTGAGAATATAACGCGATATAAAAAATTAAAAAACATGTAAATATCATTCCATTTCAAATCTTTTAATAATCAGTAAGACCCCATAGATCTAGAATTACCAGTATATAATAAATATCCGACGAAATTATTCTGTTTCGATATATAAAGACATAAGGAATACATTTCGCGAAATATTTCATGCTGGGAATATAACGCGATATAAATAATTAAAAAAACATGTAAATATCATTCCATTTCGAATCATTGAATACTCGGTGAGACTCCATAGATCAAGAATTACAAGTAAATAAAAATATCCGGTAAAATAATTCCGTTTCTATATATAAGTAAATAAGGAATACATTTCGCGAAATATTGCGTTCTGGGAATATAACGCGATATAAATAATTAAAAAAACATGTAAATATCATTCCATTTTGAATCATTTAATACTGGGAGACACTCCATAGATCCAGAATTATAAGTAAATAATAAACATCCGATGAAATAATTCCGTTTCGATATATAAGTAAATAAGGAATACATTTCGCGAAATATTTCATGCTGAGAATATAACGCGATATAAATAATTAAAAAGACATGTAAATATCATTCCATTTCGAATCATTTAATACTGAGTGACACTCCATAGATCTTGAATTACAAGTAAATAATAAACATCCGATAAAATAATGCCGCTTCCATAAATAAAGAAATAAGGAATACATTTCGCGAAACATTTCATGCTGGGAATATAACGCGATATAAATAATTAAAAAAACATGTAAATATCATTCCCTTTCGAATCTCTTAATAATCAGTAAGACTCCATAGATCTAGAATTACCATTATATAATAAATATCCGACGAAATTATTCTGTTTCGATAAATAAAGAAATAAGGAATACATTTCGCGAAATAATTCATTCTCTGAATATAACGCGATATAAATGATTAAAAAAACATGTAAATATCATTCCATTTAGAATCATTTAATACTGAGTGACACTCCATAGATCCAGAATCACAAGTAAATAAAAAACATTCGATGAAATAATTCCGTTTCGATAAATAAAGAAATAAGGAATACATTTCGCGAAATATTTCATGCTGGGAATATAGCGCGATATAAATAATTAAAAAAACATGTAAATATCATTCCATTTTGAATCATTTAATACTGGGAGACACTCCATAGATCCAGAATTACAAGTAAATAATAAACATCCGGTGAAATAATTCCGTTTCGATATATAAGTAAATAAGGAATACATTTCGCGAAATATTTCATGCTGAGAATATAACGCGATATAAAAAATTTAAAAAAATGTAAATATCATTCCATTTCGAATCATTTAATACTGGGAGACACTCCATAGATCCAGAATCACAAGTAAATAATAAACATCCGATGAAATAATTACGTTTCGATAAATAAAGAAATAAGGAATACATTTCGCGAAATATTTCATGCAGGGAATATAGCGCGATATAAATAATTAAAAAACATGTAAATATCATTCCATTTTGAATCATTTAATACTGGGAGACACTCCATAGATCCAAAATTACAAGTAAATAATAAACATCCGGTGAAATAATTCCGTTTCTATATATAAGTAAATAAGGAATACATTTCGCGAAATATTGCATTCTGGGAATATAACGCGACATAAATAATTAAAAAAACATGTAAATATCATTCGATTTTGAATCATTTAATACTGGGAGACACTCCATAGATCCAGAATTACAAGTAAATAATAAACATCCGGTGAAATAATTCCATTTCTATATATAAGTACATAAGGAATACATTTTGCGAAATATTTCATGCTGAGAATATAACGCGATATAAAAAATTAAAAAACATGTAAATATCATTCCATTTCAAATCTTTTAATAATCAGTAAGACCCCATAGATCTAGAATTACCAGTATATAATAAACATCCGATGAAATAATTACGTTTCGATATATAAAGAAATAAGGAATACATTTCGCGAAGTATTTCATGCTGGGAATATAACGCGATATAAATAATTTAAAAAACATGTAAATATCATTCCATTTCGAATCATTTAATACTCAGTGAGACTCCATAGATCTAGAATTACCAGTATATAATAAATATCCGACGAAATTATTCTGTTTCGATAAATAAAGAAATAAGGAATACATTTCGCGAAATAATTCATTCTCGGAATATAACGCGATATAAATGATTAAGAAAACATGTAAATATCATTCCATTTAGAATCATTTAATACTGAGTGACACTCCATAGATCCAGAATCACAAGTAAATAATAAACATCCGATGAAATAATTACGTTTCGATAAATAAAGAAATAAAGAATACATTTCGCGAAATATTGCATTTTGGGAATATAACGCGATATAAATAATTAAAAAAACATGTAAATATCATTCCATTTAGAATCGTTTAATACTGCGTGACACTCCATAGATATTGAATTACAAGTAAATAATAAATATCCGATGAAATAATTTCGTTTCGATAAATAAAGAAATAACGAATACATTTCGCCAACTGTTTCACCCTGGGAATATAAAGTGAAATAAATAATTAATAAACATGTAATTATCTTTCCATTTCGAATCAATGAATACTCAGAGAGACTCCATATATCGAGAATTACAAGTAAATAATAAATATCCGACGAAATTATTCTGTTTCGATAAATAAAGAAATAACGAATACATTTCGCGAAATATTTCATGCTGGTAATATAACGCGATATAAATAATTAAAAAAACATGTAAATATCATTCCATTTTGAATCATTTAATACTGGGAGACACTCCATAGATCCAGAATTACACGTAAATAATAAACATCCGGTGAAATAATTCCGTTTCTATATATAAGTAAATAAGGAATACATTTCGCGAAATATTGCATTCTGGGAATATAACGCGATATAAATAATTAAAAAAACATGTAAATATCATTCCATTTTGAATCATTTAATACTGGGAGACACTCCATAGATCCAGAATTACAAGTAAATAATAAACATCCGGTGAAATAATTCCGTTTCTATATATAAGTACATAAGGAATACATTTTGCGAAATATTTCATGCTGAGAATATAACGCGATATAAAAAATTAAAAAACATGTAAATATCATTCCATTTCAAATCTTTTAATAATCAGTAAGACTCCATAGATCTAGAATTACCAGTATATAATAAATATCCGACGAAATTATTCTGTTTCGATATATAAAGAAATAAGGAATACATTTCGCGAAGTATTTCATGCTGGGAATATAACGCGATATAAATAATTTAAAAAACATGTAAATATCATTCCATTTCGAATCATTTAATACTCAGTGAGACTCCATAGATCTAGAATTACCAGTATATAATAAATATCCGACGAAATTATTCTGTTTCGATAAATAAAGAAATAAGGAATACATTTCGCGAAATAATTCATTCTCGGAATATAACGCGATATAAATGATTAAGAAAACATGTAAATATCATTCCATTTAGAATCATTTAATACTGAGTGACACTCCATAGATGCAGAATCACAAGTAAATAATAAACATCCGATGAAATAATTACGTTTCGATAAATAAAGAAATAAAGAATACATTTCGCGAAATATTGCATTTTGGGAATATAACGCGATATAAATAATTTAAAAAATATGTAAATATCATTCCATTTCGAATCATTGAATACTCAGTGAGACTCCATAGATCAAGAATTACAAGTAAATAGAAAATATCCGGTGAAATAATTCCGTTTCTATATATAAGTAAATAAGGAATACATTTTGCGAAATATTTCATGCTGAGAATATAACGCGATATAAAAAATTAAAAAACATGTAAATATCATTCCATTTCGAATCTTGTAATAATCAGTAAGACTCCATAGATCTAGAATTACCATTATATAATAAATATCCGACGAAATTATTCTGTTTCGATAAATAAAGAAATAAGGAATACATTTCGCGAAATATTTCATGCTGGGAATATAACGCGATATAAATAATTAAAAAAACATGTAAATATCATTCCATTTCGAATCGTTTAATACTGCGTGACACTCCATAGATCCAGAATCACAAGTAAATAAAGAACATTCGATGAAATAATTCCGTTTCGATAAATAAAGAAATAAGGAATACATTTCGCGAAATATTTCATGCTGGGAATATAGCGCGATATA
Source organism: Mimumesa dahlbomi (assembly GCA_917499265.3). Lineage (NCBI taxonomy): Eukaryota > Metazoa > Arthropoda > Insecta > Hymenoptera > Crabronidae > Mimumesa > Mimumesa dahlbomi. Next base: position 8,714,658 of record OU824127.1, read on the forward strand.
AATAATTTAAAAAACATGTAAATATCATTCCATTTTGAATCATTTAATACTGGGAGGCACTCCATAGATCCAGAATTACAAGTAAATAATAAACATCCGGTGAAATAATTCCGTTTCTATATATAAGTACATAAGGAATACATTTCGCGAAATATTTCATGCTGGGAATATAACGCGATATAAATAATTAAAAAAACATGTAAATATCATTCCATTTCGAATCATTGAATACTCAGTGAGACTCCATAGATCAAGAATTACAAGTAAATAAAAATATCCTGTGAAATAATTCCGTTTCGATATATAAGTAAATAAGGAATACATTTCGCGAAATATTTCATGCTGAGAATATAACGCGATATAAAAAATTAAAAAAAATGTAAATATCATTCCATTTCGAATCATTTAATACTGGGAGACACTCCATAGATACAGAATTACATGTAAATAATAAACATCCTCTAAAATAATTCCGTTTCGCTAAATAAAGAAATAAGGAATACATTTCGCGAAATATTTCATGCTGGGAATATAACGCGATATAAATAATTAAAAAAACATGTAAATATCATTCCATTTCGAATCATTGAATACTCGGTGAGACTCCATAGATCAAGAATTACAAGTAAATAAAAATATCCGGTGAAATAATTCCGTTTCTATATATAAGTAAATAAGGAATACATTTCGCGAAATATTTCATGCTGAGAATATAACGCGATATAAAAAATTTGAAAAAATGTAAATATCATTCCATTTCGAATCATTTAATACTGGGAGACACTCCATAGATACAGAATTACAAGTAAATAATAAACATCCTCTAAAATAATTCCGTTTCGCTAAATAAAGAAATAAGGAATACATTTCGCGAAATATTTCATGCTGGGAATATAACGCGATATAAATAATTTAAAAAATATGTAAATATCATTCCATTTCGAATCATTGAATACTCAGTGAGACTCCATAGATCAAGAATTACAAGTAAATAGAAAATATCCGGTGAAATAATTCCGTTTCTATATATAAGTAAATAAGGAATACATTTTGCGAAATATTTCATGCTGAGAATATAACGCGATATAAAAAATTAAAAAACATGTAAATATCATTCCATTTCGAATCTCTTAATAATCAGTAAGACTCCATAGATCTAGAATTACCATTATATAATAAATATCCGACGAAATTATTCTGTTTCGATAAATAAAGAAATAAGGAATACATTTCGCGAAATAATTCATTCTCGGAATATAACGCGATATAAATGATTAAAAAAACATGTAAATATCATTCCATTTAGAATCATTTAATACTGAGTGACACTCCATAGATCCAGAATCACAAGTAAATAAAAAACATCCGATGAAATAATTCCGTTTCGATAAATAAAGAAATAAGGAATACATTTCGCGAAATATTTCATGCTGGGAATATAGCGCGATATAAATGATTAAAAAAACATGTAAATATCATTCCATTTTGAATCATTTAATACTGGGAGACACTCCATAGATCCAGAATTACAAGTAAATAATAAACATCCGGTGAAATAATTCCGTTTCTATATATAAGTACATAAGGAATACATTTCGCGAAATATTTCATGCTGAGAATATAACGCGATATAAAAAATTAAAAAACATGTAAATATCATTCCATTTCAAATCTTTTAATAATCAGTAAGACCCCATAGATCTAGAATTACCAGTATATAATAAATATCCGACGAAATTATTCTGTTTCGATATATAAAGACATAAGGAATACATTTCGCGAAATATTTCATGCTGGGAATATAACGCGATATAAATAATTAAAAAAACATGTAAATATCATTCCATTTCGAATCATTGAATACTCGGTGAGACTCCATAGATCAAGAATTACAAGTAAATAAAAATATCCGGTAAAATAATTCCGTTTCTATATATAAGTAAATAAGGAATACATTTCGCGAAATATTGCGTTCTGGGAATATAACGCGATATAAATAATTAAAAAAACATGTAAATATCATTCCATTTTGAATCATTTAATACTGGGAGACACTCCATAGATCCAGAATTATAAGTAAATAATAAACATCCGATGAAATAATTCCGTTTCGATATATAAGTAAATAAGGAATACATTTCGCGAAATATTTCATGCTGAGAATATAACGCGATATAAATAATTAAAAAGACATGTAAATATCATTCCATTTCGAATCATTTAATACTGAGTGACACTCCATAGATCTTGAATTACAAGTAAATAATAAACATCCGATAAAATAATGCCGCTTCCATAAATAAAGAAATAAGGAATACATTTCGCGAAACATTTCATGCTGGGAATATAACGCGATATAAATAATTAAAAAAACATGTAAATATCATTCCCTTTCGAATCTCTTAATAATCAGTAAGACTCCATAGATCTAGAATTACCATTATATAATAAATATCCGACGAAATTATTCTGTTTCGATAAATAAAGAAATAAGGAATACATTTCGCGAAATAATTCATTCTCTGAATATAACGCGATATAAATGATTAAAAAAACATGTAAATATCATTCCATTTAGAATCATTTAATACTGAGTGACACTCCATAGATCCAGAATCACAAGTAAATAAAAAACATTCGATGAAATAATTCCGTTTCGATAAATAAAGAAATAAGGAATACATTTCGCGAAATATTTCATGCTGGGAATATAGCGCGATATAAATAATTAAAAAAACATGTAAATATCATTCCATTTTGAATCATTTAATACTGGGAGACACTCCATAGATCCAGAATTACAAGTAAATAATAAACATCCGGTGAAATAATTCCGTTTCGATATATAAGTAAATAAGGAATACATTTCGCGAAATATTTCATGCTGAGAATATAACGCGATATAAAAAATTTAAAAAAATGTAAATATCATTCCATTTCGAATCATTTAATACTGGGAGACACTCCATAGATCCAGAATCACAAGTAAATAATAAACATCCGATGAAATAATTACGTTTCGATAAATAAAGAAATAAGGAATACATTTCGCGAAATATTTCATGCAGGGAATATAGCGCGATATAAATAATTAAAAAACATGTAAATATCATTCCATTTTGAATCATTTAATACTGGGAGACACTCCATAGATCCAAAATTACAAGTAAATAATAAACATCCGGTGAAATAATTCCGTTTCTATATATAAGTAAATAAGGAATACATTTCGCGAAATATTGCATTCTGGGAATATAACGCGACATAAATAATTAAAAAAACATGTAAATATCATTCGATTTTGAATCATTTAATACTGGGAGACACTCCATAGATCCAGAATTACAAGTAAATAATAAACATCCGGTGAAATAATTCCATTTCTATATATAAGTACATAAGGAATACATTTTGCGAAATATTTCATGCTGAGAATATAACGCGATATAAAAAATTAAAAAACATGTAAATATCATTCCATTTCAAATCTTTTAATAATCAGTAAGACCCCATAGATCTAGAATTACCAGTATATAATAAATATCCGACGAAATTATTCTGTTTCGATATATAAAGAAATAAGGAATACATTTCGCGAAGTATTTCATGCTGGGAATATAACGCGATATAAATAATTTAAAAAACATGTAAATATCATTCCATTTCGAATCATTTAATACTCAGTGAGACTCCATAGATCTAGAATTACCAGTATATAATAAATATCCGACGAAATTATTCTGTTTCGATAAATAAAGAAATAAGGAATACATTTCGCGAAATAATTCATTCTCGGAATATAACGCGATATAAATGATTAAGAAAACATGTAAATATCATTCCATTTAGAATCATTTAATACTGAGTGACACTCCATAGATCCAGAATCACAAGTAAATAATAAACATCCGATGAAATAATTACGTTTCGATAAATAAAGAAATAAAGAATACATTTCGCGAAATATTGCATTTTGGGAATATAACGCGATATAAATAATTAAAAAAACATGTAAATATCATTCCATTTAGAATCGTTTAATACTGCGTGACACTCCATAGATATTGAATTACAAGTAAATAATAAATATCCGATGAAATAATTTCGTTTCGATAAATAAAGAAATAACGAATACATTTCGCCAACTGTTTCACCCTGGGAATATAAAGTGAAATAAATAATTAATAAACATGTAATTATCTTTCCATTTCGAATCAATGAATACTCAGAGAGACTCCATATATCGAGAATTACAAGTAAATAATAAATATCCGACGAAATTATTCTGTTTCGATAAATAAAGAAATAACGAATACATTTCGCGAAATATTTCATGCTGGTAATATAACGCGATATAAATAATTAAAAAAACATGTAAATATCATTCCATTTTGAATCATTTAATACTGGGAGACACTCCATAGATCCAGAATTACACGTAAATAATAAACATCCGGTGAAATAATTCCGTTTCTATATATAAGTAAATAAGGAATACATTTCGCGAAATATTGCATTCTGGGAATATAACGCGATATAAATAATTAAAAAAACATGTAAATATCATTCCATTTTGAATCATTTAATACTGGGAGACACTCCATAGATCCAGAATTACAAGTAAATAATAAACATCCGGTGAAATAATTCCGTTTCTATATATAAGTACATAAGGAATACATTTTGCGAAATATTTCATGCTGAGAATATAACGCGATATAAAAAATTAAAAAACATGTAAATATCATTCCATTTCAAATCTTTTAATAATCAGTAAGACTCCATAGATCTAGAATTACCAGTATATAATAAATATCCGACGAAATTATTCTGTTTCGATATATAAAGAAATAAGGAATACATTTCGCGAAGTATTTCATGCTGGGAATATAACGCGATATAAATAATTTAAAAAACATGTAAATATCATTCCATTTCGAATCATTTAATACTCAGTGAGACTCCATAGATCTAGAATTACCAGTATATAATAAATATCCGACGAAATTATTCTGTTTCGATAAATAAAGAAATAAGGAATACATTTCGCGAAATAATTCATTCTCGGAATATAACGCGATATAAATGATTAAGAAAACATGTAAATATCATTCCATTTAGAATCATTTAATACTGAGTGACACTCCATAGATGCAGAATCACAAGTAAATAATAAACATCCGATGAAATAATTACGTTTCGATAAATAAAGAAATAAAGAATACATTTCGCGAAATATTGCATTTTGGGAATATAACGCGATATAAATAATTTAAAAAATATGTAAATATCATTCCATTTCGAATCATTGAATACTCAGTGAGACTCCATAGATCAAGAATTACAAGTAAATAGAAAATATCCGGTGAAATAATTCCGTTTCTATATATAAGTAAATAAGGAATACATTTTGCGAAATATTTCATGCTGAGAATATAACGCGATATAAAAAATTAAAAAACATGTAAATATCATTCCATTTCGAATCTTGTAATAATCAGTAAGACTCCATAGATCTAGAATTACCATTATATAATAAATATCCGACGAAATTATTCTGTTTCGATAAATAAAGAAATAAGGAATACATTTCGCGAAATATTTCATGCTGGGAATATAACGCGATATAAATAATTAAAAAAACATGTAAATATCATTCCATTTCGAATCGTTTAATACTGCGTGACACTCCATAGATCCAGAATCACAAGTAAATAAAGAACATTCGATGAAATAATTCCGTTTCGATAAATAAAGAAATAAGGAATACATTTCGCGAAATATTTCATGCTGGGAATATAGCGCGATATAAATAATTTAAAAAACATGTAAATATCATTCCATTTTGAATCATTTAATACTGGGAGGCACTCCATAGATCCAGAATTACAAGTAAATAATAAACATCCGGTGAAATAATTCCGTTTCTATATATAAGTACATAAGGAATACATTTCGCGAAATATTTCATGCTGGGAATATAACGCGATATAAATAATTAAAAAAACATGTAAATATCATTCCATTTCGAATCATTGAATACTCAGTGAGACTCCATAGATCAAGAATTACAAGTAAATAAAAATATCCTGTGAAATAATTCCGTTTCGATATATAAGTAAATAAGGAATACATTTCGCGAAATATTTCATGCTGAGAATATAACGCGATATAAAAAATTAAAAAAAATGTAAATATCATTCCATTTCGAATCATTTAATACTGGGAGACACTCCATAGATACAGAATTACATGTAAATAATAAACATCCTCTAAAATAATTCCGTTTCGCTAAATAAAGAAATAAGGAATACATTTCGCGAAATATTTCATGCTGGGAATATAACGCGATATAAATAATTTAAAAAATATGTAAATATCATTCCATTTCGAATCATTGAATACTCAGTGAGACTCCATAGATCAAGAATTACAAGTAAATAGAAAATATCCGGTGAAATAATTCCGTTTCTATATATAAGTAAATAAGGAATACATTTCGCGAAGTATTTCATGCTGGGAATATAACGCGATATAAATAATTTAAAAAACATGTAAATATCATTCCATTTCGAATCATTTAATACTCAGTGAGACTCCATAGATCTAGAATTACCAGTATATAATAAACATCCGATGAAATAATTCCGTTTCGATATATAAGTAAATAAGGAATACATTTCGCGAAATATTTCATGCTGAGAATATAACGCGATATAAATAATTAAAAAGACATGTAAATATCATTCCATTTCGAATCATTGAATACTCAGTGAGACTCCATAGATCAAGAATTACAAGTAAATAAAAATATCCGGTGAAATAATTCCGTTTCGATAAATAAAGAAATAAGGAATACATTTCGCGAAATAATTCATTCTCGGAATATAACGCGATATAAGTGATTAAAAAAACATGTAAATGTCATTCCATTTAGAATCATTTAATACTGAGTGACACTCCATAGATCCAGAATCACAAGTAAATAAAAAACATCCGATGAAATTATTCTGCTTCGATAAATAAAGAAATAAGGAATACATTTCGCGAAATAATTCATTCTCGGAATATAACGCGATATAAGTGATTAAAAAAACATGTAAATATCATTCCATTTTGAATCATTTAATACTGGGAGACACTCCATAGATCCAGAATTACAAGTAAATAATAAACACCCGGTGAAATAATTCCGTTTCTATATATAAGTAGATAAGGAATACATTTTGCGAAATATTTCATGCTGAGAATATAACGCGATATAAAAAATTAAAAAACATGTAAATATCATTCCATTTCAAATCTTTTAATAATCAGTAAGACCCCATAGATCTAGAATTACCAGTATATAATAAATATCCGACGAAATCATTCTGTTCCGATATACAAAGAAATAAGGAATACATTTCGCGAAATACTTCATGCTGGGAATATAACGCGATATAAATAATTAAAAAAACATGTAAATATCATTCCATTTCGAATCATTGAATACTCAGTGAGACTCCATAGATCAAGAATTACAAGTAAATAAAAATATCCGGTGAAATAATTCCGTTTCGATATATAAGTAAATAAGGAATACATTTCGCGAAATATTTCATGCTGAGAATATAACGCGATATAAAAAATTTAAAAAAATGTAAATATCATTCCATTTCGAATCATTTAATACTGGGAGACACTCCATAGATACAGAATTACAAGTAAATAATAAACATCCTCTAAAATAATTCCGTTTCGCTAAATAAAGAAATAAGGAATACATTTCGCGAAATATTTCATGCTGGGAATATAACGCGATATAAATAATTTAAAAAATATGTAAATATCATTCCATTTCGAATCATTGAATACGCAGTGAAACTCCATAGATCAAGAATTACAAGTGAATAGAAAATATCCGGTGAAATAATTCTGTTTCTATATATAAGTAAATAAGGAATACATTTTGCGAAATATTTCATGCTGAGAATATAACGCGATATAAAAAATTAAAATACATGTAAATATCATTCCATTTCGAATCTTTTAATAATCAGTAAGACTCCATAGATCTAGAATAACCATTATATAATAAATATCCGACGAAATTATTCTGTTTCGATAAATAAAGAAATAAGGAATACATTTCGCGAAATATTTCATGCTGGGAATATAACGCGATATAAATAATTAAAAAAACATGTAAATATCATTCCATTTCGAATCGTTTAATACTGCGTGACACTCCATAGATATTGAATTACAAGTAAATAATAAATATCCGATGAAATAATTTCGTTTCGATAAATAAAGAAATAACGAATACATTTCGCCAACTGTTTCACCCTGGGAATATAAAGTGAAATAAATAATTAAAAAACATGTAATTATCTTTCCATTTCGAATCAATGAATACTCAGTGAGACTCCATAGATCAAGAATTACAAGTAAATAGAAAATATCCGGTGAAATAATTCCGTTTCTATATATAAGTAAATAAGGAATACATTTCGCGAAATATTGCATTCTGGGAATATAACGCGATATAAATAATTAAAAAAACATGTAAATATCATTCCATTTTGAATCATTTAATACTGGGAGACACTCCATAGATCCAGAATTACAAGTAAATAATAAACATCCGATGAAATAATTCCGTTTCGATATATAAGTAAATAAGGAATACATTTCGCGAAATATTTCATGCTGAGAATATAACGCGATATAAATAATTAAAAAGACATGTAAATATCATTCCATTTCGAATCATTGAATACTCAGTGAGACTCCATAGATCAAGAATTACAAGTAAATAAAAATATCCGGTGAAATAATTCCGTTTCTATATATAAGTAAATAAGGAATACATTTCGCGAAATAATTCATTCTCGGAATATAACGCGATATAAGTGATTAAAAAAACATGTAAATGTCATTCCATTTAGAATCATTTAATACTGAGTGACACTCCATAGATCTTGAATTACAAGTAAATAATAAACATCCGATAAAATAATGCCGCTTCCATAAATAAAGAAATAAGGAATACATTTCGCGAAACATTTCATGCTGGGAATATAACGCGATATAAATAATTAAAAAAACATGTAAATATCATTCCCTTTCGAATCTCTTAATAATCAGTAAGACTCCATAGATCCAGAATCACAAGTAAATAAAAAACATCCGATGAAATTATTCTGTTTCGATAAATAAAGAAATAAGGAATACATTTCGCGAAATATTTCATGCTGGGAATATAACGCGATATAAATAATTAAAAAAACATGTAAATATCATTCCATTTCGAATCGTTTAATACTGCGTGACACTCCATAGATCCAGAATCACAAGTAAATAAAAAACATTCGATGAAATAATTCCGTTTCGATAAATAAAGAAATAAGGAATACATTTCGCGAAATATTTCATGCTGGGAATATAGCGCGATATAAATAATTAAAAAAACATGTAAATATCATTCCATTTTGAATCATTTAATACTGGGAGGCACTCCATAGATCCAGAATTACAAGTAAATAATAAGCATCCGGTGAAATAATTCCGTTTCTATATATAAGTACATAAGGAATACATTTCGCGAAATATTTCATGCTGGGAATATAACGCGATATAAATAATTTAAAAAATATGTAAATATCATTCCATTTCGAATCATTGAATACTCAGTGAGACTCCATAGATCAAGAATTACAAGTAAATAGAAAATATCCGGTGAAATAATTCCGTTTCTATATATAAGTAAATAAGGAATACATTTCGCGAAATATTGCATTCTGGGAATATAACGCGATATAAATAATTAAAAAGCAATGTAAATATCATTCCATTTCGAATCATTGAATACTCAGTGAGACTCCATAGATCAAGAATTACAAGTAAATAGAAAATATCCGGTGAAATAATTCCGTTTCTATATATAAGTAAATAAGGAATACATTTCGCGAAATATTTCATGCTGGGAATATAACGCGATATAAATAATTAAAAAAAATGTAAATATCATTCCATTTCGAATCATTGAATTCTCAGTGAGACTCCATAGATCAAGAATTACAAGTAAATAGAAAATATCCGGTGAAATAATTCCGTTTCTATATATAAGTAAATAAGGAATACATTTTGCGAAATATTTCATGCTGAGAATATAACGCGATATAAAAAATTAAAAAACATGTAAATATCATTCCATTTCGAATCTTTTAATAATCAGTAAGACTCCATAGATCTAGAATTACCATTATATAATAAATATCCGACGAAATTATTCTGTTTCGATAAATAAAGAAATAAGGAATACATTTCGCGAAATATTTCATGCTGGGAATATAACGCGATATAAATAATTAAAAAAACATGTAAATATCATTCCATTTCGAATCGTTTAATACTGCGTGACACTCCATAGATCCAGAATCACAAGTAAATAAAAAACATTCGATGAAATAATTCCGTTTCGATAAATAAAGAAATAAGGAATACATTTCGCGAAATATTTCATGCTGGGAATATAGCGCGATATAAATAATTAAAAAAACATGTAAATATCATTCCATTTTGAATCATTTAATACTGGGAGGCACTCCATAGATCCAGAATTACAAGTAAATAATAAACATCCGGTGAAATAATTCCGTTTCTATATATAAGTACATAAGGAATACATTTCGCGAAATATTTCATGCTGGGAATATAACGCGATATAAATAATTAAAAAAACATGTAAATATCATTCCATTTCGAATCATTGAATACTCAGTGAGACTCCATAGATCAAGTATTACAAGTAAATAAAAATATCCGGTGAAATAATTCCGTTTCGATATATAAGTAAATAAGGAATACATTTCGCGAAATATTTCATGCTGAGAATATAACGCGATATAAAAAATTAAAAAACATGTAAATATCATTCCATTTCGAATCTTTTAATAATCAGTAAGACTCCATAGATCTAGAATTACCATTATATAATAAATATCCGACGAAATTATTCTGTTTCGATAAATAAAGAAATAAGGAATACATTTCGCGAAATATTTCATGCTGGGAATATAACGCGATATAAATAATTAAAAAGACATGTAAATATCATTCCATTTCGAATCATTTAATACTGAGTGACACTCCATAGATCTTGAATTACAAGTAAATAATAAACATCCGATGAAATAATTACGTTTCGATAAATAAAGAAATAAGGAATACATTTCGCGAAATATTTCATGCAGGGAATATAGCGCGATATAAATAATTAAAAAATATGTAAATATCATTCCATTTTGAATCATTTAATACTGGGAGACACTCCATAGATCCAAAATTACAAGTAAATAATAAACATCCGGTGAAATAATTCCGTTTCTATATATAAGTAAATAAGGAATACATTTCGCGAAATATTGCATTCTGGGAATATAACGCGACATAAATAATTAAAAAAACATGTAAATATCATTCGATTTTGAATCATTTAATACTGGGAGACACTCCATAGATCCAGAATTACAAGTAAATAATAAACATCCGGTGAAATAATTCCATTTCTATATATAAGTACATAAGGAATACATTTTGCGAAATATTTCATGCTGAGAATATAACGCGATATAAAAAATTAAAAAACATGTAAATATCATTCCATTTCGAATCATTGAATACTCAGTGAGACTCCATAGATCAAGTATTACAAGTAAATAAAAATATCCGGTGAAATAATTCCGTTTCGATATATAAGTAAATAAGGAATACATTTCGCGAAATATTTCATGCTGGGAATATAACGCGATATAAATAATTTAAAAAACATGTAAATATCATTCCATTTCGAATCATTTAATACTCAGTGAGACTCCATAGATCTAGAATTACCAGTATATAATAAATATCCGACGAAATTATTCTGTTTCGATAAATAAAGAAATAAGGAATACATTTCGCGAAATATTTCATGCTGGGAATATAGCGCGATATAAATGATTAAGAAAACATGTAAATATCATTCCATTTAGAATCATTTAATACTGAGTGACACTCCATAGATCCAGAATCACAAGTAAATAATAAACATCCGATGAAATAATTACGTTTCGATAAATAAAGAAATAAAGAATACATTTCGCGAAATATTGCATTTTGGGAATATAACGCGATATAAATAATTAAAAAAACATGTAAATATCATTCCATTTAGAATCGTTTAATACTGCGTGACACTCCATAGATATTGAATTACAAGTAAATAATAAATATCCGATGAAATAATTTCGTTTCGATAAATAAAGAAATAACGAATACATTTCGCCAACTGTTTCACCCTGGGAATATAAAGTGAAATAAATAATTAATAAACATGTAATTATCTTTCCATTTCGAATCAATGAATACTCAGAGAGACTCCATATATCGAGAATTACAAGTAAATAATAAATATCCGACGAAATTATTCTGTTTCGATAAATAAAGAAATAACGAATACATTTCGCGAAATATTTCATGCTGGTAATATAACGCGATATAAATAATTAAAAAAACATGTAAATATCATTCCATTTTGAATCATTTAATACTGGGAGACACTCCATAGATCCAGAATTACAAGTAAATAATAAACATCCGGTGAAATAATTCCGTTTCTATATATAAGTAAATAAGGAATACATTTCGCGAAATATTGCATTCTGGGAATATAACGCGATATAAATAATTAAAAAAACATGTAAATATCATTCCATTTTGAATCATTTAATACTGGGAGACACTCCATAGATCCAGAATTACAAGTAAATAATAAACATCCGGTGAAATAATTCCGTTTCTATATATAAGTACATAAGGAATACATTTTGCGAAATATTTCATGCTGAGAATATAACGCGATATAAAAAATTAAAAAACATGTAAATATCATTCCATTTCAAATCTTTTAATAATCAGTAAGACTCCATAGATCTAGAATTACCAGTATATAATAAATATCCGACGAAATTATTCTGTTTCGATATATAAAGAAATAAGGAATACATTTCGCGAAGTATTTCATGCTGGGAATATAACGCGATATAAATAATTTAAAAACATGTAAATATCATTCCATTTCAAATCTTTTAATAATCAGTAAGACTCCATAGATCTAGAATTACCAGTATATAATAAATATCCGACGAAATTATTCTGTTTCGATATATAAAGAAATAAGGAATACATTTCGCGAAGTATTTCATGCTGGGAATATAACGCGATATAAATAATTTAAAAAACATGTAAATATCATTCCATTTCGAATCATTTAATACTCAGTGAGACTCCATAGATCTAGAATTACCAGTATATAATAAATATCCGACGAAATTATTCTGTTTCGATAAATAAAGAAATAAGGAATACATTTCGCGAAATAATTCATTCTCGGAATATAACGCGATATAAATGATTAAGAAAACATGTAAATATCATTCCATTTAGAATCATTTAATACTGAGTGACACTCCATAGATGCAGAATCACAAGTAAATAATAAACATCCGATGAAATAATTACGTTTCGATAAATAAAGAAATAAAGAATACATTTCGCGAAATATTGCATTTTGGGAATATAACGCGATATAAATAATTAAAAAAACATGTAAATATCATTCCATTTAGAATCATTTAATACTGGGAGACACTCCATAGATCCAGAATTACAAGTAAATAATAAACATCCTCTAAAATAATTCCGTTTCGCTAAATAAAGAAAAAGGGAATACATTTCGCGAAATATTTCATGCTGGGAATATAACGCGAAATAAATAATTAAAAAAAAATGTAAATATCATTCCATTTCGAACCATTGAATACTCAGTGAGACTCCATAGATCAAGAAATACAAGTAAATAAAAAATATCCGGTGAAATAATTCCGTTTCTATATATAAGTAAATAAGGAATACATTTCGCGAAATATTGCATTCTGGGAATATAACGCGATATAAATAATTAAAAAAACATGTAAATATCATTCCATTTTGAATCATTTAATACTGGGAGACACTCCATAGATACAGAATTACAAGTAAATAATAAACATCCTCTAAAATAATTCCGTTTCGCTAAATAAAGAAAAAGGGAATACATTTCGCGAAATATTTCATGCTGGGAATATAACGCGATATAAATAATTAAAAAAACATGTAAATATCATTCCATTTCGAATCATTGAATACTCAGTGAGACTCCATAGATCAAGAATTACAAGTAAATAAAAATATCCGGTGAAATAATTCCGTTTCGATATATAAGTAAATAAGGAATACATTTCGCGAAATATTTCATACTGAGAATATAACGCGATATAAAAAATTAAAAAACATGTAAATATCATTCCATTTCAAATCTTTTAATAATCAGTAAGACTCCATAGATCTAGAATTACCAGTATATAATAAATATCCGACGAAATTATTCTGTTTCGATATATAAAGAAATAAGGAATACATTTCGCGAAATATTTCATGCTGGGAATATAACGCGATATAAATAATTTAAAAAACATGTAAATATCATTCCATTTCGAATCATTTAATACTCAGTGAGACTCCATAGATCTAGAATTACCAGTATATAATAAATATCCGACGAAATTATTCTGTTTCGATAAATAAAGAAATAAGGAATACATTTCGCGAAATAATTCATTCTCGGAATATAACGCGATATAAATGATTAAGAAAACATGTAAATATCATTCCATTTAGAATCATTTAATACTGAGTGACACTCCATAGATGCAGAATCACAAGTAAATAATAAACATCCGATGAAATAATTACGTTTCGATAAATAAAGAAATAAAGAATACATTTCGCGAAATATTGCATTTTGGGAATATAACGCGATATAAATAATTTAAAAAATATGTAAATATCATTCCATTTCGAATCATTGAATACTCAGTGAGACTCCATAGATCAAGAATTACAAGTAAATAGAAAATATCCGGTGAAATAATTCCGTTTCTATATATAAGTAAATAAGGAATACATTTTGCGAAATATTTCATGCTGAGAATATAACGCGATATAAAAAATTAAAAAACATGTAAATATCATTCCATTTCGAATCTTTTAATAATCAGTAAGACTCCATAGATCTAGAATTACCATTATATAATAAATATCCGACGAAATTATTCTGTTTCGATAAATAAAGAAATAAGGAATACATTTCGCGAAATATTTCATGCTGGGAATATAACGCGATATAAATAATTAAAAAAACATGTAAATATCATTCCATTTCGAATCGTTTAATACTGCGTGACACTCCATAGATCCAGAATCACAAGTAAATAAAAAACATTCGATGAAATAATTCCGTTTCGATAAATAAAGAAATAAGGAATACATTTCGCCAACTGTTTCACCCTGGGAATATAAAGTGAAATAAATAATTAATAAACATGTAATTATCTTTCCATTTCGAATCAATGAATACTCAGAGAGACTCCATATATCGAGAATTACAAGTAAATAATAAATATCCGACGAAATTATTCTGTTTCGATAAATAAAGAAATAACGAATACATTTCGCGAAATATTTCATGCTGGTAATATAACGCGATATAAATAATTAAAAAAACATGTAAATATCATTCCATTTTGAATCATTTAATACTGGGAGACACTCCATAGATCCAGAATTACAAGTAAATAATAAACATCCGGTGAAATAATTCCGTTTCTATATATAAGTAAATAAGGAATACATTTCGCGAAATATTGCATTCTGGGAATATAACGCGATATAAATAATTAAAAAAACATGTAAATATCATTCCATTTTGAATCATTTAATACTGGGAGACACTCCATAGATCCAGAATTACAAGTAAATAATAAACATCCGGTGAAATAATTCCGTTTCTATATATAAGTACATAAGGAATACATTTTGCGAAATATTTCATGCTGAGAATATAACGCGATATAAAAAATTAAAAAACATGTAAATATCATTCCATTTCAAATCTTTTAATAATCAGTAAGACTCCATAGATCTAGAATTACCAGTATATAATAAATATCCGACGAAATTATTCTGTTTCGATATATAAAGAAATAAGGAATACATTTCGCGAAGTATTTCATGCTGGGAATATAACGCGATATAAATAATTTAAAAAACATGTAAATATCATTCCATTTCGAATCATTTAATACTCAGTGAGACTCCATAGATCTAGAATTACCAGTATATAATAAATATCCGACGAAATTATTCTGTTTCGATAAATAAAGAAATAAGGAATACATTTCGCGAAATAATTCATTCTCGGAATATAACGCGATATAAATGATTAAGAAAACATGTAAATATCATTCCATTTAGAATCATTTAATACTGAGTGACACTCCATAGATGCAGAATCACAAGTAAATAATAAACATCCGATGAAATAATTACGTTTCGATAAATAAAGAAATAAAGAATACATTTCGCGAAATATTGCATTTTGGGAATATAACGCGATATAAATAATTAAAAAAACATGTAAATATCATTCCATTTAGAATCATTTAATACTGGGAGACGCTCCATAGATACAGAATTACAAGTAAATAATAAACATCCTCTAAAATAATTCCGTTTCGCTAAATAAAGAAAAAGGGAATACATTTCGCGAAATATTTCATGCTGGGAATATAACGCGAAATAAATAATTAAAAAAATATGTAAATATCATTCCATTTCGAACCATTGAATACTCAGTGAGACTACATAGATCAAGAAATACAAGTAAATAAAAAATATCCGGTGAAATAATTCCGTTTCTATATATAAGTAAATAAGGAATACATTTCGCGAAATATTGCATTCTGGGAATATAACGCGATATAAATAATTAAAAAAACATGTAAATATCATTCCATTTTGAATCATTTAATACTGGGAGACGCTCCATAGATACAGAATTACAAGTAAATAATAAACATCCTCTAAAATAATTCCGTTTCGCTAAATAAAGAAAAAGGGAATACATTTCGCGAAATATTTCATGCTGGGAATATAACGCGATATAAATAATTAAAAAAACATGTAAATATCATTCCATTTCGAATCATTGAATACTCAGTGAGACTCCATAGATCAAGAATTACAAGTAAATAAAAATATCCGGTGAAATAATTCCGTTTCGATATATAAGTAAATAAGGAATACATTTCGCGAAATATTTCATACTGAGAATATAACGCGATATAAAAAATTAAAAAACATGTAAATATCATTCCATTTCAAATCTTTTAATAATCAGTAAGACTCCATAGATCTAGAATTACCAGTATATAATAAATATCCGACGAAATTATTCTGTTTCGATAAATAAAGAAATAAGGAATACATTTCGCGAAGTATTTCATGCTGGGAATATAACGCGATATAAATAATTTAAAAAACATGTAAATATCATTCCATTTCGAATCATTTAATACTCAGTGAGACTCCATAGATCTAGAATTACCAGTATATAATAAATATCCGACGAAATTATTCTGTTTCGATAAATAAAGAAATAAGGAATACATTTCGCGAAATAATTCATTCTCGGAATATAACGCGATATAAATGATTAAGAAAACATGTAAATATCATTCCATTTAGAATCATTTAATACTGAGTGACACTCCATAGATGCAGAATCACAAGTAAATAATAAACATCCGATGAAATAATTACGTTTCGATAAATAAAGAAATAAAGAATACATTTCGCGAAATATTTCATTTTGGGAATATAACGCGATATAAATAATTAAAAAAATATGTAAATATCATTCCATTTCGAATCATTGAATACTCAGTGAGACTCCATAGATCAAGAATTACAAGTAAATAGAAAATATCCGGTGAAATAATTCCGTTTCTATATATAAGTAAATAAGGAATACATTTTGCGAAATATTTCATGCTGAGAATATAACGCGATATAAAAAATTAAAAAACATGTAAATATCATTCCATTTCGAATCTTTTAATAATCAGTAAGACTCCATAGATCTAGAATTACCATTATATAATAAATATCCGACGAAATTATTCTGTTTCGATAAATAAAGAAATAAGGAATACATTTCGCGAAATATTTCATGCTGGGAATATAACGCGATATAAATAATTAAAAAAACATGTAAATATCATTCCATTTCGAATCGTTTAATACTGCGTGACACTCCATAGATCCAGAATCACAAGTAAATAAAAAACATTCGATGAAATAATTCCGTTTCGATAAATAAAGAAATAAGGAATACATTTCGCGAAATATTTCATGCTGGGAATATAGCGCGATATAAATAATTAAAAAAACATGTAAATATCATTCCATTTTGAATCATTTAATACTGGGAGGCACTCCATAGATCCAGAATTACAAGTAAATAATAAACATCCGGTGAAATAATTCCGTTTCTATATATAAGTACATAAGGAATACATTTCGCGAAATATTTCATGCTGGGAATATAACGCGATATAAATAATTAAAAAAACATGTAAATATCATTCCATTTCGAATCATTGAATACTCAGTGAGACTCCATAGATCAAGAATTACAAGTAAATAAAAATATCCTGTGAAATAATTCCGTTTCGATATATAAGTAAATAAGGAATACATTTCGCGAAATATTTCATGCTGAGAATATAACGCGATATAAAAAATTAAAAAAAATGTAAATATCATTCCATTTCGAATCATTTAATACTGGGAGACACTCCATAGATACAGAATTACATGTAAATAATAAACATCCTCTAAAATAATTCCGTTTCGCTAAATAAAGAAATAAGGAATACATTTCGCGAAATATTTCATGCTGGGAATATAACGCGATATAAATAATTTAAAAAATATGTAAATATCATTCCATTTCGAATCATTGAATACTCAGTGAGACTCCATAGATCAAGAATTACAAGTAAATAGAAAATATCCGGTGAAATAATTCCGTTTCTATATATAAGTAAATAAGGAATACATTTCGCGAAATATTGCATTCTGGGAATATAACGCGATATAAATAATTAAAAAAAAATGTAAATATCATTCCATTTCGAATCATTTAATACTGGGAGACACTCCATAGATACAGAATTACAAGTAAATAATAAACATCCTCTAAAATAATTCCGTTTCGCTAAATAAAGAAATAAGGAATACATTTCGCGAAATATTTCATGCTGGGAATATAACGCGATATAAATAATTTAAAAAATATGTAAATATCATTCCATTTCGAATCATTGAATACGCAGTGAAACTCCATAGATCAAGAATTACAAGTGAATAGAAAATATCCGGTGAAATAATTCTGTTTCTATATATAAGTAAATAAGGAATACATTTTGCGAAATATTTCATGCTGAGAATATAACGCGATATAAAAAATTAAAATACATGTAAATATCATTCCATTTCGAATCTTTTAATAATCAGTAAGACTCCATAGATCTAGAATAACCATTATATAATAAATATCCGACGAAATTATTCTGTTTCGATAAATAAAGAAATAAGGAATACATTTCGCGAAATATTTCATGCTGGGAATATAACGCGATATAAATAATTAAAAAAACATGTAAATATCATTCCATTTCGAATCGTTTAATACTGCGTGACACTCCATAGATATTGAATTACAAGTAAATAATAAATATCCGATGAAATAATTTCGTTTCGATAAATAAAGAAATAACGAATACATTTCGCCAACTGTTTCACCCTGGGAATATAAAGTGAAATAAATAATTAAAAAACATGTAATTATCTTTCCATTTCGAATCAATGAATACTCAGTGAGACTCCATAGATCAAGAATTACAAGTAAATAGAAAATATCCGGTGAAATAATTCCGTTTCTATATATAAGTAAATAAGGAATACATTTCGCGAAATATTGCATTCTGGGAATATAACGCGATATAAATAATTAAAAAAACATGTAAATATCATTCCATTTTGAATCATTTAATACTGGGAGACACTCCATAGATCCAGAATTATAAGTAAATAATAAACATCCGATGAAATAATTCCGTTTCGATATATAAGTAAATAAGGAATACATTTCGCGAAATATTTCATGCTGAGAATATAACGCGATATAAATAATTAAAAAGACATGTAAATATCATTCCATTTCGAATCATTGAATACTCAGTGAGACTCCATAGATCAAGAATTACAAGTAAATAAAAATATCCGGTGAAATAATTCCGTTTCTATATATAAGTAAATAAGGAATACATTTCGCGAAATAATTCATTCTCGGAATATAACGCGATATAAGTGATTAAAAAAACATGTAAATGTCATTCCATTTAGAATCATTTAATACTGAGTGACACTCCATAGATCTTGAATTACAAGTAAATAATAAACATCCGATAAAATAATGCCGCTTCCATAAATAAAGAAATAAGGAATACATTTCGCGAAACATTTCATGCTGGGAATATAACGCGATATAAATAATTAAAAAAACATGTAAATATCATTCCCTTTCGAATCTCTTAATAATCAGTAAGACTCCATAGATCCAGAATCACAAGTAAATAAAAAACATCCGATGAAATTATTCTGTTTCGATAAATAAAGAAATAAGGAATACATTTCGCGAAATATTTCATGCTGGGAATATAACGCGATATAAATAATTAAAAAAACATGTAAATATCATTCCATTTCGAATCGTTTAATACTGCGTGACACTCCATAGATCCAGAATCACAAGTAAATAAAAAACATTCGATGAAATAATTCCGTTTCGATAAATAAAGAAATAAGGAATACATTTCGCGAAATATTTCATGCTGGGAATATAGCGCGATATAAATAATTAAAAAAACATGTAAATATCATTCCATTTTGAATCATTTAATACTGGGAGGCACTCCATAGATCCAGAATTACAAGTAAATAATAAACATCCGGTGAAATAATTCCGTTTCTATATATAAGTACATAAGGAATACATTTCGCGAAATATTTCATGCTGGGAATATAACGCGATATAAATAATTAAAAAAACATGTAAATATCATTCCATTTCGAATCATTGAATACTCAGTGAGACTCCATAGATCAAGTATTACAAGTAAATAAAAATATCCGGTGAAATAATTCCGTTTCGATATATAAGTAAATAAGGAATACATTTCGCGAAATATTTCATGCTGAGAATATAACGCGATATAAAAAATTAAAAAACATGTAAATATCATTCCATTTCGAATCTTTTAATAATCAGTAAGACTCCATAGATCTAGAATTACCATTATATAATAAATATCCGACGAAATTATTCTGTTTCGATAAATAAAGAAATAAGGAATACATTTCGCGAAATATTTCATGCTGGGAATATAACGCGATATAAATAATTAAAAAAACATGTAAATATCATTCCATTTCGAATCATTTAATACTGAGTGACACTCCATAGATCTTGAATTACAAGTAAATAATAAACATCCGATGAAATAATTACGTTTCGATAAATAAAGAAATAAGGAATACATTTCGCGAAATATTTCATGCAGGGAATATAGCGCGATATAAATAATTAAAAAACATGTAAATATCATTCCATTTTGAATCATTTAATACTGGGAGACACTCCATAGATCCAAAATTACAAGTAAATAATAAACATCCGGTGAAATAATTCCGTTTCTATATATAAGTAAATAAGGAATACATTTCGCGAAATATTGCATTCTGGGAATATAACGCGACATAAATAATTAAAAAAACATGTAAATATCATTCGATTTTGAATCATTTAATACTGGGAGACACTCCATAGATCCAGAATTACAAGTAAATAATAAACATCCGGTGAAATAATTCCGTTTCTATATATAAGTACATAAGGAATACATTTTGCGAAATATTTCATGCTGAGAATATAACGCGATATAAAAAATTAAAAAACATGTAAATATCATTCCATTTCGAATCATTGAATACTCAGTGAGACTCCATAGATCAAGTATTACAAGTAAATAAAAATATCCGGTGAAATAATTCCGTTTCGATATATAAGTAAATAAGGAATACATTTCGCGAAATATTTCATGCTGGGAATATAACGCGATATAAATAATTTAAAAAACATGTAAATATCATTCCATTTCGAATCATTTAATACTCAGTGAGACTCCATAGATCTAGAATTACCAGTATATAATAAATATCCGACGAAATTATTCTGTTTCGATAAATAAAGAAATAAGGAATACATTTCGCGAAATATTTCATGCTGGGAATATAGCGCGATATAAATGATTAAGAAAACATGTAAATATCATTCCATTTAGAATCATTTAATACTGAGTGACACTCCATAGATCCAGAATCACAAGTAAATAATAAACATCCGATGAAATAATTACGTTTCGATAAATAAAGAAATAAAGAATACATTTCGCGAAATATTGCATTTTGGGAATATAACGCGATATAAATAATTAAAAAAACATGTAAATATCATTCCATTTAGAATCGTTTAATACTGCGTGACACTCCATAGATATTGAATTACAAGTAAATAATAAATATCCGATGAAATAATTTCGTTTCGATAAATAAAGAAATAACGAATACATTTCGCCAACTGTTTCACCCTGGGAATATAAAGTGAAATAAATAATTAATAAACATGTAATTATCTTTCCATTTCGAATCAATGAATACTCAGAGAGACTCCATATATCGAGAATTACAAGTAAATAATAAATATCCGACGAAATTATTCTGTTTCGATAAATAAAGAAATAACGAATACATTTCGCGAAATATTTCATGCTGGGAATATAACGCGATATAAATAATTAAAAAAACATGTAAATATCATTCCATTTTGAATCATTTAATACTGGGAGACACTCCATAGATCCAGAATTACAAGTAAATAATAAACATCCGGTGAAATAATTCCGTTTCTATATATAAGTAAATAAGGAATACATTTCGCGAAATATTGCATTCTGGGAATATAACGCGATATAAATAATTAAAAAAACATGTAAATATCATTCCATTTTGAATCATTTAATACTGGGTGACACTCCATAGATCCAGAATTACAAGTAAATAATAAACATCCGGTGAAATAATTCCGTTTCTATATATAAGTACATAAGGAATACATTTTGCGAAATATTTCATGCTGAGAATATAACGCGATATAAAAAATTAAAAAACATGTAAATATCATTCCATTTCAAATCTTTTAATAATCAGTAAGACTCCATAGATCTAGAATTACCAGTATATAATAAATATCCGACGAAATTATTCTGTTTCGATATATAAAGAAATAAGGAATACATTTCGCGAAGTATTTCATGCTGGGAATATAACGCGATATAAATAATTTAAAAACATGTAAATATCATTCCATTTCAAATCTTTTAATAATCAGTAAGACTCCATAGATCTAGAATTACCAGTATATAATAAATATCCGACGAAATTATTCTGTTTCGATATATAAAGAAATAAGGAATACATTTCGCGAAGTATTTCATGCTGGGAATATAACGCGATATAAATAATTTAAAAAACATGTAAATATCATTCCATTTCGAATCATTTAATACTCAGTGAGACTCCATAGATCTAGAATTACCAGTATATAATAAATATCCGACGAAATTATTCTGTTTCGATAAATAAAGAAATAAGGAATACATTTCGCGAAATAATTCATTCTCGGAATATAACGCGATATAAATGATTAAGAAAACATGTAAATATCATTCCATTTAGAATCATTTAATACTGAGTGACACTCCATAGATGCAGAATCACAAGTAAATAATAAACATCCGATGAAATAATTACGTTTCGATAAATAAAGAAATAAAGAATACATTTCGCGAAATATTGCATTTTGGGAATATAACGCGATATAAATAATTAAAAAAACATGTAAATATCATTCCATTTAGAATCATTTAATACTGGGAGACGCTCCATAGATACAGAATTACAAGTAAATAATAAACATCCTCTAAAATAATTCCGTTTCGCTAAATAAAGAAAAAGGGAATACATTTCGCGAAATATTTCATGCTGGGAATATAACGCGAAATAAATAATTAAAAAAATATGTAAATATCATTCCATTTCGAACCATTGAATACTCAGTGAGACTACATAGATCAAGAAATACAAGTAAATAAAAAATATCCGGTGAAATAATTCCGTTTCTATATATAAGTAAATAAGGAATACATTTCGCGAAATATTTCATTCTGGGAATATAACGCGATATAAATAATTAAAAAAACATGTAAATATCATTCCATTTTGAATCATTTAATACTGGGAGACACTCCATAGATACAGAATTACAAGTAAATAATAAACATCCTCTAAAATAATTCCGTTTCGCTAAATAAAGAAAAAGGGAATACATTTCGCGAAATATTTCATGCTGGGAATATAACGCGATATAAATAATTAAAAAAACATGTAAATATCATTCCATTTCGAATCATTGAATACTCAGTGAGACTCCATAGATCAAGAATTACAAGTAAATAAAAATATCCGGTGAAATAATTCCGTTTCGATATATAAGTAAATAAGGAATACATTTCGCGAAATATTTCATACTGAGAATATAACGCGATATAAAAAATTAAAAAACATGTAAATATCATTCCATTTCAAATCTTTTAATAATCAGTAAGACTCCATAGATCTAGAATTACCAGTATATAATAAATATCCGACGAAATTATTCTGTTTCGATATATAAAGAAATAAGGAATACATTTCGCGAAGTATTTCATGCTGGGAATATAACGCGATATAAATAATTTAAAAAACATGTAAATATCATTCCATTTCGAATCATTTAATACTCAGTGAGACTCCATAGATCTAGAATTACCAGTATATAATAAATATCCGACGAAATTATTCTGTTTCGATAAATAAAGAAATAAGGAATACATTTCGCGAAATAATTCATTCTCGGAATATAACGCGATATAAATGATTAAGAAAACATGTAAATATCATTCCATTTAGAATCATTTAATACTGAGTGACACTCCATAGATGCAGAATCACAAGTAAATAATAAACATCCGATGAAATAATTACGTTTCGATAAATAAAGAAATAAAGAATACATTTCGCGAAATATTGCATTTTGGGAATATAACGCGATATAAATAATTTAAAAAATATGTAAATATCATTCCATTTCGAATCATTGAATACTCAGTGAGACTCCATAGATCAAGAATTACAAGTAAATAGAAAATATCCGGTGAAATAATTCCGTTTCTATATATAAGTAAATAAGGAATACATTTTGCGAAATATTTCATGCTGAGAATATAACGCGATATAAAAAATTAAAAAACATGTAAATATCATTCCATTTCGAATCTTTTAATAATCAGTAAGACTCCATAGATCTAGAATTACCATTATATAATAAATATCCGACGAAATTATTCTGTTTCGATAAATAAAGAAATAAGGAATACATTTCGCGAAATATTTCATGCTGGGAATATAACGCGATATAAATAATTAAAAAAACATGTAAATATCATTCCATTTCGAATCGTTTAATACTGCGTGACACTCCATAGATCCAGAATCACAAGTAAATAAAAAACATTCGATGAAATAATTCCGTTTCGATAAATAAAGAAATAAGGAATACATTTCGCCAACTGTTTCACCCTGGGAATATAAAGTGAAATAAATAATTAATAAACATGTAATTATCTTTCCATTTCGAATCAATGAATACTCAGAGAGACTCCATATATCGAGAATTACAAGTAAATAATAAATATCCGACGAAATTATTCTGTTTCGATAAATAAAGAAATAACGAATACATTTCGCGAAATATTTCATGCTGGTAATATAACGCGATATAAATAATTAAAAAAAC
Source organism: Mimumesa dahlbomi (assembly GCA_917499265.3). NCBI lineage: Eukaryota > Metazoa > Arthropoda > Insecta > Hymenoptera > Crabronidae > Mimumesa > Mimumesa dahlbomi. The sequence goes on from OU824127.1 coordinate 8,740,642, forward strand.
ATGTAAATATCATTCCATTTTGAATCATTTAATACTGGGAGACACTCCATAGATCCAGAATTACAAGTAAATAATAAACATCCGGTGAAATAATTCCGTTTCTATATATAAGTAAATAAGGAATACATTTCGCGAAATATTGCATTCTGGGAATATAACGCGATATAAATAATTAAAAAAACATGTAAATATCATTCCATTTTGAATCATTTAATACTGGGAGACACTCCATAGATCCAGAATTACAAGTAAATAATAAACATCCGGTGAAATAATTCCGTTTCTATATATAAGTACATAAGGAATACATTTTGCGAAATATTTCATGCTGAGAATATAACGCGATATAAAAAATTAAAAAACATGTAAATATCATTCCATTTCAAATCTTTTAATAATCAGTAAGACTCCATAGATCTAGAATTACCAGTATATAATAAATATCCGACGAAATTATTCTGTTTCGATATATAAAGAAATAAGGAATACATTTCGCGAAGTATTTCATGCTGGGAATATAACGCGATATAAATAATTTAAAAAACATGTAAATATCATTCCATTTCGAATCATTTAATACTCAGTGAGACTCCATAGATCTAGAATTACCAGTATATAATAAATATCCGACGAAATTATTCTGTTTCGATAAATAAAGAAATAAGGAATACATTTCGCGAAATAATTCATTCTCGGAATATAACGCGATATAAATGATTAAGAAAACATGTAAATATCATTCCATTTAGAATCATTTAATACTGAGTGACACTCCATAGATGCAGAATCACAAGTAAATAATAAACATCCGATGAAATAATTACGTTTCGATAAATAAAGAAATAAAGAATACATTTCGCGAAATATTGCATTTTGGGAATATAACGCGATATAAATAATTAAAAAAACATGTAAATATCATTCCATTTAGAATCATTTAATACTGGGAGACGCTCCATAGATACAGAATTACAAGTAAATAATAAACATCCTCTAAAATAATTCCGTTTCGCTAAATAAAGAAAAAGGGAATACATTTCGCGAAATATTTCATGCTGGGAATATAACGCGAAATAAATAATTAAAAAAATATGTAAATATCATTCCATTTCGAACCATTGAATACTCAGTGAGACTACATAGATCAAGAAATACAAGTAAATAAAAAATATCCGGTGAAATAATTCCGTTTCTATATATAAGTAAATAAGGAATACATTTCGCGAAATATTTCATTCTGGGAATATAACGCGATATAAATAATTAAAAAAACATGTAAATATCATTCCATTTTGAATCATTTAATACTGGGAGACACTCCATAGATACAGAATTACAAGTAAATAATAAACATCCTCTAAAATAATTCCGTTTCGCTAAATAAAGAAAAAGGGAATACATTTCGCGAAATATTTCATGCTGGGAATATAACGCGATATAAATAATTTAAAAAACATGTAAATATCATTCCATTTCGAATCATTGAATACTCAGTGAGACTCCATAGATCAAGAATTACAAGTAAATAAAAATATCCGGTGAAATAATTCCGTTTCGATATATAAGTAAATAAGGAATACATTTCGCGAAATATTTCATACTGAGAATATAACGCGATATAAAAAATTAAAAAACATGTAAATATCATTCCATTTCAAATCTTTTAATAATCAGTAAGACTCCATAGATCTAGAATTACCAGTATATAATAAATATCCGACGAAATTATTCTGTTTCGATATATAAAGAAATAAGGAATACATTTCGCGAAGTATTTCATGCTGGGAATATAACGCGATATAAATAATTTAAAAAACATGTAAATATCATTCCATTTCGAATCATTTAATACTCAGTGAGACTCCATAGATCTAGAATTACCAGTATATAATAAATATCCGACGAAATTATTCTGTTTCGATAAATAAAGAAATAAGGAATACATTTCGCGAAATAATTCATTCTCGGAATATAACGCGATATAAATGATTAAGAAAACATGTAAATATCATTCCATTTAGAATCATTTAATACTGAGTGACACTCCATAGATGCAGAATCACAAGTAAATAATAAACATCCGATGAAATAATTACGTTTCGATAAATAAAGAAATAAAGAATACATTTCGCGAAATATTGCATTTTGGGAATATAACGCGATATAAATAATTAAAAAAACATGTAAATATCATTCCATTTCGAATCATTGAATACTCAGTGAGACTCCATAGATCAAGAATTACAAGTAAATAGAAAATATCCGGTGAAATAATTCCGTTTCTATATATAAGTAAATAAGGAATACATTTTGCGAAATATTTCATGCTGAGAATATAACGCGATATAAAAAATTAAAAAACATGTAAATATCATTCCATTTCGAATCTTTTAATAATCAGTAAGACTCCATAGATCTAGAATTACCATTATATAATAAATATCCGACGAAATTATTCTGTTTCGATAAATAAAGAAATAAGGAATACATTTCGCGAAATATTTCATGCTGGGAATATAACGCGATATAAATAATTAAAAAAACATGTAAATATCATTCCATTTCGAATCGTTTAATACTGCGTGACACTCCATAGATCCATAATCACAAGTAAATAAAAAACATTCGATGAAATAATTCCGTTTCGATAAATAAAGAAATAAGGAATACATTTCGCGAAATATTTCATGCTGGGAATATAACGCGATATAAATAATTAAAAAAACATGTAAATATCATTCCATTTTGAATCATTTAATACTGGGAGGCACTCCATAGATCCAGAATTACAAGTAAATAATAAACATCCGGTGAAATAATTCCGTTTCTATATATAAGTAAATAAGGAATACATTTCGCGAAATATTTCATGCTGGGAATATAACGCGATATAAATAATTAAAAAAACATGTAAATATCATTCCATTTCGAATCATTGAATACTCAGTGAGACTCCATAGATCAAGAATTACAAGTAAATAAAAATATCCTGTGAAATAATTCCGTTTCGATATATAAGTAAATAAGGAATACATTTCGCGAAATATTTCATGCTGAGAATATAACGCGATATAAAAAATTAAAAAAAATGTAAATATCATTCCATTTCGAATCATTTAATACTGGGAGACACTCCATAGATACAGAATTACATGTAAATAATAAACATCCTCTAAAATAATTCCGTTTCGCTAAATAAAGAAATAAGGAATACATTTCGCGAAATATTTCATGCTGGGAATATAACGCGATATAAATAATTTAAAAAATATGTAAATATCATTCCATTTCGAATCATTGAATACTCAGTGAGACTCCATAGATCAAGAATTACAAGTAAATAGAAAATATCCGGTGAAATAATTCCGTTTCTATATATAAGTAAATAAGGAATACATTTCGCGAAATATTGCATTCTGGGAATATAACGCGATATAAATAATTAAAAAAACATGTAAATATCATTCCATTTTGAATCATTTAATACTGGGAGACCCTCCATAGATCCAGAATTATAAGTAAATAATAAACATCCGATGAAATAATTCCGTTTCGATATATAAGTAAATAAGGAATACATTTCGCGAAATATTTCATGCTGAGAATATAACGCGATATAAATAATTAAAAAGACATGTAAATATCATTCCATTTCGAATCATTGAATACTCAGTGAGACTCCATAGATCAAGAATTACAAGTAAATAAAAATATCCGGTGAAATAATTCCGTTTCGATAAATAAAGAAATAAGGAATACATTTCGCGAAATAATTCATTCTCGGAATATAACGCGATATAAGTGATTAAAAAAACATGTAAATGTCATTCCATTTAGAATCATTTAATACTGAGTGACACTCCATAGATCCAGAATCACAAGTAAATAAAAAACATCCGATGAAATTATTCTGTTTCGATAAATAAAGAAATAAGGAATACATTTCGCGAAATAATTCATTCTCGGAATATAACGCGATATAAGTGATTAAAAAAACATGTAAATATCATTCCATTTTGAATCATTTAATACTGGGAGACACTCCATAGATCCAGAATTACAAGTAAATAATAAACACCCGGTGAAATAATTCCGTTTCTATATATAAGTACATAAGGAATACATTTTGCGAAATATTTCATGCTGAGAATATAACGCGATATAAAAAATTAAAAAACATGTAAATATCATTCCATTTCAAATCTTTTAATAATCAGTAAGACCCCATAGATCTAGAATTACCAGTATATAATAAATATCCGACGAAATCATTCTGTTCCGATATACAAAGAAATAAGGAATACATTTCGCGAAATACTTCATGCTGGGAATATAACGCGATATAAATAATTAAAAAAACATGTAAATATCATTCCATTTCGAATCATTGAATACTCAGTGAGACTCCATAGATCAAGAATTACAAGTAAATAAAAATATCCGGTGAAATAATTCCGTTTCGATATATAAGTAAATAAGGAATACATTTCGCGAAATATTTCATGCTGAGAATATAACGCGATATAAAAAATTTAAAAAAATGTAAATATCATTCCATTTCGAATCATTTAATACTGGGAGACACTCCATAGATACAGAATTACAAGTAAATAATAAACATCCTCTAAAATAATTCCGTTTCGCTAAATAAAGAAATAAGGAATACATTTCGCGAAATATTTCATGCTGGGAATATAACGCGATATAAATAATTTAAAAAATATGTAAATATCATTCCATTTCGAATCATTGAATACGCAGTGAAACTCCATAGATCAAGAATTACAAGTGAATAGAAAATATCCGGTGAAATAATTCTGTTTCTATATATAAGTAAATAAGGAATACATTTTGCGAAATATTTCATGCTGAGAATATAACGCGATATAAAAAATTAAAATACATGTAAATATCATTCCATTTCGAATCTTTTAATAATCAGTAAGACTCCATAGATCTAGAATAACCATTATATAATAAATATCCGACGAAATTATTCTGTTTCGATAAATAAAGAAATAAGGAATACATTTCGCGAAATATTTCATGCTGGGAATATAACGCGATATAAATAATTAAAAAAACATGTAAATATCATTCCATTTCGAATCGTTTAATACTGCGTGACACTCCATAGATATTGAATTACAAGTAAATAATAAATATCCGATGAAATAATTTCGTTTCGATAAATAAAGAAATAACGAATACATTTCGCCAACTGTTTCACCCTGGGAATATAAAGTGAAATAAATAATTAAAAAACATGTAATTATCTTTCCATTTCGAATCAATGAATACTCAGTGAGACTCCATAGATCAAGAATTACAAGTAAATAGAAAATATCCGGTGAAATAATTCCGTTTCTATATATAAGTAAATAAGGAATACATTTCGCGAAATATTGCATTCTGGGAATATAACGCGATATAAATAATTAAAAAAACATGTAAATATCATTCCATTTTGAATCATTTAATACTGGGAGACACTCCATAGATCCAGAATTATAAGTAAATAATAAACATCCGATGAAATAATTCCGTTTCGATATATAAGTAAATAAGGAATACATTTCGCGAAATATTTCATGCTGAGAATATAACGCGATATAAATAATTAAAAAGACATGTAAATATCATTCCATTTCGAATCATTGAATACTCAGTGAGACTCCATAGATCAAGAATTACAAGTAAATAAAAATATCCGGTGAAATAATTCCGTTTCTATATATAAGTAAATAAGGAATACATTTCGCGAAATAATTCATTCTCGGAATATAACGCGATATAAGTGATTAAAAAAACATGTAAATGTCATTCCATTTAGAATCATTTAATACTGAGTGACACTCCATAGATCTTGAATTACAAGTAAATAATAAACATCCGATAAAATAATGCCGCTTCCATAAATAAAGAAATAAGGAATACATTTCGCGAAACATTTCATGCTGGGAATATAACGCGATATAAATAATTAAAAAAACATGTAAATATCATTCCCTTTCGAATCTCTTAATAATCAGTAAGACTCCATAGATCCAGAATCACAAGTAAATAAAAAACATCCGATGAAATTATTCTGTTTCGATAAATAAAGAAATAAGGAATACATTTCGCGAAATATTTCATGCTGGGAATATAACGCGATATAAATAATTAAAAAAACATGTAAATATCATTCCATTTCGAATCGTTTAATACTGCGTGACACTCCATAGATCCAGAATCACAAGTAAATAAAAAACATTCGATGAAATAATTCCGTTTCGATAAATAAAGAAATAAGGAATACATTTCGCGAAATATTTCATGCTGGGAATATAGCGCGATATAAATAATTAAAAAAACATGTAAATATCATTCCATTTTGAATCATTTAATACTGGGAGGCACTCCATAGATCCAGAATTACAAGTAAATAATAAGCATCCGGTGAAATAATTCCGTTTCTATATATAAGTACATAAGGAATACATTTCGCGAAATATTTCATGCTGGGAATATAACGCGATATAAATAATTTAAAAAATATGTAAATATCATTCCATTTCGAATCATTGAATACTCAGTGAGACTCCATAGATCAAGAATTACAAGTAAATAGAAAATATCCGGTGAAATAATTCCGTTTCTATATATAAGTAAATAAGGAATACATTTCGCGAAATATTGCATTCTGGGAATATAACGCGATATAAATAATTAAAAAGCAATGTAAATATCATTCCATTTCGAATCATTGAATACTCAGTGAGACTCCATAGATCAAGAATTACAAGTAAATAGAAAATATCCGGTGAAATAATTCCGTTTCTATATATAAGTAAATAAGGAATACATTTCGCGAAATATTTCATGCTGGGAATATAACGCGATATAAATAATTAAAAAAAATGTAAATATCATTCCATTTCGAATCATTGAATTCTCAGTGAGACTCCATAGATCAAGAATTACAAGTAAATAGAAAATATCCGGTGAAATAATTCCGTTTCTATATATAAGTAAATAAGGAATACATTTTGCGAAATATTTCATGCTGAGAATATAACGCGATATAAAAAATTAAAAAACATGTAAATATCATTCCATTTCGAATCTTTTAATAATCAGTAAGACTCCATAGATCTAGAATTACCATTATATAATAAATATCCGACGAAATTATTCTGTTTCGATAAATAAAGAAATAAGGAATACATTTCGCGAAATATTTCATGCTGGGAATATAACGCGATATAAATAATTAAAAAAACATGTAAATATCATTCCATTTCGAATCGTTTAATACTGCGTGACACTCCATAGATCCAGAATCACAAGTAAATAAAAAACATTCGATGAAATAATTCCGTTTCGATAAATAAAGAAATAAGGAATACATTTCGCGAAATATTTAATGCTGGGAATATAGCGCGATATAAATAATTAAAAAAACATGTAAATATCATTCCATTTTGAATCATTTAATACTGGGAGGCACTCCATAGATCCAGAATTACAAGTAAATAATAAACATCCGGTGAAATAATTCCGTTTCTATATATAAGTACATAAGGAATACATTTCGCGAAATATTTCATGCTGGGAATATAACGCGATATAAATAATTAAAAAAACATGTAAATATCATTCCATTTCGAATCATTGAATACTCAGTGAGACTCCATAGATCAAGTATTACAAGTAAATAAAAATATCCGGTGAAATAATTCCGTTTCGATATATAAGTAAATAAGGAATACATTTCGCGAAATATTTCATGCTGAGAATATAACGCGATATAAAAAATTAAAAAACATGTAAATATCATTCCATTTCGAATCTTTTAATAATCAGTAAGACTCCATAGATCTAGAATTACCATTATATAATAAATATCCGACGAAATTATTCTGTTTCGATAAATAAAGAAATAAGGAATACATTTCGCGAAATATTTCATGCTGGGAATATAACGCGATATAAATAATTAAAAAGACATGTAAATATCATTCCATTTCGAATCATTTAATACTGAGTGACACTCCATAGATCTTGAATTACAAGTAAATAATAAACATCCGATGAAATAATTACGTTTCGATAAATAAAGAAATAAGGAATACATTTCGCGAAATATTTCATGCTGGGAATATAACGCGATATAAATAATTAAAAAACATGTAAATATCATTCCATTTTGAATCATTTAATACTGGGAGACACTCCATAGATCCAAAATTACAAGTAAATAATAAACATCCGGTGAAATAATTCCGTTTCTATATATAAGTAAATAAGGAATACATTTCGCGAAATATTGCATTCTGGGAATATAACGCGACATAAATAATTAAAAAAACATGTAAATATCATTCGATTTTGAATCATTTAATACTGGGAGACACTCCATAGATCCAGAATTACAAGTAAATAATAAACATCCGGTGAAATAATTCCATTTCTATATATAAGTACATAAGGAATACATTTTGCGAAATATTTCATGCTGAGAATATAACGCGATATAAAAAATTAAAAAACATGTAAATATCATTCCATTTCAAATCTTTTAATAATCAGTAAGACCCCATAGATCTAGAATTACCAGTATATAATAAATATCCGACGAAATTATTCTGTTTCGATATATAAAGAAATAAGGAATACATTTCGCGAAGTATTTCATGCTGGGAATATAACGCGATATAAATAATTTAAAAAACATGTAAATATCATTCCATTTCGAATCATTTAATACTCAGTGAGACTCCATAGATCTAGAATTACCAGTATATAATAAATATCCGACGAAATTATTCTGTTTCGATAAATAAAGAAATAAGGAATACATTTCGCGAAATAATTCATTCTCGGAATATAACGCGATATAAATGATTAAGAAAACATGTAAATATCATTCCATTTAGAATCATTTAATACTGAGTGACACTCCATAGATCCAGAATCACAAGTAAATAATAAACATCCGATGAAATAATTACGTTTCGATAAATAAAGAAATAAAGAATACATTTCGCGAAATATTGCATTTTGGGAATATAACGCGATATAAATAATTAAAAAAACATGTAAATATCATTCCATTTAGAATCGTTTAATACTGCGTGACACTCCATAGATATTGAATTACAAGTAAATAATAAATATCCGATGAAATAATTTCGTTTCGATAAATAAAGAAATAACGAATACATTTCGCCAACTGTTTCACCCTGGGAATATAAAGTGAAATAAATAATTAATAAACATGTAATTATCTTTCCATTTCGAATCAATGAATACTCAGAGAGACTCCATATATCGAGAATTACAAGTAAATAATAAATATCCGACGAAATTATTCTGTTTCGATAAATAAAGAAATAACGAATACATTTCGCGAAATATTTCATGCTGGTAATATAACGCGATATAAATAATTAAAAAAACATGTAAATATCATTCCATTTTGAATCATTTAATACTGGGAGACACTCCATAGATCCAGAATTACAAGTAAATAATAAACATCCGGTGAAATAATTCCGTTTCTATATATAAGTAAATAAGGAATACATTTCGCGAAATATTGCATTCTGGGAATATAACGCGATATAAATAATTAAAAAAACATGTAAATATCATTCCATTTTGAATCATTTAATACTGGGAGACACTCCATAGATCCAGAATTACAAGTAAATAATAAACATCCGGTGAAATAATTCCGTTTCTATATATAAGTACATAAGGAATACATTTTGCGAAATATTTCATGCTGAGAATATAACGCGATATAAAAAATTAAAAAACATGTAAATATCATTCCATTTCAAATCTTTTAATAATCAGTAAGACTCCATAGATCTAGAATTACCAGTATATAATAAATATCCGACGAAATTATTCTGTTTCGATATATAAAGAAATAAGGAATACATTTCGCGAAGTATTTCATGCTGGGAATATAACGCGATATAAATAATTTAAAAACATGTAAATATCATTCCATTTCAAATCTTTTAATAATCAGTAAGACTCCATAGATCTAGAATTACCAGTATATAATAAATATCCGACGAAATTATTCTGTTTCGATATATAAAGAAATAAGGAATACATTTCGCGAAGTATTTCATGCTGGGAATATAACGCGATATAAATAATTTAAAAAACATGTAAATATCATTCCATTTCGAATCATTTAATACTCAGTGAGACTCCATAGATCTAGAATTACCAGTATATAATAAATATCCGACGAAATTATTCTGTTTCGATAAATAAAGAAATAAGGAATACATTTCGCGAAATAATTCATTCTCGGAATATAACGCGATATAAATGATTAAGAAAACATGTAAATATCATTCCATTTAGAATCATTTAATACTGGGAGACGCTCCATAGATACAGAATTACAAGTAAATAATAAACATCCTCTAAAATAATTCCGTTTCGCTAAATAAAGAAAAAGGGAATACATTTCGCGAAATATTTCATGCTGGGAATATAACGCGAAATAAATAATTAAAAAAATATGTAAATATCATTCCATTTCGAACCATTGAATACTCAGTGAGACTACATAGATCAAGAAATACAAGTAAATAAAAAATATCCGGTGAAATAATTCCGTTTCTATATATAAGTAAATAAGGAATACATTTCGCGAAATATTGCATTCTGGGAATATAACGCGACATAAATAATTAAAAAAACATGTAAATATCATTCGATTTTGAATCATTTAATACTGGGAGACACTCCATAGATCCAGAATTACAAGTAAATAATAAACATCCGGTGAAATAATTCCATTTCTATATATAAGTACATAAGGAATACATTTTGCGAAATATTTCATGCTGAGAATATAACGCGATATAAAAAATTAAAAAACATGTAAATATCATTCCATTTCAAATCTTTTAATAATCAGTAAGACCCCATAGATCTAGAATTACCAGTATATAATAAATATCCGACGAAATTATTCTGTTTCGATATATAAAGAAATAAGGAATACATTTCGCGAAGTATTTCATGCTGGGAATATAACGCGATATAAATAATTTAAAAAACATGTAAATATCATTCCATTTCGAATCATTTAATACTCAGTGAGACTCCATAGATCTAGAATTACCAGTATATAATAAATATCCGACGAAATTATTCTGTTTCGATAAATAAAGAAATAAGGAATACATTTCGCGAAATAATTCATTCTCGGAATATAACGCGATATAAATGATTAAGAAAACATGTAAATATCATTCCATTTAGAATCATTTAATACTGAGTGACACTCCATAGATCCAGAATCACAAGTAAATAATAAACATCCGATGAAATAATTACGTTTCGATAAATAAAGAAATAAAGAATACATTTCGCGAAATATTGCATTTTGGGAATATAACGCGATATAAATAATTAAAAAAACATGTAAATATCATTCCATTTAGAATCGTTTAATACTGCGTGACACTCCATAGATATTGAATTACAAGTAAATAATAAATATCCGATGAAATAATTTCGTTTCGATAAATAAAGAAATAACGAATACATTTCGCCAACTGTTTCACCCTGGGAATATAAAGTGAAATAAATAATTAATAAACATGTAATTATCTTTCCATTTCGAATCAATGAATACTCAGAGAGACTCCATATATCGAGAATTACAAGTAAATAATAAATATCCGACGAAATTATTCTGTTTCGATAAATAAAGAAATAACGAATACATTTCGCGAAATATTTCATGCTGGGAATATAACGCGATATAAATAATTAAAAAAACATGTAAATATCATTCCATTTTGAATCATTTAATACTGGGAGACACTCCATAGATCCAGAATTACAAGTAAATAATAAACATCCGGTGAAATAATTCCGTTTCTATATATAAGTAAATAAGGAATACATTTCGCGAAATATTGCATTCTGGGAATATAACGCGATATAAATAATTAAAAAAACATGTAAATATCATTCCATTTTGAATCATTTAATACTGGGAGACACTCCATAGATCCAGAATTACAAGTAAATAATAAACATCCGGTGAAATAATTCCGTTTCTATATATAAGTACATAAGGAATACATTTTGCGAAATATTTCATGCTGAGAATATAACGCGATATAAAAAATTAAAAAACATGTAAATATCATTCCATTTCAAATCTTTTAATAATCAGTAAGACTCCATAGATCTAGAATTACCAGTATATAATAAATATCCGACGAAATTATTCTGTTTCGATATATAAAGAAATAAGGAATACATTTCGCGAAGTATTTCATGCTGGGAATATAACGCGATATAAATAATTTAAAAACATGTAAATATCATTCCATTTCAAATCTTTTAATAATCAGTAAGACTCCATAGATCTAGAATTACCAGTATATAATAAATATCCGACGAAATTATTCTGTTTCGATATATAAAGAAATAAGGAATACATTTCGCGAAGTATTTCATGCTGGGAATATAACGCGATATAAATAATTTAAAAAACATGTAAATATCATTCCATTTCGAATCATTTAATACTCAGTGAGACTCCATAGATCTGGAATTACCAGTATATAATAAATATCCGACGAAATTATTCTGTTTCGATAAATAAAGAAATAAGGAATACATTTCGCGAAATAATTCATTCTCGGAATATAACGCGATATAAATGATTAAGAAAACATGTAAATATCATTCCATTTAGAATCATTTAATACTGAGTGACACTCCATAGATGCAGAATCACAAGTAAATAATAAACATCCGATGAAATAATTACGTTTCGATAAATAAAGAAATAAAGAATACATTTCGCGAAATATTGCATTTTGGGAATATAACGCGATATAAATAATTAAAAAAACATGTAAATATCATTCCATTTAGAATCATTTAATACTGGGAGACGCTCCATAGATACAGAATTACAAGTAAATAATAAACATCCTCTAAAATAATTCCGTTTCGCTAAATAAAGAAAAAGGGAATACATTTCGCGAAATATTTCATGCTGGGAATATAACGCGAAATAAATAATTAAAAAAATATGTAAATATCATTCCATTTCGAACCATTGAATACTCAGTGAGACTACATAGATCAAGAAATACAAGTAAATAAAAAATATCCGGTGAAATAATTCCGTTTCTATATATAAGTAAATAAGGAATACATTTCGCGAAATATTGCATTCTGGGAATATAACGCGATATAAATAATTAAAAAAACATGTAAATATCATTCCATTTTGAATCATTTAATACTGGGAGACACTCCATAGATACAGAATTACAAGTAAATAATAAACATCCTCTAAAATAATTCCGTTTCGCTAAATAAAGAAAAAGGGAATACATTTCGCGAAATATTTCATGCTGAGAATATAACGCGATATAAATAATTAAAAAAACATGTAAATATCATTCCATTTCGAATCATTGAATACTCAGTGAGACTCCATAGATCAAGAATTACAAGTAAATAAAAATATCCGGTGAAATAATTCCGTTTCGATATATAAGTAAATAAGGAATACATTTCGCGAAATATTTCATACTGAGAATATAACGCGATATAAAAAATTAAAAAACATGTAAATATCATTCCATTTCAAATCTTTTAATAATCAGTAAGACTCCATAGATCTAGAATTACCAGTATATAATAAATATCCGACGAAATTATTCTGTTTCGATATATAAAGAAATAAGGAATACATTTCGCGAAGTATTTCATGCTGGGAATATAACGCGATATAAATAATTTAAAAAACATGTAAATATCATTCCATTTCGAATCATTTAATACTCAGTGAGACTCCATAGATCTAGAATTACCAGTATATAATAAATATCCGACGAAATTATTCTGTTTCGATAAATAAAGAAATAAGGAATACATTTCGCGAAATAATTCATTCTCGGAATATAACGCGATATAAATGATTAAGAAAACATGTAAATATCATTCCATTTAGAATCATTTAATACTGAGTGACACTCCATAGATGCAGAATCACAAGTAAATAATAAACATCCGATGAAATAATTACGTTTCGATAAATAAAGAAATAAAGAATACATTTCGCGAAATATTGCATTTTGGGAATATAACGCGATATAAATAATTTAAAAAATATGTAAATATCATTCCATTTCGAATCATTGAATACTCAGTGAGACTCCATAGATCAAGAATTACAAGTAAATAGAAAATATCCGGTGAAATAATTCCGTTTCTATATATAAGTAAATAAGGAATACATTTTGCGAAATATTTCATGCTGAGAATATAACGCGATATAAAAAATTAAAAAACATGTAAATATCATTCCATTTCGAATCTTTTAATAATCAGTAAGACTCCATAGATCTAGAATTACCATTATATAATAAATATCCGACGAAATTATTCTGTTTCGATAAATAAAGAAATAAGGAATACATTTCGCGAAATATTTCATGCTGGGAATATAACGCGATATAAATAATTAAAAAAACATGTAAATATCATTCCATTTCGAATCGTTTAATACTGCGTGACACTCCATAGATCCAGAATCACAAGTAAATAAAAAACATTCGATGAAATAATTCCGTTTCGATAAATAAAGAAATAAGGAATACATTTCGCGAAATATTTCATGCTGGGAATATAGCGCGATATAAATAATTAAAAAAACATGTAAATATCATTCCATTTTGAATCATTTAATACTGGGAGGCACTCCATAGATCCAGAATTACAAGTAAATAATAAACATCCGGTGAAATAATTCCGTTTCTATATATAAGTACATAAGGAATACATTTCGCGAAATATTTCATGCTGGGAATATAACGCGATATAAATAATTAAAAAAACATGTAAATATCATTCCATTTCGAATCATTGAATACTCAGTGAGACTCCATAGATCAAGAATTACAAGTAAATAAAAATATCCTGTGAAATAATTCCGTTTCGATATATAAGTAAATAAGGAATACATTTCGCGAAATATTTCATGCTGAGAATATAACGCGATATAAAAAATTAAAAAAAATGTAAATATCATTCCATTTCGAATCATTTAATACTGGGAGACACTCCATAGATACAGAATTACATGTAAATAATAAACATCCTCTAAAATAATTCCGTTTCGCTAAATAAAGAAATAAGGAATACATTTCGCGAAATATTTCATGCTGGGAATATAACGCGATATAAATAATTTAAAAAATATGTAAATATCATTCCATTTCGAATCATTGAATACTCAGTGAGACTCCATAGATCAAGAATTACAAGTAAATAGAAAATATCCGGTGAAATAATTCCGTTTCTATATATAAGTAAATAAGGAATACATTTCGCGAAATATTGCATTCTGGGAATATAACGCGATATAAATAATTAAAAAAACATGTAAATATCATTCCATTTTGAATCATTTAATACTGGGAGACCCTCCATAGATCCAGAATTATAAGTAAATAATAAACATCCGATGAAATAATTCCGTTTCGATATATAAGTAAATAAGGAATACATTTCGCGAAATATTTCATGCTGAGAATATAACGCGATATAAATAATTAAAAAGACATGTAAATATCATTCCATTTCGAATCATTGAATACTCAGTGAGACTCCATAGATCAAGAATTACAAGTAAATAAAAATATCCGGTGAAATAATTCCGTTTCGATAAATAAAGAAATAAGCAATACATTTCGCGAAATAATTCATTCTCGGAATATAACGCGATATAAGTGATTAAAAAAACATGTAAATGTCATTCCATTTAGAATCATTTAATACTGAGTGACACTCCATAGATCCAGAATCACAAGTAAATAAAAAACATCCGATGAAATTATTCTGTTTCGATAAATAAAGAAATAAGGAATACATTTCGCGAAATAATTCATTCTCGGAATATAACGCGATATAAGTGATTAAAAAAACATGTAAATATCATTCCATTTTGAATCATTTAATACTGGGAGACACTCCATAGATCCAGAATTACAAGTAAATAATAAACACCCGGTGAAATAATTCCGTTTCTATATATAAGTACATAAGGAATACATTTTGCGAAATATTTCATGCTGAGAATATAACGCGATATAAAAAATTAAAAAACATGTAAATATCATTCCATTTCAAATCTTTTAATAATCAGTAAGACCCCATAGATCTAGAATTACCAGTATATAATAAATATCCGACGAAATCATTCTGTTCCGATATACAAAGAAATAAGGAATACATTTCGCGAAATACTTCATGCTGGGAATATAACGCGATATAAATAATTAAAAAAACATGTAAATATCATTCCATTTCGAATCATTGAATACTCAGTGAGACTCCATAGATCAAGAATTACAAGTAAATAAAAATATCCGGTGAAATAATTCCGTTTCGATATATAAGTAAATAAGGAATACATTTCGCGAAATATTTCATGCTGAGAATATAACGCGATATAAAAAATTTAAAAAAATGTAAATATCATTCCATTTCGAATCATTTAATACTGGGAGACACTCCATAGATACAGAATTACAAGTAAATAATAAACATCCTCTAAAATAATTCCGTTTCGCTAAATAAAGAAATAAGGAATACATTTCGCGAAATATTTCATGCTGGGAATATAACGCGATATAAATAATTTAAAAAATATGTAAATATCATTCCATTTCGAATCATTGAATACGCAGTGAAACTCCATAGATCAAGAATTACAAGTGAATAGAAAATATCCGGTGAAATAATTCTGTTTCTATATATAAGTAAATAAGGAATACATTTTGCGAAATATTTCATGCTGAGAATATAACGCGATATAAAAAATTAAAATACATGTAAATATCATTCCATTTCGAATCTTTTAATAATCAGTAAGACTCCATAGATCTAGAATAACCATTATATAATAAATATCCGACGAAATTATTCTGTTTCGATAAATAAAGAAATAAGGAATACATTTCGCGAAATATTTCATGCTGGGAATATAACGCGATATAAATAATTAAAAAAACATGTAAATATCATTCCATTTCGAATCGTTTAATACTGCGTGACACTCCATAGATATTGAATTACAAGTAAATAATAAATATCCGATGAAATAATTTCGTTTCGATAAATAAAGAAATAACGAATACATTTCGCCAACTGTTTCACCCTGGGAATATAAAGTGAAATAAATAATTAAAAAACATGTAATTATCTTTCCATTTCGAATCAATGAATACTCAGTGAGACTCCATAGATCAAGAATTACAAGTAAATAGAAAATATCCGGTGAAATAATTCCGTTTCTATATATAAGTAAATAAGGAATACATTTCGCGAAATATTGCATTCTGGGAATATAACGCGATATAAATAATTAAAAAAACATGTAAATATCATTCCATTTTGAATCATTTAATACTGGGAGACACTCCATAGATCCAGAATTATAAGTAAATAATAAACATCCGATGAAATAATTCCGTTTCGATATATAAGTAAATAAGGAATACATTTCGCGAAATATTTCATGCTGAGAATATAACGCGATATAAATAATTAAAAAGACATGTAAATATCATTCCATTTCGAATCATTGAATACTCAGTGAGACTCCATAGATCAAGAATTACAAGTAAATAAAAATATCCGGTGAAATAATTCCGTTTCTATATATAAGTAAATAAGGAATACATTTCGCGAAATAATTCATTCTCGGAATATAACGCGATATAAGTGATTAAAAAAACATGTAAATGTCATTCCATTTAGAATCATTTAATACTGAGTGACACTCCATAGATCTTGAATTACAAGTAAATAATAAACATCCGATAAAATAATGCCGCTTCCATAAATAAAGAAATAAGGAATACATTTCGCGAAACATTTCATGCTGGGAATATAACGCGATATAAATAATTAAAAAAACATGTAAATATCATTCCCTTTCGAATCTCTTAATAATCAGTAAGACTCCATAGATCCAGAATCACAAGTAAATAAAAAACATCCGATGAAATTATTCTGTTTCGATAAATAAAGAAATAAGGAATACATTTCGCGAAATATTTCATGCTGGGAATATAACGCGATATAAATAATTAAAAAAACATGTAAATATCATTCCATTTCGAATCGTTTAATACTGCGTGACACTCCATAGATCCAGAATCACAAGTAAATAAAAAACATTCGATGAAATAATTCCGTTTCGATAAATAAAGAAATAAGGAATACATTTCGCGAAATATTTCATGCTGGGAATATAGCGCGATATAAATAATTAAAAAAACATGTAAATATCATTCCATTTTGAATCATTTAATACTGGGAGGCACTCCATAGATCCAGAATTACAAGTAAATAATAAGCATCCGGTGAAATAATTCCGTTTCTATATATAAGTACATAAGGAATACATTTCGCGAAATATTTCATGCTGGGAATATAACGCGATATAAATAATTTAAAAAATATGTAAATATCATTCCATTTCGAATCATTGAATACTCAGTGAGACTCCATAGATCAAGAATTACAAGTAAATAGAAAATATCCGGTGAAATAATTCCGTTTCTATATATAAGTAAATAAGGAATACATTTCGCGAAATATTGCATTCTGGGAATATAACGCGATATAAATAATTAAAAAGCAATGTAAATATCATTCCATTTCGAATCATTGAATACTCAGTGAGACTCCATAGATCAAGAATTACAAGTAAATAGAAAATATCCGGTGAAATAATTCCGTTTCTATATATAAGTAAATAAGGAATACATTTCGCGAAATATTTCATGCTGGGAATATAACGCGATATAAATAATTAAAAAAAATGTAAATATCATTCCATTTCGAATCATTGAATACTCAGTGAGACTCCATAGATCAAGAATTACAAGTAAATAGAAAATATCCGGTGAAATAATTCCGTTTCTATATATAAGTAAATAAGGAATACATTTTGCGAAATATTTCATGCTGAGAATATAACGCGATATAAAAAATTAAAAAACATGTAAATATCATTCCATTTCGAATCTTTTAATAATCAGTAAGACTCCATAGATCTAGAATTACCATTATATAATAAATATCCGACGAAATTATTCTGTTTCGATAAATAAAGAAATAAGGAATACATTTCGCGAAATATTTCATGCTGGGAATATAACGCGATATAAATAATTAAAAAAACATGTAAATATCATTCCATTTCGAATCGTTTAATACTGCGTGACACTCCATAGATCCAGAATCACAAGTAAATAAAAAACATTCGATGAAATAATTCCGTTTCGATAAATAACGAAATAAGGAATACATTTCGCGAAATATTTCATGCTGGGAATATAGCGCGATATAAATAATTAAAAAAACATGTAAATATCATTCCATTTTGAATCATTTAATACTGGGAGGCACTCCATAGATCCAGAATTACAAGTAAATAATAAACATCCGGTGAAATAATTCCGTTTCTATATATAATTAAATAAGGAATACATTTCGCGAAATATTTCATGCTGGGAATATAACGCGATATAAATAATTAAAAAAACATGTAAATATCATTCCATTTCGAATCATTGAATACTCAGTGAGACTCCATAGATCAAGTATTACAAGTAAATAAAAATATCCGGTGAAATAATTCCGTTTCGATATATAAGTAAATAAGGAATACATTTCGCGAAATATTTCATGCTGAGAATATAACGCGATATAAAAAATTAAAAAACATGTAAATATCATTCCATTTCGAATCTTTTAATAATCAGTAAGACTCCATAGATCTAGAATTACCATTATATAATAAATATCCGACGAAATTATTCTGTTTCGATAAATAAAGAAATAAGGAATACATTTCGCGAAATATTTCATGCTGGGAATATAACGCGATATAAATAATTAAAAAGACATGTAAATATCATTCCATTTCGAATCATTTAATACTGAGTGACACTCCATAGATCTTGAATTACAAGTAAATAATAAACATCCGATGAAATAATTACGTTTCGATAAATAAAGAAATAAGGAATACATTTCGCGAAATATTTCATGCAGGGAATATAGCGCGATATAAATAATTAAAAAACATGTAAATATCATTCCATTTTGAATCATTTAATACTGGGAGACACTCCATAGATCCAAAATTACAAGTAAATAATAAACATCCGGTGAAATAATTCCGTTTCTATATATAAGTAAATAAGGAATACATTTCGCGAAATATTGCATTCTGGGAATATAACGCGACATAAATAATTAAAAAAACATGTAAATATCATTCGATTTTGAATCATTTAATACTGGGAGACACTCCATAGATCCAGAATTACAAGTAAATAATAAACATCCGGTGAAATAATTCCATTTCTATATATAAGTACATAAGGAATACATTTTGCGAAATATTTCATGCTGAGAATATAACGCGATATAAAAAATTAAAAAACATGTAAATATCATTCCATTTCAAATCTTTTAATAATCAGTAAGACCCCATAGATCTAGAATTACCAGTATATAATAAATATCCGACGAAATTATTCTGTTTCGATACATAAAGAAATAAGGAATACATTTCGCGAAGTATTTCATGCTGGGAATATAACGCGATATAAATAATTTAAAAAACATGTAAATATCATTCCATTTCGAATCATTTAATACTCAGTGAGACTCCATAGATCTAGAATTACCAGTATATAATAAATATCCGACGAAATTATTCTGTTTCGATAAATAAAGAAATAAGGAATACATTTCGCGAAATAATTCATTCTCGGAATATAACGCGATATAAATGATTAAGAAAACATGTAAATATCATTCCATTTAGAATCATTTAATACTGAGTGACACTCCATAGATCCAGAATCACAAGTAAATAATAAACATCCGATGAAATAATTACGTTTCGATAAATAAAGAAATAAAGAATACATTTCGCGAAATATTGCATTTTGGGAATATAACGCGATATAAATAATTAAAAAAACATGTAAATATCATTCCATTTAGAATCGTTTAATACTGCGTGACACTCCATAGATATTGAATTACAAGTAAATAATAAATATCCGATGAAATAATTTCGTTTCGATAAATAAAGAAATAACGAATACATTTCGCCAACTGTTTCACCCTGGGAATATAAAGTGAAATAAATAATTAATAAACATGTAATTATCTTTCCATTTCGAATCAATGAATACTCAGAGAGACTCCATATATCGAGAATTACAAGTAAATAATAAATATCCGACGAAATTATTCTGTTTCGATAAATAAAGAAATAACGAATACATTTCGCGAAATATTTCATGCTGGTAATATAACGCGATATAAATAATTAAAAAAACATGTAAATATCATTCCATTTTGAATCATTTAATACTGGGAGGCACTCCATAGATCCAGAATTACAAGTAAATAATAAACATCCGGTGAAATAATTCCGTTTCTATATATAAGTAAATAAGGAATACATTTCGCGAAATATTGCATTCTGGGAATATAACGCGATATAAATAATTAAAAAAACATGTAAATATCATTCCATTTTGAATCATTTAATACTGGGAGACACTCCATAGATCCAGAATTACAAGTAAATAATAAACATCCGGTGAAATAATTCCGTTTCTATATATAAGTACATAAGGAATACATTTTGCGAAATATTTCATGCTGAGAATATAACGCGATATAAAAAATTAAAAAACATGTAAATATCATTCCATTTCAAATCTTTTAATAATCAGTAAGACTCCATAGATCTAGAATTACCAGTATATAATAAATATCCGACGAAATTATTCTGTTTCGATAAATAAAGAAATAAGGAATACATTTCGCGAAGTATTTCATGCTGGGAATATAACGCGATATAAATAATTTAAAAACATGTAAATATCATTCCATTTCAAATCTTTTAATAATCAGTAAGACTCCATAGATCTAGAATTACCAGTATATAATAAATATCCGACGAAATTATTCTGTTTCGATATATAAAGAAATAAGGAATACATTTCGCGAAGTATTTCATGCTGGGAATATAACGCGATATAAATAATTTAAAAAACATGTAAATATCATTCCATTTCGAATCATTTAATACTCAGTGAGACTCCATAGATCTAGAATTACCAGTATATAATAAATATCCGACGAAATTATTCTGTTTCGATAAATAAAGAAATAAGGAATACATTTCGCGAAATAATTCATTCTCGGAATATAACGCGATATAAATGATTAAGAAAACATGTAAATATCATTCCATTTAGAATCATTTAATACTGAGTGACACTCCATAGATGCAGAATCACAAGTAAATAATAAACATCCGATGAAATAATTACGTTTCGATAAATAAAGAAATAAAGAATACATTTCGCGAAATATTGCATTTTGGGAATATAACGCGATATAAATAATTAAAAAAACATGTAAATATCATTCCATTTAGAATCATTTAATACTGGGAGACGCTCCATAGATACAGAATTACAAGTAAATAATAAACATCCTCTAAAATAATTCCGTTTCGCTAAATAAAGAAAAAGGGAATACATTTCGCGAAATATTTCATGCTGGGAATATAACGCGAAATAAATAATTAAAGAAATATGTAAATATCATTCCATTTCGAACCATTGAATACTCAGTGAGACTACATAGATCAAGAAATACAAGTAAATAAAAAATATCCGGTGAAATAATTCCGTTTCTATATATAAGTAAATAAGGAATACATTTCGCGAAATATTGCATTCTGGGAATATAACGCGATATAAATAATTAAAAAAACATGTAAATATCATTCCATTTTGAATCATTTAATACTGGGAGACACTCCATAGATCTAGAATTACCAGTATATAATAAATATCCGACGAAATTATTCTGTTTCGATAAATAAAGAAATAAGGAATACATTTCGCGAAGTATTTCATGCTGGGAATATAACGCGATATAAATAATTTATAAAACATGTAAATATCATTCCATTTCGAATCATTGAATACTCATTGAGACTCCATAGATCAAGAATTACAAGTAAATAAAAATATCCGGTGAAATAATTCCGCTTCGATATATAAGTAAATAAGAACTACATTTCGCGAAATATCTCATGCTGAGAATATAACGCGATATAAAAAATTAAAAAAAATGTAAATATCATTCCATTTCGAATCATTGAATACTCAGTGAGACTCCATAGATCAAGAATTACAAGTAAATAGAAAATATCCGGTGAAATAATTCCGTTTCTATATATAAGTAAATAAGGAATACATTTCGCGAAATATTGCATTCTGGGAATATAACGCGATATAAATAATTAAAAAGACATGTAAATATCATTCCATTTCGAATCATTTAATACTGAGTGACACTCCATAGATGCAGAATCACAAGTAAATAATAAACATCCGATGAAATAATTACGTTTCGATAAATAAAGAAATAAAGAATACATTTCGCGAAATATTGCATTTTGGGAATATAACGCGATATAAATAATTAAAAAAACATGTAAATATCATTCCATTTAGAATCATTTAATACTGGGAGACGCTCCATAGATACAGAATTACAAGTAAATAATAAACATCCTCTAAAATAATTCCGTTTCGCTAAATAAAGAAAAAGGGAATACATTTCGCGAAATATTTCATGCTGGGAATATAACGCGAAATAAATAATTAAAAAAATATGTAAATATCATTCCATTTCGAACCATTGAATACTCAGTGAGACTACATAGATCAAGAAATACAAGTAAATAAAAAATATCCGGTGAAATAATTCCGTTTCTATATATAAGTAAATAAGGAATACATTTCGCGAAATATTGCATTCTGGGAATATAACGCGATATAAATAATTAAAAAAACATGTAAATATCATTCCATTTTGAATCATTTAATACTGGGAGACACTCCATAGATCTAGAATTACCAGTATATAATAAATATCCGACGAAATTATTCTGTTTCGATAAATAAAGAAATAAGGAATACATTTCGCGAAGTATTTCATGCTGGGAATATAACGCGATATAAATAATTTATAAAACATGTAAATATCATTCCATTTCGAATCATTGAATACTCATTGAGACTCCATAGATCAAGAATTACAAGTAAATAAAAATATCCGGTGAAATAATTCCGCTTCGATATATAAGTAAATAAGAACTACATTTCGCGAAATATCTCATGCTGAGAATATAACGCGATATAAAAAATTAAAAAAAATGTAAATATCATTCCATTTCGAATCATTGAATACTCAGTGAGACTCCATAGATCAAGAATTACAAGTAAATAGAAAATATCCGGTGAAATAATTCCGTTTCTATATATAAGTAAATAAGGAATACATTTCGCGAAATATTGCATTCTGGGAATATAACGCGATATAAATAATTAAAAAGACATGTAAATATCATTCCATTTCGAATCATTTAATACTGAGTGACACTCCATAGATCTTGAATTACAAGTAAATAATAAACATCCTCTAAAATAATTCCGTTTCGCTAAATAAAGAAATAAGGAATACATTTCGCGAAATATTTCATGCTGGGAATATAACGCGATATAAATAATTAAAAAAAATGTAAATATCATTCCATTTCGAATCATTGAATACTCAGTGATACTCCATAGATCAAGAATTACAAGTAAGTAGAAAATATCCGGTGAAATAATTCCGTTTCTATATATAAGTAAATAAGGAATACATTTTGCGAAATATTTCATGCTGAGAATATAACGCGATATAAAAAATTAAAAAACATGTAAATATCATTCCATTTCGAATCTTTTAATAATCAGTAAGACTCCATAGATCTAGAATTACCATTATATAATAAATATCCGACGAAATTATTCTGTTTCGATAAATAAAGAAATAAGGAATACATTTCGCGAAATATTTCATGCTGGGAATATAACGCGATATAAATAATTAAAAAAACATGTAAATATCATTCCATTTCGAATCGTTTAATACTGCGTGACACTCCATAGATCCAGAATCACAAGTAAATAAAAAACATTCGATGAAATAATTCCGTTTCGATAAATAAAGAAATAAGGAATACATTTCGCGAAATATTTCATGCTGGGAATATAGCGCGATATAAATAATTAAAAAAACATGTAAATATCATTCCATTTTGAATCATTTAATACTGCGAGGCACTCCATAGATCCAGAATTACAAGTAAATAATAAACATCCGGTGAAATAATTCCGTTTCTATATATAAGTACATAAGGAATACATTTCGCGAAATATTTCATGCTGGGAATATAACGCGATATAAATAATTAAAAAAACATGTAAATGTCATTCCATTTCGAATCATTGAATACTCAGTGAGACTCCATAGATCAAGAATTACAAGTAAATAAAAATATCCGGTGAAATAATTCCGTTTCGATATATAAGTAAATAAGGAATACATTTCGCGAAATATTTCATGCTGAGAATATAACGCGATATAAAAAATTAAAAAAAATGTAAATATCATTCCATTTCGAATCATTTAATACTGGGAGACACTCCATAGATACAGAATTACAAGTAAATAATAAACATCCTCTAAAATAATTCCGTTTCGCTAAATAAAGAAATAAGGAATACATTTCGCGAAATATTTCATGCTGGGAATATAACGCGATATAAATAATTTAAAAAATATGTAAATATCATTCCATTTCGAATCATTGAATACGCAGTGAAACTCCATAGATCAAGAATTACAAGTAAATAGAAAATATCCGGTGAAATAATTCTGTTTCTATATATAAGTAAATAAGGAATACATTTTGCGAAATATTTCATGCTGAGAATATAACGCGATATAAAAAATTAAAATACATGTAAATATCATTCCATTTCGAATCTTTTAATAATCAGTAAGACTCCATAGATCTAGAATTACCATTATATAATAAATATCCGACGAAATTATTCTGTTTCGATAAATAAAGAAATCAGGAATACATTTCGCGAAATATTTCATGCTGGGAATATAACGCGAAATAAATAATTAAAAAAACATGTAAATATCATTCCATTTCGAATCGTTTAATACTGCGTGACACTCCATAGATATTGAATTACAAGTAAATAATAAATATCCGATGAAATAATTTCGTTTCGATAAATAAAGAAATAACGAATACATTTCGCCAACTGTTTCACCCTGGGAATATAAAGTGAAATAAATAATTAAAAAACATGTAATTATCTTTCCATTTCGAATCAATGAATACTCAGTGAGACTCCATAGATCAAGAATTACAAGTAAATAGAAAATATAAGGTGAAATAATTCCGTTTCTATATATAAGTAAATAAGGAATACATTTCGCGAAATATTGCATTCTGGGAATATAACGCGATATAAATAATTAAAAAAACATGTAAATATCATTCCATTTTGAATCATTTAATACTGGGAGACACTCCATAGATCCAGAATTATAAGTAAATAATAAACATCCGATGAAATAATTCCGTTTCGATATATAAGTAAATAAGGAATACATTTCGCGAAATATTTCATGCTGGGAATATAACGCGATATAAATAATTAAAAAAACATGTAAATGTCATTCCATTTCGAATCATTGAATACTCAGTGAGACTCCATAGATCAAGAATTACAAGTAAATAAAAATATCCGGTGAAATAATTCCGTTTCGATATATAAGTAAATAAGGAATACATTTCGCGAAATATTTCATGCTGAGAATATAACGCGATATAAAAAATTAAAAAAAATGTAAATATCATTCCATTTCGAATCATTTAATACTGGGAGACGCTCCATAGATACAGAATTACAAGTAAATAATAAACATCCTCTAAAATAATTCCGTTTCGCTAAATAAAGAAAAAGGGAATACATTTCGCGAAATATTTCATGCTGGGAATATAACGCGAAATAAATAATTTAAAAAATATGTAAATATCATTCCATTTCGAACCATTGAATACTCAGTGAGACTACATAGATCAAGAAATACAAGTAAATAAAAAATATCCGGTGAAATAATTCCGTTTCTATATATAAGTAAATAAGGAATACATTTCGCGAAATATTGCATTCTGGGAATATAACGCGATATAAATAATTAAAAAAACATGTAAATATCATTCCATTTTGAATCATTTAATACTGGGAGACACTCCATAGATCTAGAATTACCAGTATATAATAAATATCCGACGAAATTATTCTGTTTCGATAAATAAAGAAATAAGGAATACATTTCGCGAAGTATTTCATGCTGGGAATATAACGCGATATAAATAATTTATAAAACATGTAAATATCATTCCATTTCGAATCATTGAATACTCATTGAGACTCCATAGATCAAGAATTACAAGTAAATAAAAATATCCGGTGAAATAATTCCGCTTCGATATATAAGTAAATAAGAACTACATTTCGCGAAATATCTCATGCTGAGAATATAACGCGATATAAAAAATTAAAAAAAATGTAAATATCATTCCATTTCGAATCATTGAATACTCAGTGAGACTCCATAGATCAAGAATTACAAGTAAATAGAAAATATCCGGTGAAATAATTCCGTTTCTATATATAAGTAAATAAGGAATACATTTCGCGAAATATTGCATTCTGGGAATATAACGCGATATAAATAATTAAAAAGACATGTAAATATCATTCCATTTCGAATCATTTAATACTGAGTGACACTCCATAGATCTTGAATTACAAGTAAATAATAAACATCCTCTAAAATAATTCCGTTTCGCTAAATAAAGAAATAAGGAATACATTTCGCGAAATATTTCATGCTGGGAATATAACGCGATATAAATAATTAAAAAAAATGTAAATATCATTCCATTTCGAATCATTGAATACTCAGTGATACTCCATAGATCAAGAATTACAAGTAAGTAGAAAATATCCGGTGAAATAATTCCGTTTCTATATATAAGTAAATAAGGAATACATTTTGCGAAATATTTCATGCTGAGAATATAACGCGATATAAAAAATTAAAAAACATGTAAATATCATTCCATTTCGAATCTTTTAATAATCAGTAAGACTCCATAGATCTAGAATTACCATTATATAATAAATATCCGACGAAATTATTCTGTTTCGATAAATAAAGAAATAAGGAATACATTTCGCGAAATATTTCATGCTGGGAATATAACGCGATATAAATAATTAAAAAAACATGTAAATATCATTCCATTTCGAATCGTTTAATACTGCGTGACACTCCATAGATCCAGAATCACAAGTAAATAAAAAACATTCGATGAAATAATTCCGTTTCGATAAATAAAGAAATAAGGAATACATTTCGCGAAATATTTCATGCTGGGAATATAGCGCGATATAAATAATTAAAAAAACATGTAAATATCATTCCATTTTGAATCATTTAATACTGCGAGGCACTCCATAGATCCAGAATTACAAGTAAATAATAAACATCCGGTGAAATAATTCCGTTTCGATATATAAGTAAATGAGGAATACATATCGCGAAATATTTCATGCTGAGAATATAACGCGATATAACAAATTTAAAAAAATGTAAATATCATTCCATTTCGAATCATTTAATACTGGGAGACACTCCATAGATACAGAATTACAAGTAAATAATAAACATCCTCTAAAATAATTCCGTTTCGATAAATAAAGAAATAATGAATAAATTTCGCGAAATATTTCAAGCTGGGAATATAACAAGATATAAATAATTTAAAAAATATGTAAATATCATTCCATTTCGAATCATTGAATACTCAATGAGACTCCATAGATCAAGAATTACAAGTAAATAAAAATATCCGGTGAAATAATTCCGTTTCGATAAATAAAGAAATAAGGAATACATTTCGCGAAATATTTCATGCTGGGAATATAACGCGATATAAAAAATTAAAAAAAATGTAAATATCATTCCATTTCGAATCATTTAATACTGGGAGACACTCCATAGATACAGAATTACAAGTAAATAATAAACATCCTCTAAAATAATTCCGTTTCGCTAAATAAAGAAATAAGGAATACATTTCGCGAAATATTTCATGCTGGGAATATAACGCGATATAAATAATTTAAAAAATATGTAAATATCATTCCATTTCGAATCATTGAATACGCAGTGAAACTCCATAGATCAAGAATTACAAGTAAATAGAAAATATCCGGTGAAATAATTCTGTTTCTATATATAAGTAAATAAGGAATACATTTTGCGAAATATTTCATGCTGAGAATATAACGCGATATAAAAAATTAAAATACATGTAAATATCATTCCATTTCGAATCTTTTAATAATCAGTAAGACTCCATAGATCTAGAATTACCATTATATAATAAATATCCGACGAAATTATTCTGTTTCGATAAATAAAGAAATCAGGAATACATTTCGCGAAATATTTCATGCTGGGAATATAACGCGAAATAAATAATTAAAAAAACATGTAAATATCATTCCATTTCGAATCGTTTAATACTGCGTGACACTCCATAGATATTGAATTACAAGTAAATAATAAATATCCGATGAAATAATTTCGTTTCGATAAATAAAGAAATAACGAATACATTTCGCCAACTGTTTCACCCTGGGAATATAAAGTGAAATAAATAATTAAAAAACATGTAATTATCTTTCCATTTCGAATCAATGAATACTCAGTGAGACTCCATAGATCAAGAATTACAAGTAAATAGAAAATATCCGGTGAAATAATTCCGTTTCTATATATAAGTAAATAAGGAATACATTTCGCGAAATATTGCATTCTGGGAATATAACGCGATATAAATAATTAAAAAAACATGTAAATATCATTCCATTTTGAATCATTTAATACTGGGAGACACTCCATAGATCCAGAATTATAAGTAAATAATAAACATCCGATGAAATAATTCCGTTTCGATATATAAGTAAATAAGGAATACATTTCGCGAAATATTTCATGCTGAGAATATAACGCGATATAAATAATTAAAAAGACATGTAAATATCATTCCATTTCGAATCATTGAATACTCAGTGAGACTCCATAGATCAAGAATTACAAGTAAATAAAAATATCCGGTGAAATAATTCCGTTTCGATATATAAGTAAATAAGGAATACATTTCGCGAAATATTTCATGCTGAGAATATAACACGATATAAAAAATTAAAAAAAATGTAAATATCATTCCATTTCGAATCATTTAATACTGGGAGACACTCCATAGATACAGAATTACAAGTAAATAATAAACATCCTCTAAAATAATTCCGTTTCGCTAAATAAAGAAATAAGGAATACATTTCGCGAAATATTTCATGCTGGGAATATAACGCGATATAAATAATTTAAAAAATATGTAAATATCATTCCATTTCGAATCATTGAATACTCAGTGAGACTCCATAGATCAAGAATTACAAGTAAATAATAAATATCCGATGAAATAATTTCGTTTCGATAAATAAAGAAATAACGAATACATTTCGCCAACTGTTTCACCCTGGGAATATAAAGTGAAATAAATAATTAAAAAACATGTAATTATCTTTCCATTTCGAATCAATGAATACTCAGTGAGACTCCATAGATCAAGAATTACAAGTAAATAGAAAATATCCGGTGAAATAATTCCGTTTCTATATATAAGTAAATAAGGAATACATTTCGCGAAATATTGCATTCTGGGAATATAACGCGATATAAATAATTAAAAAAACATGTAAATATCATTCCATTTTGAATCATTTAATACTGGGAGACACTCCATAGATCCAGAATTATAAGTAAATAATAAACATCCGATGAAATAATTCCGTTTCGATATATAAGTAAATAAGGAATACATTTCGCGAAATATTTCATGCTGAGAATATAACGCGATATAAATAATTAAAAAGACATGTAAATATCATTCCATTTCGAATCATTTAATACTCAGTGAGACTCCATAGATCAAGAATTACAAGTAAATAAAAATATCCGGTGAAATAATTCCGTTTCGATAAATAAGTAAATAAGGAATACATTTCGCGAAATATTTCATGCTGAGAATATAACACGATATAAAAAATTAAAAAAAATGTAAATATCATTCCATTTCGAATCATTTAATACTGGGAGACACTCCATAGATACAGAATTACAAGTAAATAATAAACATCCTCTAAAATAATTCCGTTTCGCTAAATAAAGAAATAAGGAATACATTTCGCGAAATATTTCATGCTGGGAATATAACGCGATATAAATAATTTAAAAAATATGTAAATATCATTCCATTTCGAATCATTGAATACTCAGTGAGACTCCATAGATCAAGAATTACAAGTAAATAGAAAATATCCGGTGAAATAATTCCGTTTCTATATATAAGTAAATAAGGAATACATTTCGCGAAATATTGCATTCTGGGAATATAACGCGATATAAATAATTAAAAAGCAATGTAAATATCATTCCATTTCGAATCATTTAATACTGAGTGACACTCCATAGATCTAGAATTACCATTATATAATAAATATCCGACGAAATTATTCTGTTTCGATAAATAAAGAAATAAGGAATACATTTCGCAAAATAATTCATTCTCGGAATATAACGCGAAATAAGTGATTAAAAAAACATGTAAATGTCATTCCATTTAGAATCATTTAATACTGAGTGACACTCCATAGATCCAGAATCACAAGTAAATAAAAAACATCCGATGAAATTATTCTGTTTCGATAAATAAAGAAATAAGGAATACATTTCGCGAAATATTTCATGCTGGGAATATAACGCGATATAAATAATTAAAAAAACATGTAAATATCATTCCATTTCGAATCGTTTAATACTGCGTGACACTCCATAGATCCAGAATCACAAGTAAATAAAAAACATTCGATGAAATAATTCCGTTTCGATAAATAAAGAAATAAGGAATACATTTCGCGAAATATTTCATGCTGGGAATATAGCGCGATATAAATAATTAAAAAAACATGTAAATATCATTCCATTTTGAATCATTTAATACTGGGAGGCACTCCATAGATCCAGAATTACAAGTAAATAATAAACATCCGGTGAAATAATTCCGTTTCTATATATAATGAAATAAGGAATACATTTCGCGAAATATTTCATGCTGGGAATATAACGCGATATAAATAATTAAAAAAACATGTAAATATCATTCCATTTCGAATCATTGAATACTCAGTGAGACTCCATAGATCAAGTATTACAAGTAAATAAAAATATCCGGTGAAATAATTCCGTTTCGATATATAAGTAAATAAGGAATACATTTCGCGAAATATTTCATGCTGAGAATATAACGCGATATAAAAAATTAAAAAACATGTAAATATCATTCCATTTCGAATCTTTTAATAATCAGTAAGACTCCATAGATCTAGAATTACCATTATATAATAAATATCCGACGAAATTATTCTGTTTCGATATATAAAGAAATAAGGAATACATTTCGCGAAATATTTCATGCTGGGAATATAACGCGATATAAATAATTAAAAAGACATGTAAATATCATTCCATTTCGAATCATTTAATACTGAGTGACACTCCATAGATCTTGAATTACAAGTAAATAATAAACATCCGATGAAATAATTACGTTTCGATAAATAAAGAAATAAGGAATACATTTCGCGAAATATTTCATGCTGGGAATATAGCGCGATATAAATAATTAAAAAACATGTAAATATCATTCCATTTTGAATCATTTAATACTGGGAGACACTCCATAGATCCAGAATTACAAGTAAATAATAAACATCCGGTGAAATAATTCCGTTTCTATATATAAGTAAATAAGGAATACATTTCGCGAAATATTGCATTCTGGGAATATAACGCGATATAAATAATTAAAAAAACATGTAAATATCATTCGATTTTGAATCATTTAATACTGGGAGACACTCCATAGATCCAGAATTACAAGTAAATAATAAACATCCGGTGAAATAATTCCATTTCTATATATAAGTACATAAGGAATACATTTTGCGAAATATTTCATGCTGAGAATATAACGCGATATAAAAAATTAAAAAACATGTAAATATCATTCCATTTCAAATCTTTTAATAATCAGTAAGACCCCATAGATCTAGAATTACCAGTATATAATAAATATCCGACGAAATTATTCTGTTTCGATATATAAAGAAATAAGGAATACATTTCGCGAAGTATTTCATGCTGGGAATATAACGCGATATAAATAATTTAAAAAACATGTAAATATCATTCCATTTCGAATCATTTAATACTCAGTGAGACTCCATAGATCTAGAATTACCAGTATATAATAAATATCCGACGAAATTATTCTGTTTCGATAAATAAAGAAATAAGGAATACATTTCGCGAAATAATTCATTCTCGGAATATAACGCGATATAAATGATTAAGAAAACATGTAAATATCATTCCATTTAGAATCATTTAATACTGAGTGACACTCCATAGATCCAGAATCACAAGTAAATAATAAACATCCGATGAAATAATTACGTTTCGATAAATAAAGAAATAAAGAATACATTTCGCGAAATATTGCATTTTGGGAATATAACGCGATATAAATAATTAAAAAAACATGTAAATATCATTCCATTTAGAATCGTTTAATACTGCGTGACACTCCATAGATATTGAATTACAAGTAAATAATAAATATCCGATGAAATAATTTCGTTTCGATAAATAAAGAAATAACGAATACATTTCGCCAACTGTTTCACCCTGGGAATATAAAGTGAAATAAATAATTAATAAACATGTAATTATCTTTCCATTTCGAATCAATGAATACTCAGAGAGACTCCATATATCGAGAATTACAAGTAAATAATAAATATCCGACGAAATTATTCTGTTTCGATAAATAAAGAAATAACGAATACATTTCGCGAAATATTTCATGCTGGTAATATAACGCGATATAAATAATTAAAAAAACATGTAAATATCATTCCATTTTGAATCATTTAATACTGGGAGACACTCCATAGATCCAGAATTACAAGTAAATAATAAACATCCGGTGAAATAATTCCGTTTCTATATATAAGTAAATAAGGAATACATTTCGCGAAATATTGCATTCTGGGAATATAACGCGATATAAATAATTAAAAAAACATGTAAATATCATTCCATTTTGAATCATTTAATACTGTGAGACACTCCATAGATCCAGAATTACAAGTAAATAATAAACATCCGGTGAAATAATTCCGTTTCTATATATAAGTACATAAGGAATACATTTTGCGAAATATTTCATGCTGAGAATATAACGCGATATAAAAAATTAAAAAACATGTAAATATCATTCCATTTCAAATCTTTTAATAATCAGTAAGACTCCATAGATCTAGAATTACCAGTATATAATAAATATCCGACGAAATTATTCTGTTTCGATATATAAAGAAATAAGGAATACATTTCGCGAAGTATTTCATGCTGGGAATATAACGCGATATAAATAATTTAAAAACATGTAAATATCATTCCATTTCAAATCTTTTAATAATCAGTAAGACTCCATAGATCTAGAATTACCAGTATATAATAAATATCCGACGAAATTATTCTGTTTCGATATATAAAGAAATAAGGAATACATTTCGCGAAGTATTTCATGCTGGGAATATAACGCGATATAAATAATTTAAAAAACATGTAAATATCATTCCATTTCGAATCATTTAATACTCAGTGAGACTCCATAGATCTAGAATTACCAGTATATAATAAATATCCGACGAAATTATTCTGTTTCGATAAATAAAGAAATAAGGAATACATTTCGCGAAATAATTCATTCTCGGAATATAACGCGATATAAATGATTAAGAAAACATGTAAATATCATTCCATTTAGAATCATTTAATACTGAGTGACACTCCATAGATGCAGAATCACAAGTAAATAATAAACATCCGATGAAATAATTACGTTTCGATAAATAAAGAAATAAAGAATACATTTCGCGAAATATTGCATTTTGGGAATATAACGCGATATAAATAATTAAAAAAACATGTAAATATCATTCCATTTAGAATCATTTAATACTGGGAGACGCTCCATAGATACAGAATTACAAGTAAATAATAAACATCCTCTAAAATAATTCCGTTTCGCTAAATAAAGAAAAAGGGAATACATTTCGCGAAATATTTCATGCTGGGAATATAACGCGAAATAAATAATTAAAAAAATATGTAAATATCATTCCATTTCGAACCATTGAATTCTCAGTGAGACTACATAGATCAAGAAATACAAGTAAATAAAAAATATCCGGTGAAATAATTCCGTTTCTATATATAAGTAAATAAGGAATACATTTCGCGAAATATTGCATTCTGGGAATATAACGCGATATAAATAATTAA
Source organism: Mimumesa dahlbomi (assembly GCA_917499265.3). Classification (NCBI taxonomy): domain Eukaryota; kingdom Metazoa; phylum Arthropoda; class Insecta; order Hymenoptera; family Crabronidae; genus Mimumesa; species Mimumesa dahlbomi. The sequence goes on from OU824127.1 coordinate 8,776,228, forward strand.
AAAAACATGTAAATATCATTCCATTTTGAATCATTTAATACTGGGAGACACTCCATAGATCTAGAATTACCAGTATATAATAAATATCCGACGAAATTATTCTGTTTCGATAAATAAAGAAATAAGGAATACATTTCGCGAAGTATTTCATGCTGGGAATATAACGCGATATAAATAATTTATAAAACATGTAAATATCATTCCATTTCGAATCATTGAATACTCATTGAGACTCCATAGATCAAGAATTACAAGTAAATAAAAATATCCGGTGAAATAATTCCGCTTCGATATATAAGTAAATAAGGAATACATTTCGCGAAATATTTCATGCTGAGAATATAACGCGATATAAAAAATTAAAAAAAATGTAAATATCATTCCATTTCGAATCATTGAATACTCAGTGAGACTCCATAGATCAAGAATTACAAGTAAATAAAAATATCCGGTGAAATAATTCCGTTTCTATATATAAGTAAATAAGGAATACATTTCGCGAAATATTGCATTCTGGGAATATAACGCGATATAAATAATTAAAAAGACATGTAAATATCATTCCATTTCGAATCATTTAATACTGAGTGACACTCCATAGATCTTGAATTACAAGTAAATAATAAACATCCTCTAAAATAATTCCGTTTCGCTAAATAAAGAAATAAGGAATACATTTCGCGAAATATTTCATGCTGGGAATATAACGCGATATAAATAATTAAAAAAAATGTAAATATCATTCCATTTCGAATCATTGAATACTCAGTGATACTCCATAGATCAAGAATTACAAGTAAGTAGAAAATATCCGGTGAAATAATTCCGTTTCTATATATAAGTAAATAAGGAATACATTTTGCGAAATATTTCATGCTGAGAATATAACGCGATATAAAAAATTAAAAAACATGTAAATATCATTCCATTTCGAATCTTTTAATAATCAGTAAGACTCCATAGATCTAGAATTACCATTATATAATAAATATCCGACGAAATTATTCTGTTTCGATAAATAAAGAAATAAGGAATACATTTCGCGAAATATTTCATGCTGGGAATATAACGCGATATAAATAATTAAAAAAACATGTAAATATCATTCCATTTCGAATCGTTTAATACTGCGTGACACTCCATAGATCCAGAATCACAAGTAAATAAAAAACATTCGATGAAATAATTCCGTTTCGATAAATAAAGAAATAAGGAATACATTTCGCGAAATATTTCATGCTGGGAATATAGCGCGATATAAATAATTAAAAAAACATGTAAATATCATTCCATTTTGAATCATTTAATACTGGGAGGCACTCCATAGATCCAGAATTACAAGTAAATAATAAACATCCTCTAAAATAATTCCGTTTCGCTAAATAAAGAAAAAGGGAATACATTTCGCGAAATATTTCATGCTGGGAATATAACGCGAAATAAATAATTAAAAAAATATGTAAATATCATTCCATTTCGAACCATTGAATACTCAGTGAGACTACATAGATCAAGAAATACAAGTAAATAAAAAATATCCGGTGAAATAATTCCGTTTCTATATATAAGTAAATAAGGAATACATTTTGCGAAATATTTCATGCTGAGAATATAACGCGATATAAAAAATTAAAAAACATGTAAATATCATTCCATTTCATATCTTTTAATAATCAGTAAGACCCCATAGATCTAGAATTACCAGTATACAATAAATATCCGACGAAATTATTCTGTTTCGATATATAAAGAAATAAGGAATACATTTCGCGAAATATTTCATGCTGGGAATATAACGCGATATAAATAATTTAAAAAATATGTAAATATCATTCCATTTCGAATCATTGAATACGCAGTGAAACTCCATAGATCAAGAATTACAAGTAAATAGAAAATATCCGGTGAAATAATTCCGTTTCTATATATAAGTAAATAAGGAATACATTTCGCGAAATATTGCATTCTGGGAATATAACGCGATATAAATAATTAAAAAGCAATGTAAATATCATTCCATTTCGAATCATTTAATACTGAGTGACACTCCATAGATCTAGAATTACCATTATATAATAAATATCCGACGAAATTATTCTGTTTCGATAAATAAAGAAATAAGGAATACATTTCGCGAAATAATTCATTCTCGGAATATAACGCGATATAAGTGATTAAAAAAACATGTAAATGTCATTCCATTTAGAATCATTTAATACTGAGTGACACTCCATAGATCCAGAATCACAAGTAAATAAAAAACATCTGATGAAATAATTCCGTTTCGATAAATAAAGAAATAAGGAATACATTTCGCGAAATATTTCATGCTGGGAATATAGCGCGATATAAATGATTAAAAAAACATGTAAATATCATTCCATTTTGAATCATTTAATACTGGGAGACACTCCATAGATCCAGAATTACAAGTAAATAATAAACATCCGGTGAAATAATTCCGTTTCTATATATAAGTACATAAGGAATACATTTTGCGAAATATTTCATGCTGAGAATATAACGCGATATAAAAAATTAAAAAACATGTAAATATCATTCCATTTCATATCTTTTAATAATCAGTAAGACCCCATAGATCTAGAATTACCAGTATATAATAAATATCCGACGAAATTATTCTGTTTCGATATATAAAGAAATAAGGAATACATTTCGCGAAGTATTTCATGCTGGGAATATAACGCGATATAAATAATTTAAAAAACATGTAAATATCATTCCATTTCGAATCATTTAATACTCAGTGAGACTCCATAGATCTAGAATTACCAGTATATAATAAATATCCGACGAAATTATTCTGTTTCGATAAATAAAGAAATAAGGAATACATTTCGCGAAATAATTCATTCTCGGAATATATCGCGATATAAATGATTAAGAAAACATGTAAATATCATTCCATTTAGAATCATTTAATACTGAGTGACACTCCATAGATGCAGAATCACAAGTAAATAATAAACATCCGATGAAATAATTACGTTTCGATAAATAAAGAAATAAAGAATACATTTCGCGAAATATTGCATTTTGGGAATATAACGCGATATAAATAATTAAAAAAACATGTAAATATCATTCCATTTAGAATCATTTAATACTGGGAGACGCTCCATAGATACAGAATTACAAGTAAATAATAAACATCCTCTAAAATAATTCCGTTTCGCTAAATAAAGAAAAAGGGAATACATTTCGCGAAATATTTCATGCTGGGAATATAACGCGAAATAAATAATTAAAAAAATATGTAAATATCATTCCATTTCGAACCATTGAATACTCAGTGAGACTACATAGATCAAGAAATACAAGTAAATAAAAAATATCCGGCGAAATAATTCCGTTTCTATATATAAGTAAATAAGGAATACATTTCGCGAAATATTGCATTCTGGGAATATAACGCGATATAAATAATTAAAAAAACATGTAAATATCATTCCATTTTGAATCATTTAATACTGGGAGACACTCCATAGATCTAGAATTACCAGTATATAATAAATATCCGACGAAATTATTCTGTTTCGATAAATAAAGAAATAAGGAATACATTTCGCGAAGTATTTCATGCTGGGAATATAACGCGATATAAATAATTTATAAAACATGTAAATATCATTCCATTTCGAATCATTGAATACTCATTGAGACTCCATAGATCAAGAATTACAAGTAAATAAAAATATCCGGTGAAATAATTCCGCTTCTATATATAAGTAAATAAGGAATACATTTCGCGAAATATTGCATTCTGGGAATATAACGCGATATAAATAATTAAAAAGACATGTAAATATCATTCCATTTCGAATCATTTAATACTGAGTGACACTCCATAGATCTTGAATTACAAGTAAATAATAAACATCCTCTAAAATAATTCCGTTTCGCTAAATAAAGAAATAAGGAATACATTTCGCGAAATATTTCATGCTGGGAATATAACGCAATATAAATAATTAAAAAAAATGTAAATATCATTCCATTTCGAATCATTGAATACTCAGTGAGACTCCATAGATCAAGAATTACAAGTAAATAGAAAATATCCGGTGAAATAATTCCGTTTGTATATATAAGTAAATAAGGAATACATTTTGCGAAATATTTCATGCTGAGAATATAACGCGATATAAAAAATTAAAAAACATGTAAATATCATTCCATTTCGAATCTTTTAATAATCAGTAAGACTCCATAGATCTAGAATTACCATTATATAATAAATATCCGACGAAATTATTCTGTTTCGATAAATAAAGAAATAAGGAATACATTTCGCGAAATATTTCATGCTGGGAATATAACGCGATATAAATAATTAAAAAAACATGTAAATATCATTCCATTTCGAATCGTTTAATACTGCGTGACACTCCATAGATCCAGAATCACAAGTAAATAAAAAACATTCGATGAAATAATTCCGTTTCGATAAATAAAGAAATAAGGAATATATTTCGCGAAATATTTCATGCTGGGAATATAGCGCGATATAAATAATTAAAAAAACATGTAAATATCATTCCATTTTGAATCATTTAATACTGGGAGGCACTCCATAGATCCAGAATTACAAGTAAATAATAAACATCCGGTGAAATAATTCCGTTTCTATATATAAGTACATAAGGAATACATTTCGCGAAATATTTCATGCTGGGAATATAACGCGATATAAATTATTAAAAAAACATGTAAATATCATTCCATTTCTAATCATTTAATACTCAGTGAGACTCCATAGATCAAGAATTACAAGTAAATAAAAATATCCGGTGAAATAATTCCGTTTCGATATATAAGTAAATAAGGAATACATTTCGCGAAATATTTCATGCTGAGAATATAACGCGATATAAAAAATTAAAAAAAATGTAAATATCATTCCATTTCGAATCATTTAATACTGGGAGACACTCCATAGATACAGAATTACAAGTAAATAATAAACATCCTCTAAAATAATTCCGTTTCGCTAAATAAAGAAATAAGGAATACATTTCGCGAAATATTTCATGCTGGGAATATAACGCGATATAAATAATTTAAAAAATATGTAAATATCATTCCATTTCGAATCATTGAATACGCAGTGAAATTCCATAGATCAAGAATTACAAGTAAATAGAAAATATCCGGTGAAATAATTCTGTTTCTATATATAAGTAAATAAGGAATACATTTTGCGAAATATTTCATGCTGAGAATATAACGCGATATAAAAAATTAAAATACATGTAAATATCATTCCATTTCGAATCTTTTAATAATCAGTAAGACTCCATAGATCTAGAATTACCATTATATAATAAATATCCGACGAAATTATTCTGTTTCGATAAATAAAGAAATCAGGAATACATTTCGCGAAATATTTCATGCTGGGAATATAACGCGAAATAAATAATTAAAAAAACATGTAAATATCATTCCATTTCGAATCGTTTAATACTGCGTGACACTCCATAGATATTGAATTACAAGTAAATAATAAATATCCGATGAAATAATTTCGTTTCGATAAATAAAGAAATAACGAATACATTTCGCCAACTGTTTCACCCTGGGAATATAAAGTGAAATAAATAATTAAAAAACATGTAATTATCTTTCCATTTCGAATCAATGAATACTCAGTGAGACTCCATAGATCAAGAATTACAAGTAAATAGAAAATATCCGGTGAAATAATTCCGTTTCTATATATAAGTAAATAAGGAATACATTTCGCGAAATATTGCATTCTGGGAATATAACGCGATATAAATAATTAAAAAAACATGTAAATATCATTCCATTTTGAATCATTTAATACTGGGAGACACTCCATAGATCCAGAATTATAAGTAAATAATAAACATCCGATGAAATAATTCCGTTTCGATATATAAGTAAATAAGGAATACATTTCGCGAAATATTTCATGCTGAGAATATAACGCGATATAAATAATTAAAAAGACATGTAAATATCATTCCATTTCGAATCATTGAATACTCAGTGAGACTCCATAGATCAAGAATTACAAGTAAATAAAAATATCCGGTGAAATAATTCCGTTTCGATATATAAGTAAATAAGGAATACATTTCGCGAAATATTTCATGCTGAGAATATAACACGATATAAAAAATTAAAAAAAATGTAAATATCATTCCATTTCGAATCATTTAATACTGGGAGACACTCCATAGATACAGAATTACAAGTAAATAATAAACATCCTCTAAAATAATTCCGTTTCTCTAAATAAAGAAATAAGGAATACATTTCGCGAAATATTTCATGCTGGGAATATAACGCGATATAAATAATTTAAAAAATATGTAAATATCATTCCATTTCGAATCATTTAATACTCAGTGACACTCCATAGATCAAGAATTACAAGTAAATAGAAAATATCCGGTGAAATAATTCCGTTTCTATATATAAGTAAATAAGGAATACATTTCGCGAAATATTGCATTCTGGGAATATAACGCGATATAAATAATTAAAAAGCAATGTAAATATCATTCCATTTCGAATCATTTAATACTGGGAGACACTCCATAGATACAGAATTACATGTAAATAATAAACATCCTCTAAAATAATTCCGTTTCGCTAAATAAAGAAATAAGGAATACATTTCGCGAAATATTTCATGCTGGGAATATAGCGCGATATAAATAATTAAAAAAACATGTAAATATCATTCCATTTTGAATCATTTAATACTGGGAGGCACTCCATAGATCCAGAATTACAAGTAAATAATAAACATCCGGTGAAATAATTCCGTTTCTATATATAAGTACATAAGGAATACATTTCGCGAAATATTTCATGCTGGGAATATAACGCGATATAAATAATTAAAAAAACATGTAAATATCATTCCATTTCGAATCGTTTAATACTGCGTGACACTCCATAGATCCAGAATCACAAGTAAATAAAAAACATTCGATGAAATAATTCCGTTTCGATAAATAAAGAAATAAGGAATACATTTCGCGAAATATTTCATGCTGGGAATATAGCGCGATATAAATAATTAAAAAAACATGTAAATATCATTCCATTTTGAATCATTTAATACTGGGAGGCACTCCATAGATCCAGAATTACAAGTAAATAATAAACATCCGGTGAAATAATTCCGTTTCTATATATAATTAAATAAGGAATACATTTCGCGAAATATTTCATGCTGGGAATATAACGCGATATAAATAATTAAAAAAACATGTAAATATCATTCCATTTCGAATCATTGAATACTCAGTGAGACTCCATAGATCAAGAATTACAAGTAAATAAAAATATCCTGTGAAATAATTCCGTTTCGATATATAAGTAAATAAGGAATACATTTCGCGAAATATTTCATGCTGAGAATATAACGCGATATAAAAAATTAAAAAAAATGTAAATATCATTCCATTTCGAATCATTTAATACTGGGAGACACTCCATAGATACAGAATTACATGTAAATAATAAACATCCTCTAAAATAATTCCGTTTCGCTAAATAAAGAATTAAGGAATACATTTCGCGAAATATTTCATGCTGGGAATATAACGCGATATAAATAATTTAAAAAATATGTAAATATCATTCCATTTCGAATCATTGAATACTCAGTGAGACTCCATAGATCAAGAATTACAAGTAAATAGAAAATATCCGGTGAAATAATTCCGTTTCTATATATAAGTAAATAAGGAATACATTTCGCGAAATATTGCATTCTGGGAATATAACGCGATATAAATAATTAAAAAAACATGTAAATATCATTCCATTTTGAATCATTTAATACTGGGAGACACTCCATAGATCCAGAATTATAAGTAAATAATAAACATCCGATGAAATAATTCCGTTTCGATATATAAGTAAATAAGGAATACATTTCGCGAAATATTTCATGCTGAGAATATAACGCGATATAAATAATTAAAAAACATGTAAATATCATTCCATTTCGAATCTTTTAATAATCAGTAAGACTCCATAGATCTAGAATTACCATTATATAATAAATATCCGACGAAATTATTCTGTTTCGATAAATAAAGAAATAAGGAATACATTTCGCGAAATATTTCATGCTGGGAATATAGCGCGATATAAATAATTAAAAAAACATGTAAATATCATTCCATTTTGAATCATTTAATACTGGGAGGCACTCCATAGATCCAGAATTACAAGTAAATAATAAACATCCGGTGAAATAATTCCGTTTCGCTAAATAAAGAAATAAGGAATACATTTCGCGAAATATTTCATGCTGGGAATATAACGCGATATAAATAATTTAAAAAATATGTAAATATCATTCCATTTCGAATCATTGAATACTCAGTGAGACTCCATAGATCAAGAATTACAAGTAAATAGAAAATATCCGGTGAAATAATTCCGTTTCTATATATAAGTAAATAAGGAATACATTTCGCGAAATATTGCATTCTGGGAATATAACGCGATATAAATAATTAAAAAGCAATGTAAATATCATTCCATTTCGAATCATTTAATACTGAGTGACACTCCATAGATCTTGAATTACAAGTAAATAATAAACATCCTCTAAAATAATTCCGTTTCGCTAAATAAAGAAATAAGGAAAACATTTCGCGAAATATTTCATGCTGGGAATATAACGCGATATAAATAATTAAAAAAAATGTAAATATCATTCCATTTCGAATCATTGAATACTCAGTGAGACTCCATAGATCAAGAATTACAAGTAAATAGAAAATATCCGGTGAAATAATTCCGTTTCTATATATAAGTAAATAAGGAATACATTTTGCGAAATATTTCATGCTGAGAATATAACGCGATATAAAAAATTAAAAAACATGTAAATATCATTCCATTTCGAATCTTTTAATAATCAGTAAGACTCCATAGATCTAGAATTACCATTATATAATAAATATCCGACGAAATTATTCTGTTTCGATAAATAAAGAAATAAGGAATACATTTCGCGAAATATTTCATGTTGGGAATATAACGCGATATAAATAATTAAAAAAACATGTAAATATCATTCCATTTCGAATCGTTTAATACTGCGTGACACTCCATAGATCCAGAATCACAAGTAAATAAAAAACATTCGATGAAATAATTCCGTTTCGATAAATAAAGAAATAAGGAATACATTTCGCGAAATATTTCATGCTGGGAATATAGGGCGATATAAATAATTAAAAAAACATGTAAATATCATTCCATTTTGAATCATTTAATACTGGGAGGCACTCCATAGATCCAGAATTACAAGTAAATAATAAACATCCGGTGAAATAATTCCGTTTCTATATATAAATAAATAAGGAATACATTTCGCGAAATATTTCATGCTGGGAATATAACGCGATATAAATAATTAAAAAAACATGTAAATATCATTCCATTTCGAATCATTGAATACTCAGTGAGACTCCATAGATCAAGAATTACAAGTAAATAAAAATATCCTGTGAAATAATTCCGTTTCGATATATAAGTAAATAAGGAATACATTTCGCGAAATATTTCATGCTGAGAATATAACGCGATATAAAAAATTAAAAAAAATGTAAATATCATTCCATTTCGAATCATTTAATACTGGGAGACACTCCATAGATACAGAATTACATGTAAATAATAAACATCCTCTAAAATAATTCCGTTTCGCTAAATAAAGAAATAAGGAATACATTTCGCGAAATATTTCATGCTGGGAATATAACGCGATATAAATAATTTAAAAAATATGTAAATATCATTCCATTTCGAATCATTGAATACTCAGTGAGACTCCATAGATCAAGAATTACAAGTAAATAGAAAATATCCGGTGAAATAATTCCGTTTCTATATATAAGTAAATAAGGAATACATTTCGCGAAATATTGCATTCTGGGAATATAACGCGATATAAATAATTAAAAAGCAATGTAAATATCATTCCATTTCGAATCATTTAATACTGAGTGACACTCCATAGATCTAGAATTACCATTATATAATAAATATCCGACGAAATTATTCTGTTTCGATAAATAAAGAAATAAGGAATACATTTCGCGAAATAATTCATTCTCGGAATATAACGCGATATAAGTGATTAAAAAAACATGTAAATGTCATTCCATTTAGAATCATTTAATACTGAGTGACACTCCATAGATCCAGAATCACAAGTAAATAAAAAACATCCGATGAAATAATTCCGTTTCGATAAATAAAGAAATAAGGAATACATTTCCCGAAATATTTCATGCTGGGAATATAGCGCGATATAAATGATTAAAAAAACATGTAAATATCATTCCATTTTGAATCATTTAATACTGGGAGACACTCCATAGATCCAGAATTACAAGTAAATAATAAACATCCGGTGAAATAATTCCGTTTCTATATATAAGTACATAAGGAATACATTTTGCGAAATATTTCATGCTGAGAATATAACGCGATATAAAAAATTAAAAAACATGTAAATATCATTCCATTTCATATCTTTTAATAATCAGTAAGACCCCATAGATCTAGAATTACCAGTATATAATAAATATCCGACGAAATTATTCTGTTTCGATATATAAAGAAATAAGGAATACATTTCGCGAAGTATTTCATGCTGGGAATATAACGCGATATAAATAATTTAAAAAACATGTAAATATCATTCCATTTCGAATCATTTAATACTCAGTGAGACTCCATAGATCTAGAATTACCAGTATATAATAAATATCCGACGAAATTATTCTGTTTCGATAAATAAAGAAATAAGGAATACATTTCGCGAAATAATTCATTCTGGGAATATAACGCGATATAAATAATTAAAAAAACATGTAAATATCATTCCATTTAGAATCATTTAATACTGGGAGACGCTCCATAGATACAGAATTACAAGTAAATAATAAACATCCTCTAAAATAATTCCGTTTCGCTAAATAAAGAAAAAGGGAATACATTTCGCGAAATATTTCATGCTGGGAATATAACGCGAAATAAATAATTAAAAAAATATGTAAATATCATTCCATTTCGAACCATTGAATACTCAGTGAGACTACATAGATCAAGAAATACAAGTAAATAAAAAATATCCGGTGAAATAATTCCGTTTCTATATATAAGTAAATAAGGAATACATTTCGCGAAATATTGCATTCTGGGAATATAACGCGATATAAATAATTAAAAAAACATGTAAATATCATTCCATTTTGAATCATTTAATACTGGGAGACACTCCATAGATCTAGAATTACCAGTATATAATAAATATCCGACGAAATTATTCTGTTTCGATAAATAAAGAAATAAGGAATACATTTCGCGAAGTATTTCATGCTGGGAATATAACGCGATATAAATAATTTATAAAACATGTAAATATCATTCCATTTCGAATCATTGAATACTCATTGAGACTCCATAGATCAAGAATTACAAGTAAATAAAAATATCCGGTGAAATAATTCCGCTTCGATATATAAGTAAATAAGAACTACATTTCGCGAAATATCTCATGCTGAGAATATAACGCGATATAAAAAATTAAAAAAAATGTAAATATCATTCCATTTCGAATCATTTAATACTGGAAGACACTCCATAGATACAGAATTACATGTAAATAATAAACATCCTCTAAAATAATTCCGTTTCGCTAAATAAAGAAATAAGGAATACATTTCGCGAAATATTTCATACTGGGAATATAACGCGATATAAATAATTTAAAAAATATGTAAATATCATTCCATTTCGAATCATTGAATACTCAGTGAGACTCCATAGATCAAGAATTACAAGTAAATAGAAAATATCCGGTGAAATAATTCCGTTTCTATATATAAGTAAATAAGGAATACATTTCGCGAAATATTGCATTCTGGGAATATAACGCGATATAAATAATTAAAAAGACATGTAAATATCATTCCATTTCGAATCATTTAATACTGAGTGACACTCCATAGATCTTGAATTACAAGTAAATAATAAACATCCTCTAAAATAATTCCGTTTCGCTAAATAAAGAAATAAGGAATACATTTCGCGAAATATTTCATGCTGGGAATATAACGCGATATAAATAATTAAAAAAAATGTAAATATCATTCCATTTCGAATCATTGAATACTCAGTGAGACTCCATAGATCAAGAATTACAAGTAAATAGAAAATATCCGGTGAAATAATTCCGTTTCTATATATAAGTAAATAAGGAATACATTTTGCGAAATATTTCATGCTGAGAATATAACGCGATATAAAAAATTAAAAAACATGTAAATATCATTCCATTTCGAATCTTTTAATAATCAGTAAGACTCCATAGATCTAGAATTACCATTATATAATAAATATCCGACGAAATTATTCTGTTTCGATAAATAAAGAAATAAGGAATACATTTCGCGAAATATTTCATGCTGGGAATATAACGCGATATAAATAATTAAAAAAACATGTAAATATCATTCCATTTTGAATCATTTAATACTGGGAGGCACTCCATAGATCCAGAATTACAAGTAAATAATAAACATCCGATGAAATAATTACGTTTCGATAAATAAAGAAATAAAGAATACATTTCGCGAAATATTTCATTCTGGGAATATAACGCGATATAAATAATTAAAAAAACATGTAAATATCATTCCATTTAGAATCATTTAATACTGGGAGACGCTCCATAGATACAGAATTACAAGTAAATAATAAACATCCGGTGAAATAATTCCGTTTCTATATATAAGTACATAAGGAATACATTTTGCGAAATATTTCATGCTGAGAATATAACGCGATATAAAAAATTAAAAAACATGTAAATATCATTCCATTTCAAATCTTTTAATAATCAGTAAGACCCCATAGATCTAGAATTACCAGTATATAATAAATATCCGACGAAATTATTCTGTTTCGATATATAAAGAAATAAGGAATACATTTCGCGAAATATTTCATGCTGGGAGTATAACGCGATATAAAAAATTAAAAAACATGTAAATATCATTCCATTTCGAATCTTTTAATAATCAGTAAGACTCCATAGATCTAGAATTACCATTATATAATAAATATCCGACGAAATTATTCTGTTTCGATATATAAAGAAATAAGGAATACATTTCGCGAAATATTTCATGCTGGGAATATAACGCGAAATAAATAATTAAAAAAATATGTAAATATCATTCCATTTCGAATCATTGAAAACTCAGTGAGACTCCGTAGATCAAGAAATACAAGAAAATGAAAAATATCCGGTGAAATAATTCCATTTCGATATATAAGTAAATAAGGAATACATTTCGCGAAATATTTCATACTGAGAATATAACGCGATATAAAAAATTGAAAAACATGTAAATATCATTCCATTCCAAATCTTTTAATAATCAGTAAGACCCCATAGATCTAGAATTACCAGTATATAATAAATATCAGACGAAATTATTCTGTTTCGATATATAAAGAAATAAGGAATACATTTCGCGAAATATTTCATGCTGGGAATATAACGCGATATAAATAATTAAAAAAACATGTAAATATCATTCCATTTCGAATCATTGAATACTCAGTGAGACTCCATAGATCAAGAATTACAAGTAAATAAAAATATCCTGTGAAATAATTCCGTTTCGATATATAAGTAAATAAGGAATACATTTCGCGAAATATTTCATGCTGAGAATATAACGCGATATAAAAAATTAAAAAACATGTAAATATCATTCCATTTCGAATCTTTTAATAATCAGTAAGACTCCATAGATCTAGAATTACCATTATATAAGAAATATCCGACGAAATTATTCTGTTTCGATAAATAAAGAAATAAGGAATACATTTCGCGAAATATTTCATGCTGGGAATATAGCGCGATATAAATAATTAAAAAAACATGTAAATATCATTCCATTTCGAATCGTTTAATACTGCGTGACACTCCATAGATCCAGAATCACAAGTAAATAAAAAACATTCGATGAAATAATTCCGTTTCGATAAATAAAGAAATAAGGAATACATTTCGCGAAATATTTCATGCTGGGAATATAGCGCGATATAAATAATTAAAAAAACATGTAAATATCATTCCATTTTGAATCATTTAATACTGGGAGGCACTCCATAGATCCAGAATTACAAGTAAATAATAAACATCCGGTGAAATAATTCCGTTTCTATATATAAGTACATAAGGAATACATTTCGCGAAATATTTCATGCTGGGAATATAACGCGATATAAATAATTAAAAAAACATGTAAATATCATTCCATTTCGAATCATTGAATACTCAGTGAGACTCCATAGATCAGGAATTACAAGTAAATAAAAATATCCTGTGAAATAATTCCGTTTCGATATATAAGTAAATAAGGAATACATTTCGCGAAATATTTCATGCTGAGAATATAACGCGATATAAAAAATTAAAAAAAATGTAAATATCATTCCATTTCGAATCATTTAATACTGGGAGACACTCCATAGATACAGAATTACATGTAAATAATAAACATCCTCTAAAATAATTCCGTTTCGCTAAATAAAGAAATAAGGAATACATTTCGCGAAATATTTCATGCTGGGAATATAACGCGATATAAATAATTTAAAAAATATGTAAATATCATTCCATTTCGAATCATTGAATACTCAGTGAGACTCCATAGATCAAGAATTACAAGTAAATAGAAAATATCCGGTGAAATAATTCCGTTTCTATATATAAGTAAATAAGGAATACATTTCGCGAAATATTGCATTCTGGGAATATAACGCGATATAAATAATTAAAAAAACATGTAAATATCATTCCATTTTGAATCATTTAATACTGGGAGACACTCCATAGATCCAGAATTATAAGTAAATAATAAACATCCGATGAAATAATTCAGTTTCGATATATAAGTAAATAAGGAATACATTTCGCGAAATATTTCATGCTGAGAATATAACGCGATATAAATAATTAAAAAGACATGTAAATATCATTCCATTTCGAATCATTGAATACTCAGTGAGACTCCATAGATCAAGAATTACAAGTAAATAAAAATATCCGGTGAAATAATTCCGTTTCGATAAATAAAGAAATAAGGAATACATTTCGCGAAATAATTCATTCTCGGAATATAACGCGATATAAGTGATTAAAAAAACATGTAAATGTCATTCCATTTAGAATCATTTAATACTGAGGGACACTCCATAGATCCAGAATCACAAGTAAATAAAAAACATCCGATGAAATTATTCTGTTTCGATAAATAAAGAAATAAGGAATACATTTCGCGAAATAATTCATTCTCGGAATATAACGCGATATAAGTGATTAAAAAAACATGTAAATATCATTCCATTTTGAATCATTTAATACTGGGAGACACTCCATAGATCCAGAATTACAAGTAAATAAAAAACATCCGATGAAATTATTCTGTTCCGATATACAAAGAAATAAGGAATACATTTCGCGAAATATTTCATGCTGGGAATATAACGCGAAATAAATAATTAAAAAAATATGTAAATATCATTCCATTTCGATATATAAGTAAATAAGGAATACATTTCGCGAAATATTTCATGCTGAGAATATAACGCGATATAAAAAATTAAAAAACATGTAAATATCATTCCATTTCAAATCTTTTAATAATCAGTAAGACCCCATAGATCTAGAATTACCAGTATATAATAAATATCCGACGAAATTATTCTGTTTCGATATATAAAGAAATAAGGAATACATTTCGCGAAATATTTCATGCTGGGAATATAACGCGATATAAATAATTAAAAAAACATGTAAATATCATTCCATTTCGAATCATTGAATACTCAGTGAGACTCCATAGATCAAGAATTACAAGTAAATAAAAATATCCGGTGAAATAATTCCGTTTCGATATATAAGTAAATAAGGAATACATTTCGCGAAATATTTCATGCTGAGAATATAACGCGATATAAAAAATTAAAAAAAATGTAAATATCATTCCATTTCGAATCATTTAATACTGGGAGACACTCCATAGATACAGAATTACAAGTAAATAATAAACATCCTCTAAAATAATTCCGTTTCGCTAAATAAAGAAATAAGGAATACATTTCGCGAAATATTTCATGCTGGGAATATAACGCGATATAAATAATTAAAAAAAATGTAAATATCATTCCATTTCGAATCATTGAATACTCAGTGAGACTCCATAGATCAAGAATTACAAGTAAATAGAAAATATCCGGTGAAATAATTCCGTTTCTATATATAAGTAAATAAGGAATACATTTTGCGAAATATTTCATGCTGAGAATATAACGCGATATAAAAAATTAAAAAACATGTAAATATCATTCCATTTCGAATCTTTTAATAATCAGTAAGACTCCATAGATCTAGAATTACCATTATATAATAAATATCCGACGAAATTATTCTGTTTCGATAAATAAAGAAATAAGGAATACATTTCGCGAAATATTTCATGCTGGGAATATAACGCGATATAAATAATTAAAAAAACATGTAAATATCATTCCATTTTGAATCATTTAATACTGGGAGGCACTCCATAGATCCAGAATTACAAGTAAATAATAAACATCCGATGAAATAATTACGTTTCGATAAATAAAGAAATAAAGAATACATTTCGCGAAATATTGCATTTTGGGAATATAACGCGATATAAATAATTAAAAAAACATGTAAATATCATTCCATTTAGAATCATTTAATACTGGGAGACGCTCCATAGATACAGAATTACAAGTAAATAATAAACATCCGGTGAAATAATTCCGTTTCTATATATAAGTACATAAGGAATACATTTTGCGAAATATTTCATGCTGAGAATATAACGCGATATAAAAAATTAAAAAACATGTAAATATCATTCCATTTCAAATCTTTTAATAATCAGTAAGACCCCATAGATCTAGAATTACCAGTATATAATAAATATCCGACGAAATTATTCTGTTTCGATATATAAAGAAATAAGGAATACATTTCGCGAAATATTTCATGCTGGGAGTATAACGCGATATAAAAAATTAAAAAACATGTAAATATCATTCCATTTCGAATCTTTTAATAATCAGTAAGACTCCATAGATCTAGAATTACCATTATATAATAAATATCCGACGAAATTATTCTGTTTCGATATATAAAGAAATAAGGAATACATTTCGCGAAATATTTCATGCTGGGAATATAACGCGAAATAAATAATTAAAAAAATATGTAAATATCATTCCATTTCGAATCATTGAAAACTCAGTGAGACTCCGTAGATCAAGAAATACAAGAAAATGAAAAATATCCGGTGAAATAATTCCATTTCGATATATAAGTAAATAAGGAATACATTTCGCGAAATATTTCATACTGAGAATATAACGCGATATAAAAAATTGAAAAACATGTAAATATCATTCCATTCCAAATCTTTTAATAATCAGTAAGACCCCATAGATCTAGAATTACCAGTATATAATAAATATCAGACGAAATTATTCTGTTTCGATATATAAAGAAATAAGGAATACATTTCGCGAAATATTTCATGCTGGGAATATAACGCGATATAAATAATTAAAAAAACATGTAAATATCATTCCATTTCGAATCATTGAATACTCAGTGAGACTCCATAGATCAAGAATTACAAGTAAATAAAAATATCCTGTGAAATAATTCCGTTTCGATATATAAGTAAATAAGGAATACATTTCGCGAAATATTTCATGCTGAGAATATAACGCGATATAAAAAATTAAAAAACATGTAAATATCATTCCATTTCGAATCTTTTAATAATCAGTAAGACTCCATAGATCTAGAATTACCATTATATAAGAAATATCCGACGAAATTATTCTGTTTCGATAAATAAAGAAATAAGGAATACATTTCGCGAAATATTTCATGCTGGGAATATAGCGCGATATAAATAATTAAAAAAACATGTAAATATCATTCCATTTCGAATCGTTTAATACTCAGTGACACTCCATAGATCCAGAATCACAAGTAAATAAAAAACATTCGATGAAATAATTCCGTTTCGATAAATAAAGAAATAAGGAATACATTTCGCGAAATATTTCATGCTGGGAATATAGCGCGATATAAATAATTAAAAAAACATGTAAATATCATTCCATTTTGAATCATTTAATACTGGGAGGCACTCCATAGATCCAGAATTACAAGTAAATAATAAACATCCGGTGAAATAATTCCGTTTCTATATATAATTACATAAGGAATACATTTCGCGAAATATTTCATGCTGGGAATATAACGCGATATAAATAATTAAAAAAACATGTAAATATCATTCCATTTCGAATCATTGAATACTCAGTGAGACTCCATAGATCAGGAATTACAAGTAAATAAAAATATCCTGTGAAATAATTCCGTTTCGATATATAAGTAAATAAGGAATACATTTCGCGAAATATTTCATGCTGAGAATATAACGCGATATAAAAAATTAAAAAAAATGTAAATATCATTCCATTTCGAATCATTTAATACTGGGAGACACTCCATAGATACAGAATTACATGTAAATAATAAACATCCTCTAAAATAATTCCGTTTCGCTAAATAAAGAAATAAGGAATACATTTCGCGAAATATTTCATGCTGGGAATATAACGCGATATAAATAATTTAAAAAATATGTAAATATCATTCCATTTCGAATCATTGAATACTCAGTGAGACTCCATAGATCAAGAATTACAAGTAAATAGAAAATATCCGGTGAAATAATTCCGTTTCTATATATAAGTAAATAAGGAATACATTTCGAAAAATATTGCATTCTGGGAATATAACGCGATATAAATAATTAAAAAAACATGTAAATATCATTCCATTTTGAATCATTTAATACTGGGAGACACTCCATAGATCCAGAATTATAAGTAAATAATAAACATCCGATGAAATAATTCCGTTTCGATATATAAGTAAATAAGGAATACATTTCGCGAAATATTTCATGCTGAGAATATAACGCGATATAAATAATTAAAAAGACATGTAAATATCATTCCATTTCGAATCATTGAATACTCAGTGAGACTCCATAGATCAAGAATTACAAGTAAATAAAAATATCCGGTGAAATAATTCCGTTTCGACAAATAAAGAAATAAGGAATACATTTCGCGAAATAATTCATTCTCGGAATATAACGCGATATAAGTGATTAAAAAAACATGTAAATGTCATTCCATTTAGAATCATTTAATACTGAGGGACACTCCATAGATCCAGAATCACAAGTAAATAAAAAACATCCGATGAAATTATTCTGTTTCGATAAATAAAGAAATAAGGAATACATTTCGCGAAATAATTCATTCTCGGAATATAACGCGATATAAGTGATTAAAAAAACATGTAAATATCATTCCATTTTGAATCATTTAATACTGGGAGACACTCCATAGATCCAGAATTACAAGTAAATAAAAAACATCCGATGAAATTATTCTGTTCCGATATACAAAGAAATAAGGAATACATTTCGCGAAATATTTCATGCTGGGAATATAACGCGAAATAAATAATTAAAAAAATATGTAAATATCATTCCATTTCGATATATAAGTAAATAAGGAATACATTTCGCGAAATATTTCATGCTGAGAATATAACGCGATATAAAAAATTAAAAAACATGTAAATATCATTCCATTTCAAATCTTTTAATAATCAGTAAGACCCCATAGATCTAGAATTACCAGTATATAATAAATATCCGACGAAATTATTCTGTTTCGATATATAAAGAAATAAGGAATACATTTCGCGAAATATTTCATGCTGGGAATATAACGCGATATAAATAATTAAAAAAACATGTAAATATCATTCCATTTCGAATCATTGAATACTCAGTGAGACTCCATAGATCAAGAATTACAAGTAAATAAAAATATCCGGTGAAATAATTCCGTTTCGATATATAAGTAAATAAGGAATACATTTCGCGAAATATTTCATGCTGAGAATATAACGCGATATAAAAAATTAAAAAAAATGTAAATATCATTCCATTTCGAATCATTTAATACTGGGAGACACTCCATAGATACAGAATTACAAGTAAATAATAAACATCCTCTAAAATAATTCCGTTTCGCTAAATAAAGAAATAAGGAATACATTTCGCGAAATATTTCATGCTGGGAATATAACGCGATATAAATAATTTAAAAAATATGTAAATATCATTCCATTTCGAATCATTGAATACGCAGTGAAACTCCATAGATCAAAAATTACAAGTAAATAGAAAATATCCGGTGAAATAATTCCGTTTCTATATATAAGTAAATAAGGAATACATTTCGCGAAATATTGCATTCTGGGAATATAACGCGATATAAATAATTAAAAAGCAATGTAAATATCATTCCATTTCGAATCATTTAATACTGAGTGACACTCCATAGATCTAGAATTACCATTATATAATAAATATCCGACGAAATTATTCTGTTTCGATAAATAAAGAAATAAGGAATACATTTCGCGAAATAATTCATTCTCGGAATATAACGCGATATAAGTGATTAAAAAAACATGTAAATGTCATTCCATTTAGAATCATTTAATACTGAGTGACACTCCATAGATCCAGAATCACAAGTAAATAAAAAACATCCGATGAAATAATTCCGTTTCGATAAATAAAGAAATAAGGAATACATTTCGCGAAATATTTCATGCTGGGAATATAGCGCGATATAAATGATTAAAAAAACATGTAAATATCATTCCATTTTTAATCATTTAATACTGGGAGACACTCCATAGATCCAGAATTACAAGTAAATAATAAACATCCGGTGAAATAATTCCGTTTCTATATATAAGTACATAAGGAATACATTTTGCGAAATATTTCATGCTGAGAATATAACGCGATATAAAAAATTAAAAAACATGTAAATATCATTCCATTTCAAATCTTTTAATAATCAGTAAGACCCCATAGATCTAGAATTACCAGTATATAATAAATATCCGACGAAATTATTCTGTTTCGATATATAAAGAAATAAGGAATACATTTCGCGAAGTATTTCATGCTGGGAATATAACGCGATATAAATAATTTAAAAAACATGTAAATATCATTCCATTTCGAATCATTTAATACTCAGTGAGACTCCATAGATCTAGAATTACCAGTATATAATAAATATCCGACGAAATTATTCTGTTTCGATAAATAAAGAAATAAGGAATACATTTCGCGAAATAATTCATTCTCGGAATATAACGCGATATAAATGATTAAGAAAACATGTAAATATCATTCCATTTAGAATCATTTAATACTGAGTGACACTCCATAGATGCAAAATCACAAGTAAATAATAAACATCCGATGAAATAATTACGTTTCGATAAATAAAGAAATAAAGAATACATTTCGCGAAATATTGCATTTTGGGAATATAACGCGATATAAATAATTAAAAAAACATGTAAATATCATTCCATTTAGAATCATTTAATACTGGGAGACGCTCCATAGATACAGAATTACAAGTAAATAATAAACATCCTCTAAAATAATTCCGTTTCGCTAAATAAAGAAAAAGGGAATACATTTCGCGAAATATTTCATGCTGGGAATATAACGCGAAATAAATAATTAAAAAACATGTAAATATCATTCCATTTCGAATCTTTTAATAATCAGTAAGACTCCATAGATCTAGAATTACAAGTAAATAATAAACATCCGATGAAATAATTACGTTTCGATAAATAAAGAAATAAAGAATACATTTCGCGAAATATTGCATTTTGGGAATATAACGCGATATAAATAATTAAAAAAACATGTAAATATCATTCCATTTAGAATCATTTAATACTGGGAGACGCTCCATAGATACAGAATTACAAGTAAATAATAAACATCCGGTGAAATAATTCCGTTTCTATATATAAGTACATAAGGAATACATTTTGCGAAATATTTCATGCTGAGAATATAACGCGATATAAAAAATTAAAAAACATGTAAATATCATTCCATTTCAAATCTTTTAATAATCAGTAAGACCCCATAGATCTAGAATTACCAGTATATAATAAATATCCGACGAAATTATTCTGTTTCGATATATAAAGAAATAAGGAATACATTTCGCGAAGTATTTCATGCTGGGAATATAACGCGATATAAATAATTTATAAAACATGTAAATATCATTCCATTTCGAATCATTGAATACTCATTGAGACTCCATAGATCAAGAATTACAAGTAAATAAAAATATCCGGTGAAATAATTCCGCTTCGATATATAAGTAAATAAGAACTACATTTCGCGAAATATCTCATGCTGAGAATATAACGCGATATAAAAAATTAAAAAAAATGTAAATATCATTCCATTTCGAATCATTGAATACTCAGTGAGACTCCATAGATCAAGAATTACAAGTAAATAGAAAATATCCGGTGAAATAATTCCGTTTCTATATATAAGTAAATAAGGAATACATTTCGCGAAATATTGCATTCTGGGAATATAACGCGATATAAATAATTAAAAAGACATGTAAATATCATTCCATTTCGAATCATTTAATACTGAGTGACACTCCATAGATCTTGAATTACAAGTAAATAATAAACATCCTCTAAAATAATTCCGTTTCGCTAAATAAAGAAATAAGGAATACATTTCGCGAAATATTTCATGCTGGGAATATAACGCGATATAAATAATTAAAAAAAATGTAAATATCATTCCATTTCGAATCATTGAATACTCAGTGATACTCCATAGATCAAGAATTACAAGTAAGTAGAAAATATCCGGTGAAATAATTCCGTTTCTATATATAAGTAAATAAGGAATACATTTTGCGAAATATTTCATGCTGAGAATATAACGCGATATAAAAAATTAAAAAACATGTAAATATCATTCCATTTCGAATCTTTTAATAATCAGTAAGACTCCATAGATCTAGAATTACCATTATATAATAAATATCCGACGAAATTATTCTGTTTCGATAAATAAAGAAATAAGGAATACATTTCGCGAAATATTTCATGCTGGGAATATAACGCGATATAAATAATTAAAAAAACATGTAAATATCATTCCATTTCGAATCGTTTAATACTGCGTGACACTCCATAGATCCAGAATCACAAGTAAATAAAAAACATTCGATGAAATAATTCCGTTTCGATAAATAAAGAAATAAG
Organism: Mimumesa dahlbomi; assembly: GCA_917499265.3. NCBI lineage: Eukaryota > Metazoa > Arthropoda > Insecta > Hymenoptera > Crabronidae > Mimumesa > Mimumesa dahlbomi. Next base: position 8,799,611 of record OU824127.1, read on the forward strand.
GAATACATTTCGCGAAATATTTCATGCTGGGAATATAGCGCGATATAAATAATTAAAAAAACATGTAAATATCATTCCATTTTGAATCATTTAATACTGCGAGGCACTCCATAGATCCAGAATTACAAGTAAATAATAAACATCCGGTGAAATAATTCCGTTTCTATATATAAGTACATAAGGAATACATTTCGCGAAATATTTCATGCTGGGAATATAACGCGATATAAATAATTAAAAAAACATGTAAATGTCATTCCATTTCGAATCATTGAATACTCAGTGAGACTCCATAGATCAAGAATTACAAGTAAATAAAAATATCCGGTGAAATAATTCCGTTTCGATATATAAGTAAATAAGGAATACATTTCGCGAAATATTTCATGCTGAGAATATAACGCGATATAAAAAATTAAAAAAAATGTAAATATCATTCCATTTCGAATCATTTAATACTGGGAGACACTCCATAGATACAGAATTACAAGTAAATAATAAACATCCTCTAAAATAATTCCGTTTCGCTAAATAAAGAAATAAGGAATACATTTCGCGAAATATTTCATGCTGGGAATATAACGCGATATAAATAATTTAAAAAATATGTAAATATCATTCCATTTCGAATCATTGAATACGCAGTGAAACTCCATAGATCAAGAATTACAAGTAAATAATAAATATCCGATGAAATAATTTCGTTTCGATAAATAAAGAAATAACGAATACATTTCGCCAACTGTTTCACCCTGGGAATATAAAGTGAAATAAATAATTAAAAAACATGTAATTATCTTTCCATTTCGAATCAATGAATACTCAGTGAGACTCCATAGATCAAGAATTACAAGTAAATAGAAAATATCCGGTGAAATAATTCCGTTTCTATATATAAGTAAATAAGGAATACATTTCGCGAAATATTGCATTCTGGGAATATAACGCGATATAAATAATTAAAAAAACATGTAAATATCATTCCATTTTGAATCATTTAATACTGGGAGACACTCCATAGATCCAGAATTATAAGTAAATAATAAACATCCGATGAAATAATTCCGTTTCGATATATAAGTAAATAAGGAATACATTTCGCGAAATATTTCATGCTGAGAATATAACGCGATATAAATAATTAAAAAGACATGTAAATATCATTCCATTTCGAATCATTGAATACTCAGTGAGACTCCATAGATCAAGAATTACAAGTAAATAAAAATATCCGGTGAAATAATTCCGTTTCGATATATAAGTAAATAAGGAATACATTTCGCGAAATATTTCATGCTGAGAATATAACACGATATAAAAAATTAAAAAAAATGTAAATATCATTCCATTTCGAATCATTTAATACTGGGAGACACTCCATAGATACAGAATTACAAGTAAATAATAAACATCCTCTAAAATAATTCCGTTTCGCTAAATAAAGAAATAAGGAATACATTTCGCGAAATATTTCATGCTGGGAATATAACGCGATATAAATAATTTAAAAAATATGTAAATATCATTCCATTTCGAATCATTGAATACTCAGTGAGACTCCATAGATCAAGAATTACAAGTAAATAATAAATATCCGATGAAATAATTTCGTTTCGATAAATAAAGAAATAACGAATACATTTCGCCAACTGTTTCACCCTGGGAATATAAAGTGAAATAAATAATTAAAAAACATGTAATTATCTTTCCATTTCGAATCAATGAATACTCAGTGAGACTCCATAGATCAAGAATTACAAGTAAATAGAAAATATCCGGTGAAATAATTCCGTTTCTATATATAAGTAAATAAGGAATACATTTCGCGAAATATTGCATTCTGGGAATATAACGCGATATAAATAATTAAAAAAACATGTAAATATCATTCCATTTTGAATCATTTAATACTGGGAGACACTCCATAGATCCAGAATTATAAGTAAATAATAAACATCCGATGAAATAATTCCGTTTCGATATATAAGTAAATAAGGAATACATTTCGCGAAATATTTCATGCTGAGAATATAACGCGATATAAATAATTAAAAAGACATGTAAATATCATTCCATTTCGAATCATTGAATACTCAGTGAGACTCCATAGATCAAGAATTACAAGTAAATAAAAATATCCGGTGAAATAATTCCGTTTCGATATATAAGTAAATAAGGAATACATTTCGCGAAATATTTCATGCTGAGAATATAACACGATATAAAAAATTAAAAAAAATGTAAATATCATTCCATTTCGAATCATTTAATACTGGGAGACACTCCATAGATACAGAATTACAAGTAAATAATAAACATCCTCTAAAATAATTCCGTTTCGCTAAATAAAGAAATAAGGAATACATTTCGCGAAATATTTCATGCTGGGAATATAACGCGATATAAATAATTTAAAAAATATGTAAATATCATTCCATTTCGAATCATTGAATACTCAGTGAGACTCCATAGATCAAGAATTACAAGTAAATAGAAAATATCCGGTGAAATAATTCCGTTTCTATATATAAGTAAATAAGGAATACATTTCGCGAAATATTGCATTCTGGGAATATAACGCGATATAAATAATTAAAAAGCAATGTAAATATCATTCCATTTCGAATCATTTAATACTGAGTGACACTCCATAGATCTAGAATTACCATTATATAATAAATATCCGACGAAATTATTCTGTTTCGATAAATAAAGAAATAAGGAATACATTTCGCAAAATAATTCATTCTCGGAATATAACGCGAAATAAGTGATTAAAAAAACATGTAAATGTCATTCCATTTAGAATCATTTAATACTGAGTGACACTCCATAGATCCAGAATCACAAGTAAATAAAAAACATCCGATGAAATTATTCTGTTTCGATAAATAAAGAAATAAGGAATACATTTCGCGAAATATTTCATGCTGGGAATATAACGCGATATAAATAATTAAAAAAACATGTAAATATCATTCCATTTCGAATCGTTTAATACTGCGTGACACTCCATAGATCCAGAATCACAAGTAAATAAAAAACATTCGATGAAATAATTCCGTTTCGATAAATAAAGAAATAAGGAATACATTTCGCGAAATATTTCATGCTGGGAATATAGCGCGATATAAATAATTAAAAAAACATGTAAATATCATTCCATTTTGAATCATTTAATACTGGGAGGCACTCCATAGATCCAGAATTACAAGTAAATAATAAACATCCGGTGAAATAATTCCGTTTCTATATATAAGTACATAAGGAATACATTTCGCGAAATATTTCATGCTGGGAATATAACGCGATATAAATAATTAAAAAAACATGTAAATATCATTCCATTTCGAATCATTGAATACTCAGTGAGACTCCATAGATCAAGTATTACAAGTAAATAAAAATATCCGGTGAAATAATTCCGTTTCGATATATAAGTAAATAAGGAATACATTTCGCGAAATATTTCATGCTGAGAATATAACGCGATATAAAAAATTAAAAAACATGTAAATATCATTCCATTTCGAATCTTTTAATAATCAGTAAGACTCCATAGATCTAGAATTACCATTATATAATAAATATCCGACGAAATTATTCTGTTTCGATAAATAAAGAAATAAGGAATACATTTCGCGAAATATTTCATGCTGGGAATATAACGCGATATAAATAATTAAAAAGCAATGTAAATATCATTCCATTTCGAATCATTTAATACTGAGTGACACTCCATAGATCTTGAATTACAAGTAAATAATAAACATCCGATGAAATAATTACGTTTCGATAAATAAAGAAATAAGGAATACATTTCGCGAAATATTTCATGCAGGGAATATAGCGCGATATAAATAATTAAAAAACATGTAAATATCATTCCATTTTGAATCATTTAATACTGGGAGACACTCCATAGATCCAAAATTACAAGTAAATAATAAACATCCGGTGAAATAATTCCGTTTCTATATATAAGTAAATAAGGAATACATTTCGCGAAATATTGCATTCTGGGAATATAACGCGACATAAATAATTAAAAAAACATGTAAATATCATTCGATTTTGAATCATTTAATACTGGGAGACACTCCATAGATCCAGAATTACAAGTAAATAATAAACATCCGGTGAAATAATTCCATTTCTATATATAAGTACATAAGGAATACATTTTGCGAAATATTTCATGCTGAGAATATAACGCGATATAAAAAATTAAAAAACATGTAAATATCATTCCATTTCAAATCTTTTAATAATCAGTAAGACCCCATAGATCTAGAATTACCAGTATATAATAAATATCCGACGAAATTATTCTGTTTCGATATATAAAGAAATAAGGAATACATTTCGCGAAGTATTTCATGCTGGGAATATAACGCGATATAAATAATTTAAAAAACATGTAAATATCATTCCATTTCGAATCATTTAATACTCAGTGAGACTCCATAGATCTAGAATTACCAGTATATAATAAATATCCGACGAAATTATTCTGTTTCGATAAATAAAGAAATAAGGAATACATTTCGCGAAATAATTCATTCTCGGAATATAACGCGATATAAATGATTAAGAAAACATGTAAATATCATTCCATTTAGAATCATTTAATACTGAGTGACACTCCATAGATCCAGAATCACAAGTAAATAATAAACATCCGATGAAATAATTACGTTTCGATAAATAAAGAAATAAAGAATACATTTCGCGAAATATTGCATTTTGGGAATATAACGCGATATAAATAATTAAAAAAACATGTAAATATCATTCCATTTAGAATCGTTTAATACTGCGTGACACTCCATAGATATTGAATTACAAGTAAATAATAAATATCCGATGAAATAATTTCGTTTCGATAAATAAAGAAATAACGAATACATTTCGCCAACTGTTTCACCCTGGGAATATAAAGTGAAATAAATAATTAATAAACATGTAATTATCTTTCCATTTCGAATCAATGAATACTCAGAGAGACTCCATATATCGAGAATTACAAGTAAATAATAAATATCCGACGAAATTATTCTGTTTCGATAAATAAAGAAATAACGAATACATTTCGCGAAGTATTTCATGCTGGGAATATAACGCGATATAAATAATTAAAAAAACATGTAAATATCATTCCATTTTGAATCATTTAATACTGGGAGACACTCCATAGATCCAGAATTACAAGTAAATAATAAACATCCGGTGAAATAATTCCGTTTCTATATATAAGTAAATAAGGAATACATTTCGCGAAATATTGCATTCTGGGAATATAACGCGATATAAATAATTAAAAAAACATGTAAATATCATTCCATTTTGAATCATTTAATACTGGGAGACACTCCATAGATCCAGAATTACAAGTAAATAATAAACATCCGGTGAAATAATTCCGTTTCTATATATAAGTACATAAGGAATACATTTTGCGAAATATTTCATGCTGAGAATATAACGCGATATAAAAAATTAAAAAACATGTAAATATCATTCCATTTCAAATCTTTTAATAATCAGTAAGACTCCATAGATCTAGAATTACCAGTATATAATAAATATCCGACGAAATTATTCTGTTTCGATATATAAAGAAATAAGGAATACATTTCGCGAAGTATTTCATGCTGGGAATATAACGCGATATAAATAATTTAAAAACATGTAAATATCATTCCATTTCAAATCTTTTAATAATCAGTAAGACTCCATAGATCTAGAATTACCAGTATATAATAAATATCCGACGAAATTATTCTGTTTCGATATATAAAGAAATAAGGAATACATTTCGCGAAGTATTTCATGCTGGGAATATAACGCGATATAAATAATTTAAAAAACATGTAAATATCATTCCATTTCGAATCATTTAATACTCAGTGAGACTCCATAGATCTAGAATTACCAGTATATAATAAATATCCGACGAAATTATTCTGTTTCGATAAATAAAGAAATAAGGAATACATTTCGCGAAATAATTCATTCTCGGAATATAACGCGATATAAATGATTAAGAAAACATGTAAATATCATTCCATTTAGAATCATTTAATACTGAGTGACACTCCATAGATGCAGAATCACAAGTAAATAATAAACATCCGATGAAATAATTACGTTTCGATAAATAAAGAAATAAAGAATACATTTCGCGAAATATTGCATTTTGGGAATATAACGCGATATAAATAATTAAAAAAACATGTAAATATCATTCCATTTAGAATCATTTAATACTGGGAGACGCTCCATAGATACAGAATTACAAGTAAATAATAAACATCCTCTAAAATAATTCCGTTTCGCTAAATAAAGAAAAAGGGAATACATTTCGCGAAATATTTCATGCTGGGAATATAACGCGAAATAAATAATTAAAAAAATATGTAAATATCATTCCATTTCGAACCATTGAATTCTCAGTGAGACTACATAGATCAAGAAATACAAGTAAATAAAAAATATCCGGTGAAATAATTCCGTTTCTATATATAAGTAAATAAGGAATACATTTCGCGAAATATTGCATTCTGGGAATATAACGCGATATAAATAATTAAAAAAACATGTAAATATCATTCCATTTTGAATCATTTAATACTGGGAGACACTCCATAGATCTAGAATTACCAGTATATAATAAATATCCGACGAAATTATTCTGTTTCGATAAATAAAGAAATAAGGAATACATTTCGCGAAGTATTTCATGCTGGGAATATAACGCGATATAAATAATTTATAAAACATGTAAATATCATTCCATTTCGAATCATTGAATACTCATTGAGACTCCATAGATCAAGAATTACAAGTAAATAAAAATATCCGGTGAAATAATTCCGCTTCGATATATAAGTAAATAAGAACTACATTTCGCGAAATATCTCATGCTGAGAATATAACGCGATATAAAAAATTAAAAAACATGTAAATATCATTCCATTTCGAATCATTGAATACTCAGTGAGACTCCATAGATCAAGAATTACAAGTAAATAGAAAATATCCGGTGAAATAATTCCGTTTCTATATATAAGTAAATAAGGAATACATTTCGCGAAATATTGCATTCTGTGAATATAACGCGATATAAATAATTAAAAAGACATGTAAATATCATTCCATTTCGAATCATTTAATACTGAGTGACACTCCATAGATCTTGAATTACAAGTAAATAATAAACATCCTCTAAAATAATTCCGTTTCGCTAAATAAAGAAATAAGGAATACATTTCGCGAAATATTTCATGCTGGGAATATAACGCGATATAAATAATTAAAAAAAATGTAAATATCATTCCATTTCGAATCATTGAATACTCAGTGATACTCCATAGATCAAGAATTACAAGTAAGTAGAAAATATCCGGTGAAATAATTCCGTTTCTATATATAAGTAAATAAGGAATACATTTTGCGAAATATTTCATGCTGAGAATATAACGCGATATAAAAAATTAAAAAACATGTAAATATCATTCCATTTCGAATCTTTTAATAATCAGTAAGACTCCATAGATCTAGAATTACCATTATATAATAAATATCCGACGAAATTATTCTGTTTCGATAAATAAAGAAATAAGGAATACATTTCGCGAAATATTTCATGCTGGGAATATAACGCGATATAAATAATTAAAAAAACATGTAAATATCATTCCATTTCGAATCGTTTAATACTGCGTGACACTCCATAGATCCAGAATCACAAGTAAATAAAAAACATTCGATGAAATAATTCCGTTTCGATAAATAAAGAAATAAGGAATACATTTCGCGAAATATTTCATGCTGGGAATATAGCGCGATATAAATAATTAAAAAAACATGTAAATATCATTCCATTTTGAATCATTTAATACTGGGAGGCACTCCATAGATCCAGAATTACAAGTAAATAATAAACATCCGGTGAAATAATTCCGTTTCTATATATAAGTACATAAGGAATACATTTCGCGAAATATTTCATGCTGGGAATATAACGCGATATAAATAATTAAAAAAACATGTAAATGTCATTCCATTTCGAATCATTGAATACTCAGTGAGACTCCATAGATCAAGAATTACAAGTAAATAAAAATATCCGGTGAAATAATTCCGTTTCGATATATAAGTAAATAAGGAATACATTTCGCGAAATATTTCATGCTGAGAATATAACGCGATATAAAAAATTAAAAAAAATGTAAATATCATTCCATTTCGAATCATTTAATACTGGGAGACACTCCATAGATACAGAATTACAAGTAAATAATAAACATCCTCTAAAATAATTCCGTTTCGCTAAATAAAGAAATAAGGAATACATTTCGCGAAATATTTCATGCTGGGAATATAACGCGATATAAATAATTTAAAAAATATGTAAATATCATTCCATTTCGAATCATTGAATACGCAGTGAAACTCCATAGATCAAGAATTACAAGTAAATAGAAAATATCCGGTGAAATAATTCTGTTTCTATATATAAGTAAATAAGGAATACATTTTGCGAAATATTTCATGCTGAGAATATAACGCGATATAAAAAATTAAAATACATGTAAATATCATTCCATTTCGAATCTTTTAATAATCAGTAAGACTCCATAGATCTAGAATTACCATTATATAATAAATATCCGACGAAATTATTCTGTTTCGATAAATAAAGAAATCAGGAATACATTTCGCGAAATATTTCATGCTGGGAATATAACGCGAAATAAATAATTAAAAAAACATGTAAATATCATTCCATTTCGAATCGTTTAATACTGCGTGACACTCCATAGATATTGAATTACAAGTAAATAATAAATATCCGATGAAATAATTTCGTTTCGATAAATAAAGAAATAACGAATACATTTCGCCAACTGTTTCACCCTGGGAATATAAAGTGAAATAAATAATTAAAAAACATGTAATTATCTTTCCATTTCGAATCAATGAATACTCAGTGAGACTCCATAGATCAAGAATTACAAGTAAATAGAAAATATCCGGTGAAATAATTCCGTTTCTATATATAAGTAAATAAGGAATACATTTCGCGAAATATTGCATTCTGGGAATATAACGCGATATAAATAATTAAAAAAACATGTAAATATCATTCCATTTTGAATCATTTAATACTGGGAGACACTCCATAGATCCAGAATTATAAGTAAATAATAAATATCCGATGAAATAATTCCGTTTCGATATATAAGTAAATAAGGAATACATTTCGCGAAATATTTCATGCTGAGAATATAACGCGATATAAATAATTAAAAAGACATGTAAATATCATTCCATTTCGAATCATTGAATACTCAGTGAGACTCCATAGATCAAGAATTACAAGTAAATAAAAATATCCGGTGAAATAATTCCGTTTCGATATATAAGTAAATAAGGAATACATTTCGCGAAATATTTCATGCTGAGAATATAACACGATATAAAAAATTAAAAAAAATGTAAATATCATTCCATTTCGAATCATTTAATACTGGGAGACACTCCATAGATACAGAATTACAAGTAAATAATAAACATCCTCTAAAATAATTCCGTTTCGCTAAATAAAGAAATAAGGAATACATTTCGCGAAATATTTCATGCTGGGAATATAACGCGATATAAATAATTTAAAAAATATGTAAATATCATTCCATTTCGAATCATTGAATACTCAGTGAGACTCCATAGATCAAGAATTACAAGTAAATAATAAATATCCGATGAAATAATTTCGTTTCGATAAATAAAGAAATAACGAATACATTTCGCCAACTGTTTCACCCTGGGAATATAAAGTGAAATAAATAATTAAAAAACATGTAATTATCTTTCCATTTCGAATCAATGAATACTCAGTGAGACTCCATAGATCAAGAATTACAAGTAAATAGAAAATATCCGGTGAAATAATTCCGTTTCTATATATAAGTAAATAAGGAATACATTTCGCGAAATATTTCATTCTGGGAATATAACGCGATATAAATAATTAAAAAAACATGTAAATATCATTCCATTTCGAATCATTTAATACTGGGAGACACTCCATAGATCCAGAATTATAAGTAAATAATAAACATCCGATGAAATAATTCCGTTTCGATATATAAGTAAATAAGGAATACATTTCGCGAAATATTTCATGCTGAGAATATAACGCGATATAAATAATTAAAAAGACATGTAAATATCATTCCATTTCGAATCATTGAATACTCAGTGAGACTCCATAGATCAAGAATTACAAGTAAATAAAAATATCCGGTGAAATAATTCCGTTTCGATATATAAGTAAATAAGGAATACATTTCGCGAAATATTTCATGCTGAGAATATAACACGATATAAAAAATTAAAAAAAATGTAAATATCATTCCATTTCGAATCATTTAATACTGGGAGACACTCCATAGATACAGAATTACAAGTAAATAATAAACATCCTCTAAAATAATTCCGTTTCGCTAAATAAAGAAATAAGGAATACATTTCGCGAAATATTTCATGCTGGGAATATAACGCGATATAAATAATTTAAAAAATATGTAAATATCATTCCATTTCGAATCATTGAATACTCAGTGAGACTCCATAGATCAAGAATTACAAGTAAATAGAAAATATCCGGTGAAATAATTCCGTTTCTATATATAAGTAAATAAGGAATACATTTCGCGAAATATTGCATTCTGGGAATATAACGCGATATAAATAATTAAAAAGCAATGTAAATATCATTCCATTTCGAATCATTTAATACTGAGTGACACTCCATAGATCTAGAATTACCATTATATAATAAATATCCGACGAAATTATTCTGTTTCGATAAATAAAGAAATAAGGAATACATTTCGCAAAATAATTCATTCTCGGAATATAACGCGAAATAAGTGATTAAAAAAACATGTAAATGTCATTCCATTTAGAATCATTTAATACTGAGTGACACTCCATAGATCCAGAATCACAAGTAAATAAAAAACATCCGATGAAATTATTCTGTTTCGATAAATAAAGAAATAAGGAATACATTTCGCGAAATATTTCATGCTGGGAATATAACGCGATATAAATAATTAAAAAAACATGTAAATATCATTCCATTTCAAATCTTTTAATAATCAGTAAGACCCCATAGATCTAGAATTACCAGTATATAATAAATATCCGACGAAATCATTCTGTTCCGATATACAAAGAAATAAGGAATACATTTCGCGAAATATTTCATGCTGGGAATATAACGCGAAATAAATAATTAAAAAAATATGTAAATATCATTCCATTTCGAATCATTGAATACTCAGTGAGACTCCATAGATCAAGAATTACAAGTAAATAGAAAATATCCGGTGTAATAATTCCATTTCGATATATAAGTAAATAAGGAATACATTTCGCGAAATATTTCATGCTGAGAATATAACGCGATATAAAAAATTAAAAAACATGTAAATATCATTCCATTTCAAATCTTTTAATAATCAGTAAGACCCCATAGATCTAGAATTACCAGTATATAATAAATATCCGACGAAATTATTCTGTTTCGATATATAAAGAAATAAGGAATACATTTCGCGAAATATTTCATGCTGGGAATATAGCGCGATATAAATGATTAAAAAAACATGTAAATATCATTCCATTTCGAATCATTGAATACTCAGTGAGACTCCATAGATCAAGAATTACAAGTAAATAAAAATATCCGGTGAAATAATTCCGTTTCGATATATAAGTAAATAAGGAATACATTTCGCGAAATATTTCATGCTGAGAATATAACGCGATATAAAAAATTAAAAAAAATGTAAATATCATTCCATTTCGAATCATTTAATACTGGGAGACACTCCATAGATACAGAATTACAAGTAAATAATAAACATCCTCTAAAATAATTCCGTTTCGCTAAATAAAGAAATAAGGAATACATTTCGCGAAATATTTCATGCTGGGAATATAACGCGATATAAATAATTTAAAAAATATGTAAATATCATTCCATTTCGAATCATTGAATACGCAGTGAAACTCCATAGATCAAGAATTACAAGTAAATAGAAAATATCCGGTGAAATAATTCCGTTTCTATATATAAGTAAATAAGGAATACATTTCGCGAAATATTGCATTCTGGGAATATAACGCGATATAAATAATTAAAAAGCAATGTAAATATCATTCCATTTCGAATCATTTAATACTGAGTGACACTCCATAGATCTAGAATTACCATTATATAATAAATATCCGACGAAATTATTCTGTTTCGATAAATAAAGAAATAAGGAATACATTTCGCGAAATAATTCATTCTCGGAATATAACGCGATATAAGTGATTAAAAAAACATGTAAATGTCATTCCATTTAGAATCATTTAATACTGAGTGACACTCCATAGATCCAGAATCACAAGTAAATAAAAAACATCCGATGAAATAATTCCGTTTCGATAAATAAAGAAATTAGGAATACATTTCGCGAAATATTTCATGCTGGGAATATAGCGCGATATAAATGATTAAAAAAACATGTAAATATCATTCCATTTTGAATCATTTAATACTGGGAGACACTCCATAGATCCAGAATTACAAGTAAATAATAAACATCCGGTGAAATAATTCCGTTTCTATATATAAGTACATAAGGAATACATTTTGCGAAATATTTCATGCTGAGAATATAACGCGATATAAAAAATTAAAAAACATGTAAATATCATTCCATTTCATATCTTTTAATAATCAGTAAGACCCCATAGATCTAGAATTACCAGTATACAATAAATATCCGACGAAATTATTCTGTTTCGATATATAAAGAAATAAGGAATACATTTCGCGAAATATTTCATGCTGGGAATATAACGCGATATAAATAATTTAAAAAATATGTAAATATCATTCCATTTCGAATCATTGAATACGCAGTGAAACTCCATAGATCAAGAATTACAAGTAAATAGAAAATATCCGGTGAAATAATTCCGTTTCTATATATAAGTAAATAAGGAATACATTTCGCGAAATATTGCATTCTGGGAATATAACGCGATATAAATAATTAAAAAGCAATGTAAATATCATTCCATTTCGAATCATTTAATACTGAGTGACACTCCATAGATCTAGAATTACCATTATATAATAAATATCCGACGAAATTATTCTGTTTCGATAAATAAAGAAATAAGGAATACATTTCGCGAAATAATTCATTCTCGGAATATAACGCGATATAAGTGATTAAAAAAACATGTAAATGTCATTCCATTTAGAATCATTTAATACTGAGTGACACTCCATAGATCCAGAATCACAAGTAAATAAAAAACATCCGATGAAATAATTCCGTTTCGATAAATAAAGAAATAAGGAATACATTTCGCGAAATATTTCATGCTGGGAATATAGCGCGATATAAATGATTAAAAAAACATGTAAATATCATTCCATTTTGAATCATTTAATACTGGGAGACACTCCATAGATCCAGAATTACAAGTAAATAATAAACATCCGGTGAAATAATTCCGTTTCTATATATAAGTACATAAGGAATACATTTTGCGAAATATTTCATGCTGAGAATATAACGCGATATAAAAAATTAAAAAACATGTAAATATCATTCCATTTCATATCTTTTAATAATCAGTAAGACCCCATAGATCTAGAATTACCAGTATATAATAAATATCCGACGAAATTATTCTGTTTCGATATATAAAGAAATAAGGAATACATTTCGCGAAGTATTTCATGCTGGGAATATAACGCGATATAAATAATTTAAAAAACATGTAAATATCATTCCATTTCGAATCATTTAATACTCAGTGAGACTCCATAGATCTAGAATTACCAGTATATAATAAATATCCGACGAAATTATTCTGTTTCGATAAATAAAGAAATAAGGAATACATTTCGCGAAATAATTCATTCTCGGAATATAACGCGATATAAATGATTAAGAAAACATGTAAATATCATTCCATTTAGAATCATTTAATACTGAGTGACACTCCATAGATGCAGAATCACAAGTAAATAATAAACATCCGATGAAATAATTACGTTTCGATAAATAAAGAAATAATGAATACATTTCGCGAAATATTGCATTTTGGGAATATAACGCGATATAAATAATTAAAAAAACATGTAAATATCATTCCATTTAGAATCATTTAATACTGGGAGACGCTCCATAGATACAGAATTACAAGTAAATAATAAACATCCTCTAAAATAATTCCGTTTCGCTAAATAAAGAAAAAGGGAATACATTTCGCGAAATATTTCATGCTGGGAATATAACGCGAAATAAATAATTAAAAAAATATGTAAATATCATTCCATTTCGAACCATTGAATACTCAGTGAGACTACATAGATCAAGAAATACAAGTAAATAAAAAATATCCGGCGAAATAATTCCGTTTCTATATATAAGTAAATAAGGAATACATTTCGCGAAATATTGCATTCTGGGAATATAACGCGATATAAATAATTAAAAAAACATGTAAATATCATTCCATTTTGAATCATTTAATACTGGGAGACACTCCATAGATCTAGAATTACCAGTATATAATAAATATCCGACGAAATTATTCTGTTTCGATAAATAAAGAAATAAGGAATACATTTCGCGAAGTATTTCATGCTGGGAATATAACGCGATATAAATAATTTATAAAACATGTAAATATCATTCCATTTCGAATCATTGAATACTCATTGAGACTCCATAGATCAAGAATTACAAGTAAATAAAAATATCCGGTGAAATAATTCCGCTTCTATATATAAGTAAATAAGGAATACATTTCGCGAAATATTGCATTCTGGGAATATAACGCGATATAAATAATTAAAAAGACATGTAAATATCATTCCATTTCGAATCATTTAATACTGAGTGACACTCCATAGATCTTGAATTACAAGTAAATAATAAACATCCTCTAAAATAATTCCGTTTCGCTAAATAAAGAAATAAGGAATACATTTCGCGAAATATTTCATGCTGGGAATATAACGCAATATAAATAATTAAAAAAAATGTAAATATCATTCCATTTCGAATCATTGAATACTCAGTGAGACTCCATAGATCAAGAATTACAAGTAAATAGAAAATATCCGGTGAAATAATTCCGTTTGTATATATAAGTAAATAAGGAATACATTTTGCGAAATATTTCATGCTGAGAATATAACGCGATATAAAAAATTAAAAAACATGTAAATATCATTCCATTTCGAATCTTTTAATAATCAGTAAGACTCCATAGATCTAGAATTACCATTATATAATAAATATCCGACGAAATTATTCTGTTTCGATAAATAAAGAAATAAGGAATACATTTCGCGAAATATTTCATGCTGGGAATATAACGCGATATAAATAATTAAAAAAACATGTAAATATCATTCCATTTCGAATCGTTTAATACTGCGTGACACTCCATAGATCCAGAATCACAAGTAAATAAAAAACATTCGATGAAATAATTCCGTTTCGATAAATAAAGAAATAAGGAATATATTTCGCGAAATATTTCATGCTGGGAATATAGCGCGATATAAATAATTAAAAAAACATGTAAATATCATTCCATTTCGAATCATTGAATACTCATTGAGACTCCATAGATCAAGAATTACAAGTAAATAAAAATATCCGGTGAAATAATTCCGCTTCTATATATAAGTAAATAAGGAATACATTTCGCGAAATATTGCATTCTGGGAATATAACGCGATATAAATAATTAAAAAGACATGTAAATATCATTCCATTTCGAATCATTTAATACTGAGTGACACTCCATAGATCTTGAATTACAAGTAAATAATAAACATCCTCTAAAATAATTCCGTTTCGCTAAATAAAGAAATAAGGAATACATTTCGCGAAATATTTCATGCTGGGAATATAACGCAATATAAATAATTAAAAAAAATGTAAATATCATTCCATTTCGAATCATTGAATACTCAGTGAGACTCCATAGATCAAGAATTACAAGTAAATAGAAAATATCCGGTGAAATAATTCCGTTTGTATATATAAGTAAATAAGGAATACATTTTGCGAAATATTTCATGCTGAGAATATAACGCGATATAAAAAATTAAAAAACATGTAAATATCATTCCATTTCGAATCTTTTAATAATCAGTAAGACTCCATAGATCTAGAATTACCATTATATAATAAATATCCGACGAAATTATTCTGTTTCGATAAATAAAGAAATAAGGAATACATTTCGCGAAATATTTCATGCTGGGAATATAACGCGATATAAATAATTAAAAAAACATGTAAATATCATTCCATTTCGAATCGTTTAATACTGCGTGACACTCCATAGATCCAGAATCACAAGTAAATAAAAAACATTCGATGAAATAATTCCGTTTCGATAAATAAAGAAATAAGGAATATATTTCGCGAAATATTTCATGCTGGGAATATAGCGCGATATAAATAATTAAAAAAACATGTAAATATCATTCCATTTTGAATCATTTAATACTGGGAGGCACTCCATAGATCCAGAATTACAAGTAAATAATAAACATCCGGTGAAATAATTCCGTTTCTATATATAAGTACATAAGGAATACATTTCGCGAAATATTTCATGCTGGGAATATAACGCGATATAAATTATTAAAAAAACATGTAAATATCATTCCATTTCGAATCATTGAATACTCAGTGAGACTCCATAGATCAAGAATTACAAGTAAATAAAAATATCCGGTGAAATAATTCCGTTTCGATATATAAGTAAATAAGGAATACATTTCGCGAAATATTTCATGCTGAGAATATAACGCGATATAAAAAATTAAAAAAAATGTAAATATCATTCCATTTCGAATCATTTAATACTGGGAGACACTCCATAGATACAGAATTACAAGTAAATAATAAACATCCTCTAAAATAATTCCGTTTCGCTAAATAAAGAATTAAGGAATACATTTCGCGAAATATTTCATGCTGGGAATATAACGCGATATAAATAATTTAAAAAATATGTAAATATCATTCCATTTCGAATCATTGAATACGCAGTGAAATTCCATAGATCAAGAATTACAAGTAAATAGAAAATATCCGGTGAAATAATTCTGTTTCTATATATAAGTAAATAAGGAATACATTTTGCGAAATATTTCATGCTGAGAATATAACGCGATATAAAAAATTAAAATACATGTAAATATCATTCCATTTCGAATCTTTTAATAATCAGTAAGACTCCATAGATCTAGAATTACCATTATATAATAAATATCCGACGAAATTATTCTGTTTCGATAAATAAAGAAATCAGGAATACATTTCGCGAAATATTTCATGCTGGGAATATAACGCGAAATAAATAATTTAAAAAACATGTAAATATCATTCCATTTCGAATCGTTTAATACTGCGTGACACTCCATAGATATTGAATTACAAGTAAATAATAAATATCCGATGAAATAATTTCGTTTCGATAAATAAAGAAATAACGAATACATTTCGCCAACTGTTTCACCCTGGGAATATAAAGTGAAATAAATAATTAAAAAACATGTAATTATCTTTCCATTTCGAATCAATGAATACTCAGTGAGACTCCATAGATCAAGAATTACAAGTAAATAGAAAATATCCGGTGAAATAATTCCGTTTCTATATATAAGTAAATAAGGAATACATTTCGCGAAATATTGCATTCTGGGAATATAACGCGATATAAATAATTAAAAAAACATGTAAATATCATTCCATTTTGAATCATTTAATACTGGGAGACACTCCATAGATCCAGAATTATAAGTAAATAATAAACATCCGATGAAATAATTCCGTTTCGATATATAAGTAAATAAGGAATACATTTCGCGAAATATTTCATGCTGAGAATATAACGCGATATAAATAATTAAAAAGACATGTAAATATCATTCCATTTCGAATCATTGAATACTCAGTGAGACTCCATAGATCAAGAATTACAAGTAAATAAAAATATCCGGTGAAATAATTCCGTTTCGATATATAAGTAAATAAGGAATACATTTCGCGAAATATTTCATGCTGAGAATATAACACGATATAAAAAATTAAAAAAAATGTAAATATCATTCCATTTCGAATCATTTAATACTGGGAGACACTCCATAGATACAGAATTACAAGTAAATAATAAACATCCTCTAAAATAATTCCGTTTCGCTAAATAAAGAAATAAGGAATACATTTCGCGAAATATTTCATGCTGGGAATATAACGCGATATAAATAATTTAAAAAATATGTAAATATCATTCCATTTCGAATCATTGAATACTCAGTGAGACTCCATAGATCAAGAATTACAAGTAAATAGAAAATATCCGGTGAAATAATTCCGTTTCTATATATAAGTAAATAAGGAATACATTTCGCGAAATATTGCATTCTGG
Source organism: Mimumesa dahlbomi (assembly GCA_917499265.3). Lineage (NCBI taxonomy): Eukaryota > Metazoa > Arthropoda > Insecta > Hymenoptera > Crabronidae > Mimumesa > Mimumesa dahlbomi. Next base: position 8,818,160 of record OU824127.1, read on the forward strand.
GAATATAACGCGATATAAATAATTTAAAAAACATGTAAATATCATTCCATTTCGAATCATTTAATACTCAGTGAGACTCCATAGATCTAGAATTACCAGTATATAATAAATATCCGACGAAATTATTCTGTTTCGATAAATAAAGAAATAAGGAATACATTTCGCGAAATAATTCATTCTCGGAATATAACGCGATATAAATGATTAAGAAAACATGTAAATATCATTCCATTTAGAATCATTTAATACTGAGTGACACTCCATAGATGCAGAATCACAAGTAAATAATAAACATCCGATGAAATAATTACGTTTCGATAAATAAAGAAATAAAGAATACATTTCGCGAAATATTGCATTTTGGGAATATAACGCGATATAAATAATTAAAAAAACATGTAAATATCATTCCATTTAGAATCATTTAATACTGGGAGACGCTCCATAGATACAGAATTACAAGTAAATAATAAACATCCTCTAAAATAATTCCGTTTCGCTAAATAAAGAAAAAGGGAATACATTTCGCGAAATATTTCATGCTGGGAATATAACGCGAAATAAATAATTAAAAAAATATGTAAATATCATTCCATTTCGAACCATTGAATACTCAGTGAGACTACATAGATCAAGAAATACAAGTAAATAAAAAATATCCGGCGAAATAATTCCGTTTCTATATATAAGTAAATAAGGAATACATTTCGCGAAATATTGCATTCTGGGAATATAACGCGATATAAATAATTAAAAAAACATGTAAATATCATTCCATTTTGAATCATTTAATACTGGGAGACACTCCATAGATCTAGAATTACCAGTATATAATAAATATCCGACGAAATTATTCTGTTTCGATAAATAAAGAAATAAGGAATACATTTCGCGAAGTATTTCATGCTGGGAATATAACGCGATATAAATAATTTATAAAACATGTAAATATCATTCCATTTCGAATCATTGAATACTCATTGAGACTCCATAGATCAAGAATTACAAGTAAATAAAAATATCCGGTGAAATAATTCCGCTTCTATATATAAGTAAATAAGGAATACATTTCGCGAAATATTGCATTCTGGGAATATAACGCGATATAAATAATTAAAAAGACATGTAAATATCATTCCATTTCGAATCATTTAATACTGAGTGACACTCCATAGATCTTGAATTACAAGTAAATAATAAACATCCTCTAAAATAATTCCGTTTCGCTAAATAAAGAAATAAGGAATACATTTCGCGAAATATTTCATGCTGGGAATATAACGCAATATAAATAATTAAAAAAAATGTAAATATCATTCCATTTCGAATCATTGAATACTCAGTGAGACTCCATAGATCAAGAATTACAAGTAAATAGAAAATATCCGGTGAAATAATTCCGTTTGTATATATAAGTAAATAAGGAATACATTTTGCGAAATATTTCATGCTGAGAATATAACGCGATATAAAAAATTAAAAAACATGTAAATATCATTCCATTTCGAATCTTTTAATAATCAGTAAGACTCCATAGATCTAGAATTACCATTATATAATAAATATCCGACGAAATTATTCTGTTTCGATAAATAAAGAAATAAGGAATACATTTCGCGAAATATTTCATGCTGGGAATATAACGCGATATAAATAATTAAAAAAACATGTAAATATCATTCCATTTCGAATCGTTTAATACTGCGTGACACTCCATAGATCCAGAATCACAAGTAAATAAAAAACATTCGATGAAATAATTCCGTTTCGATAAATAAAGAAATAAGGAATATATTTCGCGAAATATTTCATGCTGGGAATATAGCGCGATATAAATAATTAAAAAAACATGTAAATATCATTCCATTTTGAATCATTTAATACTGGGAGGCACTCCATAGATCCAGAATTACAAGTAAATAATAAACATCCGGTGAAATAATTCCGTTTCTATATATAAGTACATAAGGAATACATTTCGCGAAATATTTCATGCTGGGAATATAACGCGATATAAATTATTAAAAAAACATGTAAATATCATTCCATTTCGAATCATTGAATACTCAGTGAGACTCCATAGATCAAGAATTACAAGTAAATAAAAATATCCGGTGAAATAATTCCGTTTCGATATATAAGTAAATAAGGAATACATTTCGCGAAATATTTCATGCTGAGAATATAACGCGATATAAAAAATTAAAAAAAATGTAAATATCATTCCATTTCGAATCATTTAATACTGGGAGACACTCCATAGATACAGAATTACAAGTAAATAATAAACATCCTCTAAAATAATTCCGTTTCGCTAAATAAAGAAATGAGGAATACATTTCGCGAAATATTTCATGCTGGGAATATAACGCGATATAAATAATTTAAAAAATATGTAAATATCATTCCATTTCGAATCATTGAATACGCAGTGAAATTCCATAGATCAAGAATTACAAGTAAATAGAAAATATCCGGTGAAATAATTCTGTTTCTATATATAAGTAAATAAGGAATACATTTTGCGAAATATTTCATGCTGAGAATATAACGCGATATAAAAAATTAAAATACATGTAAATATCATTCCATTTCGAATCTTTTAATAATCAGTAAGACTCCATAGATCTAGAATTACCATTATATAATAAATATCCGACGAAATTATTCTGTTTCGATAAATAAAGAAATCAGGAATACATTTCGCGAAATATTTCATGCTGGGAATATAACGCGAAATAAATAATTAAAAAAACATGTAAATATCATTCCATTTCGAATCGTTTAATACTGCGTGACACTCCATAGATATTGAATTACAAGTAAATAATAAATATCCGATGAAATAATTTCGTTTCGATAAATAAAGAAATAACGAATACATTTCGCCAACTGTTTCACCCTGGGAATATAAAGTGAAATAAATAATTAAAAAACATGTAATTATCTTTCCATTTCGAATCAATGAATACTCAGTGAGACTCCATAGATCAAGAATTACAAGTAAATAGAAAATATCCGGTGAAATAATTCCGTTTCTATATATAAGTAAATAAGGAATACATTTCGCGAAATATTGCATTCTGGGAATATAACGCGATATAAATAATTAAAAAAACATGTAAATATCATTCCATTTTGAATCATTTAATACTGGGAGACACTCCATAGATCCAGAATTATAAGTAAATAATAAACATCCGATGAAATAATTCCGTTTCGATATATAAGTAAATAAGGAATACATTTCGCGAAATATTTCATGCTGAGAATATAACGCGATATAAATAATTAAAAAGACATGTAAATATCATTCCATTTCGAATCATTGAATACTCAGTGAGACTCCATAGATCAAGAATTACAAGTAAATAAAAATATCCGGTGAAATAATTCCGTTTCGATATATAAGTAAATAAGGAATACATTTCGCGAAATATTTCATGCTGAGAATATAACACGATATAAAAAATTAAAAAAAATGTAAATATCATTCCATTTCGAATCATTTAATACTGGGAGACACTCCATAGATACAGAATTACAAGTAAATAATAAACATCCTCTAAAATAATTCCGTTTCGCTAAATAAAGAAATAAGGAATACATTTCGCGAAATATTTCATGCTGGGAATATAACGCGATATAAATAATTTAAAAAATATGTAAATATCATTCCATTTCGAATCATTGAATACTCAGTGAGACTCCATAGATCAAGAATTACAAGTAAATAGAAAATATCCGGTGAAATAATTCCGTTTCTATATATAAGTAAATAAGGAATACATTTCGCGAAATATTGCATTCTGGGAATATAACGCGATATAAATAATTAAAAAGCAATGTAAATATCATTCCATTTCGAATCATTTAATACTGGGAGACACTCCATAGATACAGAATTACATGTAAATAATAAACATCCTCTAAAATAATTCCGTTTCGCTAAATAAAGAAATAAGGAATACATTTCGCGAAATATTTCATGCTGGGAATATAGCGCGATATAAATAATTAAAAAAACATGTAAATATCATTCCATTTTGAATCATTTAATACTGGGAGGCACTCCATAGATCCAGAATTACAAGTAAATAATAAACATCCGGTGAAATAATTCCGTTTCTATATATAAGTACATAAGGAATACATTTCGCGAAATATTTCATGCTGGGAATATAACGCGATATAAATAATTAAAAAAACATGTAAATATCATTCCATTTCGAATCGTTTAATACTGCGTGACACTCCATAGATCCAGAATCACAAGTAAATAAAAAACATTCGATGAAATAATTCCGTTTCGATAAATAAAGAAATAAGGAATACATTTCGCGAAATATTTCATGCTGGGAATATAGCGCGATATAAATAATTAAAAAAACATGTAAATATCATTCCATTTTGAATCATTTAATACTGGGAGGCACTCCATAGATCCAGAATTACAAGTAAATAATAAACATCCGGTGAAATAATTCCGTTTCTATATATAAGTACATAAGGAATACATTTCGCGAAATATTTCATGCTGGGAATATAACGCGATATAAATAATTAAAAAAATATGTAAATATCATTCCATTTCGAATCATTGAATACTCAGTGAGACTCCATAGATCAAGAATTACAAGTAAATAAAAATATCCTGTGAAATAATTCCGTTTCGATATATAAGTAAATAAGGAATACATTTCGCGAAATATTTCATGCTGAGAATATAACGCGATATAAAAAATTAAAAAAAATGTAAATATCATTCCATTTCGAATCATTTAATACTGGGAGACACTCCATAGATACAGAATTACATGTAAATAATAAACATCCTCTAAAATAATTCCGTTTCGCTAAATAAAGAAATAAGGAATACATTTCGCGAAATATTTCATGCTGGGAATATAACGCGATATAAATAATTTAAAAAATATGTAAATATCATTCCATTTCGAATCATTGAATACTCAGTGAGACTCCATAGATCAAGAATTACAAGTAAATAGAAAATATCCGGTGAAATAATTCCGTTTCTATATATAAGTAAATAAGGAATACATTTCGCGAAATATTGCATTCTGGGAATATAACGCGATATAAATAATTAAAAAGCAATGTAAATATCATTCCATTTCGAATCATTTAATACTGAGTGACACTCCATAGATCTTGAATTACAAGTAAATAATAAACATCCTCTAAAATAATTCCGTTTCGCTAAATAAAGAAATAAGGAAAACATTTCGCGAAATATTTCATGCTGGGAATATAACGCGATATAAATAATTAAAAAAAATGTAAATATCATTCCATTTCGAATCATTGAATACTCAGTGAGACTCCATAGATCAAGAATTACAAGTAAATAGAAAATATCCGGTGAAATAATTCCGTTTCTATATATAAGTAAATAAGGAATACATTTTGCGAAATATTTCATGCTGAGAATATAACGCGATATAAAAAATTAAAAAACATGTAAATATCATTCCATTTCGAATCTTTTAATAATCAGTAAGACTCCATAGATCTAGAATTACCATTATATAATAAATATCCGACGAAATTATTCTGTTTCGATAAATAAAGAAATAAGGAATACATTTCGCGAAATATTTCATGTTGGGAATATAACGCGATATAAATAATTAAAAAAACATGTAAATATCATTCCATTTCGAATCGTTTAATACTGCGTGACACTCCATAGATCCATAATCACAAGTAAATAAAAAACATTCGATGAAATAATTCCGTTTCGATAAATAAAGAAATAAGGAATACATTTCGCGAAATATTTCATGCTGGGAATATAGGGCGATATAAATAATTAAAAAAACATGTAAATATCATTCCATTTTGAATCATTTAATACTGGGAGGCACTCCATAGATCCAGAATTACAAGTAAATAATAAACATCCGGTGAAATAATTCCGTTTCTATATATAAGTACATAAGGAATACATTTCGCGAAATATTTCATGCTGGGAATATAACGCGATATAAATAATTAAAAAAACATGTAAATATCATTCCATTTCGAATCATTGAATACTCAGTGAGACTCCATAGATCAAGAATTACAAGTAAATAAAAATATCCTGTGAAATAATTCCGTTTCGATATATAAGTAAATAAGGAATACATTTCGCGAAATATTTCATGCTGAGAATATAACGCGATATAAAAAATTAAAAAAAATGTAAATATCATTCCATTTCGAATCATTTAATACTGGGAGACACTCCATAGATACAGAATTACATGTAAATAATAAACATCCTCTAAAATAATTCCGTTTCGCTAAATAAAGAAATAAGGAATACATTTCGCGAAATATTTCATGCTGGGAATATAACGCGATATAAATAATTTAAAAAATATGTAAATATCATTCCATTTCGAATCATTGAATACTCAGTGAGACTCCATAGATCAAGAATTACAAGTAAATAGAAAATATCCGGTGAAATAATTCCGTTTCTATATATAAGTAAATAAGGAATACATTTCGCGAAATATTGCATTCTGGGAATATAACGCGATATAAATAATTAAAAAGCAATGTAAATATCATTCCATTTCGAATCATTTAATACTGAGTGACACTCCATAGATCTAGAATTACCATTATATAATAAATATCCGACGAAATTATTCTGTTTCGATAAATAAAGAAATAAGGAATACATTTCGCGAAATAATTCATTCTCGGAATATAACGCGATATAAGTGATTAAAAAAACATGTAAATGTCATTCCATTTAGAATCATTTAATACTGAGTGACACTCCATAGATCCAGAATCACAAGTAAATAAAAAACATCCGATGAAATAATTCCGTTTCGATAAATAAAGAAATAAGGAATACATTTCCCGAAATATTTCATGCTGGGAATATAGCGCGATATAAATGATTAAAAAAACATGTAAATATCATTCCATTTTGAATCATTTAATACTGGGAGACACTCCATAGATCCAGAATTACAAGTAAATAATAAACACCCGGTGAAATAATTCCGTTTCTATATATAAGTACATAAGGAATACATTTTGCGAAATATTTCATGCTGAGAATATAACGCGATATAAAAAATTAAAAAACATGTAAATATCATTCCATTTCATATCTTTTAATAATCAGTAAGACCCCATAGATCTAGAATTACCAGTATATAATAAATATCCGACGAAATTATTCTGTTTCGATATATAAAGAAATAAGGAATACATTTCGCGAAGTATTTCATGCTGGGAATATAACGCGATATAAATAATTTAAAAAACATGTAAATATCATTCCATTTCGAATCATTTAATACTCAGTGAGACTCCATAGATCTAGAATTACCAGTATATAATAAATATCCGACGAAATTATTCTGTTTCGATAAATAAAGAAATAAGGAATACATTTCGCGAAATAATTCATTCTCGGAATATAACGCGATATAAATAATTAAAAAAACATGTAAATATCATTCCATTTAGAATCATTTAATACTGGGAGACGCTCCATAGATACAGAATTACAAGTAAATAATAAACATCCTCTAAAATAATTCCGTTTCGCTAAATAAAGAAAAAGGGAATACATTTCGCGAAATATTTCATGCTGGGAATATAACGCGAAATAAATAATTAAAAAAATATGTAAATATCATTCCATTTCGAACCATTGAATACTCAGTGAGACTACATAGATCAAGAAATACAAGTAAATAAAAAATATCCGGTGAAATAATTCCGTTTCTATATATAAGTAAATAAGGAATACATTTCGCGAAATATTGCATTCTGGGAATATAACGCGATATAAATAATTAAAAAAACATGTAAATATCATTCCATTTTGAATCATTTAATACTGGGAGACACTCCATAGATCTAGAATTACCAGTATATAATAAATATCCGACGAAATTATTCTGTTTCGATAAATAAAGAAATAAGGAATACATTTCGCGAAGTATTTCATGCTGGGAATATAACGCGATATAAATAATTTATAAAACATGTAAATATCATTCCATTTCGAATCATTGAATACTCATTGAGACTCCATAGATCAAGAATTACAAGTAAATAAAAATATCCGGTGAAATAATTCCGCTTCGATATATAAGTAAATAAGAACTACATTTCGCGAAATATCTCATGCTGAGAATATAACGCGATATAAAAAATTAAAAAAAATGTAAATATCATTCCATTTCGAATCATTTAATACTGGAAGACACTCCATAGATACAGAATTACATGTAAATAATAAACATCCTCTAAAATAATTCCGTTTCGCTAAATAAAGAAATAAGGAATACATTTCGCGAAATATTTCATACTGGGAATATAACGCGATATAAATAATTTAAAAAATATGTAAATATCATTCCATTTCGAATCATTGAATACTCAGTGAGACTCCATAGATCAAGAATTACAAGTAAATAGAAAATATCCGGTGAAATAATTCCGTTTCTATATATAAGTAAATAAGGAATACATTTCGCGAAATATTGCATTCTGGGAATATAACGCGATATAAATAATTAAAAAGACATGTAAATATCATTCCATTTCGAATCATTTAATACTGAGTGACACTCCATAGATCTTGAATTACAAGTAAATAATAAACATCCTCTAAAATAATTCCGTTTCGCTAAATAAAGAAATAAGGAATACATTTCGCGAAATATTTCATGCTGGGAATATAACGCGATATAAATAATTAAAAAAAATGTAAATATCATTCCATTTCGAATCATTGAATACTCAGTGAGACTCCATAGATCAAGAATTACAAGTAAATAGAAAATATCCGGTGAAATAATTCCGTTTCTATATATAAGTAAATAAGGAATACATTTTGCGAAATATTTCATGCTGAGAATATAACGCGATATAAAAAATTAAAAAACATGTAAATATCATTCCATTTCGAATCTTTTAATAATCAGTAAGACTCCATAGATCTAGAATTACCATTATATAATAAATATCCGACGAAATTATTCTGTTTCGATAAATAAAGAAATAAGGAATACATTTCGCGAAATATTTCATGCTGGGAATATAACGCGATATAAATAATTAAAAAAACATGTAAATATCATTCCATTTTGAATCATTTAATACTGGGAGGCACTCCATAGATCCAGAATTACAAGTAAATAATAAACATCCGATGAAATAATTACGTTTCGATAAATAAAGAAATAAAGAATACATTTCGCGAAATATTGCATTTTGGGAATATAACGCGATATAAATAATTAAAAAAACATGTAAATATCATTCCATTTAGAATCATTTAATACTGGGAGACGCTCCATAGATACAGAATTACAAGTAAATAATAAACATCCGGTGAAATAATTCCGTTTCTATATATAAGTACATAAGGAATACATTTTGCGAAATATTTCATGCTGAGAATATAACGCGATATAAAAAATTAAAAAACATGTAAATATCATTCCATTTCAAATCTTTTAATAATCAGTAAGACCCCATAGATCTAGAATTACCAGTATATAATAAATATCCGACGAAATTATTCTGTTTCGATATATAAAGAAATAAGGAATACATTTCGCGAAATATTTCATGCTGGGAGTATAACGCGATATAAAAAATTAAAAAACATGTAAATATCATTCCATTTCGAATCTTTTAATAATCAGTAAGACTCCATAGATCTAGAATTACCATTATATAATAAATATCCGACGAAATTATTCCGTTTCGATATATAAAGAAATAAGGAATACATTTCGCGAAATATTTCATGCTGGGAATATAACGCGAAATAAATAATTAAAAAAATATGTAAATATCATTCCATTTCGAATCATTGAAAACTCAGTGAGACTCCGTAGATCAAGAAATACAAGAAAATGAAAAATATCCGGTGAAATAATTCCATTTCGATATATAAGTAAATAAGGAATACATTTCGCGAAATATTTCATACTGAGAATATAACGCGATATAAAAAATTGAAAAACATGTAAATATCATTCCATTCCAAATCTTTTAATAATCAGTAAGACCCCATAGATCTAGAATTACCAGTATATAATAAATATCAGACGAAATTATTCTGTTTCGATATATAAAGAAATAAGGAATACATTTCGCGAAATATTTCATGCTGGGAATATAACGCGATATAAATAATTAAAAAAACATGTAAATATCATTCCATTTCGAATCATTGAATACTCAGTGAGACTCCATAGATCAAGAATTACAAGTAAATAAAAATATCCTGTGAAATAATTCCGTTTCGATATATAAGTAAATAAGGAATACATTTCGCGAAATATTTCATGCTGAGAATATAACGCGATATAAAAAATTAAAAAACATGTAAATATCATTCCATTTCGAATCTTTTAATAATCAGTAAGACTCCATAGATCTAGAATTACCATTATATAAGAAATATCCGACGAAATTATTCTGTTTCGATAAATAAAGAAATAAGGAATACATTTCGCGAAATATTTCATGCTGGGAATATAGCGCGATATAAATAATTAAAAAAACATGTAAATATCATTCCATTTCGAATCGTTTAATACTGCGTGACACTCCATAGATCCAGAATCACAAGTAAATAAAAAACATTCGATGAAATAATTCCGTTTCGATAAATAAAGAAATAAGGAATACATTTCGCGAAATATTTCATGCTGGGAATATAGCGCGATATAAATAATTAAAAAAACATGTAAATATCATTCCATTTTGAATCATTTAATACTGGGAGGCACTCCATAGATCCAGAATTACAAGTAAATAATAAACATCCGGTGAAATAATTCCGTTTCTATATATAAGTACATAAGGAATACATTTCGCGAAATATTTCATGCTGGGAATATAACGCGATATAAATAATTAAAAAAACATGTAAATATCATTCCATTTCGAATCATTGAATACTCAGTGAGACTCCATAGATCAGGAATTACAAGTAAATAAAAATATCCTGTGAAATAATTCCGTTTCGATATATAAGTAAATAAGGAATACATTTCGCGAAATATTTCATGCTGAGAATATAACGCGATATAAAAAATTAAAAAAAATGTAAATATCATTCCATTTCGAATCATTTAATACTGGGAGACACTCCATAGATACAGAATTACATGTAAATAATAAACATCCTCTAAAATAATTCCGTTTCGCTAAATAAAGAAATAAGGAATACATTTCGCGAAATATTTCATGCTGGGAATATAACGCGATATAAATAATTTAAAAAATATGTAAATATCATTCCATTTCGAATCATTGAATACTCAGTGAGACTCCATAGATCAAGAATTACAAGTAAATAGAAAATATCCGGTGAAATAATTCCGTTTCTATATATAAGTAAATAAGGAATACATTTCGCGAAATATTGCATTCTGGGAATATAACGCGATATAAATAATTAAAAAAACATGTAAATATCATTCCATTTTGAACCATTTAATACTGGGAGACACTCCATAGATCCAGAATTATAAGTAAATAATAAACATCCGATGAAATAATTCCGTTTCGATATATAAGTAAATAAGGAATACATTTCGCGAAATATTTCATGCTGAGAATATAACGCGATATAAATAATTAAAAAGACATGTAAATATCATTCCATTTCGAATCATTGAATACTCAGTGAGACTCCATAGATCAAGAATTACAAGTAAATAAAAATATCCGGTGAAATAATTCCGTTTCGATAAATAAAGAAATAAGGAATACATTTCGCGAAATAATTCATTCTCGGAATATAACGCGATATAAGTGATTAAAAAAACATGTAAATGTCATTCCATTTAGAATCATTTAATACTGAGGGACACTCCATAGATCCAGAATCACAAGTAAATAAAAAACATCCGATGAAATTATTCTGTTTCGATAAATAAAGAAATAAGGAATACATTTCGCGAAATAATTCATTCTCGGAATATAACGCGATATAAGTGATTAAAAAAACATGTAAATATCATTCCATTTTGAATCATTTAATACTGGGAGACACTCCATAGATCCAGAATTACAAGTAAATAAAAAACATCCGATGAAATTATTCTGTTCCGATATACAAAGAAATAAGGAATACATTTCGCGAAATATTTCATGCTGGGAATATAACGCGAAATAAATAATTAAAAAAATATGTAAATATCATTCCATTTCGATATATAAGTAAATAAGGAATACATTTCGCGAAATATTTCATGCTGAGAATATAACGCGATATAAAAAATTAAAAAACATGTAAATATCATTCCATTTCAAATCTTTTAATAATCAGTAAGACCCCATAGATCTAGAATTACCAGTATATAATAAATATCCGACGAAATTATTCTGTTTCGATATATAAAGAAATAAGGAATACATTTCGCGAAATATTTCATGCTGGGAATATAACGCGATATAAATAATTAAAAAAACATGTAAATATCATTCCATTTCGAATCATTGAATACTCAGTGAGACTCCATAGATCAAGAATTACAAGTAAATAAAAATATCCGGTGAAATAATTCCGTTTCGATATATAAGTAAATAAGGAATACATTTCGCGAAATATTTCATGCTGAGAATATAACGCGATATAAAAAATTAAAAAAAATGTAAATATCATTCCATTTCGAATCATTTAATACTGGGAGACACTCCATAGATACAGAATTACAAGTAAATAATAAACATCCTCTAAAATAATTCCGTTTCGCTAAATAAAGAAATAAGGAATACATTTCGCGAAATATTTCATGCTGGGAATATAACGCGATATAAATAATTTAAAAAATATGTAAATATCATTCCATTTCGAATCATTGAATACGCAGTGAAACTCCATAGATCAAAAATTACAAGTAAATAGAAAATATCCGGTGAAATAATTCCGTTTCTATATATAAGTAAATAAGGAATACATTTCGCGAAATATTGCATTCTGGGAATATAACGCGATATAAATAATTAAAAAGCAATGTAAATATCATTCCATTTCGAATCATTTAATACTGAGTGACACTCCATAGATCTAGAATTACCATTATATAATAAATATCCGACGAAATTATTCTGTTTCGATAAATAAAGAAATAAGGAATACATTTCGCGAAATAATTCATTCTCGGAATATAACGCGATATAAGTGATTAAAAAAACATGTAAATGTCATTCCATTTAGAATCATTTAATACTGAGTGACACTCCATAGATCCAGAATCACAAGTAAATAAAAAACATCCGATGAAATAATTCCGTTTCGATAAATAAAGAAATAAGGAATACATTTCGCGAAATATTTCATGCTGGGAATATAGCGCGATATAAATGATTAAAAAAACATGTAAATATCATTCCATTTTTAATCATTTAATACTGGGAGACACTCCATAGATCCAGAATTACAAGTAAATAATAAACATCCGGTGAAATAATTCCGTTTCTATATATAAGTACATAAGGAATACATTTTGCGAAATATTTCATGCTGAGAATATAACGCGATATAAAAAATTAAAAAACATGTAAATATCATTCCATTTCAAATCTTTTAATAATCAGTAAGACCCCATAGATCTAGAATTACCAGTATATAATAAATATCCGACGAAATTATTCTGTTTCGATATATAAAGAAATAAGGAATACATTTCGCGAAGTATTTCATGCTGGGAATATAACGCGATATAAATAATTTAAAAAACATGTAAATATCATTCCATTTCGAATCATTTAATACTCAGTGAGACTCCATAGATCTAGAATTACCAGTATATAATAAATATCCGACGAAATTATTCTGTTTCGATAAATAAAGAAATAAGGAATACATTTCGCGAAATAATTCATTCTCGGAATATAACGCGATATAAATGATTAAGAAAACATGTAAATATCATTCCATTTAGAATCATTTAATACTGAGTGACACTCCATAGATGCAAAATCACAAGTAAATAATAAACATCCGATGAAATAATTACGTTTCGATAAATAAAGAAATAAAGAATACATTTCGCGAAATATTGCATTTTGGGAATATAACGCGATATAAATAATTAAAAAAACATGTAAATATCATTCCATTTAGAATCATTTAATACTGGGAGACGCTCCATAGATACAGAATTACAAGTAAATAATAAACATCCTCTAAAATAATTCCGTTTCGCTAAATAAAGAAATAGGGAATACATTTCGCGAAATATTTCATGCTGGGAATATAACGCGAAATAAATAATTAAAAAACATGTAAATATCATTCCATTTCGAATCTTTTAATAATCAGTAAGACTCCATAGATCTAGAATTACCATTATATAATAAATATCCGACGAAATTATTCTGTTTCGATAAATAAAGAAATAAGGAATACATTTCGCGAAATATTTCATGCTGGGAATATAACGCGATATAAATAATTAAAAAAACATGTAAATATCATTCCATTTCGAATCGTTTAATACTGCGTGACACTCCATAGATCCATAATCACAAGTAAATAAAAAACATTCGATGAAATAATTCCGTTTCGATAAATAAAGAAATAAGGAATACATTTCGCGAAATATTTCATGCTGGGAATATAGCGCGATATAAATAATTAAAAAAACATGTAAATATCATTCCATTTTGAATCATTTAATACTGGGAGGCACTCCATAGATCCAGAATTACAAGTAAATAATAAACATCCGGTGAAATAATTCCGTTTCTATATATAAGTACATAAGGAATACATTTCGCGAAATATTTCATGCTGGGAATATAACGCGATATAAATAATTAAAAAAACATGTAAATATCATTCCATTTCGAATCATTGAATACTCAGTGAGACTCCATAGATCAAGAATTACAAGTAAATAAAAATATCCTGTGAAATAATTCCGTTTCGATATATAAGTAAATAAGGAATACATTTCGCGAAATATTTCATGCTGAGAATATAACGCGATATAAAAAATTAAAAAAAATGTAAATATCATTCCATTTCGAATCATTTAATACTGGGAGACACTCCATAGATACAGAATTACATGTAAATAATAAACATCCTCTAAAATAATTCCGTTTTGCTAAATAAAGAAATAAGGAATACATTTCGCGAAATAATTCATTCTCGGAATATAACGCGATATAAGTGATTAAAAAAACATGTAAATATCATTCCATTTTGAATCATTTAATACTGGGAGACACTCCATAGATCCAGAATTACAAGTAAATAATAAACACCCGGTGAAATAATTCCGTTTCTATATATAAGTACATAAGGAATACATTTTGCGAAATATTTCATGCTGAGAATATAACGCGATATAAAAAATTAAAAAACATGTAAATATCATTCCATTTCAAATCTTTTAATAATCAGTAAGACCCCATAGATCTAGAATTACCAGTATATAATAAATATCCGACGAAATCATTCTGTTCCGATATACAAAGAAATAAGGAATACATTTCGCGAAATATTTCATGCTGGGAATATAACGCGAAATAAATAATTAAAAAAATATGTAAATATCATTCCATTTCGAATCATTGAATACTCAGTGAGACTCCATAGATCAAGAAATACAAGTAAATGAAAAATATCCGGTGAAATAATTCCATTTCGATATATAAGTAAATAAGGAATACATTTCGCGAAATATTTCATGCTGAGAATATAACGCGATATAAAAAATTAAAAAACATGTAAATATCATTCCATTTCAAATCTTTTAATAATCAGTAAGACCCCATAGATCTAGAATTACCAGTATATAATAAATATCCGACGAAATTATTCTGTTTCGATATATAAAGAAATAAGGAATACATTTCGCGAAATATTTCATGCTGGGAATATAGCGCGATATAAATGATTAAAAAAACATGTAAATATCATTCCATTTCGAATCATTGAATACTCAGTGAGACTCCATAGATCAAGAATTACAAGTAAATAAAAATATCCGGTGAAATAATTCCGTTTCGATATATAAGTAAATAAGGAATACATTTCGCGAAATATTTCATGCTGAGAATATAACGCGATATAAAAAATTAAAAAAAATGTAAATATCATTCCATTTCGAATCATTTAATACTGGGAGACACTCCATAGATACAGAATTACAAGTAAATAATAAACATCCTCTAAAATAATTCCGTTTCGCTAAATAAAGAAATAAGGAATACATTTCGCGAAATATTTCATGCTGGGAATATAACGCGATATAAATAATTTAAAAAATATGTAAATATCATTCCATTTCGAATCATTGAATACTCAGTGAGACTCCATAGATCAAGAATTACAAGTAAATAGAAAATATCCGGTGAAATAATTCCGTTTCTATATATAAGTAAATAAGGAATACATTTCGCGAAATATTGCATTCTGGGAATATAACGCGATATAAATAATTAAAAAGCAATGTAAATATCATTCCATTTCGAATCATTTAATACTGAGTGACACTCCATAGATCTAGAATTACCATTATATAATAAATATCCGACGAAATTATTCTGTTTCGATAAATAAAGAAATAAGGAATACATTTCGCGAAGTATTTCATGCTGGGAATATAACGCGATATAAATAATTTATAAAACATGTAAATATCATTCCATTTCGAATCATTGAATACTCATTGAGACTCCATAGATCAAGAATTACAAGTAAATAAAAATATCCGGTGAAATAATTCCGCTTCGATATATAAGTAAATAAGAACTACATTTCGCGAAATATCTCATGCTGAGAATATAACGCGATATAAAAAATTAAAAAAAATGTAAATATCATTCCATTTCGAATCATTTAATACTGGAAGACACTCCATAGATACATAATTACATGTAAATAATAAACATCCTCTAAAATAATTCCGTTTCGCTAAATAAAGAAATAAGGAATACATTTCGCGAAATATTTCATACTGGGAATATAACGCGATATAAAAAATTAAAAAACATGTAAATATCATTCCATTTCAAATCTTTTAATAATCAGTAAGACCCCATAGATCTAGAATTACCAGTATATAATAAATATCCGACGAAATTATTCTGTTTCGATATATAAAGAAATAAGGAATACATTTCGCGAAGTATTTCATGCTGGGAATATAACGCGATATAAATAATTTAAAAAACATGTAAATATCATTCCATTTCGAATCATTTAATACTCAGTGAGACTCCATAGATCTAGAATTACCAGTATATAATAAATATCCGACGAAATTATTCTGTTTCGATAAATAAAGAAATAAGGAATACATTTCGCGAAATAATTCATTCTCGGAATATAACGCGATATAAATGATTAAGAAAACATGTAAATATCATTCCATTTAGAATCATTTAATACTGAGTGACACTCCATAGATGCAAAATCACAAGTAAATAATAAACATCCGATGAAATAATTACGTTTCGATAAATAAAGAAATAAAGAATACATTTCGCGAAATATTGCATTTTGGGAATATAACGCGATATAAATAATTAAAAAAACATGTAAATATCATTCCATTTAGAATCATTTAATACTGGGAGACGCTCCATAGATACAGAATTACAAGTAAATAATAAACATCCTCTAAAATAATTCCGTTTCGCTAAATAAAGAAAAAGGGAATACATTTCGCGAAATATTTCATGCTGGGAATATAACGCGAAATAAATAATTAAAAAAATATGTAAATATCATTCCATTTCGAACCATTGAATACTCAGTGAGACTACATAGATCAAGAAATACAAGTAAATAAAAAATATCCGGTGAAATAATTCCGTTTCTATATACGTATAAGTAAATAAGGAATACATTTCGCGAAATATTGCATTCTGGGAATATAACGCGATATAAATAATTAAAAAAACATGTAAATATCATTCCATTTTGAATCATTTAATACTGGGAGACACTCCATAGATCTAGAATTACCAGTATATAATAAATATCCGACGAAATTATTCTGTTTCGATAAATAAAGAAATAAGGAATACATTTCGCGAAATATTTCATGCTGGGAATATAACGCGATATAAATAATTTATAAAACATGTAAATATCATTCCATTTCGAATCATTGAATACTCATTGAGACTCCATAGATCAAGAATTACAAGTAAATAAAAATATCCGGTGAAATAATTC
This sequence comes from Mimumesa dahlbomi, assembly GCA_917499265.3. NCBI lineage: Eukaryota > Metazoa > Arthropoda > Insecta > Hymenoptera > Crabronidae > Mimumesa > Mimumesa dahlbomi. The sequence goes on from OU824127.1 coordinate 8,836,368, forward strand.
CGCTTCGATATATAAGTAAATAAGAACTACATTTCGCGAAATATCTCATGCTGAGAATATAACGCGATATAAAAAATTAAAAAAAATGTAAATATCATTCCATTTCGAATCATTTAATACTGGAAGACACTCCATAGATACATAATTACATGTAAATAATAAACATCCTCTAAAATAATTCCGTTTCGCTAAATAAAGAAATAAGGAATACATTTCGCGAAATATTTCATACTGGGAATATAACGCGATATAAATAATTTAAAAAATATGTAAATATCATTCCATTTCGAATCATTGAATACTCAGTGAGACTCCATAGATCAAGAATTACAAGTAAATAGAAAATATCCGGTGAAATAATTCCGTTTCTATATATAAGTAAATAAGGAATACATTTCGCGAAATATTGCATTCTGGGAATATAACGCGATATAAATAATTAAAAAGCAATGTAAATATCATTCCATTTCGAATCATTTAATACTGAGTGACACTCCATAGATCTAGAATTACCATTATATAATAAATATCCGACGAAATTATTCTGTTTCGATAAATAAAGAAATAAGGAATACATTTCGCGAAATAATTCATTCTCGGAATATAACGCGATATAAGTGATTAAAAAAACATGTAAATGTCATTCCATTTAGAATCATTTAATACTGAGTGACACTCCATAGATCCAGAATCACAAGTAAATAAAAAACATCCGATGAAATAATTCCGTTTCGATAAATAAAGAAATAAGGAATACATTTCGCGAAATATTTCATGCTGGGAATATAGCGCGATATAAATGATTAAAAAAACATGTAAATATCATTCCATTTTTAATCATTTAATACTGGGAGACACTCCATAGATCCAGAATTACAAGTAAATAATAAACATCCGGTGAAATAATTCCGTTTCTATATATAAGTACATAAGGAATACATTTTGCGAAATATTTCATGCTGAGAATATAACGCGATATAAAAAATTAAAAAACATGTAAATATCATTCCATTTCAAATCTTTTAATAATCAGTAAGACCCCATAGATCTAGAATTACCAGTATATAATAAATATCCGACGAAATTATTCTGTTTCGATATATAAAGAAATAAGGAATACATTTCGCGAAGTATTTCATGCTGGGAATATAACGCGATATAAATAATTTAAAAAACATGTAAATATCATTCCATTTCGAATCATTTAATACTCAGTGAGACTCCATAGATCTAGAATTACCAGTATATAATAAATATCCGACGAAATTATTCTGTTTCGATAAATAAAGAAATAAGGAATACATTTCGCGAAATAATTCATTCTCGGAATATAACGCGATATAAATGATTAAGAAAACATGTAAATATCATTCCATTTAGAATCATTTAATACTGAGTGACACTCCATAGATGCAAAATCACAAGTAAATAATAAACATCCGATGAAATAATTACGTTTCGATAAATAAAGAAATAAAGAATACATTTCGCGAAATATTGCATTTTGGGAATATAACGCGATATAAATAATTAAAAAAACATGTAAATATCATTCCATTTAGAATCATTTAATACTGGGAGACGCTCCATAGATACAGAATTACAAGTAAATAATAAACATCCTCTAAAATAATTCCGTTTCGCTAAATAAAGAAAAAGGGAATACATTTCGCGAAATATTTCATGCTGGGAATATAACGCGAAATAAATAATTAAAAAAATATGTAAATATCATTCCATTTCGAACCATTGAATACTCAGTGAGACTACATAGATCAAGAAATACAAGTAAATAAAAAATATCCGGTGAAATAATTCCGTTTCTATATACGAGGGTGTTTGATAAGTCTGGTAAAAATTGAACAATGTCGCATCGCAAAAAATTTTGAAATACATAAGCTCAAAGTGGCATTCATTTGGCTGGTAAATATCACGTTTTGCCCAAAAGCGACACTTCGTTTAGATTTGGTAGACGTTTGAAACGAGCGACTTAGTAGTTCTTAGGACAACGCACCATTTCACACTTTCGCAATCACAATGTCAAAAATACACGAATTGGGCTTGGAATTGATTCCGCATACACCCTACTCTCCTGATATGGCTCTCTGTGATTTTTTTATTTCCCAACATGAAAACATGGTTCGGTGGGAAGAGATTCTCGTCGAATGAAGGAAATATCGATGTCGTAAATGCGTACTTGCAGACTTTGACAAATCATACTTTTTTGACGTGATAAAAAAATTAGAATCTCGCTGGGTTAAGTGTGTCGATCTTAAAGGAGACTATGTTGACAAATAAAGGTTTGTTAAAAAAAAAAAAAAATGTTTACCTACTTTTTTACCAAACTTATCAAACGACCCTCGTATAAGTAAATAAGGAATACATTTCGCGAAATATTGCATTCTGGGAATATAACGCGATATAAATAATTAAAAAAACATGTAAATATCATTCCATTTTGAATCATTTAATACTGGGAGACACTCCATAGATCTAGAATTACCAGTATATAATAAATATCCGACGAAATTATTCTGTTTCGATAAATAAAGAAATAAGGAATACATTTCGCGAAGTATTTCATGCTGGGAATATAACGCGATATAAATAATTAAAAAAACATGTAAATATCATTCCATTTAGAATCATTTAATACTGGGAGACGCTCCATAGATACAGAATTACAAGTAAATAATAAACATCCTCTAAAATAATTCCGTTTCGCTAAATAAAGAAAAAGGGAATACATTTCGCGAAATATTTCATGCTGGGAATATAACGCGAAATAAATAATTAAAAAAATATGTAAATATCATTCCATTTCGAACCATTGAATACTCAGTGAGACTACATAGATCAAGAAATACAAGTAAATAAAAAATATCCGGTGAAATAATTCCGTTTCTATATATAAGTAAATAAGGAATACATTTCGCGAAATATTGCATTCTGGGAATATAACGCGATATAAATAATTAAAAAAACATGTAAATATCATTCCATTTTGAATCATTTAATACTGGGAGACACTCCATAGATCTAGAATTACCAGTATATAATAAATATCCGACGAAATTATTCTGTTTCGATAAATAAAGAAATAAGGAATACATTTCGCGAAGTATTTCATGCTGGGAATATAACGCGATATAAATAATTTATAAAACATGTAAATATCATTCCATTTCGAATCATTGAATACTCATTGAGACTCCATAGATCAAGAATTACAAGTAAATAAAAATATCCGGTGAAATAATTCCGCTTCGATATATAAGTAAATAAGAACTACATTTCGCGAAATATCTCATGCTGAGAATATAACGCGATATAAAAAATTAAAAAAAATGTAAATATCATTCCATTTCGAATCATTTAATACTGGAAGACACTCCATAGATACAGAATTACATGTAAATAATAAACATCCTCTAAAATAATTCCGTTTCGCTAAATAAAGAAATAAGGAATACATTTCGCGAAATATTTCATACTGGGAATATAACGCGATATAAATAATTTAAAAAATATGTAAATATCATTCCATTTCGAATCATTGAATACTAAGTGAGACTCCATAGATCAAGAATTACAAGTAAATAGAAAATATCCGGTGAAATAATTCCGTTTCTATATATAAGTAAATAAGGAATACATTTCGCGAAATATTGCATTCTGGGAATATAACGCGATATAAATAATTAAAAAGACATGTAAATATCATTCCATTTCGAATCATTTAATACTGAGTGACACTCCATAGATCTTGAATTACAAGTAAATAATAAACATCCTCTAAAATAATTCCGTTTCGCTAAATAAAGAAATAAGGAATACATTTCGCGAAATATTTCATGCTGGGAATATAACGCGATATAAATAATTAAAAAAAATGTAAATATCATTCCATTTCGAATCATTGAATACTCAGTGAGACTCCATAGATCAAGAATTACAAGTAAATAGAAAATATCCGGTGAAATAATTCCGTTTCTATATATAAGTAAATAAGGAATACATTTTGCGAAATATTTCATGCTGAGAATATAACGCGATATAAAAAATTAAAAAACATGTAAATATCATTCCATTTCGAATCTTTTAATAATCAGTAAGACTCCATAGATCTAGAATTACCATTATATAATAAATATCCGACGAAATTATTCTGTTTCGATAAATAAAGAAATAAGGAATACATTTCGCGAAATATTTCATGCTGGGAATATAACGCGATATAAATAATTAAAAAAACATGTAAATATCATTCCATTTCGAATCGTTTAATACTGCGTGACACTCCATAGATCCAGAATCACAAGTAAATAAACAACATTCGATGAAATAATTCCGTTTCGATAAATAAAGAAATAAGGAATACATTTCGCGAAATATTTCATGCTGGGAATATAGCGCGATATAAATAATTAAAAAAACATGTAAATATCATTCCATTTTGAATCATTTAATACTGGGAGGCACTCCATAGATCCAGAATTACAAGTAAATAATAAACATCCGATGAAATAATTACGTTTCGATAAATAAAGAAATAAAGAATACATTTCGCGAAATATTGCATTTTGGGAATATAACGCGATATAAATAATTAAAAAAACATGTAAATATCATTCCATTTAGAATCATTTAATACTGGGAGACGCTCCATAGATACAGAATTACAAGTAAATAATAAACATCCGGTGAAATAATTCCGTTTCTATATATAAGTACATAAGGAATACATTTTGCGAAATATTTCATGCTGAGAATATAACGCGATATAAAAAATTAAAAAACATGTAAATATCATTCCATTTCAAATCTTTTAATAATCAGTAAGACCCCATAGATCTAGAATTACCAGTATATAATAAATATCCGACGAAATTATTCTGTTTCGATATATAAAGAAATAAGGAATACATTTCGCGAAATATTTCATGCTGGGAGTATAACGCGATATAAAAAATTAAAAAACATGTAAATATCATTCCATTTCGAATCTTTTAATAATCAGTAAGACTCCATAGATCTAGAATTACCATTATATAATAAATATCCGACGAAATTATTCTGTTTCGATAAATAAAGAAATAAGGAATACATTTCGCGAAATATTTCATGCTGGGAATATAACGCGAAATAAATAATTAAAAAAATATGTAAATATCATTCCATTTCGAATCATTGAAAACTCAGTGAGACTCCGTAGATCAAGAAATACAAGAAAATGAAAAATATCCGGTGAAATAATTCCATTTCGATATATAAGTAAATAAGGAATACATTTCGCGAAATATTTCATACTGAGAATATAACGCGATATAAAAAATTGAAAAACATGTAAATATCATTCCATTTCAAATCTTTTAATAATCAGTAAGACCCCATAGATCTAGAATTACCATTATATAATAAATATCAGACGAAATTATTCTGTTTCGATATATAAAGAAATAAGGAATACATTTCGCGAAATATTTCATGCTGGGAATATAACGCGATATAAATAATTAAAAAAACATGTAAATATCATTCCATTTCGAATCATTGAATACTCAGTGAGACTCCATAGATCAAGAATTACAAGTAAATAAAAATATCCTGTGAAATAATTCCGTTTCGATATATAAGTAAATAAGGAATACATTTCGCGAAATATTTCATGCTGAGAATATAACGCGATATAAAAAATTAAAAAACATGTAAATATCATTCCATTTCGAATCTTTTAATAATCAGTAAGACTCCATAGATCTAGAATTACCATTATATAATAAATATCCGACGAAATTATTCTGTTTCGATAAATAAAGAAATAAGGAATACATTTCGCGAAATATTTCATGCTGGGAATATAGCGCGATATAAATAATTAAAAAAACATGTAAATATCATTCCATTTCGAATCGTTTAATACTGCGTGACACTCCATAGATCCAGAATCACAAGTAAATAAAAAACATTCGATGAAATAATTCCGTTTCGATAAATAAAGAAATAAGGAATACATTTCGCGAAATATTTCATGCTGGGAATATAGCGCGATATAAATAATTAAAAAAACATGTAAATATCATTCCATTTTGAATCATTTAATACTGGGAGGCACTCCATAGATCCAGAATTACAAGTAAATAATAAACATCCGGTGAAATAATTCCGTTTCTATATATAAGTACATAAGGAATACATTTCGCGAAATATTTCATGCTGGGAATATAACGCGATATAAATAATTAAAAAAACATGTAAATATCATTCCATTTCGAATCATTGAATACTCAGTGAGACTCCATAGATCAGGAATTACAAGTAAATAAAAATATCCTGTGAAATAATTCCGTTTCGATATATAAGTAAATAAGGAATACATTTCGCGAAATATTTCATGCTGAGAATATAACGCGATATAAAAAATTAAAAAAAATGTAAATATCATTCCATTTCGAATCATTTAATACTGGGAGACACTCCATAGATACAGAATTACATGTAAATAATAAACATCCTCTAAAATAATTCCGTTTCGCTAAATAAAGAAATAAGGAATACATTTCGCGAAATATTTCATGCTGGGAATATAACGCGATATAAATAATTTAAAAAATATGTAAATATCATTCCATTTCGAATCATTGAATACTCAGTGAGACTCCATAGATCAAGAATTACAAGTAAATAGAAAATATCCGGTGAAATAATTCCGTTTCTATATATAAGTAAATAAGGAATACATTTCGCGAAATATTGCATTCTGGGAATATAACGCGATATAAATAATTAAAAAAACATGTAAATATCATTCCATTTTGAATCATTTAATACTGGGAGACACTCCATAGATCTAGAATTACCAGTATATAATAAATATCCGACGAAATTATTCTCTTTCGATAAATAAAGAAATAAGGAATACATTTCGCGAAGTATTTCATGCTGGGAATATAACGCGATATAAATAATTTATAAAACATGTAAATATCATTCCATTTCGAATCATTGAATACTCATTGAGACTCCATAGATCAAGAATTACAAGTAAATAAAAATATCCGGTGAAATAATTCCGCTTCGATATATAAGTAAATAAGAACTACATTTCGCGAAATATCTCATGCTGAGAATATAACGCGATATAAAAAATTAAAAAAAATGTAAATATCATTCCATTTCGAATCATTTAATACTGGAAGACACTCCATAGATACAGAATTACATGTAAATAATAAACATCCTCTAAAATAATTCCGTTTCGCTAAATAAAGAAATAAGGAATACATTTCGCGAAATATTTCATACTGGGAATATAACGCGATATAAATAATTTAAAAAATATGTAAATATCATTCCATTTCGAATCATTGAATACTAAGTGAGACTCCATAGATCAAGAATTACAAGTAAATAGAAAATATCCGGTGAAATAATTCCGTTTCTATATATAAGTAAATAAGGAATACATTTCGCGAAATATTGCATTCTGGGAATATAACGCGATATAAATAATTAAAAATACATGTAAATATCATTCCATTTCGAATCATTTAATACTGAGTGACACTCCATAGATCTTGAATTACAAGTAAATAATAAACATCCTCTAAAATAATTCCGTTTCGATAAATAAAGAAATAAGGAATACATTTCGCGAAATATTTCATGCTGGGAATATAACGCGATATAAATAATTAAAAAAAATGTAAATATCATTCCATTTCGAATCATTGAATACTCAGTGAGACTCCATAGATCAAGAATTACAAGTAAATAGAAAATATCCGGTGAAATAATTCCGTTTCTATATATAAGTAAATAAGGAATACATTTTGCGAAATATTTCATGCTGAGAATATAACGCGATATAAAAAATTAAAAAACATGTAAATATCATTCCATTTCGAATCTTTTAATAATCAGTAAGACTCCATAGATCTAGAATTACCATTATATAATAAATATCCGACGAAATTATTCTGTTTCGATAAATAAAGAAATAAGGAATACATTTCGCGAAATATTTCATGCTGGGAATATAACGCGATATAAATAATTAAAAAAACATGTAAATATCATTCCATTTCGAATCGTTTAATACTGCGTGACACTCCATAGATCCAGAATTACAAGTAAATAATAAACATCCGATGAAATAATTACGTTTCGATAAATAAAGAAATAAAGAATACATTTCGCGAAATATTGCATTTTGGGAATATAACGCGATATAAATAATTAAAAAAACATGTAAATATCATTCCATTTAGAATCATTTAATACTGGGAGACGCTCCATAGATACAGAATTACAAGTAAATAATAAACATCCGGTGAAATAATTCCGTTTCTATATATAAGTACATAAGGAATACATTTTGCGAAATATTTCATGCTGAGAATATAACGCGATATAAAAAATTAAAAAACATGTAAATATCATTCCATTTCAAATCTTTTAATAATCAGTAAGACCCAATAGATCTAGAATTACCAGTATATAATAAATATCCGACGAAATTATTCTGTTTCGATATATAAAGAAATAAGGAATACATTTCGCGAAATATTTCATGCTGGGAATATAACGCGAAATAAATAATTAAAAAAATATGTAAATATCATTCCATTTCGAATCATTGAAAACTCAGTGAGACTCCGTAGATCAAGAAATACAAGAAAATGAAAAATATCCGGTGAAATAATTCCGTTTCGATATATAAGTAAATAAGGAATACATTTCGCGAAATATTTCATACTGAGAATATAACGCGATATAAAAAATTGAAAAACATGTAAATATCATTCCATTTCAAATCTTTTAATAATCAGTAAGACCCCATAGATCTAGAATTACCAGTATATAATAAATATCAGACGAAATTATTCTGTTTCGATATATAAAGAAATAAGGAATACATTTCGCGAAATATTTCATGCTGGGAATATAACGCGATATAAATAATTAAAAAAACATGTAAATATCATTCCATTTCGAATCATTGAATACTCAGTGAGACTCCATAGATCAAGAATTACAAGTAAATAAAAATATCCTGTGAAATAATTCCGTTTCGATATATAAGTAAATAAGGAATACATTTCGCGAAATATTTCATGCTGAGAATATAACGCGATATAAAAAATTAAAAAACATGTAAATATCATTCCATTTCGAATCTTTTAATAATCAGTAAGACTCCATAGATCTAGAATTACCATTATATAATAAATATCCGACGAAATTATTCTGTTTCGATAAATAAAGAAATAAGGAATACATTTCGCGAAATATTTCATGCTGGGAATATAGCGCGATATAAATAATTAAAAAAACATGTAAATATCATTCCATTTCGAATCGTTTAATACTGCGTGACACTCCATAGATCCAGAATCACAAGTAAATAAAAAACATTCGATGAAATAATTCCGTTTCGATAAATAAAGAAATAAGGAATACATTTCGCGAAATATTTCATGCTGGGAATATAGCGCGATATAAATAATTAAAAAAACATGTAAATATCATTCCATTTTGAATCATTTAATACTGGGAGGCACTCCATAGATCCAGAATTACAAGTAAATAATAAACATCCGGTGAAATAATTCCGTTTCTATATATAAGTACATAAGGAATACATTTCGCGAAATATTTCATGCTGGGAATATAACGCGATATAAATAATTAAAAAAACATGTAAATATCATTCCATTTCGAATCATTGAATACTCAGTGAGACTCCATAGATCAGGAATTACAAGTAAATAAAAATATCCTGTGAAATAATTCCGTTTCGATATATAAGTAAATAAGGAATACATTTCGCGAAATATTTCATGCTGAGAATATAACGCGATATAAAAAATTAAAAAAAATGTAAATATCATTCCATTTCGAATCATTTAATACTGGGAGAAACTCCATAGATACAGAATTACATGTAAATAATAAACATCCTCTAAAATAATTCCGTTTCGCTAAATAAAGAAATAAGGAATACATTTCGCGAAATATTTCATGCTGGGAATATAACGCGATATAAATAATTTAAAAAATATGTAAATATCATTCCATTTCGAATCATTGAATACTCAGTGAGACTCCATAGATCAAGAATTACAAGTAAATAGAAAATATCCGGTGAAATAATTCCGTTTCTATATATAAGTAAATAAGGAATACATTTCGCGAAATATTGCATTCTGGGAATATAACGCGATATAAATAATTAAAAAAACATGTAAATATCATTCCATTTTGAATCATTTAATACTGGGAGACACTCCATAGATCCAGAATTATAAGTAAATAATAAACATCCGATGAAATAATTCCGTTTCGATATATAAGTAAATAAGGAATACATTTCGCGAAATATTTCATGCTGAGAATATAACGCGATATAAATAATTGAAAAGACATGTAAATATCATTCCATTTCGAATCATTGAATACTCAGTGAGACTCCATAGATCAAGAATTACAAGTAAATAAAAATATCCGGTGAAATAATTCCGTTTCGATAAATAAAGAAATAAGGAATACATTTCGCGAAATAATTCATTCTCGGAATATAACGCGATATAAGTGATTAAAAAAACATGTAAATGTCATTCCATTTAGAATCATTTAATACTGAGGGACACTCCATAGATCCAGAATCACAAGTAAATAAAAAACATCCGATGAAATTATTCTGTTTCGATAAATAAAGAAATAAGGAATACATTTCGCGAAATAATTCATGCTGAGAATATAACGCGATATAAAAAATTAAAAAACATGTAAATATCATTCCATTTCAAATCTTTTAATAATCAGTAAGACCCCATAGATCTAGAATTACCAGTATATAATAAATATCCGACGAAATCATTCTGTTCCGATATACAAAGAAATAAGGAATACATTTCGCGAAATATTTCATGCTGGGAATATAACGCGAAATAAATAATTAAAAAAATATGTAAATATCATTCCATTTCGAATCATTGAAAACTCAGTGAGACTCCGTAGATCAAGAAATACAAGAAAATGAAAAATATCCGGTGAAATAATTCCATTTCGATATATAAGTAAATAAGGAATACATTTCGCGAAATATTTCATACTGAGAATATAACGCGATATAAAAAATTGAAAAACATGTAAATATCATTCCATTTCAAATCTTTTAATAATCAGTAAGACCCCATAGATCTAGAATTACCAGTATATAATAAATATCAGACGAAATTATTCTGTTTCGATATATAAAGAAATAAGGAATACATTTCGCGAAATATTTCATGCTGGGAATATAACGCGATATAAATAATTAAAAAAACATGTAAATATCATTCCATTTCGAATCATTGAATACTCAGTGAGACTCCATAGATCAAGAATTACAAGTAAATAAAAATATCCTGTGAAATAATTCCGTTTCGATATATAAGTAAATAAAGAATACATTTCGCGAAATATTTCATGCTGAGAATATAACGCGATATAAAAAATTAAAAAACATGTAAATATCATTCCATTTCGAATCTTTTAATAATCAGTAAGACTCCATAGATCTAGAATTACCATTATATAATAAATATCCGACGAAATTATTCTGTTTCGATAAATAAAGAAATAAGGAATACATTTCGCGAAATATTTCATGCTGGGAATATAGCGCGATATAAATAATTAAAAAAACATGTAAATATCATTCCATTTCGAATCGTTTAATACTGCGTGACACTCCATAGATCCAGAATCACAAGTAAATAAAAAACATTCGATGAAATAATTCCGTTTCGATAAATAAAGAAATAAGGAATACATTTCGCGAAATATTTCATGCTGGGAATATAGCGCGATATAAATAATTAAAAAAACATGTAAATATCATTCCATTTTGAATCATTTAATACTGGGAGGCACTCCATAGATCCAGAATTACAAGTAAATAATAAACATCCGGTGAAATAATTCCGTTTCTATATATAAGTACATAAGGAATACATTTCGCGAAATATTTCATGCTGGGAATATAACGCGATATAAATAATTAAAAAAACATGTAAATATCATTCCATTTCGAATCATTGAATACTCAGTGAGACTCCATAGATCAGGAATTACAAGTAAATAAAAATATCCTGTGAAATAATTCCGTTTCGATATATAAGTAAATAAGGAATACATTTCGCGAAATATTTCATGCTGAGAATATAACGCGATATAAAAAATTAAAAAAAATGTAAATATCATTCCATTTCGAATCATTTAATACTGGGAGACACTCCATAGATACAGAATTACATGTAAATAATAAACATCCTCTAAAATAATTCCGTTTCGCTAAATAAAGAAATAAGGAATACATTTCGCGAAATATTTCATGCTGGGAATATAACGCGATATAAATAATTTAAAAAATATGTAAATATCATTCCATTTCGAATCATTGAATACTCAGTGAGACTCCATAGATCAAGAATTACAAGTAAATAGAAAATATCCGGTGAAATAATTCCGTTTCTATATATAAGTAAATAAGGAATACATTTCGCGAAATATTGCATTCTGGGAATATAACGCGATATAAATAATTAAAAAAACATGTAAATATCATTCCATTTTGAATCATTTAATACTGGGAGACACTCCATAGATCTAGAATTACCAGTATATAATAAATATCCGACGAAATTATTCTCTTTCGATAAATAAAGAAATAAGGAATACATTTCGCGAAGTATTTCATGCTGGGAATATAACGCGATATAAATAATTTATAAAACATGTAAATATCATTCCATTTCGAATCATTGAATACTCATTGAGACTCCATAGATCAAGAATTACAAGTAAATAAAAATATCCGGTGAAATAATTCCGCTTCGATATATAAGTAAATAAGAACTACATTTCGCGAAATATCTCATGCTGAGAATATAACGCGATATAAAAAATTAAAAAAAATGTAAATATCATTCCATTTCGAATCATTTAATACTGGAAGACACTCCATAGATACAGAATTACATGTAAATAATAAACATCCTCTAAAATAATTCCGTTTCGCTAAATAAAGAAATAAGGAATACATTTCGCGAAATATTTCATACTGGGAATATAACGCGATATAAATAATTTAAAAAATATGTAAATATCATTCCATTTCGAATCATTGAATACTAAGTGAGACTCCATAGATCAAGAATTACAAGTAAATAGAAAATATCCGGTGAAATAATTCCGTTTCTATATATAAGTAAATAAGGAATACATTTCGCGAAATATTGCATTCTGGGAATATAACGCGATATAAATAATTAAAAAGACATGTAAATATCATTCCATTTCGAATCATTTAATACTGAGTGGCACTCCATAGATCTTGAATTACAAGTAAATAATAAACATCCTCTAAAATAATTCCGTTTCGCTAAATAAAGAAATAAGGAATACATTTCGCGAAATATTTCATGCTGGGAATATAACGCGATATAAATAATTAAAAAAAATGTAAATATCATTCCATTTCGAATCATTGAATACTCAGTGAGACTCCATAGATCAAGAATTACAAGTAAATAGAAAAAATCCGGTGAAATAATTCCGTTTCTATATATAAGTAAATAAGGAATACATTTTGCGAAATATTTCATGCTGAGAATATAACGCGATATAAAAAATTAAAAAACATGTAAATATCATTCCATTTCGAATCTTTTAATAATCAGTAAGACTCCATAGATCTAGAATTACCATTATATAATAAATATCCGACGAAATTATTCTGTTTCGATAAATAAAGAAATAAGGAATACATTTCGCGAAATATTTCATGCTGGGAATATAACGCGATATAAATAATTAAAAAAACATGTAAATATCATTCCATTTCGAATCGTTTAATACTGCGTGACACTCCATAGATCCAGAATTACAAGTAAATAATAAACATCCGATGAAATAATTACGTTTCGATAAATAAAGAAATAAAGAATACATTTCGCGAAATATTGCATTTTGGGAATATAACGCGATATAAATAATTAAAAAAACATGTAAATATCATTCCATTTAGAATCATTTAATACTGGGAGACGCTCCATAGATACAGAATTACAAGTAAATAATAAACATCCGGTGAAATAATTCCGTTTCTATATATAAGTACATAAGGAATACATTTTGCGAATTATTTCATGCTGAGAATATAACGCGATATAAAAAATTAAAAAACATGTAAATATCATTCCATTTCAAATCTTTTAATAATCAGTAAGACCCAATAGATCTAGAATTACCAGTATATAATAAATATCCGACGAAATTATTCTGTTTCGATATATAAAGAAATAAGGAATACATTTCGCGAAATATTTCATGCTGGGAATATAACGCGAAATAAATAATTAAAAAAATATGTAAATATCATTCCATTTCGAATCATTGAAAACTCAGTGAGACTCCGTAGATCAAGAAATACAAGAAAATGAAAAATATCCGGTGAAATAATTCCATTTCGATATATAAGTAAATAAGGAATACATTTCGCGAAATATTTCATACTGAGAATATAACGCGATATAAAAAATTGAAAAACATGTAAATATCATTCCATTTCAAATCTTTTAATAATCAGTAAGACCCCATAGATCTAGAATTACCAGTATATAATAAATATCAGACGAAATTATTCTGTTTCGATATATAAAGAAATAAGGAATACATTTCGCGAAATATTTCATGCTGGGAATATAACGCGATATAAATAATTAAAAAAACATGTAAATATCATTCCATTTCGAATCATTGAATACTCAGTGAGACTCCATAGATCAAGAATTACAAGTAAATAAAAATATCCTGTGAAATAATTCCGTTTCGATATATAAGTAAATAAGGAATACATTTCGCGAAATATTTCATGCTGAGAATATAACGCGATATAAAAAATTAAAAAACATGTAAATATCATTCCATTTCGAATCTTTTAATAATCAGTAAGACTCCATAGATCTAGAATTACCATTATATAATAAATATCCGACGAAATTATTCTGTTTCGATAAATAAAGAAATAAGGAATACATTTCGCGAAATATTTCATGCTGGGAATATAGCGCGATATAAATAATTAAAAAAACATGTAAATATCATTCCATTTCGAATCGTTTAATACTGCGTGACACTCCATAGATCCAGAATCACAAGTAAATAAAAAACATTCGATGAAATAATTCCGTTTCGATAAATAAAGAAATAAGGAATACATTTCGCGAAATATTTCATGCTGGGAATATAGCGCGATATAAATAATTAAAAAAACATGTAAATATCATTCCATTTTGAATCATTTAATACTGGGAGGCACTCCATAGATCCAGAATTACAAGTAAATAATAAACATCCGGTGAAATAATTCCGTTTCTATATATAAGTACATAAGGAATACATTTCGCGAAATATTTCATGCTGGGAATATAACGCGATATAAATAATTAAAAAAACATGTAAATATCATTCCATTTCGAATCATTGAATACTCAGTGAGACTCCATAGATCAGGAATTACAAGTAAATAAAAATATCCTGTGAAATAATTCCGTTTCGATATATAAGTAAATAAGGAATACATTTCGCGAAATATTTCATGCTGAGAATATAACGCGATATAAAAAATTTAAAAAAATGTAAATATCATTCCATTTCGAATCATTTAATACTGGGAGAAACTCCATAGATACAGAATTACATGTAAATAATAAACATCCTCTAAAATAATTCCGTTTCGCTAAATAAAGAAATAAGGAATACATTTCGCGAAATATTTCATGCTGGGAATATAACGCGATATAAATAATTTAAAAAATATGTAAATATCATTCCATTTCGAATCATTGAATACTCAGTGAGACTCCATAGATCAAGAATTACAAGTAAATAGAAAATATCCGGTGAAATAATTCCGTTTCTATATATAAGTAAATAAGGAATACATTTCGCGAAATATTGCATTCTGGGAATATAACGCGATATAAATAATTAAAAAAACATGTAAATATCATTCCATTTTGAATCATTTAATACTGGGAGACACTCCATAGATCCAGAATTATAAGTAAATAATAAACATCCGATGAAATAATTCCGTTTCGATATATAAGTAAATAAGGAATACATTTCGCGAAATATTTCATGCTGAGAATATAACGCGATATAAATAATTGAAAAGACATGTAAATATCATTCCATTTCGAATCATTGAATACTCAGTGAGACTCCATAGATCAAGAATTACAAGTAAATAAAAATATCCGGTGAAATAATTCCGTTTCGATAAATAAAGAAATAAGGAATACATTTCGCGAAATAATTCATTCTCGGAATATAACGCGATATAAGTGATTAAAAAAACATGTAAATGTCATTCCATTTAGAATCATTTAATACTGAGGGACACTCCATAGATCCAGAATCACAAGTAAATAAAAAACATCCGATGAAATTATTCTGTTTCGATAAATAAAGAAATAAGGAATACATTTCGCGAAATAATTCATTCTCGGAATATAACGCGATATAAGTGATTAAAAAAACATGTAAATATCATTCCATTTTGAATCATTTAATACTGGGAGACACTCCATAGATCCAGAATTACAAGTAAATAATAAACACCCGGTGAAATAATTCCGTTTCTATATATAAGTACATAAGGAATACATTTTGCGAAATATTTCATGCTGAGAATATAACGCGATATAAAAAATTAAAAAACATGTAAATATCATTCCATTTCAAATCTTTTAATAATCAGTAAGACCCCATAGATCTAGAATTACCAGTATATAATAAATATCCGACGAAATCATTCTGTTCCGATATACAAAGAAATAAGGAATACATTTCGCGAAATATTTCATGCTGGGAATATAACGCGAAATAAATAATTAAAAAAATATGTAAATATCATTCCATTTCGATATATAAGTAAATAAGGAATACATTTCGCGAAATATTTCATGCTGAGAATATAACGCGATATAAAAAATTAAAAAACATGTAAATATCATTCCATTTCAAATCTTTTAATAATCAGTAAGACCCCATAGATCTAGAATTACCAGTATATAATAAATATCCGACGAAATTATTCTGTTTCGATATATAAAGAAATAAGGAATACATTTCGCGAAGTATTTCATGCTGGGAATATAACGCGATATAAATAATTTAAAAAACATGTAAATATCATTCCATTTCGAATCTTTTAATAATCAGTAAGACTCCATAGATCTAGAATTACCATTATATAATAAATATCCGACGAAATTATTCTGTTTCGATAAATAAAGAAATAAGGAATACATTTCGCGAAATATTTCATGCTGGGAATATAACGCGATATAAATAATTAAAAAAACATGTAAATATCATTCCATTTCGAATCGTTTAATACTGCGTGACACTCCATAGATCCAGAATCACAAGTAAATAAAAAACATTCGATGAAATAATTCCGTTTCGATAAATAAAGAAATAAGGAATACATTTCGCGAAATATTTCATGCTGGGAATATAGCGCGATATAAATAATTAAAAAAACATGTAAATATCATTCCATTTTGAATCATTTAATACTGGGAGGCACTCCATAGATCCAGAATTACAAGTAAATAATAAACATCCGATGAAATAATTACGTTTCGATAAATAAAGAAATAAAGAATACATTTCGCGAAATATTGCATTTTGGGAATATAACGCGATATAAATAATTAAAAAAACATGTAAATATCATTCCATTTAGAATCATTTAATACTGGGAGACGCTCCATAGATACAGAATTACAAGTAAATAATAAACATCCGGTGAAATAATTCCGTTTCTATATATAAGTACATAAGGAATACATTTTGCGAAATATTTCATGCTGAGAATATAACGCGATATAAAAAATTAAAAAACATGTAAATATCATTCCATTTCAAATCTTTTAATAATCAGTAAGACCCCATAGATCTAGAATTACCAGTATATAATAAATATCCGACGAAATTATTCTGTTTCGATATATAAAGAAATAAGGAATACATTTCGCGAAATATTTCATGCTGGGAGTATAACGCGATATAAAAAATTAAAAAACATGTAAATATCATTCCATTTCGAATCTTTTAATAATCAGTAAGACTCCATAGATCTAGAATTACCATTATATTGTTACGTATGAATCCCGCGATTCTTACGAAAATTCCCGTCATGGAATTTTTCCTGGCGACACTCAGGCGCCTTAGTCCCCTGTTTTTCGAACGAAAACAGGATACATAAATCCTGATACACTTGTGACCCTTAGTCTCTGGTCCAGGACCCACGGGCGGCTACGCTCCGGTCCCCACGCGATAAGGAAAACTCGAACGCGAGAGCCTGCCTCCCCCGACACTCCAGAGTTTTCCAACCGTCTTTTTCAAACAGTATCTCTACTCCCACCCCAGGGTAAATTTCCTAGAATTTTCAGTTCCCCACCACATTTTCGACCTATATAAGGGCCTCGAAAATGCATCTCATCGGGTTATTCTCAACACGACTCTCGAGTACTACAGAACGAGATCAGGCCCAGTTCCTTTTCGAGTTTTACTTAACCTTCGGAAGATTAGTCTTACCATTGGCAATTCAACTCTTGGTCGGAGTGCCCCCGTATAAACTCGCGTTAGAGTCACTCGCGAACTAGTTCGGAGTCATCTTATTGTGAAGTTTCATCAACAGTCAATTCCTAAGGGTAAACATTTAGAGCTTCACAATATTTAAACTACTACTTAAATTCACACACAAAACACTAAACATACATGTATATAGATTCGATTGAAAGAATATACTTGTTATACTTTTTACTAGAAACATTGAATTCGAGTAGAGAATTATTTCTAGAAAATAAAACCTTTCCTCTCGAAGTAAATATAAAACAATAATCGAGTAACGTACCCACAAAATTATTCACTCTAACCGCTCGGAGTGAAACAAAAGTTACGAGAGTTATTACTTTACGACGTTACCGTAGCAGGTCAAAGCCACAAACAGCAGGTATCGGACTGCGCGTGCCCTAGGGCTTGCTTCCGTACCTGTGCGACCATTTGTAGTCCTAACAAGTGCGTCGTTATTAACCAGAGAGTAGCACCTTGCAGTTAGTCTACAAGTACATCTACCTCGGGGAAACACCTTACCTTAAAATCTAATTAACCACTCTGGAGGCCAGCGCCCTACAGTTAAGCTGTAGGCTCATCTGGGTCCAGATTCCCTTCAATTCCGATTCAAGGCCAGCGCCCTACAGTTAAGCTGTAGGCTCATCTGGGTTGAATCACTCCTAAGATCCTTGCACACCTGAGTGAATGCCAGCGCCCTACAGTTAAGCTATAGGCTCATCTGGATTCATTCTTCCTCGATCTTAACCACTCTGGAGGCCAGCGCCCTACAGATAAGCTATAGGCTCATCTGGGTCCAGAGTCCACTCTTTCCGATACAAGGCCAGCGCCCTACAGTTAAGCTGTAGGCTCATCTGGGTTGTATCTCTCCTTACCTTAATTCAAGGCCAGCGCCCTACGGTTTATGCCGCAGGCTCATCTGGGTTGAATTAAACATCATTTCCTAGATCATACGTTGATTTGTAGCGCCCACTACTGTTGACGTACGATACCCCCTGCTACAGTAAAGTTGAATAAGAGACGAATTCGCGTCTCATTACAATCGGTACTAACATACCGATAACGCTCGCCGGCCACGTTCAAGAAACCAGCCCGGCTCGTAACAAACTGGTGACAGCGGTGGGATACTCACCATTGTTTTTCATTTATTTTTTCGAGTCAGAAAGGTTAATTAAAGGCTGAAAAATGGCCACAGCAAATAGTACCAGTATTATGAGTAATGCCGATTCTTCTAATTGGATTGCTCTCCAAAATTGTGTACAACATGCGACACAAGGAATTTCTTCATTTGACGGAGAAAACCCCTCTTTGTCCACATTCGCGCAAGAAGTATCAAACGGATTAGCTTTGATTCCACCAAACACTGAATCCCAATATCTCGCGATTGTACTGACAAAACTTAAAGGTTCCGCGAGAATCTGTGCTCAGGCCGCGAAGTTTACAAACGTAGAGGGATTACTAAAAACTTTAAAGAAACGGTTCGCACCAGGCAGAAGTTTTTCTTCATTTCAATCAGAAATCGACAGATTAAAGATTCGAGAAGGCGAAAGCTTACGAAAATATATTGACCGAACGGCAAAACTATTGTACTACGCACAAGCAGCGGCCAGAGATCGCTACAGTAACCATTTACAAGAAGTTCTTGAAGAACTAGAACAAGATACAATAGAGAATTTCATTGACGGACTTCCAGAGAGAATTGGATGGAGGTTAAGCATGAGTAATGCGAAATTAACGACATTGGAGGACACCTTCGATGCAGTAATGAAGATTGAAAGACGTCTACGAAATAGAAGAAATCTGACTGTGGAAGAATCTCCAGAGAGAACACCGAGATCGGATTATAGGCGCGAAAATCATTCTCCCCGACGTTATGAACATCGGTACGTATCTTATCCTCAGTCTCCAAGTCCAGTCGATAGATATCGACACAGAGGAAGAAGTCATTCCGGATCTGATCAAGAAATTGAAGAACGAAGATTCAGGACTTCTGCATTCCCGGTTCGACGGAGGTCAACACCACGAACCCCGTCGCCCCATTCAGATGTATCCGAACATGGAGAACACAGCGGGGAACGTAATACCAGATTCCGAAATCCTGCCAGACTCTTCTGCTATAGATGTGGAGTCAAAGGGCACGATGGAAAATACTGCAGGGAGAGATCAAAATCACCCCATTTCGAGTTATCTCATTCAATGAAAGCTTTAACTTGTGATGAAGGGACTTCAAAACCAATAAAGGCTATAGCCTACCATAATAATACAGTACAATCAAGGAAAGATTTAAACTTCCACGACGCTCATCGTACCGACGAGGCGGTGAGCAAGCAAAACGCAACTCGTCCAAAAACAGTAACGTTCGCGAGGAACGAGCAGAGAGGCAGCTCGTCAAGGAAGTATCCAGCCCGCGAATACGAATCAAGGTCCCGGAACTGGAAACGGGAACGGGAGAGTTTATAATTGACGGAGGAGCCTCAGTCAATTTGATCATCTTAAAAACCTTGGGAGAAAGATCAGAAGTGATCTCACGTGACGAAATCGAGATCACTGGACTTTCTTCTACACCAATTCGAACCCTTGGTACAACGATCCTACAGCTCGACGGGACGCCAGCACTGTTTTATGTCGTAAAACACTTACCGATACCCGTCGACGGTCTCATCGGCAGCCCATTTCTTCTACAAGAGGAGGCCGAAATATCATATTTCCATCGTACCGTTGTACTTCGGGACAAGCCTACCCGACCATTGAAATTTACGAATTTCGATGAATACGACAGAATCCAGAAGACCACATCAAAAACGAAACACTGCATTCCAGGAAGAACAATGCAACAAATATCCGTCCGAGTTGCAAACACCAACATCAAAGAGGGTTTCTTACCACGAATTAAAACTCCGAAGAAATTGTACATTGGTAATGCAGCTGTAACAAATAGACAAGGAGAATGTCAAGTCCTTGCCTATAACACTGACACGGAAGATGTTGAATTCGACCTGGAACCACAACATTTAATTCCTTTCGATTTAAACAGCTCATCCGATGAAGAATACTATTTACAGAATGATCCACCAATAATTAAGAAACAAGAAAGGATTAATCAAATACAGAAAACTTTACGCATGGATCATTTAAATTCAGAAGAAGTAAATCATGTTTTGGATTTAATTAAAGATTTTCCCGACAGTTTCTTTTTACCTGGAGATAAACTGGGAAAGGTGTCAGATTTTGAACATTCTATTCACACCACCGATAACATACCTATCAATACCAGGCAATACCGTTATCCGACCATACATCAAGCTGAAATTCAAAAGCAAGTCAGTGCTATGCTTTCGGAGGGCATTTTAACACCTTCTAAGTCACCATACAATTCACCCCTGTGGATTGTACCGAAGAAACCAGATGCGGACGGTAATAAACGTTGGCGCATGGTAATCGACTTCAGGGCTCTCAATGACAAGACAATAGGAGACCGGTATCCACTTCCACAAATCACAGAAATTTTGGACCGTTTAGGCGGAGCAAAATATTTTTCAGTTTTCGATTTGGCAAATGGCTTTCACCAAATTCCAATGAATCCAAAAGACCGAGAAAAGACAGCTTTTACCACACCATTCGGACATTATGAATTTTCAAGAATGCCATTTGGATTAAAAAATGCACCACCCACTTTCCAACGCCTCATGGATCAAGTTTTAACCGGACTACAAGGCACAGAATTATTTGTATACTTGGATGACATCGTGGTTTACTCGTCATCACTTCAAGAACATGCAGTAAAGGTCAGAAAATTATTGAACAGATTAAAAGAACATGGATTAACCCTTCAAACAAACAAATGTGAATTCCTACGCAAGGAAGTAGGATATCTTGGACATATAATTTCCTCGGAAGGAGTAAAACCCGATCCGAAGAAATTACACGCAGTAAAAAATTTTCCGGTACCGAAATCACAGAGAAATATACAACAATTTTTGGGACTTGCCGGATATTATCGCCGATTCATTCAAGATTTCTCAAAGAAAGCGAAACCACTAGCAAATCTTTTGGGAAAAGGAATCCGCTTCAATTGGACAACAGATCAACAGCAAAGCTTTGAACAATTACGAGATGAATTATGCCAACAACCAATTTTGCAATTTCCGGATTTCAATAAACAATTCATAGTAACAACCGATGCTTCAGAATTTGCAATTGGTGCAGTATTGAGTCAAGGAGAGATCGGAAAAGATCTTCCAGTGGCATATGCATCGAGGGTATTAAACCCTGCAGAAAGAAATTACTCTGCTACGGAAAAAGAGTGCCTTGCCATGGTGTATGCCGTAAATTACTTTAGACCGTATATTTATGGCAGGAAATTCACTCTTGTCACTGACCATCGACCCTTGGTATGGCTCCATTCAGTAAAAGATCCGACCTCCCGCCTAGTGAAATGGAAACTACGGCTCTTAGAATACGAATACGAATTAGCTCACAAATCCGGTAAGACAAATAAAAATGCAGATGCACTATCAAGAAATCCACCAACTGTTTGTCTACCGTTAATACCACGTTATGAAGATGACCCGACTTACAAACGATATTCAATCAAGCCATCCGATCAAACAAGTACAATAGCAAAACGAGTCACTGAAAGCAGAAGAAGAACCAAATATCAACCATACTACAATGAAGATACCTCAACCTCAGAAGAAGAAACTCCTGCTGCTAATAAATCAGATGCAATATTTAAACCCAGGTCTGTCTTGCGAAGATCACTTCCAAGTTTGGAAATTGAAAAAACCCTTGGAGATGAACATGCTGCAAGCCTTAACCCCATACCTATTGCACATTCAACTCAGCTGGAAACATCCGCTGTAAAAGGAGTAACTCCAGCAAATACACCCAATAACACAGTAACTGACCATCAGGATCTAATAAATTTTAACGACACTTCAGAAGACACTGTCCTTGAAAATACAGTTAGGGCAAGGGATACTCCTGCAATTGTCGAATTGCCACCCTTGCCTGCAGAAAGTTCATCCGACGAGGAATTACTTCAAGATGTTCCGAGTCCAACACCATTTGCAGACAGTATTTTATCTCAACCATTGCCGTCTATACCGACACCATGCCTTAACCCTATGTCACCGAAGGAAGTCATAAAAAACCCTTCGACAGGACCACTTAAGCTCCGTGAGGAAAACAGAGTCAGGCTCACTAACCTAGCATTCGAATCACCAGATGACGATTCCGAACTTGAAATTTACGATACCCCCTGTAGAAGGGACGAAGAAGTTGAAATAATGCAGCCTGTAACTGGAGACATCATTGTCTCACCGAACACTGTCATATCCGAAAAGGGACACATTGCACATTTTATACCTGCGGATTGTACCATGCACAGCCCGGTTACAAAATTACTATGCGACACTGGTTTACTTTCAAAACGAAATCTATCCACTGGAAAACCAAAGAAAGGAAAAATAATTATTTCATCAAGAGGACAATTCAAGATCTTCAGTATTTTTTCAACAGAATTCAACCATGAACAAATGACTATTCAAGATTTAGCCCAGGGAATAACCGATTTAAAAACAGCACTTTTGAAAACTAAAGTCAAAACCATCAGAATATCAGCAGCAAATGATCACCATGATCATATTCCTTTCAAAACTTTCCGAAACCTCTTAGAGTCTATTTTTCAAAATTCTAACATTCGCATAATTTTATGCGAGGGAGCTACAAAAGAACCGTCGAAACAGGAAAGACAAGAATTAATCCAAGAAGCTCACAGCAGCCTCGTAGGAGGACATAAGGGAATTACAAAAACCTACAACCGTTTACGCGCAAGATTTAACTGGTCAGGAATGCGTAATGAAATCCAAGAATTTATTAAAACTTGCACAAGTTGTCAAGAACAGAAATTAGTCCGCGCAAAAACCAGGCAACCTATGATTATCACTGATACACCCGCTGAACCCTTCGACAAAATCTCATTGGACACCGTAGGACCACTACCAGAAACTCCAAATGGAAATCGTTACATATTGACCATGCAAGATAACTTAACCAAATATTGCCTCGCAGTTGCTATTCCGAATATTAGAGCCACAACCATCGCCGACGCTTTTGCAAGACACTTCATTGCAATTTTTGGAACACCGAAAGCAATTCTTACTGACAAGGGAACAAGTTTCATTGGAAAATTGTTGACACAATTAGCAGAAATATTCAAGATTCGACAAGTCACCACTTCCGGCTACAGACCACAAACCAATGGATCGCTAGAAAGAAGTCATATCGTACTTACTGAATTTTTAAAACATTATATGAATACATACGAAGACTGGGACCTCTTAATACCATTTGCCATGTTCTCTTATAATACCAGCGTACATGAATCTACAAATTTCACACCACACGAACTAATATTTGGAAAACCTGCTCGATTACCAAGTGCATTCCCAGAAGGAGAACAGTTAAAGACATACGGATCATACTTAGTCGATTTAATAACCCGAATGACAGAAATTCAAAATATCGCTTCCGATAATTTAAAATCAGCAAAAATCAGATCCAAACAATATTATGACAAACATGCACGACCAAAGAAGTTTAAAATTGGTGATCAGGTATACGCACAATTAGAGCCGAGAATAAGTAAATTTAGTCCACATTATGTAGGCCCTTACACTGTAATAGATGTCACAGACTTACACAACGTAGTTCTACAAACACCTGACAACAAAATACTTACAAAACACCAAGACAAAATAAAACATGCATACTTATCAAAGGAAAATATTGGAATTGCAGATCAACAAGATGACAAACCAAAGGAGTCTGATTCTGATAGTGATACTTCCGATTCTGGTTCTGAATAACTCTGGAACCGCGACTGATACTTTTGATACGGGCCTCACGATAATACCACTTGAACATAATACCGGATTGTACTTTGACAAAATGGATACTATTAGTTTATTTAAAACCCAATGGAAACTAGTCACTGCGATCGATCTAAGGGAATTTCTCTTACGAAAACCATCCGTTTCCAGTCATTTGAAGATTGCTGAGGAAATCTGTGAAAATCATACCATTACACCTTGCATTGCTACAGATATGGGAAATCAATATAAGAAAGAACTCAAGGATGCGGTGCGTTACGAAACCTTAATTTTCACCACTATCGGAGAAAAAGTTAAAAGGAATAGAAAACCACGCTCGGCACCCTTTGCTTTCATCGGTACCGTAAGTCGTACCCTTTTTGGAACTTTATCAGAAGAGGATATGACTTACTATAGTCAGGAAATAGATAAATTATACGCAGACAACAACAAAATGGCAGAACTGATGGCAAATCAGACACATATCATCCGGGCACAATTCGAGAATCTACAGCAACAGGCCGAAAACTTATCCGAGAGTGTAACTCGAATGTCGACACAAGTGGGAGTTCTGGCCAATAATTTAGAACAACTTTACTCGCAAGTAAATAAAATGAAACTGGAAAACTCAATGCGAGACTGGATGCTACAACTAGGGAGAGAAGTCGACAATTACCGCTCCAACCTGATAATCTTATTGGATGCCATATTACTTGTCAAGCAAGGAATACTTCACCCAGCAATACTTTCTCCACAACAATTATATAGCGCAGCTCAAAAAATAAGAACTTCCACTAAATTCGAATTTCCGGTTACGCCGCAAGAACTACTCTCCGAACAACTTGAAGGGATTACGAAAATGAAAACTGCATTTAAGGATGGAAGAATCATTTTAGAAATCACCGTTCCACTTTTGGATAATAGTAAATTCAATTTGTATAAAATTTATCCTTGCCCGTCCACTCAAGTTTACGGATCTCACAATCTTACTGGATTTATTAAACCAACTACTCCGTACCTGGCAATATCGTTGGATGAACAAACGTATTTTCTACCGACCGAAGCATACATACAGACTGCTTTTCAACACCGTGAAAGATATCTTGCACCTATGACTCTACCTCTGTATAATGTGGACAGGAGGCCTACATGTGAAGTTACTCTTCTCTTAAATCCATCGATTGTCAATTGGAACCATTGCAACATCCAGCTAATTAATACCGAAGATATTCTCCTTCAGCAATTAGAATCAAAGAAAACATGGCTATACTACATTCATAGTAATAAAAGAATCCAAGTGACTTGCAAAGGACATGCAACGGGGTACGATTTTATTCAAGGTACTGGTCTGTTACATATCCAACCAGGATGTACCGCAATTGTAGATTCCACACAACTAACTTCATTAGATGTTCTGGAAGACACTCAAGAATATATTTACAAACCTACCGTATCAATGAATATCTCAGCAACAATTGATGATAAAGAAATTCATACCAGAGAGGAAATCACACGGAACATCAATACAACCCATGTTCATAATAACAACTGGCAGGATTCACTAGCTTCGCAATCATTGGCAGACTTAGAAAGAGAAGCGAAAATATTGGCAGGACATCATAAAACAATTTCAACAATCCATAATGTGTTCTATTCCGGTGGTAGCACTATCATGCTCATCATAATTCTGATCATACTATTATATTACCGCCGATTCGTTTTTAACTGCCTGGTAATGTGTTTCACATCAAAACAACGACAAAGAGGGGTCACGGAAATCCATAACTCGGTAGAATACAAGCAGCCCCCCGTTTCAAATCTCCCTATTTCATCAAAATCCGCTGAAGTTGTAGAAATATTATAATCCGTAAGGGAGAATTTACCGAAAATTAACCATCCTTCTATCAAACCTTTTTAGATATAAAATGTGTGCCGGACATCCTATTAAAAAGAAAAAACAGAATCAAACAATAGCCCGAATCAGGACTGCATTAATGAGAACGACTTGTTCAACCGGATTTGTTTTCGAGAATCGGGAAGAAGAGCTTTATTGCCTCACTTGCTGTGATAAAATGGGGCTGAAGCAGGGTTTTTCACCCAGATATGTACACATTGTCCATCATGGAGAAGATATTCATACCCTTTGTGCAGTTTGTAACCAAATAATTTGGCTGGACACAAAACAAGCCCGAGATTGCGACGAGTGCAGCGCCGAGGTTTTGGAAATATTTAATTTATGTGAATCCGAGGGTCGTCTTTACGAAGAGTCCCAATATATCATACTGCATGAAGAAGAATCGGATGAGGAGTACGAAGAGTACGAGGAAGAAGAAGACTGAACTCTCTGCACCCGGAGACAGGAGAGGGGGCTGAAAAACATCTATATAAGGGTTGCAGACCTTTTTTTTCGCCATTCACGAAAAATGCCAAGAAGTGCGAGCACGCAGACAGAAAGTTGCGAAGGTCACCGCACAGTAGCGGTGCAGACGGGCGAACCAGCCCTATGGATGGAGGAGAAACGTCAGGGACGGCTCCTGTCACCAGGGGGTGCATTCATGCAGGCGAACGGCCCCGAAAAAAGGAAGCGACGGAGGGAGGACCTTTACGGACTCGTCAACCTGGACGATGAGTCCGTAAAGAGATGGTGCCCAGGCGGGATGTAGACCAACCAGGACACAGACCAACCAGGACACACATCAACCAGGACGCACATCAACCACGCGAACCGACCAGCATGACGACCAGCCACTGAACACAGGACCCACCAAAGATGACCATCCATCCCCAGCACAACGCATTAAATAGACTGATAAGTACACGCACGACACTACACAACATACACCGCGATCATTTCTTATTTTATTTTTGTAGTTCTCCGTTTTCTCTATT
The DNA here is from genome assembly GCA_917499265.3 of Mimumesa dahlbomi. Classification (NCBI taxonomy): domain Eukaryota; kingdom Metazoa; phylum Arthropoda; class Insecta; order Hymenoptera; family Crabronidae; genus Mimumesa; species Mimumesa dahlbomi. The sequence continues at coordinate 8,864,828 of OU824127.1, forward strand.
CCCGAAATATTGTAAATTCCGACCAAAAATCGAACCACTTTCAAATCGAACGCTTTGAGTGCCGCCAAATCTCGAAAGCATCATATCAATATGATGTTTCATTTTAAGGGGGGAGATGTTACGTATGAATCCCGCGATTCTTACGAAAATTCCCGTCATGGAATTTTTCCTGGCGACACTCAGGCGCCTTAGTCCCCTGTTTTTCGAACGAAAACAGGATACATAAATCCTGATACACTTGTGACCCTTAGTCTCTGGTCCAGGACCCACGGGCGGCTACGCTCCGGTCCCCACGCGATAAGGAAAACTCGAACGCGAGAGCCTGCCTCCCCCGACACTCCAGAGTTTTCCAACCGTCTTTTTCAAACAGTATCTCTACTCCCACCCCAGGGTAAATTTCCTAGAATTTTCAGTTCCCCACCACATTTTCGACCTATATAAGGGCCTCGAAAATGCATCTCATCGGGTTATTCTCAACACGACTCTCGAGTACTACAGAACGAGATCAGGCCCAGTTCCTTTTCGAGTTTTACTTAACCTTCGGAAGATTAGTCTTACCATTGGCAATTCAACTCTTGGTCGGAGTGCCCCCGTATAAACTCGCGTTAGAGTCACTCGCGAACTAGTTCGGAGTCATCTTATTGTGAAGTTTCATCAACAGTCAATTCCTAAGGGTAAACATTTAGAGCTTCACAATATTTAAACTACTACTTAAATTCACACACAAAACACTAAACATACATGTATATAGATTCGATTGAAAGAATATACTTGTTATACTTTTTACTAGAAACATTGAATTCGAGTAGAGAATTATTTCTAGAAAATAAAACCTTTCCTCTCGAAGTAAATATAAAACAATAATCGAGTAACGTACCCACAAAATTATTCACTCTAACCGCTCGGAGTGAAACAAAAGTTACGAGAGTTATTACTTTACGACGTTACCGTAGCAGGTCAAAGCCACAAACAGCAGGTATCGGACTGCGCGTGCCCTAGGGCTTGCTTCCGTACCTGTGCGACCATTTGTAGTCCTAACAAGTGCGTCGTTATTAACCAGAGAGTAGCACCTTGCAGTTAGTCTACAAGTACATCTACCTCGGGGAAACACCTTACCTTAAAATCTAATTAACCACTCTGGAGGCCAGCGCCCTACAGTTAAGCTGTAGGCTCATCTGGGTCCAGATTCCCTTCAATTCCGATTCAAGGCCAGCGCCCTACAGTTAAGCTGTAGGCTCATCTGGGTTGAATCACTCCTAAGATCCTTGCACACCTGAGTGAATGCCAGCGCCCTACAGTTAAGCTATAGGCTCATCTGGATTCATTCTTCCTCGATCTTAACCACTCTGGAGGCCAGCGCCCTACAGATAAGCTATAGGCTCATCTGGGTCCAGAGTCCACTCTTTCCGATACAAGGCCAGCGCCCTACAGTTAAGCTGTAGGCTCATCTGGGTTGTATCTCTCCTTACCTTAATTCAAGGCCAGCGCCCTACGGTTTATGCCGCAGGCTCATCTGGGTTGAATTAAACATCATTTCCTAGATCATACGTTGATTTGTAGCGCCCACTACTGTTGACGTACGATACCCCCTGCTACAGTAAAGTTGAATAAGAGACGAATTCGCGTCTCATTACAATCGGTACTAACATACCGATAACGCTCGCCGGCCACGTTCAAGAAACCAGCCCGGCTCGTAACAATATAATAAATATCCGACGAAATTATTCTGTTTCGATATATAAAGAAATAAGGAATACATTTCGCGAAATATTTCATGCTGGGAATATAACGCGAAATAAATAATTAAAAAAATATGTAAATATCATTCCATTTCGAATCATTGAAAACTCAGTGAGACTCCGTAGATCAAGAAATACAAGAAAATGAAAAATATCCGGTGAAATAATTCCATTTCGATATATAAGTAAATAAGGAATACATTTCGCGAAATATTTCATACTGAGAATATAACGCGATATAAAAAATTGAAAAACATGTAAATATCATTCCATTTCAAATCTTTTAATAATCAGTAAGACCCCATAGATCTAGAATTACCAGTATATAATAAATATCAGACGAAATTATTCTGTTTCGATATATAAAGAAATAAGGAATACATTTCGCGAAATATTTCATGCTGGGAATATAACGCGATATAAATAATTAAAAAAACATGTAAATATCATTCCATTTCGAATCATTGAATACTCAGTGAGACTCCATAGATCAAGAATTACAAGTAAATAAAAATATCCTGTGAAATAATTCCGTTTCGATATATAAGTAAATAAGGAATACATTTCGCGAAATATTTCATGCTGAGAATATAACGCGATATAAAAAATTAAAAAACATGTAAATATCATTCCATTTCAAATCTTTTAATAATCAGTAAGACTCCATAGATCTAGAATTACCATTATATAATAAATATCCGACGAAATTATTCTGTTTCGATAAATAAAGAAATAAGGAATACATTTCGCGAAATATTTCATGCTGGGAATATAGCGCGATATAAATAATTAAAAAAACATGTAAATATCATTCCATTTCGAATCGTTTAATACTGCGTGACACTCCATAGATCCAGAATCACAAGTAAATAAAAAACATTCGATGAAATAATTCCGTTTCGATAAATAAAGAAATAAGGAATACATTTCGCGAAATATTTCATGCTGGGAATATAGCGCGATATAAATAATTAAAAAAACATGTAAATATCATTCCATTTTGAATCATTTAATACTGGGAGGCACTCCATAGATCCAGAATTACAAGTAAATAATAAACATCCGGTGAAATAATTCCGTTTCTATATATAAGTAAATAAGGAATACATTTCGCGAAATATTTCATGCTGGGAATATAACGCGATATAAATAATTAAAAAAACATGTAAATATCATTCCATTTCGAATCATTGAATACTCAGTGAGACTCCATAGATCAGGAATTACAAGTAAATAAAAATATCCTGTGAAATAATTCCGTTTCGATATATAAGTAAATAAGGAATACATTTCGCGAAATATTTCATGCTGAGAATATAACGCGATATAAAAAATTAAAAAAAATGTAAATATCATTCCATTTCGAATCATTTAATACTGGGAGAAACTCCATAGATACAGAATTACATGTAAATAATAAACATCCTCTAAAATAATTCCGTTTCGCTAAATAAAGAAATAAGGAATACATTTCGCGAAATATTTCATGCTGGGAATATAACGCGATATAAATAATTTAAAAAATATGTAAATATCATTCCATTTCGAATCATTGAATACTCAGTGAGACTCCATAGATCAAGAATTACAAGTAAATAGAAAATATCCGGTGAAATAATTCCGTTTCTATATATAAGTAAATAAGGAATACATTTCGCGAAATATTGCATTCTGGGAATATAACGCGATATAAATAATTAAAAAAACATGTAAATATCATTCCATTTTGAATCATTTAATACTGGGAGACACTCCATAGATCCAGAATTATAAGTAAATAATAAACATCCGATGAAATAATTCCGTTTCGATATATAAGTAAATAAGGAATACATTTCGCGAAATATTTCATGCTGAGAATATAACGCGATATAAATAATTAAAAAGACATGTAAATATCATTCCATTTCGAATCATTGAATACTCAGTGAGACTCCATAGATCAAGAATTACAAGTAAATAAAAATATCCGGTGAAATAATTCCGTTTCGATAAATAAAGAAATAAGGAATACATTTCGCGAAATAATTCATTCTCGGAATATAACGCGATATAAGTGATTAAAAAAACATGTAAATGTCATTCCATTTAGAATCATTTAATACTGAGGGACACTCCATAGATCCAGAATCACAAGTAAATAAAAAACATCCGATGAAATTATTCTGTTTCGATAAATAAAGAAATAAGGAATACATTTCGCGAAATAATTCATTCTCGGAATATAACGCGATATAAGTGATTAAAAAAACATGTAAATATCATTCCATTTTGAATCATTTAATACTGGGAGACACTCCATAGATCCAGAATTACAAGTAAATAATAAACATCCGGTGAAATAATTCCGTTTCTATATATAAGTACATAAGGAATACATTTTGCGAAATATTTCATGCTGAGAATATAACGCGATATAAAAAATTAAAAAACATGTAAATATCATTCCATTTCAAATCTTTTAATAATCAGTAAGACCCCATAGATCTAGAATTACCAGTATATAATAAATATCCGACGAAATCATTCTGTTCCGATATACAAAGAAATAAGGAATACATTTCGCGAAATATTTCATGCTGGGAATATAACGCGAAATAAATAATTAAAAAAATATGTAAATATCATTCCATTTCGATATATAAGTAAATAAGGAATACATTTCGCGAAATATTTCATGCTGAGAATATAACGCGATATAAAAAATTAAAAAACATGTAAATATCATTCCATTTCAAATCTTTTAATAATCAGTAAGAACCCATAGATCTAGAATTACCAGTATATAATAAATATCCGACGAAATTATTCTGTTTCGATATATAAAGAAATAAGGAATACATTTCGCGAAATATTTCATGCTGGGAATATAACGCGATATAAATAATTAAAAAAACATGTAAATATCATTCCATTTCGAATCATTGAATACTCAGTGAGACTCCATAGATCAAGAATTACAAGTAAATAAAAATATCCGGTGAAATAATTCCGTTTCGATATATAAGTAAATAAGGAATACATTTCGCGAAATATTTCATGCTGAGAATATAACGCGATATAAAAAATTAAAAAAAATGTAAATATCATTCCATTTCGAATCATTTAATACTGGGAGACACTCCATAGATACAGAATTACAAGTAAATAATAAACATCCTCTAAAATAATTCCGTTTCGCTAAATAAAGAAATAAGGAATACATTTCGCGAAATATTTCATGCTGGGAATATAACGCGATATAAATAATTTAAAAAATATGTAAATATCATTCCATTTCGAATCATTGAATACGCAGTGAAACTCCATAGATCAAAAATTACAAGTAAATAGAAAATATCCGGTGAAATAATTCCGTTTCTATATATAAGTAAATAAGGAATACATTTCGCGAAATATTGCATTCTGGGAATATAACGCGATATAAATAATTAAAAAGCAATGTAAATATCATTCCATTTCGAATCATTTAATACTGAGTGACACTCCATAGATCTAGAATTACCATTATATAATAAATATCCGACGAAATTATTCTGTTTCGATAAATAAAGAAATAAGGAATACATTTCGCGAAATAATTCATTCTCGGAATATAACGCGATATAAGTGATTAAAAAAACATGTAAATGTCATTCCATTTAGAATCATTTAATACTGAGTGACACTCCATAGATCCAGAATCACAAGTAAATAAAAAACATCCGATGAAATAATTCCGTTTCGATAAATAAAGAAATAAGGAATACATTTCGCGAAATATTTCATGCTGGTAATATAGCGCGATATAAATGATTAAAAAAACATGTAAATATCATTCCATTTTTAATCATTTAATACTGGGAGACACTCCATAGATCCAGAATTACAAGTAAATAATAAACATCCGGTGAAATAATTCCGTTTCTATATATAAGTACATAAGGAATACATTTTGCGAAATATTTCATGCTGAGAATATAACGCGATATAAAAAATTAAAAAACATGTAAATATCATTCCATTTCAAATCTTTTAATAATCAGTAAGACCCCATAGATCTAGAATTACCAGTATATAATAAATATCCGACGAAATTATTCTGTTTCGATATATAAAGAAATAAGGAATACATTTCGCGAAGTATTTCATGCTGGGAATATAACGCGATATAAATAATTTAAAAAACATGTAAATATCATTCCATTTCGAATCATTTAATACTCAGTGAGACTCCATAGATCTAGAATTACCAGTATATAATAAATATCCGACGAAATTATTCTGTTTCGATAAATAAAGAAATAAGGAATACATTTCGCGAAATAATTCATTCTCGGAATATAACGCGATATAAATGATTAAGAAAACATGTAAATATCATTCCATTTAGAATCATTTAATACTGAGTGACACTCCATAGATGCAAAATCACAAGTAAATAATAAACATCCGATGAAATAATTACGTTTCGATAAATAAAGAAATAAAGAATACATTTCGCGAAATATTGCATTTTGGGAATATAACGCGATATAAATAATTAAAAAAACATGTAAATATCATTCCATTTAGAATCATTTAATACTGGGAGACGCTCCATAGATACAGAATTACAAGTAAATAATAAACATCCTCTAAAATAATTCCGTTTCGCTAAATAAAGAAAAAGGGAATACATTTCGCGAAATATTTCATGCTGGGAATATAACGCGAAATAAATAATTAAAAAACATGTAAATATCATTCCATTTCGAATCTTTTAATAATCAGTAAGACTCCATAGATCTAGAATTACCATTATATAATAAATATCCGACGAAATTATTCTGTTTCGATAAATAAAGAAATAAGGAATACATTTCGCGAAATATTTCATGCTGGGAATATAACGCGATATAAATAATTAAAAAAACATGTAAATATCATTCCATTTCGAATCGTTTAATACTGCGTGACACTCCATAGATCCATAATCACAAGTAAATAAAAAACATTCGATGAAATAATTCCGTTTCGATAAATAAAGAAATAAGGAATACATTTCGCGAAATATTTCATGCTGGGAATATAGCGCGATATAAATAATTAAAAAAACATGTAAATATCATTCCATTTTGAATCATTTAATACTGGGAGGCACTCCATAGATCCAGAATTACAAGTAAATAATAAACATCCGGTGAAATAATTCCGTTTCTATATATAAGTACATAAGGAATACATTTCGCGAAATATTTCATGCTGGGAATATAACGCGATATAAATAATTAAAAAAACATGTAAATATCATTCCATTTCGAATCATTGAATACTCAGTGAGACTCCATAGATCAAGAATTACAAGTAAATAAAAATATCCTGTGAAATAATTCCGTTTCGATATATAAGTAAATAAGGAATACATTTTGCGAAATATTTCATGCTGAGAATATAACGCGATATAAAAAATTAAAAAACATGTAAATATCATTCCATTTCGAATCTTTTAATAATCAGTAAGACTCCATAGATCTAGAATTACCATTATATAATAAATATCCGACGAAATTATTCTGTTTCTATATATAAAGAAATAAGGAATACATTTCGCGAAATATTTCATGCTGGGAATATAACGCGATATAAATAATTAAAAAAACATGTAAATATCATTCCATTTCGAATCGTTTAATACTGCGTGACACTCCATAGATCCAGAATCACAAGTAAATAAACAACATTCGATGAAATAATTCCGTTTCGATAAATAAAGAAATAAGGAATACATTTCGCGAAATATTTCATGCTGGGAATATAGCGCGATATAAATAATTAAAAAAACATGTAAATATCATTCCATTTTGAATCATTTAATACTGGGAGGCACTCCATAGATCCAGAATTACAAGTAAATAATAAACATCCGATGAAATAATTACGTTTCGATAAATAAAGAAATAAAGAATACATTTCGCGAAATATTTCATGATGGGAATATAACGCGAAATAAATAATTAAAAAAACATGTAAATATCATTCCATTTAGAATCATTTAATACTGGGAGACGCTCCATAGATACAGAATTACAAGTAAATAATAAACATCCGGTGAAATAATTCCGTTTCTATATATAAGTACATAAGGAATACATTTTGCGAAATATTTCATGCTGAGAATATAACGCGATATAAAAAATTAAAAAACATGTAAATATCATTCCATTTCAAATCTTTTAATAATCAGTAAGACCCCATAGATCTAGAATTACCAGTATATAATAAATATCCGACGAAATTATTCTGTTTCGATATATAAAGAAATAAGGAATACATTTCGCGAAATATTTCATGCTGGGAGTATAACGCGATATAAAAAATTAAAAAACATGTAAATATCATTCCATTTCGAATCTTTTAATAATCAGTAAGACTCCATAGATCTAGAATTACCATTATATAATAAATATCCGACGAAATTATTCTGTTTCGATATATAAAGAAATAAGGAATACATTTCGCGAAATATTTCATGCTGGGAATATAACGCGAAATAAATAATTAAAAAAATATGTAAATATCATTCCATTTCGAATCATTGAAAACTCAGTGAGACTCCGTAGATCAAGAAATACAAGAAAATGAAAAATATCCGGTGAAATAATTCCATTTCGATATATAAGTAAATAAGGAATACATTTCGCGAAATATTTCATACTGAGAATATAACGCGATATAAAAAATTGAAAAACATGTAAATATCATTCCATTTCGAATCTTTTAATAATCAGTAAGACCCCATAGATCTAGAATTACCAGTATATAATAAATATCAGACGAAATTATTCTGTTTCGATATATAAAGAAATAAGGAATACATTTCGCGAAATATTTCATGCTGGGAATATAACGCGATATAAATAATTAAAAAAACATGTAAATATCATTCCATTTCGAATCATTGAATACTCAGTGAGACTCCATAGATCAAGAATTACAAGTAAATAAAAATATCCTGTGAAATAATTCCGTTTCGATATATAAGTAAATAAGGAATACATTTCGCGAAATATTTCATGCTGAGAATATAACGCGATATAAAAAATTAAAAAACATGTAAATATCATTCCATTTCGAATCTTTTAATAATCAGTAAGACTCCATAGATCTAGAATTACCATTATATAATAAATATCCGACGAAATTATTCTGTTTCGATAAATAAAGAAATAAGGAATACATTTCGCGAAATATTTCATGCTGGGAATATAGCGCGATATAAATAATTAAAAAAACATGTAAATATCATTCCATTTCGAATCGTTTAATACTGCGTGACACTCCATAGATCCAGAATCACAAGTAAATAAAAAACATTCGATGAAATAATTCCGTTTCGATAAATAAAGAAATAAGGAATACATTTCGCGAAATATTTCATGCTGGGAATATAGCGCGATATAAATAATTAAAAAAACATGTAAATATCATTCCATTTTGAATCATTTAATACTGGGAGGCACTCCATAGATCCAGAATTACAAGTAAATAATAAACATCCGGTGAAATAATTCCGTTTCTATATATAAGTACATAAGGAATACATTTCGCGAAATATTTCATGCTGGGAATATAACGCGATATAAATAATTAAAAAAACATGTAAATATCATTCCATTTCGAATCATTGAATACTCAGTGAGACTCCATAGATCAGGAATTACAAGTAAATAAAAATATCCTGTGAAATAATTCCGTTTCGATATATAAGTAAATAAGGAATACATTTCGCGAAATATTTCATGCTGAGAATATAACGCGATATAAAAAATTAAAAAAAATGTAAATATCATTCCATTTCGAATCATTTAATACTGGGAGACACTCCATAGATACAGAATTACATGTAAATAATAAACATCCTCTAAAATAATTCCGTTTCGCTAAATAAAGAAATAAGGAATACATTTCGCGAAATATTTCATGCTGGGAATATAACGCGATATAAATAATTTAAAAAATATGTAAATATCATTCCATTTCGAATCATTGAATACTCAGTGAGACTCCATAGATCAAGAATTACAAGTAAATAGAAAATATCCGGTGAAATAATTCCGTTTCTATATATAAGTAAATAAGGAATACATTTCGCGAAATATTGCATTCTGGGAATATAACGCGATATAAATAATTAAAAAAACATGTAAATATCATTCCATTTTGAATCATTTAATACTGGGAGACACTCCATAGATCCAGAATTATAAGTAAATAATAAACATCCGATGAAATAATTCCGTTTCGATATATAAGTAAATAAGGAATACATTTCGCGAAATATTTCATGCTGAGAATATAACGCGATATAAATAATTAAAAAGACATGTAAATATCATTCCATTTCGAATCATTGAATACTCAGTGAGACTCCATAGATCAAGAATTACAAGTAAATAAAAATATCCGGTGAAATAATTCCGTTTCGATAAATAAAGAAATAAGGAATACATTTCGCGAAATAATTCATTCTCGGAATATAACGCGATATAAGTGATTAAAAAAACATGTAAATGTCATTCCATTTAGAATCATTTAATACTGAGGGACACTCCATAGATCCAGAATCACAAGTAAATAAAAAACATCCGATGAAATTATTCTGTTTCGATAAATAAAGAAATAAGGAATACATTTCGCGAAATAATTCATTCTCGGAATATAACGCGATATAAGTGATTAAAAAAACATGTAAATATCATTCCATTTTGAATCATTTAATACTGGGAGACACTCCATAGATCCAGAATTACAAGTAAATAATAAACACCCGGTGAAATAATTCCGTTTCTATATATAAGTACATAAGGAATACATTTTGCGAAATATTTCATGCTGAGAATATAACGCGATATAAAAAATTAAAAAACATGTAAATATCATTCCATTTCAAATCTTTTAATAATCAGTAAGACCCCATAGATCTAGAATTACCAGTATATAATAAATATCCGACGAAATCATTCTGTTCCGATATACAAAGAAATAAGGAATACATTTCGCGAAATATTTCATGCTGGGAATATAACGCGAAATAAATAATTAAAAAAATATGTAAATATCATTCCATTTCGATATATAAGTAAATAAGGAATACATTTCGCGAAATATTTCATGCTGAGAATATAACGCGATATAAAAAATTAAAAAACATGTAATTATCATTCCATTTCAAATCTTTTAATAATCAGTAAGACCCCATAGATCTAGAATTACCAGTATATAATAAATATCCGACGAAATTATTCTGTTTCGATATATAAAGAAATAAGGAATACATTTCGCGAAATATTTCATGCTGGGAATATAACGCGATATAAATAATTAAAAAAACATGTAAATATCATTCCATTTCGAATCATTGAATACTCAGTGAGACTCCATAGATCAAGAATTACAAGTAAATAAAAATATCCGGTGAAATAATTCCGTTTCGATATATAAGTAAATAAGGAATACATTTCGCGAAATATTTCATGCTGAGAATATAACGCGATATAAAAAATTAAAAAAAATGTAAATATCATTCCATTTCGAATCATTTAATACTGGGAGACACTCCATAGATACAGAATTACAAGTAAATAATAAACATCCTCTAAAATAATTCCGTTTCTCTAAATAAAGAAATAAGGAATACATTTCGCGAAATATTTCATGCTGGGAATATAACGCGATATAAATAATTTAAAAAATATGTAAATATCATTCCATTTCGAATCATTGAATACGCAGTGAAACTCCATAGATCAAAAATTACAAGTAAATAGAAAATATCCGGTGAAATAATTCCGTTTCTATATATAAGTAAATAAGGAATACATTTCGCGAAATATTGCATTCTGGGAATATAACGCGATATAAATAATTAAAAAGCAATGTAAATATCATTCCATTTCGAATCATTTAATACTGAGTGACACTCCATAGATCTAGAATTACCATTATATAATAAATATCCGACGAAATTATTCTGTTTCGATAAATAAAGAAATAAGGAATACATTTCGCGAAATAATTCATTCTCGGAATATAACGCGATATAAGTGATTAAAAAAACATGTAAATGTCATTCCATTTAGAATCATTTAATACTGAGTGACACTCCATAGATCCAGAATCACAAGTAAATAAAAAACATCCGATGAAATAATTCCGTTTCGATAAATAAAGAAATAAGGAATACATTTCGCGAAATATTTCATGCTGGGAATATAGCGCGATATAAATGATTAAAAAAACATGTAAATATCATTCCATTTTTAATCATTTAATACTGGGAGACACTCCATAGATCCAGAATTACAAGTAAATAATAAACATCCGGTGAAATAATTCCGTTTCTATATATAAGTACATAAGGAATACATTTTGCGAAATATTTCATGCTGAGAATATAACGCGATATAAAAAATTAAAAAACATGTAAATATCATTCCATTTCAAATCTTTTAATAATCAGTAAGACCCCATAGATCTAGAATTACCAGTATATAATAAATATCCGACGAAATTATTCTGTTTCGATATATAAAGAAATAAGGAATACATTTCGCGAAGTATTTCATGCTGGGAATATAACGCGATATAAATAATTTAAAAAACATGTAAATATCATTCCATTTCGAATCATTTAATACTCAGTGAGACTCCATAGATCTAGAATTACCAGTATATAATAAATATCCGACGAAATTATTCTGTTTCGATAAATAAAGAAATAAGGAATACATTTCGCGAAATAATTCATTCTCGGAATATAACGCGATATAAATGATTAAGAAAACATGTAAATATCATTCCATTTAGAATCATTTAATACTGAGTGACACTCCATAGATGCAAAATCACAAGTAAATAATAAACATCCGATGAAATAATTACGTTTCGATAAATAAAGAAATAAAGAATACATTTCGCGAAATATTGCATTTTGGGAATATAACGCGATATAAATAATTAAAAAAACATGTAAATATCATTCCATTTAGAATCATTTAATACTGGGAGACGCTCCATAGATACAGAATTACAAGTAAATAATAAACATCCTCTAAAATAATTCCGTTTCGCTAAATAAAGAAAAAGGGAATACATTTCGCGAAATATTTCATGCTGGGAATATAACGCGATATAAATAATTAAAAAACATGTAAATATCATTCCATTTCGAATCTTTTAATAATCAGTAAGACTCCATAGATCTAGAATTACCATTATATAATAAATATCCGACGAAATTATTCTGTTTCGATAAATAAAGAAATAATGAATACATTTCGCGAAATATTTCATGCTGGGAATATAACGCGATATAAATAATTAAAAAAACATGTAAATATCATTCCATTTCGAATCGTTTAATACTGCGTGACACTCCATAGATCCATAATCACAAGTAAATAAAAAACATTCGATGAAATAATTCCGTTTCGATAAATAAAGAAATAAGGAATACATTTCGCGAAATATTTCATGCTGGGAATATAGCGCGATATAAATAATTAAAAAAACATGTAAATATCATTCCATTTTGAATCATTTAATACTGGGAGGCACTCCATAGATCCAGAATTACAAGTAAATAATAAACATCCGGTGAAATAATTCCGTTTCTATATATAAGTACATAAGGAATACATTTCGCGAAATATTTCATGCTGGGAATATAACGCGATATAAATAATTAAAAAAACATGTAAATATCATTCCATTTCGAATCATTGAATACTCAGTGAGACTCCATAGATCAAGAATTACAAGTAAATAAAAATATCCTGTGAAATAATTCCGTTTCGATATATAAGTAAATAAGGAATACATTTCGCGAAATATTTCATGCTGAGAATATAACGCGATATAAAAAATTAAAAAAAATGTAAATATCATTCCATTTCGAATCATTTAATACTGGGAGACACTCCATAGATACAGAATTACATGTAAATAATAAACATCCTCTAAAATAATTCCGTTTCGCTAAATAAAGAAATAAGGAATACATTTCGCGAAATATTTCATGCTGGGAATATAACGCGATATAAATAATTAAAAAAACATGTAAATATCATTCCATTTCGAATCGTTTAATACTGCGTGACACTCCATAGATCCATAATCACAAGTAAATAAAAAACATTCGATGAAATAATTCCGTTTCGATAAATAAAGAAATAAGGAATACATTTCGCGAAATATTTCATGCTGGGAATATAGCGCGATATAAATAATTAAAAAAACATGTAAATATCATTCCATTTTGAATCATTTAATACTGGGAGACACTCCATAGATCCAGAATTACAAGTAAATAATAAACATCCGGTGAAATAATTCCGTTTCTATATATAAGTACATAAGGAATACATTTCGCGAAATATTTCATGCTGGGAATATAACGCGATATAAATAATTAAAAAAACATGTAAATATCATTCCATTTCGAATCATTGAATACTCAGTGAGACTCCATAGATCAAGAATTACAAGTAAATAAAAATATCCTGTGAAATAATTCCGTTTCGATATATAAGTAAATAAGGAATACATTTCGCGAAATATTTCATGCTGAGAATATAACGCGATATAAAAAATTAAAAAAAATGTAAATATCATTCCATTTCGAATCATTTAATACTGGGAGACACTCCATAGATACAGAATTACATGTAAATAATAAACATCCTCTAAAATAATTCCGTTTCGCTAAATAAAGAAATAAGGAATACATTTCGCGAAATATTTCATGCTGGGAATATAACGCGATATAAATAATTTAAAAAATATGTAAATATCATTCCATTTCGAATCATTGAATACTCAGTGAGACTCCATAGATCAAGAATTACAAGTAAATAGAAAATATCCGGTGAAATAATTCCGTTTCTATATATAAGTAAATAAGGAATACATTTCGCGAAATATTGCATTCTGGGAATATAACGCGATATAAATAATTAAAAAGCAATGTAAATATCATTCCATTTCGAATCATTTAATACTGAGTGACACTCCATAGATCTAGAATTACCATTATATAATAAATATCCGACGAAATTATTCTGTTTCGATAAATAAAGAAATAAGTAATACATTTCGCGAAATAATTCATTCTCGGAATATAACGCGATATAAGTGATTAAAAAAACATGTAAATGTCATTCCATTTAGAATCATTTAATACTGAGTGACACTCCATAGATCCAGAATCACAAGTAAATAAAAAACATCCGATGAAATTATTCTGTTTCGATAAATAAAGAAATAAGGAATACATTTCGCGAAATAATTCATTCTCGGAATATAACGCGATATAAGTGATTAAAAAAACATGTAAATATCATTCCATTTTGAATCATTTAATACTGGGAGACACTCCATAGATCCAGAATTACAAGTAAATAATAAACACCCGGTGAAATAATTCCGTTTCTATATATAAGTACATAAGGAATACATTTTGCGAAATATTTCATGCTGAGAATATAACGCGATATAAAAAATTAAAAAACATGTAAATATCATTCCATTTCAAATCTTTTAATAATCAGTAAGACCCCATAGATCTAGAATTACCATTATATAATAAATATCCGACGAAATCATTCTGTTCCGATATACAAAGAAATAAGGAATACATTTCGCGAAATATTTCATGCTGGGAATATAACGCGAAATAAATAATTAAAAAAATATGTAAATATCATTCCATTTCGAATCATTGAATACTCAGTGAGACTCCATAGATCAAGAAATACAAGTAAATGAAAAATATCCGGTGAAATAATTCCATTTCGATATATAAGTAAATAAGGAATACATTTCGCGAAATATTTCATGCTGAGAATATAACGCGATATAAAAAATTAAAAAACATGTAAATATCATTCCATTTCAAATCTTTTAATAATCAGTAAGACCCCATAGATCTAGAATTACCAGTATATAATAAATATCCGACGAAATTATTCTGTTTCGATATATAAAGAAATAAGGAATACATTTCGCGAAATATTTCATGCTGGGAATATAGCGCGATATAAATGATTAAAAAAACATGTAAATATCATTCCATTTCGAATCATTGAATACTCAGTGAGACTCCATAGATCAAGAATTACAAGTAAATAAAAATATCCGGTGAAATAATTCCGTTTCGATATATAAGTAAATAAGGAATACATTTCGCGAAATATTTCATGCTGAGAATATAACGCGATATAAAAAATTAAAAAAAATGTAAATATCATTCCATTTCGAATCATTTAATACTGGGAGACACTCCATAGATACAGAATTAAAAGTAAATAATAAACATCCTCTAAAATAATTCCGTTTCGCTAAATAAAGAAATAAGGAATACATTTCGCGAAATATTTCATGCTGGGAATATAACGCGATATAAATAATTAAAAAAATATGTAAATATCATTCCATTTCGAATCATTGAATACGCAGTGAAACTCCATAGATCAAAAATTACAAGTAAATAGAAAATATCCGGTGAAATAATTCCGTTTCTATATATAAGTAAATAAGGAATACATTTCGCGAAATATTGCATTCTGGGAATATAACGCGATATAAATAATTAAAAAGCAATGTAAATATCATTCCATTTCGAATCATTTAATACTGAGTGACACTCCATAGATCTAGAATTACCATTATATAATAAATATCCGACGAAATTATTCTGTTTCGATAAATAAAGAAATAAGGAATACATTTCGCGAAATAATTCATTCTCGGAATATAACGCGATATAAGTGATTAAAAAAACATGTAAATGTCATTCCATTTAGAATCATTTAATACTGAGTGACACTCCATAGATCCAGAATCACAAGTAAATAAAAAACATCCGATGAAATAATTCCGTTTCGATAAATAAAGAAATAAGGAATACATTTCGCGAAATATTTCATGCTGGGAATATAGCGCGATATAAATGATTAAAAAAACATGTAAATATCATTCCATTTTTAATCATTTAATACTGGGAGACACTCCATAGATCCAGAATTACAAGTAAATAATAAACATCCGGTGAAATAATTCCGTTTCTATATATAAGTACATAAGGAATACATTTTGCGAAATATTTCATGCTGAGAATATAACGCGATATAAAAAATTAAAAAACATGTAAATATCATTCCATTTCAAATCTTTTTATAATCAGTAAGACCCCATAGATCTAGAATTACCAGTATATAATAAATATCCGACGAAATTATTCTGTTTCGATATATAAAGAAATAAGGAATACATTTCGCGAAGTATTTCATGCTGGGAATATAACGCGATATAAATAATTTAAAAAACATGTAAATATCATTCCATTTCGAATCATTTAATACTCAGTGAGACTCCATAGATCTAGAATTACCAGTATATAATAAATATCCGACGAAATTATTCTGTTTCGATAAATAAAGAAATAAGGAATACATTTCGCGAAATAATTCATTCTCGGAATATAACGCGATATAAATGATTAAGAAAACATGTAAATATCATTCCATTTAGAATCATTTAATACTGAGTGACACTCCATAGATGCAAAATAACAAGTAAATAATAAACATCCGATGAAATAATTACGTTTCGATAAATAAAGAAATAAAGAATACATTTCGCGAAATATTGCATTTTGGGAATATAACGCGATATAAATAATTAAAAAAACATGTAAATATCATTCCATTTAGAATCATTTAATACTGGGAGACGCTCCATAGATACAGAATTACAAGTAAATAATAAACATCCTCTAAAATAATTCCGTTTCGCTAAATAAAGAAAAAGGGAATACATTTCGCGAAATATTTCATGCTGGGAATATAACGCGAAATAAATAATTAAAAAAATATGTAAATATCATTCCATTTCGAACCATTGAATACTCAGTGAGACTACATAGATCAAGAAATACAAGTAAATAAAAAATATCCGGTGAAATAATTCCGTTTCTATATACGAGGGTGTTTGATAAGTCTGGTAAAAATTGAACAATGTCGCATCGCAAAAAATTTTGAAATACATAAGCTCAAAGTGGCATTCATTTGGCTGGTAAATATCACGTTTTGCCCAAAAGCGACACTTCGTTTAGATTTGGTAGACGTTTGAAACGAGCGACTTAGTAGTTCTTAGGACAACGCACCATTTCACACTTTCGCAATCACAATGTCAAAAATACACGAATTGGGCTTGGAATTGATTCCGCATACACCCTACTCTCCTGATATGGCTCTCTGTGATTTTTTTATTTCCCAACATGAAAACATGGTTCGGTGGGAAGAGATTCTCGTCGAATGAAGGAAATATCGATGTCGTAAATGCGTACTTGCAGACTTTGACAAATCATACTTTTTTGACGTGATAAAAAAATTAGAATCTCGCTGGGTTAAGTGTGTCGATCTTAAAGGAGACTATGTTGACAAATAAAGGTTTGTTAAAAAAAAAAAAAAATGTTTACCTACTTTTTTACCAAACTTATCAAACGACCCTCGTATAAGTAAATAAGGAATACATTTCGCGAAATATTGCATTCTGGGAATATAACGCGATATAAATAATTAAAAAAACATGTAAATATCATTCCATTTTGAATCATTTAATACTGGGAGACACTCCATAGATCTAGAATTACCAGTATATAATAAATATCCGACGAAATTATTCTGTTTCGATAAATAAAGAAATAAGGAATACATTTCGCGAAGTATTTCATGCTGGGAATATAACGCGATATAAATAATTTATAAAACATGTAAATATCATTCCATTTCGAATCATTGAATACTCATTGAGACTCCATAGATCAAGAATTACAAGTAAATAAAAATATCCGGTGAAATAATTCCGCTTCGATATATAAGTAAATAAGAACTACATTTCGCGAAATATCTCATGCTGAGAATATAACGCGATATAAAAAATTAAAAAAAATGTAAATATCATTCCATTTCGAATCATTTAATACTGGAAGACACTCCATAGATACATAATTACATGTAAATAATAAACATCCTCTAAAATAATTCCGTTTCGCTAAATAAAGAAATAAGGAATACATTTCGCGAAATATTTCATACTGGGAATATAACGCGATATAAATAATTTAAAAAATATGTAAATATCATTCCATTTCGAATCATTGAATACTCAGTGAGACTCCATAGATCAAGAATTACAAGTAAATAGAAAATATCCGGTGAAATAATTCCGTTTCTATATATAAGTAAATAAGGAATACATTTCGCGAAATATTGCATTCTGGGAATATAACGCGATATAAATAATTAAAAAAACATGTAAATATCATTCCATTTTGAATCATTTAATACTGGGAGACACTCCATAGATCTAGAATTACCAGTATATAATAAATATCCGACGAAATTATTCTGTTTCGATAAATAAAGAAATAAGGAATACATTTCGCGAAGTATTTCATGCTGGGAATATAACGCGATATAAATAATTTATAAAACATGTAAATATCATTCCATTTCGAATCATTGAATACTCATTGAGACTCCATAGATCAAGAATTACAAGTAAATAAAAATATCCGGTGAAATAATTCCGCTTCGATATATAAGTAAATAAGAACTACATTTCGCGAAATATCTCATGCTGAGAATATAACGCGATATAAAAAATTAAAAAAAATGTAAATATCATTCCATTTCGAATCATTTAATACTGGAATACACTCCATAGATACAGAATTACATGTAAATAATAAACATCCTCTAAAATAATTCCGTTTCGCTAAATAAAGAAATAAGGAATACATTTCACGAAATATTTCATACTGGGAATATAACGCGATATAAATAATTTAAAAAATATGTAAATATCATTCCATTTCGAATCATTGAATACTCAGTGAGACTCCATAGATCAAGAATTACAAGTAAATAGAAAATATCCGGTGAAATAATTCCGTTTCTATATATAAGTAAATAAGGAATACATTTCGCGAAATATTTCATGCTGGGAATATAACGCGATATAAATAATTAAAAAAAATGTAAATATCATTCCATTTCGAATCATTGAATACTCAGTGAGACTCCATAGATCAAGAGTTACAAGTAAATAGAAAATATCCGGTGAAATAATTCCGTTTCTATATATAAGTAAATAAGGAATACATTTCGCGAAATATTGCATTCTGGGAATATAACGCGATATAAATAATTAAAAAGCAATGTAAATATCATTCCATTTCGAATCATTTAATACTGAGTGACACTCCATAGATCTTGAATTACAAGTAAATAATAAACATCCTCTAAAATAATTCCGTTTCGCTAAATAAAGAAATAAGGAATACATTTCGCGAAATATTTCATGCTGGGAATATAACGCGATATAAATAATTTAAAAAATTGTAAATATCATTCCATTTCGAATCATTGAATACTCAGTGAGACTCCATAGATCAAGAATTACAAGTAAATAGAAAATATCCGGTGAAATAATTCCGTTTCTATATATAAGTAAATAAGGAATACATTTTGCGAAATATTTCATGCTGAGAATATAACGCGATATAAAAAATTAAAAAACATGTAAATATCATTCCATTTCGAATCTTTTAATAATCAGTAAGACTCCATAGATCTAGAATTACCATTATATAATAAATATCCGACGAAATTATTCTGTTTCGATAAATAAAGAAATAAGGAATACATTTCGCGAAATATTTCATGCTGGGAATATAACGCGATATAAATAATTAAAAAAACATGTAAATATCATTCCATTTCGAATCGTTTAATACTGCGTGACACTCCATAGATCCAGAATCACAAGTAAATAAAAAACATTCGATGAAATAATTCCGTTTCGATAAATAAAGAAATAAGGAATACATTTCGCGAAATATTTCATGCTGGGAATATAGCGCGATATAAATAATTAAAAAAACAAGTAAATATCATTCCATTTTGAATCATTTAATACTGGGAGGCACTCCATAGATCCAGAATTACAAGTAAATAATAAACATCCGGTGAAATAATTCCGTTTCTATATATAAGTACATAAGGAATACATTTCGCGAAATATTTCATGCTGGGAATATAACGCGATATAAATAATTAAAAAAACATGTAAATATCATTCCATTTCGAATCATTGAATACTCAGTGAGACTCCATAGATCAAGAATTACAAGTAAATAAAAATATCCTGTGAAATAATTCCGTTTCGATATATAAGTAAATAAGGAATACATTTCGCGAAATATTTCATGCTGAGAATATAACGCGATATAAAAAATTAAAAAAAATGTAAATATCATTCCATTTCGAATCATTTAATACTGGGAGACACTCCATAGATACAGAATTACATGTAAATAATAAACATCCTCTAAAATAATTCCGTTTCGCTAAATAAAGAAATAAGGAATACATTTCGCGAAATATTTCATGCTGGGAATATAACGCGATATAAATAATTTAAAAAATATGTAAATATCATTCCATTTCGAATCATTGAATACTCAGTGAGACTCCATAGATCAAGAATTACAAGTAAATAGAAAATATCCGGTGAAATAATTCCGTTTCTATATATAAGTAAATAAGGAATACATTTCGCGAAATATTGCATTCTGGGAATATAACGCGATATAAATAATTAAAAAGCTATGTAAATATCATTCCATTTCGAATCATTTAATACTGAGTGACACTCCATAGATCTAGAATTACCATTATATAATAAATATCCGACGAAATTATTCTGTTTCGATAAATAAAGAAATAAGGAATACATTTCGCGAAATATTTCATGCTGGGAATATAACGCGATATAAATAATTAAAAAAACATGTAAATATCATTCCATTTCGAATCGTTTAATACTGCGTGACACTCCATAGATCCAGAATCACAAGTAAATAAAAAACATTCGATGAAATAATTCCGTTTCGATAAATAAAGAAATAAGGAATACATTTCGCGAAATATTTCATGCTGGGAATATAGCGCGATATAAATAATTAAAAAAACATGTAAATATCATTCCATTTTGAATCATTTAATACTGGGAGGCACTCCATAGATCCAGAATTACAAGTAAATAATAAACATCCGGTGAAATAATTCCGTTTCGCTAAATAAAGAAATAAGGAATACATTTCGCGAAATATTTCATGCTGGGAATATAACGCGATATAAATAATTTAAAAAATATGTAAATATCATTCCATTTCGAATCATTGAATACTCAGTGAGACTCCATAGATCAAGAATTACAAGTAAATAGAAAATATCCGGTGAAATAATTCCGTTTCTATATATAAGTAAATAAGGAATACATTTCGCGAAATATTGCATTCTGGGAATATAACGCGATATAAATAATTAAAAAGCTATGTAAATATCATTCCATTTCGAATCATTTAATACTGAGTGACACTCCATAGATCTAGAATTACCATTATATAATAAATATCCGACGAAATTATTCTGTTTCGATAAATAAAGAAATAAGGAATACATTTCGCGAAATATTTCATGCTGGGAATATAACGCGATATAAATAATTAAAAAAAATGTAAATATCATTCCATTTCGAATCATTGAATACTCAGTGAGACTCCATAGATCAAGAATTACAAGTAAATAGAAAATATCCGGTGAAATAATTCCGTTTCTATATATAAGTAAATAAGGAATACATTTTGCGAAATATTTCATGCTGAGAATATAACGCGATATAAAAAATTAAAAAACATGTAAATATCATTCCATTTCGAATCTTTTAATAATCAGTAAGACTCCATAGATCTAGAATTACCATTATATAATAAATATCCGACGAAATTATTCTGTTTCGATAAATAAAGAAATAAGGAATACATTTCGCGAAATATTTCATGTTGGGAATATAACGCGATATAAATAATTAAAAAAACATGTAAATATCATTCCATTTCGAATCGTTTAATACTGCGTGACACTCCATAGATCCATAATCACAAGTAAATAAAAAACATTCGATGAAATAATTCCGTTTCGATAAATAAAGAAATAAGGAATACATTTCGCGAAATATTTCATGCTGGGAATATAGGGCGATATAAATAATTAAAAAAACATGTAAATATCATTCCATTTTGAATCATTTAATACTGGGAGGCACTCCATAGATCCAGAATTACAAGTAAATAATAAACATCCGGTGAAATAATTCCGTTTCTATATATAAGTACATAAGGAATACATTTCGCGAAATATTTCATGCTGGGAATATAACGCGATATAAATAATTAAAAAAACATGTAAATATCATTCCATTTCGAATCATTGAATACTCAGTGAGACTCCATAGATCAAGAATTACAAGTAAATAAAAATATCCTGTGAAATAATTCCGTTTCGATATATAAGTAAATAAGGAATACATTTCGCGAAATATTTCATGCTGAGAATATAACGCGATATAAAAAATTAAAAAAAATGTAAATATCATTCCATTTCGAATCATTTAATACTGGGAGACACTCCATAGATACAGAATTACATGTAAATAATAAACATCCTCTAAAATAATTCCGTTTCGCTAAATAAAGAAATAAGGAATACATTTCGCGAAATATTTCATGCTGGGAATATAACGCGATATAAATAATTTAAAAAATATGTAAATATCATTCCATTTCGAATCATTGAATACTCAGTGAGACTCCATAGATCAAGAATTACAAGTAAATAGAAAATATCCGGTGAAATAATTCCGTTTCTATATATAAGTAAATAAGGAATACATTTCGCGAAATATTGCATTCTGGGAATATAACGCGATATAAATAATTAAAAAGCAATGTAAATATCATTCCATTTCGAATCATTTAATACTGAGTGACACTCCATAGATCTAGAATTACCATTATATAATAAATATCCGACGAAATTATTCTGTTTCGATAAATAAGAAATAAGGAATACATTTCGCGAAATAATTCATTCTCGGAATATAACGCGATATAAGTGATTAAAAAAACATGTAAATGTCATTCCATTTAGAATCATTTAATACTGAGTGACACTCCATAGATCCAGAATCACAAGTAAATAAAAAACATCCGATGAAATTATTCTGTTTCGATAAATAAAGAAATAAGGAATACATTTCGCGAAATAATTCATTCTCGGAATATAACGCGATATAAGTGATTAAAAAAACATGTAAATATCATTCCATTTTGAATCATTTAATACTGGGAGACACTCCATAGATCCAGAATTACAAGTAAATAATAAACACCCGGTGAAATAATTCCGTTTCTATATATAAGTACATAAGGAATACATTTTGCGAAATATTTCATGCTGAGAATATAACGCGATATAAAAAATTAAAAAACATGTAAATATCATTCCATTTCAAATCTTTTAATAATCAGTAAGACCCCATAGATCTAGAATTACCAGTATATAATAAATATCCGACGAAATCATTCTGTTCCGATATACAAAGAAATAAGGAATACATTTCGCGAAATATTTCATGCTGGGAATATAACGCGAAATAAATAATTAAAAAAATATGTAAATATCATTCCATTTCGAATCATTGAATACTCAGTGAGACTCCATAGATCAAGAAATACAAGTAAATGAAAAATATCCGGTGAAATAATTCCATTTCGATATATAAGTAAATAAGGAATACATTTCGCGAAATATTTCATGCTGAGAATATAACGCGATATAAAAAATTAAAAAACATGTAAATATCATTCCATTTCAAATCTTTTAATAATCAGTAAGACCCCATAGATCTAGAATTACCAGTATATAATAAATATCCGACGAAATTATTCTGTTTCGATATATAAAGAAATAAGGAATACATTTCGCGAAATATTTCATGCTGGGAATATAGCGCGATATAAATGATTAAAAAAACATGTAAATATCATTCCATTTCGAATCATTGAATACTCAGTGAGACTCCATAGATCAAGAATTACAAGTAAATAAAAATATCCGGTGAAATAATTCCGTTTCGATATATAAGTAAATAAGGAATACATTTCGCGAAATATTTCATGCTGAGAATATAACGCGATATAAAAAATTAAAAAAAATGTAAATATCATTCCATTTCGAATCATTTAATACTGGGAGACACTCCATAGATACAGAATTACAAGTAAATAATAAACATCCTCTAAAATAATTCCGTTTCGCTAAATAAAGAAATAAGGAATACATTCCGCGAAATATTTCATGCTGGGAATATAACGCGATATAAATAATTTAAAAAATATGTAAATATCATTCCATTTCGAATCATTGAATACGCAGTGAAACTCCATAGATCAAGAATTACAAGTAAATAGAAAATATCCGGTGAAATAATTCCGTTTCTATATATAAGTAAATAAGGAATACATTTCGCGAAATATTGCATTCTGGGAATATAACGCGATATAAATAATTAAAAAGCAATGTAAATATCATTCCATTTCGAATCATTTAATACTGAGTGACACTCCATAGATCTAGAATTACCATTATATAATAAATATCCGACGAAATTATTCTGTTTCGATAAATAAAGAAATAAGGAATACATTTCGCGAAATAATTCATTCTCGGAATATAACGCGATATAAATGATTAAGAAAACATGTAAATATCATTCCATTTAGAATCATTTAATACTGAGTGACACTCCATAGATCCAGAATTACAAGTAAATAATAAACATCCGGTGAAATAATTCCGTTTCTATATATAAGTACATAAGGAATACATTTTGCGAAATATTTCATGCTGAGAATATAACGCGATATAAAAAATTAAAAAACATGTAAATATCATTCCATTTCATATCTTTTAATAATCAGTAAGACCCCATAGATCTAGAATTACCAGTATATAATAAATATCCGACGAAATTATTCTGTTTCGATATATAAAGAAATAAGGAATATATTTCGCGAAGTATTTCATGCTGGGAATATAACGCGATATAAATAATTTAAAAAACATGTAAATATCATTCCATTTCGAATCATTTAATACTGGGAGACGCTCCATAGATACAGAATTACAAGTAAATAATAAACATCCTCTAAAATAATTCCGTTTCGCTAAATAAAGAAAAAGGGAATACATTTCGCGAAATATTTCATGCTGGGAATATAACGCGATATAAATAATTTAAAAAATATGTAAATATCATTCCATTTCGAATCATTGAATACGCAGTGAAACTCCATAGATCAAGAATTACAAGTAAATAGAAAATATCCGGTGAAATAATTCCGTTTCTATATATAAGTAAATAAGGAATACATTTCGCGAAATATTGCATTCTGGGAATATAACGCGATATAAATAATTAAAAAAACATGTAAATATCATTCCATTTTGAATCATTTAATACTGGGAGACACTCCATAGATCTAGAATTACCAGTATATAATAAATATCCGACGAAATTATTCTGTTTCGATAAATAAAGAAATAAGGAATACATTTCGCGAAGTATTTCATGCTGGGAATATAACGCGATATAAATAATTTATAAAACATGTAAATATCATTCCATTTCGAATCATTGAATACTCATTGAGACTCCATAGATCAAGAATTACAAGTAAATAAAAATATCCGGTGAAATAATTCCGCTTCGATATATAAGTAAATAAGAACTACATTTCGCGAAATATCTCATGCTGAGAATATAACGCGATATAAAAAATTAAAAAAAATGTAAATATCATTCCATTTCGAATCATTTAATACTGGAAGACACTCCATAGATACAGAATTACATGTAAATAATAAACATCCTCTAAAATAATTCCGTTTCGCTAAATAAAGAAATAAGGAATACATTTCGCGAAATATTTCATGCTGGGAATATAACGCGATATAAATAATTTAAAAAATATGTAAATATCATTCCATTTCGAATCATTGAATACTCAGTGAGACTCCATAGATCAAGAATTACAAGTAAATAGAAAATATCCGGTGAAATAATTCCGTTTCTATATATAAGTAAATAAGGAATACATTTCGCGAAATATTGCATTCTGGGAATATAACGCGATATAAATAATTAAAAAGACATGTAAATATCATTCCATTTCGAATCATTTAATACTGAGTGACACTCCATAGATCTTGAATTACAAGTAAATAATAAACATCCTCTAAAATAATTCCGTTTCGCTAAATAAAGAAATAAGGAATACATTTCGCGAAATATTTCATGCTGGGAATATAACGCGATATAAATAATTAAAAAAAATGTAAATATCATTCCATTTCGAATCATTGAATACTCAGTGAGACTCCATAGATCAAGAATTACAAGTAAATAGAAAATATCCGGTGAAATAATTCCGTTTCTATATATAAGTAAATAAGGAATACATTTTGCGAAATATTTCATGCTGAGAATATAACGCGATATAAAAAATTAAAAAACATGTAAATATCATTCCATTTCGAATCTTTTAATAATCAGTAAGACTCCATAGATCTAGAATTACCATTATATAATAAATATCCGACGAAATTATTCTGTTTCGATAAATAAAGAAATAAGGAATACATTTCGCGAAATATTTCATGCTGGGAATATAACGCGATATAAATAATTAAAAAAACATGTAAATATCATTCCATTTCGAATCGTTTATTACTGCGTGACACTCCATAGATCCAGAATCACAAGTAAATAAACAACATTCGATGAAATAATTCCGTTTCGATAAATAAAGAAATAAGGAATACATTTCGCGAAATATTTCATGCTGGGAATATAGCGCGATATAAATAATTAAAAAAACATGTAAATATCATTCCATTTTGAATCATTTAATACTGGGAGGCACTCCATAGATCCAGAATTACAAGTAAATAATAAACATCCGATGAAATAATTACGTTTCGATAAATAAAGAAATAAAGAATACATTTCGCGAAATATTGCATTTTGGGAATATAACGCGATATAAATAATTAAAAAAACATGTAAATATCATTCCATTTAGAATCATTTAATACTGGGAGACGCTCCATAGATACAGAATTACAAGTAAATAATAAACATCCGGTGAAATAATTCCGTTTCTATATATAAGTACATAAGGAATACATTTTGCGAAATATTTCATGCTGAGAATATAACGCGATATAAAAAATTAAAAAAAATGTAAATATCATTCCATTTCAAATCTTTTAATAATCAGTAAGACCCCATAGATCTAGAATTACCAGTATATAATAAATATCCGACGAAATCATTCTGTTCCGATATACAAAGAAATAAGGAATACATTTCGCGAAATATTTCATGCTGGGAATATAACGCGAAATAAATAATTAAAAAAATATGTAAATATCATTCCATTTCGAATCATTGAATACTCAGTGAGACTCCATAGATCAAGAAATACAAGTAAATGAAAAATATCCGGTGAAATAATTCCATTTCGATATATAAGTAAATAAGGAATACATTTCGCGAAATATTTCATGCTGAGAATATAACGCGATATAAAAAATTAAAAAACATGTAAATATCATTCCATTTCAAATCTTTTAATAATCAGTAAGACCCCATAGATCTAGAATTACCAGTATATAATAAATATCCGACGAAATTATTCTGTTTCGATATATAAAGAAATAAGGAATACATTTCGCGAAATATTTCATGCTGGGAATATAGCGCGATATAAATGATTAAAAAAACATGTAAATATCATTCCATTTCGAATCATTGAATACTCAGTGAGACTCCATAGATCAAGAATTACAAGTAAATAAAAATATCCGGTGAAATAATTCCGTTTCGATATATAAGTAAATAAGGAATACATTTCGCGAAATATTTCATGCTGAGAATATAACGCGATATAAAAAATTAAAAAAAATGTAAATATCATTCCATTTCGAATCATTTAATACTGGGAGACACTCCATAGATACAGAATTACAAGTAAATAATAAACATCCTCTAAAATAATTCCGTTTCGCTAAATAAAGAAATAAGGAATACATTCCGCGAAATATTTCATGCTGGGAATATAACGCGATATAAATAATTTAAAAAATATGTAAATATCATTCCATTTCGAATCATTGAATACGCAGTGAAACTCCATAGATCAAGAATTACAAGTAAATAGAAAATATCCGGTGAAATAATTCCGTTTCTATATATAAGTAAATAAGTAATACATTTCGCGAAATATTGCATTCTGGGAATATAACGCGATATAAATAATTAAAAAGCAATGTAAATATCATTCCATTTCGAATCATTTAATACTGAGTGACACTCCATAGATCTAGAATTACCATTATATAATAAATATCCGACGAAATTATTCTGTTTCGATAAATAAAGAAATAAGGAATACATTTCCCGAAATATTTCATGCTGGGAATATAGCGCGATATAAATGATTAAAAAAACATGTAAATATCATTCCATTTTGAATCATTTAATACTGGGAGACACTCCATAGATCCAGAATTACAAGTAAATAATAAACATCCGGTGAAATAATTCCGTTTCTATATATAAGTACATAAGGAATACATTTTGCGAAATATTTCATGCTGAGAATATAACGCGATATAAAAAATTAAAAAACATGTAAATATCATTCCATTTCGAATCATTGAATACGCAGTGAAACTCCATAGATCAAGAATTACAAGTAAATAGAAAATATCCGGTGAAATAATTCCGTTTCTATATATAAGTAAATAAGGAATACATTTCGCGAAATATTGCATTCTGGGAATATAGCGCGATATAAATAATTAAAAAAACATGTAAATATCATTCCATTTTGAATCATTTAATACTGCGTGACACTCCATAGATCCAGAATCACAAGTAAATAAAAAACATCCGATGAAATAATTCCGTTTCGATAAATAAAGAAATAAGGAATACATTTCCCGAAATATTTCATGCTGGGAATATAGCGCGATATAAATGATTAAAAAAACATGTAAATATCATTCCATTTTGAATCATTTAATACTGGGAGACACTCCATAGATCCAGAATTACAAGTAAATAATAAACATCCGGTGAAATAATTCCGTTTCTATATATAAGTACATAAGGAATACATTTTGCGAAATATTTCATGCTGAGAATATAACGCGATATAAAAAATTAAAAAACATGTAAATATCATTCCATTTCATATCTTTTAATAATCAGTAAGACCCCATAGATCTAGAATTACCAGTATATAATAAATATCCGACGAAATTATTCTGTTTCGATATATAAAGAAATAAGGAATACATTTCGCGAAATATTTCATGCTGGGAATATAACGCGAAATAAATAATTAAAAAAATATGTAAATATCATTCCATTTCGAACCATTGAATACTCAGTGAGACTACATAGATCAAGAAATACAAGTAAATAAAAAATATCCGGTGAAATAATTCCGTTTCTATATATAAGTAAATAAGGAATACATTTCGCGAAATATTGCATTCTGGGAATATAACGCGATATAAATAATTAAAAAAACATGTAAATATCATTCCATTTTGAATCATTTAATACTGGGAGACACTCCATAGATCTAGAATTACCAGTATATAATAAATATCCGACGAAATTAATCTGTTTCGATAAATAAAGAAATAAGGAATACATTTCGCGAAGTATTTCATGCTGGGAATATAACGCGATATAAATAATTTATAAAACATGTAAATATCATTCCATTTCGAATCATTGAATACTCATTGAGACTCCATAGATCAAGAATTACAAGTAAATAAAAATATCCGGTGAAATAATTCCGCTTCGATATATAAGTAAATAAGAACTACATTTCGCGAAATATCTCATGCTGAGAATATAACGCGATATAAAAAATTAAAAAAAATGTAAATATCATTCCATTTCGAATCATTTAATACTGGAAGACACTCCATAGATACAGAATTACATGTAAATAATAAACATCCTCTAAAATAATTCCGTTTCGCTAAATAAAGAAATAAGGAATACATTTCGCGAAATATTTCATACTGGGAATATAACGCGATATAAATAATTTAAAAAATATGTAAATATCATTCCATTTCGAATCATTGAATACTCAGTGAGACTCCATAGATCAAGAATTACAAGTAAATAGAAAATATCCGGTGAAATAATTCCGTTTCTATATATAAGTAAATAAGGAATACATTTCGCGAAATATTGCATTCTGGGAATATAACGCGATATAAATAATTAAAAAGACATGTAAATATCATTCCATTTCGAATCATTTAATACTGAGTGACACTCCATAGATCTTGAATTACAAGTAAATAATAAACATCCTCTAAAATAATTCCGTTTCGCTAAATAAAGAAATAAGGAATACATTTCGCGAAATATTTCATGCTGGGAATATAACGCGATATAAATAATTAAAAAAAATGTAAATATCATTCCATTTCGAATCATTGAATACTCAGTGAGACTCCATAGATCAAGAATTACAAGTAAATAGAAAATATCCGGTGAAATAATTCCGTTTCTATATATAAGTAAATAAGGAATACATTTTGCGAAATATTTCATGCTGAGAATATAACGCGATATAAAAAATTAAAAAACATGTAAATATCATTCCATTTCGAATCTTTTAATAATCAGTAAGACTCCATAGATCTAGAATTACCATTATATAATAAATATCCGACGAAATTATTCTGTTTCGATAAATAAAGAAATAAGGAATACATTTCGCGAAATATTTCATGCTGGGAATATAACGCGATATAAATAATTAAAAAAACATGTAAATATCATTCCATTTCGAATCGTTTAATACTGCGTGACACTCCATAGATCCAGAATCACAAGTAAATAAACAACATTCGATGAAATAATTCCGTTTCGATAAATAAAGAAATAAGGAATACATTTCGCGAAATATTTCATGCTGGGAATATAGCGCGATATAAATAATTAAAAAAACATGTAAATATCATTCCATTTTGAATCATTTAATACTGGGAGGCACTCCATAGATCCAGAATTACAAGTAAATAATAAACATCCGATGAAATAATTACGTTTCGATAAATAAAGAAATAAAGAATACATTTCGCGAAATATTGCATTTTGGGAATATAACGCGATATAAATAATTAAAAAAACATGTAAATATCATTCCATTTAGAATCATTTAATACTGGGAGACGCTCCATAGATACAGAATTACAAGTAAATAATAAACATCCGGTGAAATAATTCCGTTTCTATATATAAGTACATAAGGAATACATTTTGCGAAATATTTCATGCTGAGAATATAACGCGATATAAAAAATTAAAAAACATGTAAATATCATTCCATTTCAAATCTTTTAATAATCAGTAAGACCCCATAGATCTAGAATTACCAGTATATAATAAATATCCGACGAAATTATTCTGTTTCGATATATAAAGAAATAAGGAATACATTTCGCGAAATATTTCATGCTGGGAGTATAACGCGATATAAAAAATTAAAAAACATGTAAATATCATTCCATTTCGAATCTTTTAATAATCAGTAAGACTCCATAGATCTAGAATTACCATTATATAATAAATATCCGACGAAATTATTCTGTTTCGATATATAAAGAAATAAGGAATACATTTCGCGAAATATTTCATGCTGGGAATATAACGCGAAATAAATAATTAAAAAAATATGTAAATATCATTCCATTTCGAATCATTGAAAACTCAGTGAGACTCCGTAGATCAAGAAATACAAGAAAATGAAAAATATCCGGTGAAATAATTCCATTTCGATATATAAGTAAATAAGGAATACATTTCGCGAAATATTTCATGCTGAGAATATAACGCGATATAAAAAATTAAAAAACATGTAAATATCATTCCATTTCGAATCTTTTAATAATCAGTAAGACTCCATAGATCTAGAATTACCATTATATAATAAATATCCGACGAAATTATTCTGTTTCGATAAATAAAGAAATAAGGAATACATTTCGCGAAATATTTCATGCTGGGAATATAGCGCGATATAAATAATTAAAAAAACATGTAAATATCATTCCATTTCGAATCGTTTAATACTGCGTGACACTCCATAGATCCAGAATCACAAGTAAATAAAAAACATTCGATGAAATAATTCCGTTTCGATAAATAAAGAAATAAGGAATACATTTCGCGAAATATTTCATGCTGGGAATATAGCGCGATATAAATAATTAAAAAAACATGTAAATATCATTCCATTTTGAATCATTTAATACTGGGAGGCACTCCATAGATCCAGAATTACAAGTAAATAATAAACATCCGGTGAAATAATTCCGTTTCTATATATAAGTACATAAGGAATACATTTCGCGAAATATTTCATGCTGGGAATATAACGCGATATAAATAATTAAAAAAACATGTAAATATCATTCCATTTCGAATCATTGAATACTCAGTGAGACTCCATAGATCAAGAATTACAAGTAAATAAAAATATCCTGTGAAATAATTCCGTTTCGATATATAAGTAAATAAGGAATACATTTCGCGAAATATTTCATGCTGAGAATATAACGCGATATAAAAAATTAAAAAAAATGTAAATATCATTCCATTTCGAATCATTTAATACTGGGAGACACTCCGTAGATACAGAATTACATGTAAATAATAAACATCCTCTAAAATAATTCCGTTTCGCTAAATAAAGAAATAAGGAATACATTTCGCGAAATATTTCATACTGGGAATATAACGCGATATAAATAATTTAAAAAATATGTAAATATCATTCCATTTCGAATCATTGAATACTCAGTGAGACTCCATAGATCAAGAATTACAAGTAAATAGAAAATATCCGGTGAAATAATTCCGTTTCTATATATAAGTAAATAAGGAATACATTTCGCGAAATATTGCATTCTGGGAATATAACGCGATATAAATAATTAAAAAGACGTGTAAATATCATTCCATTTCGAATCATTTAATACTGAGTGACACTCCATAGATCTTGAATTACAAGTAAATAATAAACATCCTCTAAAATAATTCCGTTTCGCTAAATAAAGAAATAAGGAATACATTTCGCGAAATATTTCATGCTGGGAATATAACGCGATATAAATAATTAAAAAAAATGTAAATATCATTCCATTTCGAATCATTGAATACTCAGTGAGACTCCATAGATCAAGAATTACAAGTAAATAGAAAATATCCGGTGAAATAATTCCGTTTCTATATATAAGTAAATAAGGAATACATTTTGCGAAATATTTCATGCTGAGAATATAACGCGATATAAAAAATTAAAAAACATGTAAATATCATTCCATTTCGAATCGTTTAATACTGCGTGACACTCCATAGATCCAGAATCACAAGTAAATAAACAACATTCGATGAAATAATTCCGTTTCGATAAATAAAGAAATAAGGAATACATTTCGCGAAATATTTCATGCTGGGAATATAGCGCGATATAAATAATTAAAAAAACATGTAAATATCATTCCATTTTGAATCATTTAATACTGGGAGGCACTCCATAGATCCAGAATTACAAGTAAATAATAAACATCCGATGAAATAATTACGTTTCGATAAATAAAGAAATAAAGAATACATTTCGCGAAATATTGCATTTTGGGAATATAACGCGATATAAATAATTAAAAAAACATGTAAATATCATTCCATTTAGAATCATTTAATACTGGGAGACGCTCCATAGATACAGAATTACAAGTAAATAATAAACATCCGGTGAAATAAATCCGTTTCTATATATAAGTACATAAGGAATACATTTTGCGAAATATTTCATGCTGAGAATATAACGCGATATAAAAAATTAAAAAACATGTAAATATCATTCCATTTCAAATCTTTTAATAATCAGTAAGACCCCATAGATCTAGAATTACCAGTATATAATAAATATAGGACGAAATTATTCTGTTTCGATATATAAAGAAATAAGGAATACATTTCGCGAAATATTTCATGCTGGGAGAATAACGCGATATAAAAAATTAAAAAACATGTAAATATCATTCCATTTCGAATCTTTTAATAATCAGTAAGACTCCATAGATCTAGAATTACCATTATATAATAAATATCCGACGAAATTATTCTGTTTCGATATATAAAGAAATAAGGAATACATTTCGCGAAATATTTCATGCTGGGAATATAACGCGAAATAAATAATTAAAAAAATATGTAAATATCATTCCATTTCGAATCATTGAAAACTCAGTGAGACTCCGTAGATCAAGAAATACAAGAAAATGAAAAATATCCGGTGAAATAATTCCATTTCGATATATAAGTAAATAAGGAATACATTTCGCGAAATATTTCATACTGAGAATATAACGCGATATAAAAAATTGAAAAACATGTAAATATCATTCCATTTCAAATCTTTTAATAATCAGTAAGACCCCATAGATCTAGAATTACCAGTATATAATAAATATCCGACGAAATTATTCTGTTTCGATATATAAAGAAATAAGGAATACATTTCGCGAAATATTTCATGCTGGGAATATAACGCGATATAAATAATTAAAAAAACATGTAAATATCATTCCATTTCGAATCATTGAATACTCAGTGAGACTCCATAGATCAAGAATTACAAGTAAATAAAAATATCCTGTGAAATAATTCCGTTTCGATATATAAGTAAATAAGGAATACATTTCGCGAAATATTTCATGCTGAGAATATAACGCGATATAAAAAATTAAAAAACATGTAAATATCATTCCATTTCGAATCTTTTAATAATCAGTAAGACTCCATAGATCTAGAATTACCATTATATAATAAATATCCGACGAAATTATTCTGTTTCGATAAATAAAGAAATAAGGAATACATTTCGCGAAATATTTCATGCTGGGAATATAACGCGATATAAATAATTAAAAAAACATGTAAATATCATTCCATTTCGAATCGTTTAATACTGCGTGACACTCCATAGATCCAGAATCACAAGTAAATAAACAACATTCGATGAAATAATTCCGTTTCGATAAATAAAGAAATAAGGAATACATTTCGCGAAATATTTCATGCTGGGAATATAGCGCGATATAAATAATTAAAAAAACATGTAAATATCATTCCATTTTGAATCATTTAATACTGGGAGGCACTCCATAGATCCAGAATTACAAGTAAATAATAAACATCCGATGAAATAATTACGTTTCGATAAATAAAGAAATAAAGAATACATTTCGCGAAATATTGCATTTTGGGAATATAACGCGATATAAATAATTAAAAAAACATGTAAATATCATTCCATTTAGAATCATTTAATACTGGGAGACGCTCCATAGATACAGAATTACAAGTAAATAATAAACATCCGGTGAAATAATTCCGTTTCTATATATAAGTACATAAGGAATACATTTTGCGAAATATTTCATGCTGAGAATATAACGCGATATAAAAAATTAAAAAACATGTAAATATCATTCCATTTCAAATCTTTTAATAATCAGTAAGACCCCATAGATCTAGAATTACCAGTATATAATAAATATCCGACGAAATTATTCTGTTTCGATATATAAAGAAATAAGGAATACATTTCGCGAAATATTTCATGCTGAGAATATAACGCGATATAAAAAATTAAAAAACATGTAAATATCATTCCATTTCAAATCTTTTAATAATCAGTAAGACTCCATAGATCTAGAATTACCATTATATAATAAATATCCGACGAAATTATTCTGTTTCGATATATAAAGAAATAAGGAATACATTTCGCGAAATATTTCATGCTGGGAATATAACGCGAAATAAATAATTAAAAAAATATGTAAATATCATTCCATTTCGAATCATTGAAAACTCAGTGAGACTCCGTAGATCAAGAAATACAAGAAAATGAAAAATATCCGGTGAA
This sequence comes from Mimumesa dahlbomi, assembly GCA_917499265.3. Classification (NCBI taxonomy): domain Eukaryota; kingdom Metazoa; phylum Arthropoda; class Insecta; order Hymenoptera; family Crabronidae; genus Mimumesa; species Mimumesa dahlbomi. The sequence continues at coordinate 8,901,599 of OU824127.1, forward strand.
ATAATTCCATTTCGATATATAAGTAAATAAGGAATACATTTCGCGAAATATTTCATACTGAGAATATAACGCGATATAAAAAATTGAAAAACATGTAAATATCATTCCATTTCAAATCTTTTAATAATCAGTAAGACCCCATAGATCTAGAATTACCATTATATAATAAATATCCGACGAAATTATTCTGTTTCGATATATAAAGAAATAAGGAATACATTTCGCGAAATATTTCATGCTGGGAATATAACGCGATATAAATAATTAAAAAAACATGTAAATATCATTCCATTTCGAATCATTGAATACTCAGTGAGACTCCATAGATCAAGAATTACAAGTAAATAAAAATATCCTGTGAAATAATTCCGTTTCGATATATAAGTAAATAAGGAATACATTTCGCGAAATATTTCATGCTGAGAATATAACGCGATATAAAAAATTAAAAAACATGTAAATATCATTCCATTTCGAATCTTTTAATAATCAGTAAGACTCCATAGATCTAGAATTACCATTATATAATAAATATCCGACGAAATTATTCTGTTTCGATAAATAAAGAAATAAGGAATACATTTCGCGAAATATTTCATGCTGGGAATATAGCGCGATATAAATAATTAAAAAAACATGTAAATATCATTCCATTTCGAATCGTTTAATACTGCGTGACACTCCATAGATCCAGAATCACAAGTAAATAAAAAACATTCGATGAAATAATTCCGTTTCGATAAATAAAGAAATAAGGAATACATTTCGCGAAATATTTCATGCTGGGAATATAGCGCGATATAAATAATTAAAAAAACATGTAAATATCATTCCATTTTGAATCATTTAATACTGGGAGGCACTCCATAGATCCAGAATTACAAGTAAATAATAAACATCCGGTGAAATAATTCCGTTTCTATATATAAGTACATAAGGAATACATTTCGCGAAATATTTCATGCTGGGAATATAACGCGATATAAATAATTAAAAAAACATGTAAATATCATTCCATTTCGAATCATTGAATACTCAGTGAGACTCCATAGATCAAGAATTACAAGTAAATAAAAATATCCTGTGAAATAATTCCGTTTCGATATATAAGTAAATAAGGAATACATTTCGCGAAATATTTCATGCTGAGAATATAACGCGATATAAAAAATTTAAAAAAATGTAAATATCATTCCATTTCGAATCATTTAATACTGGGAGACACTCCGTAGATACAGAATTACATGTAAATAATAAACATCCTCTAAAATAATTCCGTTTCGCTAAATAAAGAAATAAGGAATACATTTCGCGAAATATTTCATGCTGGGAATATAACGCGATATAAATAATTTAAAAAATATGTAAATATCATTCCATTTCGAATCATTGAATACTCAGTGAGACTCCATAGATCAAGAATTACAAGTAAATAGAAAATATCCGGTGAAATAATTCCGTTTCTATATATAAGTAAATAAGGAATACATTTCGCGAAATATTGCATTCTGGGAATATAACGCGATATAAATAATTAAAAAAACATGTAAATATCATTCCATTTTGAATCATTTAATACTGGGAGACACTCCATAGATCCAGAATTATAAGTAAATAATAAACATCCGATGAAATAATTCCGTTTCGATATATAAGTAAATAAGGAATACATTTCGCGAAATATTTCATGCTGAGAATATAACGCGATATAAATAATTAAAAAGACATGTAAATATCATTCCATTTCGAATCATTGAATACTCAGTGAGACTCCATAGATCAAGAATTACAAGTAAATAAAAATATCCGGTGAAATAATTCCGTTTCGATAAATAAAGAAATAAGGAATACATTTCGCGAAATAATTCATTCTCGGAATATAACGCGATATAAGTGATTAAAAAAACATGTAAATGTCATTCCATTTAGAATCATTTAATACTGAGGGACACTCCATAGATCCAGAATCACAAGTAAATAAAAAACATCCGATGAAATTATTCTGTTTCGATAAATAAAGAAATAAGGAATACATTTCGCGAAATAATTCATTCTCGGAATATAACGCGATATAAGTGATTAAAAAAACATGTAAATATCATTCCATTTTGAATCATTTAATACTGGGAGACACTCCATAGATCCAGAATTACAAGTAAATAATAAACACCCGGTGAAATAATTCCGTTTCTATATATAAGTACATAAGGAATACATTTTGCGAAATATTTCATGCTGAGAATATAACGCGATATAAAAAATTAAAAAACATGTAAATATCATTCCATTTCAAATCTTTTAATAATCAGTAAGACCCCATAGATCTAGAATTACCAGTATATAATAAATATCCGACGAAATCATTCTGTTCCGATATACAAAGAAATAAGGAATACATTTCGCGAAATATTTCATGCTGGGAATATAACGCGAAATAAATAATTAAAAAAATATGTAAATATCATTCCATTTCGATATATAAGTAAATAAGGAATACATTTCGCGAAATATTTCATGCTGAGAATATAACGCGATATAAAAAATTAAAAAACATGTAAATATCATTCCATTTCAAATCTTTTAATAATCAGTAAGACCCCATAGATCTAGAATTACCAGTATATAATAAATATCCGACGAAATTATTCTGTTTCGATATATAAAGAAATAAGGAATACATTTCGCGAAATATTTCATGCTGGGAATATAACGCGATATAAATAATTAAAAAAACATGTAAATATCATTCCATTTCGAATCATTGAATACTCAGTGAGACTCCATAGATCAAGAATTACAAGTAAATAAAAATATCCTGTGAAATAATTCCGTTTCGATATATAAGTAAATAAGGAATACATTTCGCGAAATATTTCATGCTGAGAATATAACGCGATATAAAAAATTAAAAAACATGTAAATATCATTCCATTACGAATCTTTTAATAATCAGTAAGACTCCATAGATCTAGAATTACCATTATATAATAAATATCCGACGAAATTATTCTGTTTCGATAAATAAAGAAATAAGGAATACATTTCGCGAAATATTTCATGCTGGGAATATAACGCGATATAAATAATTAAAAAAACATGTAAATATCATTCCATTTCGAATCGTTTAATACTGCGTGACACTCCATAGATCCAGAATCACAAGTAAATAAAAAACATTCGATGAAATAATTCCGTTTCGATAAATAAAGAAATAAGGAATACATTTCGCGAAATATTTCATGCTGGGAATATAGCGCGATATAAATAATTAAAAAAACATGTAAATATCATTCCATTTTGAATCATTTAATACTGGGAGGCACTCCATAGATCCAGAATTACAAGTAAATAATAAACATCCGATGAAATAATTACGTTTCGATAAATAAAGAAATAAAGAATACATTTCGCGAAATATTGCATTTTGGGAATATAACGCGATATAAATAATTAAAAAAACATGTAAATATCATTCCATTTAGAATCATTTAATACTGGGAGACGCTCCATAGATACAGAATTACAAGTAAATAATAAACATCCGGTGAAATAATTCCGTTTCTATATATAAGTACATAAGGAATACATTTTGCGAAATATTTCATGCTGAGAATATAACGCGATATAAAAAATTAAAAAACATGTAAATATCATTCCATTTCAAATCTTTTAATAATCAGTAAGACCCCATAGATCTAGAATTACCAGTATATAATAAATATCCGACGAAATTATTCTGTTTCGATATATAAAGAAATAAGGAATACATTTCGCGAAATATTTCATGCTGGGAGTATAACGCGATATAAAAAATTAAAAAACATGTAAATATCATTCCATTTCGAATCTTTTAATAATCAGTAAGACTCCATAGATCTAGAATTACCATTATATAATAAATATCCGACGAAATTATTCTGTTTCGATATATAAAGAAATAAGGAATACATTTCGCGAAATATTTCATGCTGGGAATATAACGCGAAATAAATAATTAAAAAAATATGTAAATATCATTCCATTTCGAATCATTGAAAACTCAGTGAGACTCCGTAGATCAAGAAATACAAGAAAATGAAAAATATCCGGTGAAATAATTCCATTTCGATATATAAGTAAATAAGGAATACATTTCGCGAAATATTTCATACTGAGAATATAACGCGATATAAAAAATTGAAAAACATGTAAATATCATTCCATTTCAAATCTTTTAATAATCAGTAAGACCCCATAGATCTAGAATTACCAGTATATAATAAATATCCGACGAAATTATTCTGTTTCGATATATAAAGAAATAAGGAATACATTTCGCGAAATATTTCATGCTGGGAATATAACGCGATATAAATAATTAAAAAAACATGTAAATATCATTCCATTTCGAATCATTGAATACTCAGTGAGACTCCATAGATCAAGAATTACAAGTAAATAAAAATATCCTGTGAAATAATTCCGTTTCGATATATAAGTAAATAAGGAATACATTTCGCGAAATATTTCATGCTGAGAATATAACGCGATATAAAAAATTAAAAAACATGTAAATATCATTCCATTTCGAATCTTTTAATAATCAGTAAGACTCCATAGATCTAGAATTACCATTATATAATAAATATCCGACGAAATTATTCTGTTTCGATAAATAAAGAAATAAGGAATACATTTCGCGAAATATTTCATGCTGGGAATATAGCGCGATATAAATAATTAAAAAAACATGTAAATATCATTCCATTTCGAATCGTTTAATACTGCGTGACACTCCATAGATCCAGAATCACAAGTAAATAAAAAACATTCGATGAAATAATTCCGTTTCGATAAATAAAGAAATAAGGAATACATTTCGCGAAATATTTCATGCTGGGAATATAACGCGATATAAATAATTAAAAAAACATGTAAATATCATTCCATTTTGAATCATTTAATACTGGGAGGCACTCCATAGATCCAGAATTACAAGTAAATAATAAACATCCGGTGAAATAATTCCGTTTCTATATATAAGTACATAAGGAATACATTTCGCGAAATATTTCATGCTGGGAATATAACGCGATATAAATAATTAAAAAAACATGTAAATATCATTCCATTTCGAATCATTGAATACTCAGTGAGACTCCATAGATCAAGAATTACAAGTAAATAAAAATATCCTGTGAAATAATTCCGTTTCGATAAATAAGGAAATAAGGAATACATTTCGCGAAATATTTCATGCTGAGAATATAACGCGATATAAAAAATTAAAAAAAATGTAAATATCATTCCATTTCGAATCATTTAATACTGGGAGACACTCCGTAGATACAGAATTACATGTAAATAATAAACATCCTCTAAAATAATTCCGTTTCGCTAAATAAAGAAATAAGGAATACATTTCGCGAAATATTTCATGCTGGGAATATAACGCGATATAAATAATTTAAAAAATATGTAAATATCATTCCATTTCGAATCATTGAATACTCAGTGAGACTCAATAGATCAAGAATTACAAGTAAATAGAAAATATCCGGTGAAATAATTCCGTTTCTATATATAAGTAAATAAGGAATACATTTCGCGAAATATTGCATTCTGGGAATATAACGCGATATAAATAATTAAAAAAACATGTAAATATCATTCCATTTTGAATCATTTAATACTGGGAGACACTCCATAGATCCAGAATTATAAGTAAATAATAAACATCCGATGAAATAATTCCGTTTCGATATATAAGTAAATAAGGAATACATTTCGCGAAATATTTCATGCTGAGAATATAACGCGATATAAATAATTAAAAAGACATGTAAATATCATTCCATTTCGAATCATTGAATACTCAGTGAGACTCCATAGATCAAGAATTACAAGTAAATAAAAATATCCGGTGAAATAATTCCGTTTCGATAAATAAAGAAATAAGGAATACATTTCGCGAAATAATTCATTCTCGGAATATAACGCGATATAAGTGATTAAAAAAACATGTAAATGTCATTCCATTTAGAATCATTTAATACTGAGGGACACTCCATAGATCCAGAATCACAAGTAAATAAAAAACATCCGATGAAATTATTCTGTTTCGATAAATAAAGAAATAAGGAATACATTTCGCGAAATAATTCATTCTCGGAATATAACGCGATATAAGTGATTAAAAAAACATGTAAATATCATTCCATTTTGAATCATTTAATACTGGGAGACACTCCATAGATCCAGAATTACAAGTAAATAATAAACACCCGGTGAAATAATTCCGTTTCTATATATAAGTACATAAGGAATACATTTTGCGAAATATTTCATGCTGAGAATATAACGCGATATAAAAAATTAAAAAACATGTAAATATCATTCCATTTCAAATCTTTTAATAATCAGTAAGACCCCATAGATCTAGAATTACCAGTATATAATAAATATCCGACGAAATCATTCTGTTCCGATATACAAAGAAATAAGGAATACATTTCGCGAAATATTTCATGCTGGGAATATAACGCGAAATAAATAATTAAAAAAATATGTAAATATCATTCCATTTCGATATATAAGTAAATAAGGAATACATTTCGCGAAATATTTCATGCTGAGAATATAACGCGATATAAAAAATTAAAAAACATGTAAATATCATTCCATTTCAAATCTTTTAATAATCAGTAAGACCCCATAGATCTAGAATTACCAGTATATAATAAATATCCGACGAAATTATTCTGTTTCGATATATAAAGAAATAAGGAATACATTTCGCGAAATATTTCATGCTGGGAATATAACGCGATATAAATAATTAAAAAAACATGTAAATATCATTCCATTTCGAATCATTGAATACTCAGTGAGACTCCATAGATCAAGAATTACAAGTAAATAAAAATATCCGGTGAAATAATTCCGTTTCGATATATAAGTAAATAAGGAATACATTTCGCGAAATATTTCATGCTGAGAATATAACGCGATATAAAAAATTAAAAAAAATGTAAATATCATTCCATTTCGAATCATTTAATACTGGGAGACACTCCATAGATACAGAATTACAAGTAAATAATAAACATCCTCTAAAATAATTCCGTTTCGCTAAATAAAGAAATAAGGAATACATTTCGCGAAATATTTCATGCTGGGAATATAACGCGATATAAATAATTTAAAAAATATGTAAATATCATTCCATTTCGAATCATTGAATACGCAGTGAAACTCCATAGATCAAAAATTACAAGTAAATATAAAATATCCGGTGAAATAATTCCGTTTCTATATATAAGTAAATAAGGAATACATTTCGCGAAATATTGCATTCTGGGAATATAACGCGATATAAATAATTAAAAAGCAATGTAAATATCATTCCATTTCGAATCATTTAATACTGAGTGACACTTCATAGATCTAGAATTACCATTATATAATAAATATCCGACGAAATTATTCTGTTTCGATAAATAAAGAAATAAGGAATACATTTCGCGAAATAATTCATTCTCGGAATATAACGCGATATAAGTGATTAAAAAAACATGTAAATGTCATTCCATTTAGAATCATTTAATACTGAGTGACACTCCATAGATCCAGAATCACAAGTAAATAAAAAACATCCGATGAAATAATTCCGTTTCGATAAATAAAGAAATAAGGAATACATTTCGCGAAATATTTCATGCTGGGAATATAGCGCGATATAAATGATTAAAAAAACATGTAAATATCATTCCATTTTTAATCATTTAATACTGGGAGACACTCCATAGATCCAGAATTACAAGTAAATAATAAACATCCGGTGAAATAATTCCGTTTCTATATATAAGTACATAAGGAATACATTTTGCGAAATATTTCATGCTGAGAATATAACGCGATATAAAAAATTAAAAAACATGTAAATATCATTCCATTTCAAATCTTTTAATAATCAGTAAGACCCCATAGATCTAGAATTACCAGTATATAATAAATATCCGACGAAATTATTCTGTTTCGATATATAAAGAAATAAGGAATACATTTCGCGAAGTATTTCATGCTGGGAATATAACGCGATATAAATAATTTAAAAAACATGTAAATATCATTCCATTTCGAATCATTTAATACTCAGTGAGACTCCATAGATCTAGAATTACCAGTATATAATAAATATCCGACGAAATTATTCTGTTTCGATAAATAAAGAAATAAGGAATACATGTCGCGAAATAATTCATTCTCGGAATATAACGCGATATAAATGATTAAGAAAACATGTAAATATCATTCCATTTAGAATCATTTAATACTGAGTGACACTCCATAGATGCAAAATCACAAGTAAATAATAAACATCCGATGAAATAATTACGTTTCGATAAATAAAGAAATAAAGAATACATTTCGCGAAATATTGCATTTTGGGAATATAACGCGATATAAATAATTAAAAAAACATGTAAATATCATTCCATTTAGAATCATTTAATACTGGGAGACGCTCCATAGATACAGAATTACAAGTAAATAATAAACATCCTCTAAAATAATTCCGTTTCGCTATATAAAGAAATATGGAATACATTTCGCGAAATATTTCATGCTGGGAATATAACGCGAAATAAATAATTAAAAAAATATGTAAATATCATTCCATTTCGAACCATTGAATACTCAGTGAGACTACATAGATCAAGAAATACAAGTAAATAAAAAATATCCGGTGAAATAATTCCGTTTCTATATACGTATAAGTAAATAAGGAATACATTTCGCGAAATATTGCATTCTGGGAATATAACGCGATATAAATAATTAAAAAAACATGTAAATATCATTCCATTTTGAATCATTTAATACTGGGAGACACTCCATAGATCTAGAATTACCAGTATATAATAAATATCCGACGAAATTATTCTGTTTCGATAAATAAAGAAATAAGGAATACATTTCGCGAAGTATTTCATGCTGGGAATATAACGCGATATAAATAATTTATAAAACATGTAAATATCATTCCATTTCGAATCATTGAATACTCATTGAGACTCCATAGATCAAGAATTACAAGTAAATAAAAATATCCGGTGAAATAATTCCGCTTCGATATATAAGTAAATAAGAACTACATTTCGCGAAATATCTCATGCTGAGAATATAACGCGATATAAAAAATTAAAAAAAATGTAAATATCATTCCATTTCGAATCATTTAATACTGGAAGACACTCCATAGATACAGAATTACATGTAAATAATAAACATCCTCTAAAATAATTCCGTTTCGCTAAATAAAGAAATAAGGAATACATTTCGCGAAATATTTCATACTGGGAATATAACGCGATATAAATAATTTAAAAAATATGTAAATATCATTCCATTTCGAATCATTGAATACTCAGTGAGACTCCATAGATCAAGAATTACAAGTAAATAGAAAATATCCGGTGAAATAATTCCGTTTCTATATATAAGTAAATAAGGAATACATTTCGCGAAATATTGCATTCTGGGAATATAACGCGATATAAATAATTAAAAAGACATGTAAATATCATTCCATTTCGAATCATTTAATACTGAGTGACACTCCATAGATCTTGAATTACAAGTAAATAATAAACATCCTCTAAAATAATTCCGTTTCGCTAAATAAAGAAATAAGGAATACATTTCGCGAAATATTTCATGCTGGGAATATAACGCGATATAAATAATTAAAAAAAATGTAAATATCATTCCATTTCGAATCATTGAATACTCAGTGAGACTCCATAGATCAAGAATTACAAGTAAATAGAAAATATCCGGTGAAATAATTCCGTTTCTATATATAAGTAAATAAGGAATACATTTTGCGAAATATTTCATGCTGAGAATATAACGCGATATAAAAAATTAAAAAACATGTAAATATCATTCCATTTCGAATCTTTTAATAATCAGTAAGACTCCATAGATCTAGAATTACCATTATATAATAAATATCCGACGAAATTATTCTGTTTCGATAAATAAAGAAATAAGGAATACATTTCGCGAAATATTTCATGCTGGGAATATAACGCGATATAAATAATTAAAAAAACATGTAAATATCATTCCATTTCGAATCGTTTAATACTGCGTGACACTCCATAGATCCAGAATCACAAGTAAATAAACAACATTCGATGAAATAATTCCGTTTCGATAAATAAAGAAATAAGGAATACATTTCGCGAAATATTTCATGCTGGGAATATAGCGCGATATAAATAATTAAAAAAACATGTAAATATCATTCCATTTTGAATCATTTAATACTGGGAGGCACTCCATAGATCCAGAATTACAAGTAAATAATAAACATCCGATGAAATAATTACGTTTCGATAAATAAAGAAATAAAGAATACATTTCGCGAAATATTGCATTTTGGGAATATAACGCGATATAAATAATTAAAAAAACATGTAAATATCATTCCATTTAGAATCATTTAATACTGGGAGACGCTCCATAGATACAGAATTACAAGTAAATAATAAACATCCGGTGAAATAATTCCGTTTCTATATATAAGTACATAAGGAATACATTTTGCGAAATATTTCATGCTGAGAATATAACGCGATATAAAAAATTAAAAAACATGTAAATATCATTCCATTTCAAATCTTTTAATAATCAGTAAGACCCCATAGATCTAGAATTACCAGTATATAATAAATATCCGACGAAATTATTCTGTTTCGATATATAAAGAAATAAGGAATACATTTCGCGAAATATTTCATGCTGGGAGTATAACGCGATATAAAAAATTAAAAAACATGTAAATATCATTCCATTTCGAATCTTTTAATAATCAGTAAGACTCCATAGATCTAGAATTACCATTATATAATAAATATCCGACGAAATTATTCTGTTTCGATATATAAAGAAATAAGGAATACATTTCGCGAAATATTTCATGCTGGGAATATAACGCGAAATAAATAATTAAAAAAATATGTAAATATCATTCCATTTCGAATCATTGAAAACTCAGTGAGACTCCGTAGATCAAGAAATACAAGAAAATGAAAAATATCCGGTGAAATAATTCCATTTCGATATATAAGTAAATAAGGAATACATTTCGCGAAATATTTCATACTGAGAATATAACGCGATATAAAAAATTGAAAAACATGTAAATATCATTCCATTTCAAATCTTTTAATAATCAGTAAGACCCCATAGATCTAGAATTACCAGTATATAATAAATATCCGACGAAATTATTCTGTTTCGATATATAAAGAAATAAGGAATACATTTCGCGAAATATTTCATGCTGGGAATATAACGCGAAATAAATAATTAAAAAAATATGTAAATATCATTCCATTTCGAATCATTGAATACTCAGTGAGACTCCATAGATCAAGAATTACAAGTAAATAAAAATATCCTGTGAAATAATTCCGTTTCGATATATAAGTAAATAAGGAATACATTTCGCGAAATATTTCATGCTGAGAATATAACGCGATATAAAAAATTAAAAAACATGTAAATATCATTCCATTTCGAATCTTTTAATAATCAGTAAGACTCCATAGATCTAGAATTACCATTATATAATAAATATCCGACGAAATTATTCTGTTTCGATAAATAAAGAAATAAGGAATACATTTCGCGAAATATTTCATGCTGGGAATATAGCGCGATATAAATAATTAAAAAAACATGTAAATATCATTCCATTTCGAATCGTTTAATACTGCGTGACACTCCATAGATCCAGAATCACAAGTAAATAAAAAACATTCGATGAAATAATTCCGTTTCGATAAATAAAGAAATAAGGAATACATTTTGCGAAATATTTCATGCTGAGAATATAACGCGATATAAAAAATTAAAAAACATGTAAATATCATTCCATTTCGAATCTTTTAATAATCAGTAAGACTCCATAGATCTAGAATTACCATTATATAATAAATATCCGACGAAATTATTCTGTTTCGATAAATAAAGAAATAAGGAATACATTTCGCGAAATATTTCATGCTGGGAATATAACGCGATATAAATAATTAAAAAAACATGTAAATATCATTCCATTTCGAATCGTTTAATACTGCGTGACACTCCATAGATCCAGAATCACAAGTAAATAAACAACATTCGATGAAATAATTCCGTTTCGATAAATAAAGAAATAAGGAATACATTTCGCGAAATATTTCATGCTGGGAATATAGCGCGATATAAATAATTAAAAAAACATGTAAATATCATTCCATTTTGAATCATTTAATACTGGGAGGCACTCCATAGATCCAGAATTACAAGTAAATAATAAACATCCGATGAAATAATTACGTTTCGATAAATAAAGAAATAAAGAATACATTTCGCGAAATATTGCATTTTGGGAATATAACGCGATATAAATAATTAAAAAAACATGTAAATATCATTCCATTTAGAATCATTTAATACTGGGAGACGCTCCATAGATACAGAATTACAAGTAAATAATAAACATCCGGTGAAATAATTCCGTTTCTATATATAAGTACATAAGGAATACATTTTGCGAAATATTTCATGCTGAGAATATAACGCGATATAAAAAATTAAAAAACATGTAAATATCATTCCATTTCAAATCTTTTAATAATCAGTAAGACCCCATAGATCTAGAATTACCAGTATATAATAAATATCCGACGAAATTATTCTGTTTCGATATATAAAGAAATAAGGAATACATTTCGCGAAATATTTCATGCTGAGAATATAACGCGATATAAAAAATTAAAAAACATGTAAATATCATTCCATTTCGAATCTTTTAATAATCAGTAAGACTCCATAGATCTAGAATTACCATTATATAATAAATATCCGACGAAATTATTCTGTTTCGATATATAAAGAAATAAGGAATACATTTCGCGAAATATTTCATGCTGGGAATATAACGCGAAATAAATAATTAAAAAAATATGTAAATATCATTCCATTTCGAATCATTGAAAACTCAGTGAGACTCCGTAGATCAAGAAATACAAGAAAATGAAAAATATCCGGTGAAATAATTCCATTTCGATATATAAGTAAATAAGGAATACATTTCGCGAAATATTTCATACTGAGAATATAACGCGATATAAAAAATTGAAAAACATGTAAATATCATTCCATTTCAAATCTTTTAATAATCAGTAAGACCCCATAGATCTAGAATTACCAGTATATAATAAATATCCGACGAAATTATTCTGTTTCGATATATAAAGAAATAAGGAATACATTTCGCGAAATATTTCATGCTGGGAATATAACGCGAAATAAATAATTAAAAAAATATGTAAATATCATTCCATTTCGAATCATTGAATACTCAGTGAGACTCCATAGATCAAGAATTACAAGTAAATAAAAATATCCTGTGAAATAATTCCGTTTCGATATATAAGTAAATAAGGAATACATTTCGCGAAATATTTCATGCTGAGAATATAACGCGATATAAAAAATTAAAAAACATGTAAATATCATTCCATTTCGAATCTTTTAATAATCAGTAAGACTCCATAGATCTAGAATTACCATTATATAATAAATATCCGACGAAATTATTCTGTTTCGATATATAAAGAAATAAGGAATACATTTCGCGAAATATTTCATGCTGGGAATATAGCGCGATATAAATAATTAAAAAAACATGTAAATATCATTCCATTTCGAATCGTTTAATACTGCGTGACACTCCATAGATCCAGAATCACAAGTAAATAAAAAACATTCGATGAAATAATTCCGTTTCGATAAATAAAGAAATAAGGAATACATTTCGCGAAATATTTCATGCTGGGAATATAGCGCGATATAAATAATTAAAAAAACATGTAAATATCATTCCATTTTGAATCATTTAATACTGGGAGGCACTCCATAGATCCAGAATTACAAGTAAATAATAAACATCCGGTGAAATAATTCCGTTTCTATATATAAGTACATAAGGAATACATTTCGCGAAATATTTCATGCTGGGAATATAACGCGATATAAATAATTAAAAAAACATGTAAATATCATTCCATTTCGAATCATTGAATACTCAGTGAGACTCCATAGATCAAGAATTACAAGTAAATAAAAATATCCTGTGAAATAATTCCGTTTCGATATATAAGTAAATAAGGAATACATTTCGCGAAATATTTCATGCTGAGAATATAACGCGATATAAAAAATTAAAAAAAATGTAAATATCATTCCATTTCGAATCATTTAATACTGGGAGACACTCCATAGATACAGAATTACATGTAAATAATAAACATCCTCTAAAATAATTCCGTTTCGCTAAATAAAGAAATAAGGAATACATTTCGCGAAATATTTCATGCTGGGAATATAACGCGATATAAATAATTTAAAAAATATGTAAATATCATTCCATTTCGAATCATTGAATACTCAGTGAGACTCCATAGATCAAGAATTACAAGTAAATAGAAAATATCCGGTGAAATAATTCCGTTTCTATATATAAGTAAATAAGGAATACATTTCGCGAAATATTGCATTCTGGGAATATAACGCGATATAAATAATTAAAAAAACATGTAAATATCATTCCATTTTGAATCATTTAATACTGGGAGACACTCCATAGATCCAGAATTATAAGTAAATAATAAACATCCGATGAAATAATTCCGTTTCGATATATAAGTAAATAAGGAATACATTTCGCGAAATATTTCATGCTGAGAATATAACGCGATATAAATAATTAAAAAGACATGTAAATATCATTCCATTTCGAATCATTGAATACTCAGTGAGACTCCATAGATCAAGAATTACAAGTAAATAAAAATATCCGGTGAAATAATTCCGTTTCGATAAATAAAGAAATAAGGAATACATTTCGCGAAATAATTCATTCTCGGAATATAACGCGATATAAGTGATTAAAAAAACATGTAAATGTCATTCCATTTAGAATCATTTAATACTGAGGGACACTCCATAGATCCAGAATCACAAGTAAATAAAAAACATCCGATGAAATTATTCTGTTTCGATAAATAAAGAAATAAGGAATACATTTCGCGAAATAATTCATTCTCGGAATATAACGCGATATAAGTGATTAAAAAAACATGTAAATATCATTCCATTTTGAATCATTTAATACTGGGAGACACTCCATAGATCCAGAATTACAAGTAAATAATAAACACCCGGTGAAATAATTCCGTTTCTATATATAAGTACATAAGGAATACATTTTGCGAAATATTTCATGCTGAGAATATAACGCGATATAAAAAATTAAAAAACATGTAAATATCATTCCATTTCAAATCTTTTAATAATCAGTAAGACCCCATAGATCTAGAATTACCAGTATATAATAAATATCCGACGAAATCATTCTGTTCCGATATACAAAGAAATAAGGAATACATTTCGCGAAATATTTCATGCTGGGAATATAACGCGAAATAAATAATTAAAAAAATATGTAAATATCATTCCATTTCGATATATAAGTAAATAAGGAATACATTTCGCGAAATATTTCATGCTGAGAATATAACGCGATATAAAAAATTAAAAAACATGTAAATATCATTCCATTTCAAATCTTTTAATAATCAGTAAGACCCCATAGATCTAGAATTACCAGTATATAATAAATATCCGACGAAATTATTCTGTTTCGATATATAAAGAAATAAGGAATACATTTCGCGAAATATTTCATGCTGGGAATATAACGCGATATAAATAATTAAAAAAACATGTAAATATCATTCCATTTCGAATCATTGAATACTCAGTGAGACTCCATAGATCAAGAATTACAAGTAAATAAAAATATCCGGTGAAATAATTCCGTTTCG
The DNA here is from genome assembly GCA_917499265.3 of Mimumesa dahlbomi. Classification (NCBI taxonomy): domain Eukaryota; kingdom Metazoa; phylum Arthropoda; class Insecta; order Hymenoptera; family Crabronidae; genus Mimumesa; species Mimumesa dahlbomi. The sequence continues at coordinate 8,917,528 of OU824127.1, forward strand.
ATATATAAGTAAATAAGGAATACATTTCGCGAAATATTTCATGCTGAGAATATAACGCGATATAAAAAATTAAAAAAAATGTAAATATCATTCCATTTCGAATCATTTAATACTGGGAGACACTCCATAGATACAGAATTACAAGTAAATAATAAACATCCTCTAAAATAATTCCGTTTCGATAAATAAAGAAATAAGGAATACATTTCGCGAAATATTTCATGCTGGGAATATAACGCGATATAAATAATTTAAAAAATATGTAAATATCATTCCATTTCGAATCATTGAATACGCAGTGAAACTCCATAGATCAAAAATTACAAGTAAATAGAAAATATCCGGTGAAATAATTCCGTTTCTATATATAAGTAAATAAGGAATACATTTCGCGAAATATTGCATTCTGGGAATATAACGCGATATAAATAATTAAAAAGCAATGTAAATATCATTCCATTTCGAATCATTTAATACTGAGTGACACTCCATAGATCTAGAATTACCATTATATAATAAATATCCGACGAAATTATTCTGTTTCGATAAATAAAGAAATAAGGAATACATTTCGCGAAATAATTCATTCTCGGAATATAACGCGATATAAGTGATTAAAAAAACATGTAAATGTCATTCCATTTAGAATCATTTAATACTCAGTGACACTCCATAGATCCAGAATCACAAGTAAATAAAAAACATCCGATGAAATAATTCCGTTTCGATAAATAAAGAAATAAGGAATACATTTCGCGAAATATTTCATGCTGGGAATATAGCGCGATATAAATGATTAAAAAAACATGTAAATATCATTCCATTTTTAATCATTTAATACTGGGAGACACTCCATAGATCCAGAATTACAAGTAAATAATAAACATCCGGTGAAATAATTCCGTTTCTATATATAAGTACATAAGGAATACATTTTGCGAAATATTTCATGCTGAGAATATAACGCGATATAAAAAATTAAAAAACATGTAAATATCATTCCATTTCAAATCTTTTAATAATCAGTAAGACCCCATAGATCTAGAATTACCAGTATATAATAAATATCCGACGAAATTATTCTGTTTCGATATATAAAGAAATAAGGAATACATTTCGCGAAGTATTTCATGCTGGGAATATAACGCGATATAAAAAATTAAAATACATGTAAATATCATTCCATTTCGAATCTTTTAATACTCAGTGAGACTCCATAGATCTAGAATTACCAGTAAATAATAAACATCCTCTAAAATAATTCCGTTTCGCTAAATAAAGAAATAAGGAATACATTTCGCGAAATATTTCATGCTGGGAATATAACGCGATATAAATAATTTAAAAAATTGTAAATATCATTCCATTTCGAATCATTGAATACTCAGTGAGACTCCATAGATCAAGAATTACAAGTAAATAGAAAATATCCGGTGAAATAATTCCGTTTCTATATATAAGTAAATAAGGAATACATTTTGCGAAATATTTCATGCTGAGAATATAACGCGATATAAAAAATTAAAAAACATGTAAATATCATTCCATTTCGAATCTTTTAATAATCAGTAAGACTCCATAGATCTAGAATTACCATTATATAATAAATATCCGACGAAATTATTCTGTTTCGATAAATAAAGAAATAAGGAATACATTTCGCGAAATATTTCATGCTGGGAATATAACGCGATATAAATAATTAAAAAAACATGTAAATATCATTCCATTTCGAATCGTTTAATACTGCGTGACACTCCATAGATCCAGAATCACAAGTAAATAAAAAACATTCGATGAAATAATTCCGTTTCGATAAATAAAGAAATAAGGAATACATTTCGCGAAATATTTCATGCTGGGAATATAGCGCGATATAAATAATTAAAAAAACATGTAAATATCATTCCATTTTGAATCATTTAATACTGGGAGGCACTCCATAGATACAGAATTACAAGTAAATAATAAACATCCTCTAAAATAATTCCGTTTCGCTAAATAAAGAAATAAGGAATACATTTCGCGAAATATTTCATACTGGGAATATAACGCGATATAAATAATTTAAAAAATATGTAAATATCATTCCATTTCGAATCATTGAATACTCAGTGAGACTCCATAGATCAAGAATTACAAGTAAATAAAAATATCCGGTGAAATAATTCCGCTTCGATATATAAGTAAATAAGAACTACATTTCGCGAAATATCTCATGCTGAGAATATAACGCGATATAAAAAATTAAAAAAAATGTAAATATCATTCCATTTCGAATCATTTAATACTGGAATACACTCCATAGATACAGAATTACATGTAAATAATAAACATCCTCTAAAATAATTCCGTTTCGCTAAATAAAGAAATAAGGAATACATTTCACGAAATATTTCATACTGGGAATATAACGCGATATAAATAATTTAAAAAATATGTAAATATCATTCCATTTCGAATCATTGAATACTCAGTGAGACTCCATAGATCAAGAATTACAAGTAAATAGAAAATATCCGGTGAAATAATTCCGTTTCTATATATAAGTAAATAAGGAATACATTTCGCGAAATATTTCATGCTGGGAATATAACGCGATATAAATAATTAAAAAAAATGTAAATATCATTCCATTTCGAATCATTGAATTCTCAGTGAGACTCCATAGATCAAGAGTTACAAGTAAATAGAAAATATCCGGTGAAATAATTCCGTTTCTATATATAAGTAAATAAGGAATACATTTCGCGAAATATTGCATTCTGGGAATATAACGCGATATAAATAATTAAATAGCAATGTAAATATCATTCCATTTCGAATCATTTAATACTGAGTGACACTCCATAGATCTTGAATTACAAGTAAATAATAAACATCCTCTAAAATAATTCCGTTTCGCTAAATAAAGAAATAAGGAATACATTTCGCGAAATATTTCATGCTGGGAATATAACGCGATATAAATAATTTAAAAAATTGTAAATATCATTCCATTTCGAATCGTTTAATACTGCGTGACACTCCATAGATCCAGAATCACAAGTAAATAAAAAACATTCGATGAAATAATTCCGTTTCGATAAATAAAGAAATAAGGAATACATTTCGCGAAATATTTCATGCTGGGAATATAGCGCGATATAAATAATTAAAAAAACATGTAAATATCATTCCATTTTGAATCATTTAATACTGGGAGGCACTCCATAGATCCAGAATTACAAGTAAATAATAAACATCCGGTGAAATAATTCCGTTTCTATATATAAGTACATAAGGAATACATTTCGCGAAATATTTCATGCTGGGAATATAACGCGATATAAATAATTAAAAAAACATGTAAATATCATTCCATTTCGAATCATTGAATACTCAGTGAGACTCCATAGATCAAGAATTACAAGTAAATGAAAATATCCTGTGAAATAATTCCGTTTCGATATATAAGTAAATAAGGAATACATTTCGCGAAATATTTCATGCTGAGAATATAACGCGATATAAAAAATTAAAAAAAATGTAAATATCATTCCATTTCGAATCATTTAATACTGGGAGACACTCCATAGATACAGAATTACATGTAAATAATAAACATCCTCTAAAATAATTCCGTTTCGCTAAATAAAGAAATAAGGAATACATTTCGCGAAATATTTCATGCTGGGAATATAACGCGATATAAATAATTTAAAAAATATGTAAATATCATTCCATTTCGAATCATTGAATACTCAGTGAGACTCCATAGATCAAGAATTACAAGTAAATAGAAAATATCCGGTGAAATAATTCCGTTTCTATATATAAGTAAATAAGGAATACATTTCGCGAAATATTGCATTCTGGGAATATAACGCGATATAAATAATTAAAAAAACATGTAAATATCATTCCATTTTGAATCATTTAATACTGGGAGACACTCCATAGATCCAGAATTATAAGTAAATAATAAACATCCGATGAAATAATTCCGTTTCGATATATAAGTAAATAAGGAATACATTTCGCGAAATATTTCATGCTGAGAATATAACGCGATATAAATAATTAAAAAGACATGTAAATATCATTCCATTTCGAATCATTGAATACTCAGTGAGACTCCATAGATCAAGAATCACAAGTAAATAAAAAACATCCGATGAAATTATTCTGTTTCGATAAATAAAGAAATAAGGAATACATTTCGCGAAATAATTCATTCTCGGAATATAACGCGATATAAGTGATTAAAAAAACATGTAAATATCATTCCATTTTGAATCATTTAATACTGGGAGACACTCCATAGATCCAGAATTACAAGTAAATAATAAACACCCGGTGAAATAATTCCGTTTCTATATACAGGGTGTCCCAGTTCCCAGGACGTTCGTTACACCTTTGGATAGCTCAGGTAATTCTAAGATACGGATCATTAGTTTCAGCGTCCCATCACAATCCGTGGCCGAGTTATTAACGAAAAACGACAGCCAATCAGAAGGCTCCGTTTGGCGCGGCAGCGCGACAGTTCCTACTGGTACAAGTTAATGTCTTGTAGTAGCGGGAGTGTTTATGCGGCCGCGTCAACGGAGCCCTTGAAAGGGATACAGACCGAGCACTAACACACTTCCACGAAAAATGTATCGATGAGTCTGTCACTGGGTCACCGAAAAAAGGTCTAATTTATGACATTACCTCTTGCGCGTACCCTATGGAATTTCACCGCTGGCACACCATCGGTTTACGCCGCAAACTTTACAGAACACCGCACAATAAATTCACATTAAAAAAAAAGACCGTTGCCTGATAATTTTCACCTTAGATTTGATTAGATTATTATAAAGAATGTATGCACTCGTACACTTGTTCCATTTGTTCAGCGAAAGGAATAGATTCTTCATCACCGAGAAAGTTTGATTATTAATCGATTACCAATACATCCGAAATTACGCGAACTTCACTCCGGGGTGACTTTTTCGTCTTTGCACTTCCAACGTTTTTGATTTTCTACACAAATACGTTTCCTTCGTAATGATAGATTTCTTCTTAGTGACTCGTAGAACTGTTCAGTTCGGCAGAAAAAATGATTCTGTATTTCTCGGGGTCGTCTTCGTGTATCGGAACGTCCCGTTCCCCTCTTTGCTTTCATTTCGCCCTTTGGCGTACTAAGGATAGTGGGAGGTACGGACGGAATGGATGTTTCAAAAATTTCCACAATCGCTACATTTGGCGTCCAGGTTTTCCATGTCGAATCGCTGCATGTGTTGTCGAGAAGACCAGAGTTCGTCACTTGAATTCTTAACAGCGCTTTCATTGTTACGTTTCGGGTTTCAGCAGCCTCTTACAGGAATGTGTTGGAGCGATACCAGACCGTTTCCTCGACATTTTTATAACAGGAAACGTACGGTCGCGGCAGCAATACGCTTTCTACGGGATATTATTAACTATCGATATTATTAACTTACCGAATACGCTTTTTTTAGGTCCACGCGTACATTCAACGTGGGGACATCAAACAGATCGATTAAATTATCGGCTCCTTTCAGAACTACTCATACTTTCAACGTAGATTGACATTGTGGTCTTTTTCTGTGGACATCTGTTTACTGTTACTATTCTTTCGGTAACAGACGTCTCTCCTTCGCTTCATCTATTCTTCGGAAAACGTATTTGTGTGGAAAATGGAAAAGGTTGGAAGTGCAAAGACGAAAAAGTCACCACGAAATGGAGTCCGCGTAATTTCGGATGTATTGTTAATCGATTAATAATCAAACTTTCTCGTGGGTGAAGAATCTATCTCTTTCGCTGGACAAATGGAACAAGTGTGCGAAAGCATACATTCTTTATAATAATTTAATCAAATCTAAGGTGAAAATTATCAGGCAACGGTCATTTTTTTCAATGTGAATTTATTGTGCAGTGTTCTGTAAAGTTTGCAGGGTAAACCGGTGGAGTGCGAGCGATGCTAGTCCGTAGGATGTGCGCAAGAGGTAAAGTCATAAATTAGACCTTTTTTCGGTGACGCCGGCAAGTAAAGTGACCCAGTGACATAGACTCATCGATACATTTTTCGTGCTAGTGTGTTAGTACTCGGTCTGTATCCCTTTCAAGAGGCCCGTTGACGCGGCGGCATAAACACTCCCGCAACTACAAGACATTAACTTGTAACAGTAGGAACTGTCGCGCTGCCGCGCCCAACGGAGCCCTCTGATTGGCTGTCGTTTTTCGTTAATAACTCGGCCACGGATTGTGATGGGACGCTGAAACTAATGATCCGTATCTTAGAATTACCTGAGCTATCCAAAGGTGTAACGAACGTCCTGGGAACTGGGACACCCTGTATAAGTACATAAGGAATACATTTTGCGAAATATTTCATGCTGAGAATATAACGCGATATAAAAAATTAAAAAACATGTAAATATCATTCCATTTCAAATCTTTTAATAATCAGTAAGACCCCATAGATCTAGAATTACCAGTATATAATTAATATCCGACGAAATCATTCTGTTCCGATATACAAAGAAATAAGGAATACATTTCGCGAAATATTTCATGCTGGGAATATAACGCGATATAAATAATTAAAAAAACATGTAAATATCATTCCATTTCGAATCATTGAATACTCAGTGAGACTCCATAGATCAAGAATTACAAGTAAATAAAAATATCCGGTGAAATAATTCCGTTTCGATATATAAGTAAATAAGGAATACATTTCGCGAAATATTTCATGCTGGGAATATAACGCGATATAAATAATTAAAAAAACATGTAAATATCATTCCATTTCGAATCATTGAATACTCAGTGAGACTCCATAGATCAAGAATTACAAGTGAATAGAAAATATCCGGTGAAATAATTCTGTTTCTATATATAAGTAAATAAGGAATACATTTTGCGAAATATTTCATGCTGAGAATATAACGCGATATAAAAAATTAAAATACATGTAAATATCATTCCATTTCGAATCTTTTAATAATCAGTAAGACTCCATAGATCTAGAATAACCATTATATAATAAATATCCGACGAAATTATTCTGTTTCGATAAATAAAGAAATAAGGAATACATTTCGCGAAATATTTCATGCTGGGAATATAACGCGATATAAATAATTAAAAAAACATGTAAATATCATTCCATTTCGAATCATTTAATACTGAGTGACACTCCATAGATATTGAATTACAAGTAAATAATAAATATCCGATGAAATAATTTCGTTTCGATAAATAAAGAAATAACGAATACATTTCGCCAACTGTTTCACCCTGGGAATATAAAGTGAAATAAATAATTAAAAAACATGTAATTATCTTTCCATTTCGAATCAATGAATACTCAGTGAGACTCCATAGATCAAGAATTACAAGTAAATAGAAAATATCCGGTGAAATAATTCCGTTTCTATATATAAGTAAATAAGGAATACATTTCGCGAAATATTGCATTCTGGGAATATAACGCGATATAAAAAATTAAAAAAACATGTAAATATCATTCCATTTTGAATCATTTAATACTGGGAGACACTCCATAGATCCAGAATTATAAGTAAATAATAAACATCCGATGAAATAATTCCGTTTCGATATATAAGTAAATAAGGAATACATTTCGCGAAATATTTCATGCTGAGAATATAACGCGATATAAATAATTAAAAAGACATGTAAATATCATTCCATTTCGAATCATTGAATACTCAGTGAGACTCCATAGATCAAGAATTACAAGTAAATAAAAATATCCGGTGAAATAATTCCGTTTCTATATATAAGTAAATAAGGAATACATTTCGCGAAATAATTCATTCTCGGAATATAACGCGATATAAGTGATTAAAAAAACATGTAAATGTCATTCCATTTAGAATCATTTAATACTGAGTGACACTCCATAGATCCAGAATCACAAGTAAATAAAAAACATCCGATGAAATTATTCTGTTTCGATAAATAAAGAAATAAGGAATACATTTCGCGAAATATTTCATGCTGGGAATATAACGCGATATAAATAATTAAAAAAACATGTAAATATCATTCCATTTCGAATCGTTTAATACTGCGTGACACTCCATAGATCCAGAATCACAAGTAAATAAAAAACATTCGATGAAATAATTCCGTTTCGATAAATAAAGAAATAAGGAATACATTTCGCGAAATATTTCATGCTGGGAATATAGCGCGATATAAATAATTAAAAAAACATGTAAATATCATTCCATTTTGAATCATTGAATACTCAGTGAGACTCCATAGATCAAGAATTACAAGTAAATAGAAAATATCCGGTGAAATAATTCCGTTTCTATATATAAGTAAATAAGGAATACATTTCGCGAAATATTGCATTCTGGGAATATAACGCGATATAAAAAATTAAAAAAACATGTAAATATCATTCCATTTTGAATCATTTAATACTGGGAGACACTCCATAGATCCAGAATTATAAGTAAATAATAAACATCCGATGAAATAATTCCGTTTCGATATATAAGTAAATAAGGAATACATTTCGCGAAATATTTCATGCTGAGAATATAACGCGATATAAATAATTAAAAAGACATGTAAATATCATTCCATTTCGAATCATTGAATACTCAGTGAGACTCCATAGATCAAGAATTACAAGTAAATAAAAATATCCGGTGAAATAATTCCGTTTCTATATATAAGTAAATAAGGAATACATTTCGCGAAATAATTCATTCTCGGAATATAACGCGATATAAGTGATTAAAAAAACATGTAAATGTCATTCCATTTAGAATCATTTAATACTGAGTGACACTCCATAGATCCAGAATCACAAGTAAATAAAAAACATCCGATGAAATTATTCTGTTTCGATAAATAAAGAAATAAGGAATACATTTCGCGAAATATTTCATGCTGGGAATATAACGCGATATAAATAATTAAAAAAACATGTAAATATCATTCCATTTCGAATCGTTTAATACTGCGTGACACTCCATAGATCCAGAATCACAAGTAAATAAAAAACATTCGATGAAATAATTCCGTTTCGATAAATAAAGAAATAAGGAATACATTTCGCGAAATATTTCATGCTGGGAATATAGCGCGATATAAATAATTAAAAAAACATGTAAATATCATTCCATTTTGAATCATTGAATACTCAGTGAGACTCCATAGATCAAGAATTACAAGTAAATAGAAAATATCCGGTGAAATAATTCCGTTTCTATATATAAGTAAATAAGGAATACATTTCGCGAAATATTGCATTCTGGGAATATAACGCGATATAAATAATTAAAAAGCAATGTAAATATCATTCCATTTCGAATCATTGAATACTCAGTGAGACTCCATAGATCAAGAATTACAAGTAAATAGAAAATATCCGGTGAAATAATTCCGTTTCTATATATAAGTAAATAAGGAATACATTTCGCGAAATATTTCATGCTGGGAATATAACGCGATATAAATAATTAAAAAAAATGTAAATATCATTCCATTTCGAATCATTGAATTCTCAGTGAGACTCCATAGATCAAGAATTACAAGTAAATAGAAAATATCCGGTGAAATAATTCCGTTTCTATATATAAGTAAATAAGGAATACATTTTGCGAAATATTTCATGCTGAGAATATAACGCGATATAAAAAATTAAAATACATGTAAATATCATTCCATTTCGAATCTTTTAATAATCAGTAAGACTCCATAGATCTAGAATTACCATTATATAATAAATATCCGACGAAATTATTCTGTTTCGATAAATAAAGAAATAAGGAATACATTTCGCGAAATATTTCATGCTGGGAATATAACGCGATATAAATAATTAAAAAAACATGTAAATATCATTCCATTTCGAATCGTTTAATACTGCGTGACACTCCATAGATCCAGAATCACAAGTAAATAAAAAACATTCGATGAAATAATTCCGTTTCGATAAATAAAGAAATAAGGAATACATTTCGCGAAATATTTCATGCTGGGAATATAGCGCGATATAAATAATTAAAAAAACATGTAAATATCATTCCATTTTGAATCATTTAATACTGGGAGGCACTCCATAGATCCAGAATTACAAGTAAATAATAAACATCCGGTGAAATAATTCCGTTTCTATATATAAGTACATAAGGAATACATTTCGCGAAATATTTCATGCTGGGAATATAACGCGATATAAATAATTAAAAAAACATGTAAATATCATTCCATTTCGAATCATTGAATACTCAGTGAGACTCCATAGATCAAGAATTACAAGTAAATAAAAATATCCTGTGAAATAATTCCGTTTCGATATATAAGTAAATAAGGAATACATTTCGCGAAATATTTCATGCTGAGAATATAACGCGATATAAAAAATTAAAAAAAATGTAAATATCATTCCATTTCGAATCATTTAATACTGGGAGACACTCCATAGATACAGAATTACATGTAAATAATAAACATCCTCTAAAATAATTCCGTTTCGCTAAATAAAGAAATAAGGAATACATTTCGCGAAATATTTCATGCTGGGAATATAACGCGATATAAATAATTTAAAAAATATGTAAATATCATTCCATTTCGAATCATTGAATACTCAGTGAGACTCCATAGATCAAGAATTACAAGTAAATAGAAAATATCCGGTGAAATAATTCCGTTTCTATATATAAGTAAATAAGGAATACATTTCGCGAAATATTGCATTCTGGGAATATAACGCGATATAAATAATTAAAAAAACATGTAAATATCATTCCATTTTGAATCATTTAATACTGGGAGACACTCCATAGATCCAGAATTATAAGTAAATAATAAACATCCGATGAAATAATTCCGTTTCGATATATAAGTAAATAAGGAATACATTTCGCGAAATATTTCATGCTGAGAATATAACGCGATATAAATAATTAAAAAGACATGTAAATATCATTCCATTTCGAATCATTGAATACTCAGTGAGACTCCATAGATCAAGAATTACAAGTAAATAAAAATATCCGGTGAAATAATTCCGTTTCGATAAATAAAGAAATAAGGAATACATTTCGCGAAATAATTCATTCTCGGAATATAACGCGATATAAGTGATTAAAAAAACATGTAAATGTCATTCCATTTAGAATCATTTAATACTGAGGGACACTCCATAGATCCAGAATCACAAGTAAATAAAAAACATCCGATGAAATTATTCTGTTTCGATAAATAAAGAAATAAGGAATACATTTCGCGAAATAATTCATTCTCGGAATATAACGCGATATAAGTGATTAAAAAAACATGTAAATATCATTCCATTTTGAATCATTTAATACTGGGAGACACTCCATAGATCCAGAATTACAAGTAAATAATAAACACCCGGTGAAATAATTCCGTTTCTATATATAAGTACATAAGGAATACATTTTGCGAAATATTTCATGCTGAGAATATAACGCGATATAAAAAATTAAAAAACATGTAAATATCATTCCATTTCAAATCTTTTAATAATCAGTAAGACCCCATAGATCTAGAATTACCAGTATATAATAAATATCCGACGAAATCATTCTGTTCCGATATACAAAGAAATAAGGAATACATTTCGCGAAATATTTCATGCTGGGAATATAACGCGATATAAATAATTAAAAAAATATGTAAATATCATTCCATTTCGATATATAAGTAAATAAGGAATACATTTCGCGAAATATTTCATGCTGAGAATATAACGCGATATAAAAAATTAAAAAACATGTAAATATCATTCCATTTCAAATCTTTTAATAATCAGTAAGACCCCATAGATCTAGAATTACCAGTATATAATAAATATCCGACGAAATTATTCTGTTTCGATATATAAAGAAATAAGGAATACATTTCGCGAAATATTTCATGCTGGGAATATAACGCGATATAAATAATTAAAAAAACATGTAAATATCATTCCATTTCGAATCATTGAATACTCAGTGAGACTCCATAGATCAAGAATTACAAGTAAATAAAAATATCCGGTGAAATAATACCGTTTCGATATATAAGTAAATAAGGAATACATTTCGCGAAATATTTCATGCTGAGAATATAACGCGATATAAAAAATTAAAAAAAATGTAAATATCATTCCATTTCGAATCATTTAATACTGGGAGACACTCCATAGATACAGAATTACAAGTAAATAATAAACATCCTCTAAAATAATTCCGTTTCGCTAAATAAAGAAATAAGGAATACATTTCGCGAAATATTTCATGCTGGGAATATAACGCGATATAAATAATTTAAAAAATATGTAAATATCATTCCATTTCGAATCATTGAATACGCAGTGAAACTCCATAGATCAAAAATTACAAGTAAATAGAAAATATCCGGTGAAATAATTCCGTTCCTATATATAAGTAAATAAGGAATACATTTCGCGAAATATTGCATTCTGGGAATATAACGCGATATAAATAATTAAAAAGCAATGTAAATATCATTCCATTTCGAATCATTTAATACTGAGTGACACTCCATAGATCTAGAATTACCATTATATAATAAATATCCGACGAAATTATTCTGTTTCGATAAATAAAGAAATAAGGAATACATTTCGCGAAATAATTCATTCTCGGAATATAATGCGTTATAAGTGATTAAAAAAACATGTAAATGTCATTCCATTTAGAATCATTTAATACTGAGTGACACTCCATAGATCCAGAATCACAAGTAAATAAAAAACATCCGATGAAATAATTCCGTTTCGATAAATAAAGAAATAAGGAATACATTTCGCGAAATATTTCATGCTGGGAATATAGCGCGATATAAATGATTAAAAAAACATGTAAATATCATTCCATTTTTAATCATTTAATACTGGGAGACACTCCATAGATCCAGAATTACAAGTAAATAATAAACATCCGGTGAAATAATTCCGTTTCTATATATAAGTACATAAGGAATACATTTTGCGAAATATTTCATGCTGAGAATATAACGCGATATAAAAAATTAAAAAACATGTAAATATCATTCCATTTCAAATCTTTTAATAATCAGTAAGACCCCATAGATCTAGAATTACCAGTATATAATAAATATCCGACGAAATTATTCTGTTTCGATATATAAAGAAATAAGGAATACATTTCGCGAAGTATTTCATGCTGGGAATATAACGCGATATAAATAATTTAAAAAACATGTAAATATCATTCCATTTCGAATCATTTAATACTCAGTGAGACTCCATAGATCTAGAATTACCAGTATATAATAAATATCCGACGAAATTATTCTGTTTCGATAAATAAAGAAATAAGGAATACATTTCGCGAAATATCTCATGCTGAGAATATAACGCGATATAAAAAATTAAAAAAAATGTAAATATCATTCCATTTCGAATCATTTAATACTGGAATACACTCCATAGATACAGAATTACATGTAAATAATAAACATCCTCTAAAATAATTCCGTTTCGCTAAATAAAGAAATAAGGAATACATTTCACGAAATATTTCATACTGGGAATATAACGCGATATAAATAATTTAAAAAATATGTAAATATCATTCCATTTCGAATCATTGAATACTCAGTGAGACTCCATAGATCAAGAATTACAAGTAAATAGAAAATATCCGGTGAAATAATTCCGTTTCTATATATAAGTAAATAAGGAATACATTTCGCGAAATATTGCATTCTGGGAATATAACGCGATATAAATAATTAAAAAAACATGTAAATATCATTCCATTTTGAATCATTTAATACTGGGAGACACTCCATAGATCTAGAATTACCAGGATATAATAAATATCCGACGAAATTATTCTGTTTCGATAAATAAAGAAATAAGGAATACATTTCGCGAAGTATTTCATGCTGGGAATATAACGCGATATAAATAATTTATAAAACATGTAAATATCATTCCATTTCGAATCATTGAATACTCATTGAGACTCCATAGATCAAGAATTACAAGTAAATAAAAATATCCGGTGAAATAATTCCGCTTCGATATATAAGTAAATAAGAACTACATTTCGCGAAATATCTCATGCTGAGAATATAACGCGATATAAAAAATTAAAAAAAATGTAAATATCATTCCATTTCGAATCATTTAATACTGGAATACACTCCATAGATACAGAATTACATGTAAATAATAAACATCCTCTAAAATAATTCCGTTTCGCTAAATAAAGAAATAAGGAATACATTTCACGAAATATTTCATACTGGGAATATAACGCGATATAAATAATTTAAAAAATATGTAAATATCATTCCATTTCGAATCATTGAATACTCAGTGAGACTCCATAGATCAAGAATTACAAGTAAATAGAAAATATCCGGTGAAATAATTCCGTTTCTATATATAAGTAAATAAGGAATACATTTCGCGAAATATTTCATGCTGGGAATATAACGCGATATAAATAATTAAAAAAAATGTAAATATCATTCCATTTCGAATCATTGAATTCTCAGTGAGACTCCATAGATCAAGAGTTACAAGTAAATAGAAAATATCCGGTGAAATAATTCCGTTTCTATATATAAGTAAATAAGGAATACATTTCGCGAAATATTGCATTCTGGGAATATAACGCGATATAAATAATTAAAAAGCAATGTAAATATCATTCCATTTCGAATCATTTAATACTGAGTGACACTCCATAGATCTTGAATTACAAGTAAATAATAAACATCCTCTAAAATAATTCCGTTTCGCTAAATAAAGAAATAAGGAATACATTTCGCGAAATATTTCATGCTGGGAATATAACGCGATATAAATAATTTAAAAAAATGTAAATATCATTCCATTTCGAATCATTGAATACTCAGTGAGACTCCATAGATCAAGAATTACAAGTAAATAGAAAATATCCGGTGAAATAATTCCGTTTCTATATATAAGTAAATAAGGAATACATTTTGCGAAATATTTCATGCTGAGAATATAACGCGATATAAAAAATTAAAAAACATGTAAATATCATTCCATTTCGAATCTTTTAATAATCAGTAAGACTCCATAGATCTAGAATTACCATTATATAATAAATATCCGATGAAATTATTCTGTTTCGATAAATAAAGAAATAAGGAATACATTTCGCGAAATATTTCATGCTGGGAATATAACGCGATATAAATAATTAAAAAAACATGTAAATATCATTCCATTTCGAATCGTTTAATACTGCGTGACACTCCATAGATCCAGAATCACAAGTAAATAAAAAACATTCGATGAAATAATTCCGTTTCGATAAATAAAGAAATAAGGAATACATTTCGCGAAATATTTCATGCTGGGAATATAGCGCGATATAAATAATTAAAAAAACATGTAAATATCATTCCATTTTGAATCATTTAATACTGGGAGGCACTCCATAGATACAGAATTACAAGTAAATAATAAACATCCTCTAAAATAATTCCGTTTCGCTAAATAAGTAAATAAGGAATACATTTCGCGAAATATTGCATTCTGGGAATATAACGCGATATAAATAATTAAAAAGCAATGTAAATATCATTCCATTTCGAATCATTGAATACTCAGTGAGACTCCATAGATCAAGAATTACAAGTAAATAGAAAATATCCGGTGAAATAATTCCGTTTCTATATATAAGTAAATAAGGAATACATTTCGCGAAATATTTCATGCTGGGAATATAACGCGATATAAATAATTAAAAAAAATGTAAATATCATTCCATTTCGAATCATTGAATTCTCAGTGAGACTCCATAGATCAAGAATTACAAGTAAATAGAAAATATCCGGTGAAATAATTCCGTTTCTATATATAAGTAAATAAGGAATACATTTTGCGAAATATTTCATGCTGAGAATATAACGCGATATAAAAAATTAAAAAACATGTAAATATCATTCCATTTCGAATCTTTTAATAATCAGTAAGACTCCATAGATCTAGAATTACCATTATATAATAAATATCCGACGAAATTATTCTGTTTCGATAAATAAAGAAATAAGGAATACATTTCGCGAAATATTTCATGCTGGGAATATAACGCGATATAAATAATTAAAAAAACATGTAAATATCATTCCATTTCGAATCGTTTAATACTGCGTGACACTCCATAGATCCAGAATCACAAGTAAATAAAAAACATTCGATGAAATAATTCCGTTTCGATAAATAAAGAAATAAGGAATACATTTCGCGAAATATTTCATGCTGGGAATATAGCGCGATATAAATAATTAAAAAAACATGTAAATATCATTCCATTTTGAATCATTTAATACTGGGAGGCACTCCATAGATCCAGAATTACAAGTAAATAATAAACATCCGGTGAAATAATTCCGTTTCTATATATAAGTACATAAGGAATACATTTCGCGAAATATTTCATGCTGGGAATATAACGCGATATAAATAATTTAAAAAACATGTAAATATCATTCCATTTCGAATCATTGAATACTCAGTGAGACTCCATAGATCAAGAATTACAAGTAAATAAAAATATCCTGTGAAATAATTCCGTTTCGATATATAAGTAAATAAGGAATACATTTCGCGAAATATTTCATGCTGAGAATATAACGCGATATAAAAAATTAAAAAAAATGTAAATATCATTCCATTTCGAATCATTTAATACTGGGAGACACTCCATAGATACAGAATTACATGTAAATAATAAACATCCTCTAAAATAATTCCGTTTCGCTAAATAAAGAAATAAGGAATACATTTCGCGAAATATTTCATGCTGGGAATATAACGCGATATAAATAATTTAAAAAATATGTAAATATCATTCCATTTCGAATCATTGAATACTCAGTGAGACTCCATAGATCAAGAATTACAAGTAAATAGAAAATATCCGGTGAAATAATTCCGTTTCTATATATAAGTAAATAAGGAATACATTTCGCGAAATATTGCATTCTGGGAATATAACGCGATATAAATAATTAAAAAAACATGTAAATATCATTCCATTTTGAATCATTTAATACTGGGAGACACTCCATAGATCCAGAATTATAAGTAAATAATAAACATCCGATGAAATAATTCCGTTTCGATATATAAGTAAATAAGGAATACATTTCGCGAAATATTTCATGCTGAGAATATAACGCGATATAAATA
Source organism: Mimumesa dahlbomi (assembly GCA_917499265.3). Taxonomy (NCBI): domain Eukaryota; kingdom Metazoa; phylum Arthropoda; class Insecta; order Hymenoptera; family Crabronidae; genus Mimumesa; species Mimumesa dahlbomi. Next base: position 8,934,743 of record OU824127.1, read on the forward strand.
ATTAAAAAGACATGTAAATATCATTCCATTTCGAATCATTGAATACTCAGTGAGACTCCATAGATCAAGAATTACAAGTAAATAAAAATATCCGGTGAAATAATTCCGTTTCGATAAATAAAGAAATAAGGAATACATTTCGCGAAATAATTCATTCTCGGAATATAACGCGATATAAGTGATTAAAAAAACATGTAAATGTCATTCCATTTAGAATCATTTAATACTGAGGGACACTCCATAGATCCAGAATCACAAGTAAATAAAAAACATCCGATGAAATTATTCTGTTTCGATAAATAAAGAAATAAGGAATACATTTCGCGAAATAATTCATTCTCGGAATATAACGCGATATAAGTGATTAAAAAAACATGTAAATATCATTCCATTTTGAATCATTTAATACTGGGAGACACTCCATAGATCCAGAATTACAAGTAAATAATAAACACCCGGTGAAATAATTCCGTTTCTATATATAAGTACATAAGGAATACATTTTGCGAAATATTTCATGCTGAGAATATAACGCGATATAAAAAATTAAAAAACATGTAAATATCATTCCATTTCAAATCTTTTAATAATCAGTAAGACCCCATAGATCTAGAATTACCAGTATATAATAAATATCCGACGAAATCATTCTGTTCCGATATACAAAGAAATAAGGAATACATTTCGCGAAATATTTCATGCTGGGAATATAACGCGATATAAATAATTAAAAAAATATGTAAATATCATTCCATTTCGATATATAAGTAAATAAGGAATACATTTCGCGAAATATTTCATGCTGAGAATATAACGCGATATAAAAAATTAAAAAACATGTAAATATCATTCCATTTCAAATCTTTTAATAATCAGTAAGACCCCATAGATCTAGAATTACCAGTATATAATAAATATCCGACGAAATTATTCTGTTTCGATATATAAAGAAATAAGGAATACATTTCGCGAAATATTTCATGCTGGGAATATAACGCGATATAAATAATTAAAAAAACATGTAAATATCATTCCATTTCGAATCATTGAATACTCAGTGAGACTCCATAGATCAAGAATTACAAGTAAATAAAAATATCCGGTGAAATAATACCGTTTCGATATATAAGTAAATAAGGAATACATTTCGCGAAATATTTCATGCTGAGAATATAACGCGATATAAAAAATTAAAAAAAATGTAAATATCATTCCATTTCGAATCATTTAATACTGGGAGACACTCCATAGATACAGAATTACAAGTAAATAATAAACATCCTCTAAAATAATTCCGTTTCGCTAAATAAAGAAATAAGGAATACATTTCGCGAAATATTTCATGCTGGGAATATAACGCGATATAAATAATTTAAAAAATATGTAAATATCATTCCATTTCGAATCATTGAATACGCAGTGAAACTCCATAGATCAAAAATTACAAGTAAATAGAAAATATCCGGTGAAATAATTCCGTTCCTATATATAAGTAAATAAGGAATACATTTCGCGAAATATTGCATTCTGGGAATATAACGCGATATAAATAATTAAAAAGCAATGTAAATATCATTCCATTTCGAATCATTTAATACTGAGTGACACTCCATAGATCTAGAATTACCATTATATAATAAATATCCGACGAAATTATTCTGTTTCGATAAATAAAGAAATAAGGAATACATTTCGCGAAATAATTCATTCTCGGAATATAATGCGTTATAAGTGATTAAAAAAACATGTAAATGTCATTCCATTTAGAATCATTTAATACTGAGTGACACTCCATAGATCCAGAATCACAAGTAAATAAAAAACATCCGATGAAATAATTCCGTTTCGATAAATAAAGAAATAAGGAATACATTTCGCGAAATATTTCATGCTGGGAATATAGCGCGATATAAATGATTAAAAAAACATGTAAATATCATTCCATTTTTAATCATTTAATACTGGGAGACACTCCATAGATCCAGAATTACAAGTAAATAATAAACATCCGGTGAAATAATTCCGTTTCTATATATAAGTACATAAGGAATACATTTTGCGAAATATTTCATGCTGAGAATATAACGCGATATAAAAAATTAAAAAACATGTAAATATCATTCCATTTCAAATCTTTTAATAATCAGTAAGACCCCATAGATCTAGAATTACCAGTATATAATAAATATCCGACGAAATTATTCTGTTTCGATATATAAAGAAATAAGGAATACATTTCGCGAAGTATTTCATGCTGGGAATATAACGCGATATAAATAATTTAAAAAACATGTAAATATCATTCCATTTCGAATCATTTAATACTCAGTGAGACTCCATAGATCTAGAATTACCAGTATATAATAAATATCCGACGAAATTATTCTGTTTCGATAAATAAAGAAATAAGGAATACATTTCGCGAAATATCTCATGCTGAGAATATAACGCGATATAAAAAATTAAAAAAAATGTAAATATCATTCCATTTCGAATCATTTAATACTGGAATACACTCCATAGATACAGAATTACATGTAAATAATAAACATCCTCTAAAATAATTCCGTTTCGCTAAATAAAGAAATAAGGAATACATTTCACGAAATATTTCATACTGGGAATATAACGCGATATAAATAATTTAAAAAATATGTAAATATCATTCCATTTCGAATCATTGAATACTCAGTGAGACTCCATAGATCAAGAATTACAAGTAAATAGAAAATATCCGGTGAAATAATTCCGTTTCTATATATAAGTAAATAAGGAATACATTTCGCGAAATATTGCATTCTGGGAATATAACGCGATATAAATAATTAAAAAAACATGTAAATATCATTCCATTTTGAATCATTTAATACTGGGAGACACTCCATAGATCTAGAATTACCAGGATATAATAAATATCCGACGAAATTATTCTGTTTCGATAAATAAAGAAATAAGGAATACATTTCGCGAAGTATTTCATGCTGGGAATATAACGCGATATAAATAATTTATAAAACATGTAAATATCATTCCATTTCGAATCATTGAATACTCATTGAGACTCCATAGATCAAGAATTACAAGTAAATAAAAATATCCGGTGAAATAATTCCGCTTCGATATATAAGTAAATAAGAACTACATTTCGCGAAATATCTCATGCTGAGAATATAACGCGATATAAAAAATTAAAAAAAATGTAAATATCATTCCATTTCGAATCATTTAATACTGGAATACACTCCATAGATACAGAATTACATGTAAATAATAAACATCCTCTAAAATAATTCCGTTTCGCTAAATAAAGAAATAAGGAATACATTTCACGAAATATTTCATACTGGGAATATAACGCGATATAAATAATTTAAAAAATATGTAAATATCATTCCATTTCGAATCATTGAATACTCAGTGAGACTCCATAGATCAAGAATTACAAGTAAATAGAAAATATCCGGTGAAATAATTCCGTTTCTATATATAAGTAAATAAGGAATACATTTCGCGAAATATTTCATGCTGGGAATATAACGCGATATAAATAATTAAAAAAAATGTAAATATCATTCCATTTCGAATCATTGAATTCTCAGTGAGACTCCATAGATCAAGAGTTACAAGTAAATAGAAAATATCCGGTGAAATAATTCCGTTTCTATATATAAGTAAATAAGGAATACATTTCGCGAAATATTGCATTCTGGGAATATAACGCGATATAAATAATTAAAAAGCAATGTAAATATCATTCCATTTCGAATCATTTAATACTGAGTGACACTCCATAGATCTTGAATTACAAGTAAATAATAAACATCCTCTAAAATAATTCCGTTTCGCTAAATAAAGAAATAAGGAATACATTTCGCGAAATATTTCATGCTGGGAATATAACGCGATATAAATAATTTAAAAAATTGTAAATATCATTCCATTTCGAATCATTGAATACTCAGTGAGACTCCATAGATCAAGAATTACAAGTAAATAGAAAATATCCGGTGAAATAATTCCGTTTCTATATATAAGTAAATAAGGAATACATTTTGCGAAATATTTCATGCTGAGAATATAACGCGATATAAAAAATTAAAAAACATGTAAATATCATTCCATTTCGAATCTTTTAATAATCAGTAAGACTCCATAGATCTAGAATTACCATTATATAATAAATATCCGATGAAATTATTCTGTTTCGATAAATAAAGAAATAAGGAATACATTTCGCGAAATATTTCATGCTGGGAATATAACGCGATATAAATAATTAAAAAAACATGTAAATATCATTCCATTTCGAATCGTTTAATACTGCGTGACACTCCATAGATCCAGAATCACAAGTAAATAAAAAACATTCGATGAAATAATTCCGTTTCGATAAATAAAGAAATAAGGAATACATTTCGCGAAATATTTCATGCTGGGAATATAGCGCGATATAAATAATTAAAAAAACATGTAAATATCATTCCATTTTGAATCATTTAATACTGGGAGGCACTCCATAGATACAGAATTACAAGTAAATAATAAACATCCTCTAAAATAATTCCGTTTCGCTAAATAAAGAAATAAGGAATACATTTCGCGAAATATTTCATACTGGGAATATAACGCGATATAAATAATTTAAAAAATATGTAAATATCATTCCATTTCGAATCATTGAATACTCAGTGAGACTCCATAGATCAAGAATTACAAGTAAATAAAAATATCCGGTGAAATAATTCCGCTTCGATATATAAGTAAATAAGAACTACATTTCGCGAAATATCTCATGCTGAGAATATAACGCGATATAAAAAATTAAAAAAAATGTAAATATCATTCCATTTCGAATCATTTAATACTGGAATACACTCCATAGATACAGAATTACATGTAAATAATAAACATCCTCTAAAATAATTCCGTTTCGCTAAATAAAGAAATAAGGAATACATTTCACGAAATATTTCATACTGGGAATATAACGCGATATAAATAATTTAAAAAATATGTAAATATCATTCCATTTCGAATCATTGAATACTCAGTGAGACTCCATAGATCAAGAATTACAAGTAAATAGAAAATATCCGGTGAAATAATTCCGTTTCTATATATAAGTAAATAAGGAATACATTTCGCGAAATATTTCATGCTGGGAATATAACGCGATATAAATAATTAAAAAAAATGTAAATATCATTCCATTTCGAATCATTGAATTCTCAGTGAGACTCCATAGATCAAGAGTTACAAGTAAATAGAAAATATCCGGTGAAATAATTCCGTTTCTATATATAAGTAAATAAGGAATACATTTCGCGAAATATTGCATTCTGGGAATATAACGCGATATAAATAATTAAAAAGCAATGTAAATATCATTCCATTTCGAATCATTTAATACTGAGTGACACTCCATAGATCTTGAATTACAAGTAAATAATAAACATCCTCTAAAATAATTCCGTTTCGCTAAATAAAGAAATAAGGAATACATTTCGCGAAATATTTCATGCTGGGAATATAACGCGATATAAATAATTAAAAAAATTGTAAATATCATTCCATTTCGAATCATTGAATACTCAGTGAGACTCCATAGATCAAGAATTACAAGTAAATAGAAAATATCCGGTGAAATAATTCCGTTTCTATATATAAGTAAATAAGGAATACATTTTGCGAAATATTTCATGCTGAGAATATAACGCGATATAAAAAATTAAAAAACATGTAAATATCATTCCATTTCGAATCTTTTAATAATCAGTAAGACTCCATAGATCTAGAATTACCATTATATAATAAATATCCGACGAAATTATTCTGTTTCGATAAATAAAGAAATAAGGAATACATTTCGCGAAATATTTCATGCTGGGAATATAACGCGATATAAATAATTAAAAAAACATGTAAATATCATTCCATTTCGAATCGTTTAATACTGCGTGACACTCCATAGATCCAGAATCACAAGTAAATAAAAAACATTCGATGAAATAATTCCGTTTCGATAAATAAAGAAATAAGGAATACATTTCGCGAAATATTTCATGCTGGGAATATAGCGCGATATAAATAATTAAAAAAACATGTAAATATCATTCCATTTTGAATCATTTAATACTGGGAGGCACTCCATAGATCCAGAATTACAAGTAAATAATAAACATCCGGTGAAATAATTCCGTTTCTATATATAAGTAAATAAGGAATACATTTCGCGAAATATTTCATGCTGGGAATATAACGCGATATAAATAATTAAAAAAACATGTAAATATCATTCCATTTCGAATCATTGAATACTCAGTGAGACTCCATAGATCAAGAATTACAAGTAAATAAAAATATCCTGTGAAATAATTCCGTTTCGATATATAAGTAAATAAGGAATACATTTCGCGAAATATTTCATGCTGAGAATATAACGCGATATAAAAAATTAAAAAAAATGTAAATATCATTCCATTTCGAATCATTTAATACTGGGAGACACTCCATAGATACAGAATTACATGTAAATAATAAACATCCTCTAAAATAATTCCGTTTCGCTAAATAAAGAAATAAGGAATACATTTCGCGAAATATTTCATGCTGGGAATATAACGCGATATAAATAATTTAAAAAATATGTAAATATCATTCCATTTCGAATCATTGAATACTCAGTGAGACTCCATAGATCAAGAATTACAAGTAAATAGAAAATATCCGGTGAAATAATTCCGTTTCTATATATAAGTAAATAAGGAATACATTTCGCGAAATATTGCATTCTGGGAATATAACGCGATATAAATAATTAAAAAAACATGTAAATATCATTCCATTTTGAATCATTTAATACTGGGAGACACTCCATAGATCCAGAATTATAAGTAAATAATAAACATCCGATGAAATAATTCCGTTTCGATATATAAGTAAATAAGGAATACATTTCGCGAAATATTTCATGCTGAGAATATAACGCGATATAAATAATTAAAAAGACATGTAAATATCATTCCATTTCGAATCATTGAATACTCAGTGAGACTCCATAGATCAAGAATTACAAGTAAATAAAAATATCCGGTGAAATAATTCCGTTTCGATAAATAAAGAAATAAGGAATACATTTCGCGAAATAATTCATTCTCGGAATATAACGCGATATAAGTGATTAAAAAAACATGTAAATGTCATTCCATTTAGAATCATTTAATACTGAGTGACACTCCATAGATCCAGAATCACAAGTAAATAAAAAACATCCGATGAAATTATTCTGTTTCGATAAATAAAGAAATAAGGAATACATTTCGCGAAATAATTCATTCTCGGAATATAACGCGATATAAGTGATTAAAAAAACATGTAAATATCATTCCATTTTGAATCATTTAATACTGGGAGACACTCCATAGATCCAGAATTACAAGTAAATAATAAACACCCGGTGAAATAATTCCGTTTCTATATATAAGTACATAAGGAATACATTTTGCGAAATATTTCATGCTGAGAATATAACGCGATATAAAAAATTAAAAAACATGTAAATATCATTCCATTTCAAATCTTTTAATAATCAGTAAGACCCCATAGATCTAGAATTACCAGTATATAATTAATATCCGACGAAATCATTCTGTTCCGATATACAAAGAAATAAGGAATACATTTCGCGAAATATTTCATGCTGGGAATATAACGCGATATAAATAATTAAAAAAACATGTAAATATCATTCCATTTCGAATCATTGAATACTCAGTGAGACTCCATAGATCAAGAATTACAAGTAAATAAAAATATCCGGTGAAATAATTCCGTTTCGATATATAAGTAAATAAGGAATACATTTCGCGAAATATTTCATGCTGGGAATATAACGCGATATAAATAATTAAAAAAACATGTAAATATCATTCCATTTCGAATCATTGAATACTCAGTGAGACTCCATAGATCAAGAATTACAAGTGAATAGAAAATATCCGGTGAAATAATTCTGTTTCTATATATAAGTAAATAAGGAATACATTTTGCGAAATATTTCATGCTGAGAATATAACGCGATATAAAAAATTAAAATACATGTAAATATCATTCCATTTCGAATCTTTTAATAATCAGTAAGACTCCATAGATCTAGAATAACCATTATATAATAAATATCCGACGAAATTATTCTGTTTCGATAAATAAAGAAATAAGGAATACATTTCGCGAAATATTTCATGCTGGGAATATAACGCGATATAAATAATTAAAAAAACATGTAAATATCATTCCATTTCGAATCGTTTAATACTGCGTGACACTCCATAGATATTGAATTACAAGTAAATAATAAATATCCGATGAAATAATTTCGTTTCGATAAATAAAGAAATAACGAATACATTTCGCCAACTGTTTCACCCTGGGAATATAAAGTGAAATAAATAATTAAAAAACATGTAATTATCTTTCCATTTCGAATCAATGAATACTCAGTGAGACTCCATTGATCAAGAATTACAAGTAAATAGAAAATATCCGGTGAAATAATTCCGTTTCTATATATAAGTAAATAAGGAATACATTTCGCGAAATATTGCATTCTGGGAATATAACGCGATATAAATAATTAAAAAAACATGTAAATATCATTCCATTTTGAATCATTTAATACTGGGAGACACTCCATAGATCCAGAATTATAAGTAAATAATAAACATCCGATGAAATAATTCCGTTTCGATATATAAGTAAATAAGGAATACATTTCGCGAAATATTTCATGCTGAGAATATAACGCGATATAAATAATTAAAAAGACATGTAAATATCATTCCATTTCGAATCATTGAATACTCAGTGAGACTCCATAGATCAAGAATTACAAGTAAATAAAAATATCCGGTGAAATAATTCCGTTTCTATATATAAGTAAATAAGGAATACATTTCGCGAAATAATTCATTCTCGGAATATAACGCGATATAAGTGATTAAAAAAACATGTAAATGTCATTCCATTTAGAATCATTTAATACTGAGTGACACTCCATAGATCCAGAATCACAAGTAAATAAAAAACATCCGATGAAATTATTCTGTTTCGATAAATAAAGAAATAAGGAATACATTTCGCGAAATATTTCATGCTGGGAATATAACGCGATATAAATAATTAAAAAAACATGTAAATATCATTCCATTTCGAATCGTTTAATACTGCGTGACACTCCATAGATCCAGAATCACAAGTAAATAAAAAACATTCGATGAAATAATTCCGTTTCGATAAATAAAGAAATAAGGAATACATTTCGCGAAATATTTCATGCTGGGAATATAGCGCGATATAAATAATTAAAAAAACATGTAAATATCATTCCATTTTGAATCATTTAATACTGGGAGGCACTCCATAGATCCAGAATTACAAGTAAATAATAAACATCCGGTGAAATAATTCCGTTTCTATATATAAGTACATAAGGAATACATTTCGCGAAATATTTCATGCTGAGAATATAACGCGATATAAATAATTAAAAAGACATGTAAATATCATTCCATTTCGAATCATTGAATACTCAGTGAGACTCCATAGATCAAGAATTACAAGTAAATAAAAATATCCGGTGAAATAATTCCGTTTCGATATATAAGTAAATAAGGAATACATTTCGCGAAATATTTCATGCTGAGAATATAACGCGATATAAAAAATTAAAAAAAATGTAAATATCATTCCATTTCGAATCATTTAATACTGGGAGACACTCCATAGATACAGAATTACATGTAAATAATAAACATCCTCTAAAATAATTCCGTTTCGCTAAATAAAGAAATAAGGAATACATTTCGCGAAATATTTCATGCTGGGAATATAACGCGATATAAATAATTTAAAAAATATGTAAATATCATTCCATTTCGAATCATTGAATACTCAGTGAGACTCCATAGATCAAGAATTACAAGTAAATAGAAAATATCCGGTGAAATAATTCCGTTTCTATATATAAGTAAATAAGGAATACATTTCGCGAAATATTGCATTCTGGGAATATAACGCGATATAAATAATTAAAAAAACATGTAAATATCATTCCATTTTGAATCATTTAATACTGGGAGACACTCCATAGATCCAGAATTATAAGTAAATAATAAACATCCGATGAAATAATTCCGTTTCGATATATAAGTAAATAAGGAATACATTTCGCGAAATATTTCATGCTGAGAATATAACGCGATATAAATAATTAAAAAGACATGTAAATATCATTCCATTTCGAATCATTGAATACTCAGTGAGACTCCATAGATCAAGAATTACAAGTAAATAAAAATATCCGGTGAAATAATTCCGTTTCGATAAATAAAGAAATAAGGAATACATTTCGCGAAATAATTCATTCTCGGAATATAACGCGATATAAGTGATTAAAAAAACATGTAAATGTCATTCCATTTAGAATCATTTAATACTGAGGGACACTCCATAGATCCAGAATCACAAGTAAATAAAAAACATCCGATGAAATTATTCTGTTTCGATAAATAAAGAAATAAGGAATACATTTCGCGAAATAATTCATTCTCGGAATATAACGCGATATAAGTGATTAAAAAAACATGTAAATATCATTCCATTTTGAATCATTTAATACTGGGAGACACTCCATAGATCCAGAATTACAAGTAAATAATAAACACCCGGTGAAATAATTCCGTTTCTATATATAAGTACATAAGGAATACATTTTGCGAAATATTTCATGCTGAGAATATAACGCGATATAAAAAATTAAAAAACATGTAAATATCATTCCATTTCAAATCTTTTAATAATCAGTAAGACCCCATAGATCTAGAATTACCAGTATATAATAAATATCCGACGAAATTATTCTGTTTCGATATATAAAGAAATAAGGAATACATTTCGCGAAATATTTCATGCTGGGAATATAACGCGATATAAATAATTAAAAAAACATGTAAATATCATTCCATTTCGAATCATTGAATACTCAGTGAGACTCCATAGATCAAGAATTACAAGTAAATAAAAATATCCGGTGAAATAATTCCGTTTCGATATATAAGTAAATAAGGAATACATTTCGCGAAATATTTCATGCTGAGAATATAACGCGATATAAAAAATTAAAAAAAATGTAAATATCATTCCATTTCGAATCATTTAATACTGGGAGACACTCCATAGATACAGAATTACAAGTAAATAATAAACATCCTCTAAAATAATTCCGTTTCGCTAAATAAAGAAATAAGGAATACATTTCGCGAAATATTTCATGCTGGGAATATAACGCGATATAAATAATTTAAAAAATATGTAAATATCATTCCATTTCGAATCATTGAATACGCAGTGAAACTCCATAGATCAAGAATTACAAGTAAATAGAAAATATCCGGTGAGAACTGGAGAGAGGAGGGTGGGGAGGGATAAGGGTGGGAGCAGGAAAAATAAGATCGCTGTCGTACGCAGACGATACGGTGCTGTTGGCGAGGAAGGAAGAGGACATGAAGGGGATGTTAGGGACACTGGGAAGATATTTGGAGAAGAAAAAGCTGGAACTAAACGCGGATAAAACAAAGATAATGAGAATAAAGAAAGGGGGAGGGAGAAGGAAGAAGAAGGAGTGGTGGTGGAAAGGTGAAAGGATTGAGGAAGTAAGGGAATTTGTGTATCTGGGATACAGACTAGAGAGAGGGGGGAGGCAGGAAAGGCAGGCGGAGGACAGGGGAGGAAAGGCAATGGGAGCGATGCGCAAGGTGTGGGGAATAGGGAAGAGATTGTTCGGAAAGAGGATAGAGGAGAGACTATGGCTATTCGACGCTCTAGTGTGGTCGGTAGCATGCTACGGGGTGGAGATATGGGGATGGAAGGAAAGGAGAGCGATGGAGAGGGTGGAGGAGAGATTTCTGCGCTGGATACTAGGGGTGGAGTGGAGAACACCAGAGTATCTGGTTAGGGAAGAGATGGGGAGGGGGAAGCTAAGGGGGAGGGCAGGAAGAAGAGCGTGGGACTACGAGATAAGGCTGGAGGAGGGAGGAGGGAGCGGATGGGCAAGGGAGTGCTGGAAGGAAGTGAAGAAAAGGGAAGAGAAAGAAGAGGCTTTGTCGGTTTGGGAGGAAGAGAGGAGAGAATTTTTTAGAGGAAGAGGCCTGAAGATAGAGGAGGTGAGGGAATTGAGGAAAAAGGGAAAGGAAGGGTATGGGGAAATAGAGAAAAGAGGGAGGGAGCAAGAGAGAGAAGAGAGATGGGAAAGGATAAGAGAAGGAAGATACAGTAAATGGTATGGATGGGTGAAGGGGGAGGGAAGAGCGGAATACTTGAGAAAGGGGTGGGGGGAGAGTAAATGGCAAAGGGTGGCCAAGTTTAGGTTGGGAAATGAGGTGAAGAAGGGAAGATACTGGGAGAGCGAGGAGGAGAGGGTATGCAGAATATGTGGAGGAGAAGAGGAAACGTGGGAACACGTGTGGGAGAGATGTGGAGGAGGACGAGAGGAAAGAGGAGGATGGCAAGAATGGGTAAAGGAGATCCTGGCAGAAGATGGAAGGGGGGAAGGGTGGATGAGAGAAGTTGAGGAATGGAGGAGAGAAAGGGAGAGTTGGAAGAAGGAGGATAAAGGAGGGTAGAGCAAAGAAAGGAAATACAGAAAAAGTGGGAAAATAGGTAGAGTGACGGGTGAGCGAGCAAGCAAGAGAACGGAGAGAGCGGGAGAGAAAATGAGAGAAGGAAAGAAAAAGGCGAGCGAGCGAGCAAGCGACAATAGGTTAAGATAGTTTTTAAGGTAGAGCTAAGTAGAATAGGATAGGAAGAAGGAAAAAGGGAGGTGCTGTAACCCCAAGGGGATCAGCGGAATAAACAATACTACTAGAAAATATCCGGTGAAATAATTCTGTTTCTATATATAAGTAAATAAGGAATACATTTTGCGAAATATTTCATGCTGAGAATATAACGCGATATAAAAAATTAAAATACATGTAAATATCATTCCATTTCGAATCTTTTAATAATCAGTAAGACTTCATAGATCTAGAATTACCATTATATAATAAATATCCGACGAAATTATTCTGTTTCGATAAATAAAGAAATAAGGAATACATTTCGCGAAATATTTCATGCTGGGAATATAACGCGATATAAATAATTAAAAAAACATGTAAATATCATTCCATTTCGAATCGTTTAATACTGCGTGACACTCCATAGATATTGAATTACAAGTAAATAATAAATATCCGATGAAATAATTTCGTTTCGATAAATAAAGAAATAACGAATACATTTCGCCAACTGTTTCACCCTGGGAATATAAAGTGAAATAAATAATTAAAAAACATGTAATTATCTTTCCATTTCGAATCAATGAATACTCAGTGAGACTCCATAGATCAAGAATTACAAGTAAATAGAAAATATCCGGTGAAATAATTCCGTTTCTATATATAAGTAAATAAGGAATACATTTCGCGAAATATTGCATTCTGGGAATATAACGCGATATAAATAATTAAAAAAACATGTAAATATCATTCCATTTTGAATCATTTAATACTGGGAGACACTCCATAGATCCAGAATTATAAGTAAATAATAAACATCCGATGAAATAATTCCGTTTCGATATATAAGTAAATAAGGAATACATTTCGCGAAATATTTCATGCTGAGAATATAACGCGATATAAATAATTAAAAAGACATGTAAATATCATTCCATTTCGAATCATTGAATACTCAGTGAGACTCCATAGATCAAGAATTACAAGTAAATAAAAATATCCGGTGAAATAATTCCGTTTCTATATATAAGTAAATAAGGAATACATTTCGCGAAATATTGCATTCTGGGAATATAACGCGATATAAATAATTAAAAAGCAATGTAAATATCATTCCATTTCGAATCATTTAATACTGAGTGACACTCCATAGATCTAGAATTACCATTATATAATAAATATCCGACGATATTATTCTGTTTCGATAAATAAAGAAATAAGGAATACATTTCGCGAAATAATTCATTCTCGGAATATAACGCGATATAAGTGATTAAAAAAACATGTAAATGTCATTCCATTTAGAATCATTTAATACTGAGTGACACTCCATAGATCCAGAATCACAAGTAAATAAAAAACATCCGATGAAATTATTCTGTTTCGATAAATAAAGAAATAAGGAATACATTTCGCGAAATATTTCATGCTGGGAATATAACGCGATATAAATAATTAAAAAAACATGTAAATATCATTCCATTTTGAATCATTTAATACTGGGAGGCACTCCATAGATCCAGAATTACAAGTAAATAATAAGCATCCGGTGAAATAATTCCGTTTCTATATATAAGTACATAAGGAATACATTTCGCGAAATATTTCATGCTGGGAATATAACGCGATATAAATAATTTAAAAAATATGTAAATATCATTCCATTTCGAATCATTGAATACTCAGTGAGACTCCATAGATCAAGAATTACAAGTAAATAGAAAATATCCGGTGAAATAATTCCGTTTCTATATATAAGTAAATAAGGAATACATTTCGCGAAATATTGCATTCTGGGAATATAACGCGATATAAATAATTAAAAAGCAATGTAAATATCATTCCATTTCGAATCATTTAATACTGAGTGACACTCCATAGATCTTGAATTACAAGTAAATAATAAACATCCTCTAAAATAATTCCGTTTCGCTAAATAAAGAAATAAGGAATACATTTCGCGAAATATTTCATGCTGGGAATATAACGCGATATAAATAATTAAAAAAAATGTAAATATCAATCCATTTCGAATCATTGAATACTCAGTGAGACTCCATAGATCAAGAATTACAAGTAAATAGAAAATATCCGGTGAAATAATTCCGTTTCTATATATAAGTAAATAAGGAATACATTTTGCGAAATATTTCATGCTGAGAATATAACGCGATATAAAAAATTAAAAAACATGTAAATATCATTCCATTTCGAATCTTTTAATAATCAGTAAGACTCCATAGATCTAGAATTACCATTATATAATAAATATCCGACGAAATTATTCTGTTTCGATAAATAAAGAAATAAGGAATACATTTCGCGAAATATTTCATGCTGGGAATATAACGCGATATAAATAATTAAAAAAACATGTAAATATCATTCCATTTCGAATCGTTTAATACTGCGTGACACTCCATAGATCCAGAATCACAAGTAAATAAAAAACATTCGATGAAATAATTCCGTTTCGATAAATAAAGAAATAAGGAATACATTTCGCGAAATATTTCATGCTGGGAATATAGCGCGATATAAATAATTAAAAAAACATGTAAATATCATTCCATTTTGAATCATTTAATACTGGGAGGCACTCCATAGATCCAGAATTACAAGTAAATAATAAACATCCGGTGAAATAATTCCGTTTCTATATATAAGTACATAAGGAATACATTTCGCGAAATATTTCATGCTGGGAATATAACGCGATATAATTAAAAAAACATGTAAATATCATTCCATTTCGAATCATTGAATACTCAGTGAGACTCCATAGATCAAGAATTACAAGTAAATAAAAATATCCTGTGAAATAATTCCGTTTCGATATATAAGTAAATAAGGAATACATTTCGCGAAATATTTCATGCTGAGAATATAACGCGATATAAAAAATTAAAAAAAATGTAAATATCATTCCATTTCGAATCATTTAATACTGGGAGACACTCCATAGATACAGAATTACATGTAAATAATAAACATCCTCTAAAATAATTCCGTTTCGCTAAATAAAGAAATAAGGAATACATTTCGCGAAATATTTCATGCTGGGAATATAACGCGATATAAATAATTTAAAAAATATGTAAATATCATTCCATTTCGAATCATTGAATACTCAGTGAGACTCCATAGATCAAGAATTACAAGTAAATAGAAAATATCCGGTGAAATAATTCCGTTTCTATATATAAGTAAATAAGGAATACATTTCGCGAAATATTGCATTCTGGGAATATAACGCGATATAAATAATTAAAAAGCAATGTAAATATCATTCCATTTCGAATCATTTAATACTGAGTGACACTCCATAGATCTAGAATTACCATTATATAATAAATATCCGACGAAATTATTCTGTTTCGATAAATAAAGAAATAAGGAATACATTTCGCGAAATAATTCATTCTCGGAATATAACGCGATATAAGTGATTAAAAAAACATGTAAATGTCATTCCATTTAGAATCATTTAATACTGAGTGACACTCCATAGATCCAGAATCACAAGTAAATAAAAAACATCCGATGAAATTATTCTGTTTCGATAAATAAAGAAATAAGGAATACATTTCGCGAAATAATTCATTCTCGGAATATAACGCGATATAAGTGATTAAAAAAACATGTAAATATCATTCCATTTTGAATCATTTAATACTGGGAGACACTCCATAGATCCAGAATTACAAGTAAATAATAAACACCCGGTGAAATAATTCCGTTTCTATATATAAGTACATAAGGAATACATTTTGCGAAATATTTCATGCTGAGAATATAACGCGATATAAAAAATTAAAAAACATGTAAATATCATTCCATTTCAAATCTTTTAATAATCAGTAAGACCCCATAGATCTAGAATTACCAGTATATAATAAATATCCGACGAAATCATTCTGTTCCGATATACAAAGAAATAAGGAATACATTTCGCGAAATATTTCATGCTGGGAATATAACGCGAAATAAATAATTAAAAAAATATGTAAATATCATTCCATTTCGAATCATTGAATACTCAGTGAGACTCCATAGATCAAGAAATACAAGTAAATGAAAAATATCCGGTGAAATAATTCCATTTCGATATATAAGTAAATAAGGAATACATTTCGCGAAATATTTCATGCTGAGAATATAACGCGATATAAAAAATTAAAAAACATGTAAATATCATTCCATTTCAAATCTTTTAATAATCAGTAAGACCCCATAGATCTAGAATTACCAGTATATAATAAATATCCGACGAAATTATTCTGTTTCTATATATAAAGAAATAAGGAATACATTTCGCGAAATATTTCATGCTGGGAATATAACGCGATATAAATAATTAAAAAAACATGTAAATATCATTCCATTTCGAATCATTGAATACTCAGTGAGACTCCATAGATCAAGAATTACAAGCAAATAAAAATATCCGGTGAAATAATTTCGTTTCTATATATAAGTACATAAGGAATACATTTTGCGAAATATTTCATGCTGATAATATAACGCGATATAAAAAATTAAAAAACATGTAAATATCATCCCATTTCAAATCTTTTAATAATCAGTAAGACCCCATAGATCTAGAATTACCAGTATATAATAAATATCCGACGAAATCATTCTGTTCCGATATACAAAGAAATAAGGAATACATTTCGCGAAATATTTCATGCTGGGAATATAACGCGAAATAAATAATTAAAAAAATATGTAAATATCATTCCATTTCGAATCATTGAATACTCAGTGAGACTCCATAGATCAAGAAATACAAGTAAATGAAAAATATCCGGTGAAATAATTCCATTTCGATATATAAAGAAATAAGGAATACATTTCGCGAAATATTTCATGCTGGGAATATAACGCGATATAAAAAATTAAAAAAAATGTAAATATCATTCCATTTCGAATCATTTAATACTGGGAGACACTCCATAGATACAGAATTACAAGTAAATAATAAACATCCTCTAAAATAATTCCGTTTCGCTAAATAAAGAAATAAGGAATACATTTCGCGAAATATTTTATGCTGGGAATATAACGCGATATAAATAATTTAAAAAATATGTAAATATCATTCCATTTCGAATCATTGAATACGCAGTGAAACTCCATAGATCAAGAATTACAAGTAAATAGAAAATATCCGGTGAAATAATTCTGTTTCTATATATAAGTAAATAAGGAATACATTTTGCGAAATATTTCATGCTGAGAATATAACGCGATATAAAAAATTAAAAAACATGTAAATATCATTCCATTTCGAATCTTTTAATAATCAGTAAGACTCCATAGATCTAGAATTACCATTATATAATAAATATCCGACGAAATTATTCTGTTTCGATAAATAAAGAAATAAGGAATACATTTCGCGAAATATTTCATGCTGGGAATATAACGCGATATAAATAATTAAAAAAACATGTAAATATCATTCCATTTCGAATCGTTTAATACTGCGTGACACTCCATAGATATTGAATTACAAGTAAATAATAAATATCCGATGAAATAATTTCGTTTCGATAAATAAAGAAATAACGAATACATTTCGCCAACTGTTTCACCCTGGGAATATAAAGTGAAATAAATAATTAAAAAACATGTAATTATCTTTCCATTTCGAATCAATGAATACTCAGTGAGACTCCATAGATCAAGAATTACAAGTAAATAGAAAATATCCGGTGAAATAATTCCGTTTCTATATATAAGTAAATAAGGAATACATTTCGCGAAATATTGCATTCTGGGAATATAACGCGATATAAATAATTAAAAATAAATGTAAATATCATTCCATTTCGAATCATTTAATACTGAGTGACACTCCATAGATCTTGAATTACAAGTAAATAATAAACATCCTCTAAAATAATTCCGTTTCGCTAAATAAAGAAATAAGGAATACATTTCGCGAAATATTTCATGCTGGGAATATAACGCGATATAAATAATTAAAAAAAATGTAAATATCATTCCATTTCGAATCATTTAATACTGGGAGACACTCCATAGATACAGAATTACATGTAAATAATAAACATCCTCTAAAATAATTCCGTTTCGCTAAATAAAGAAATAAGGAATACATTTCGCGAAATATTTCATGCTGGGAATATAACGCGATATAAATAATTAAAAAAATATGTAAATATCATTCCATTTCGAATCATTGAATACTCAGTGAGACTCCATAGATCAAGAATTACAAGTAAATAGAAAATATCCGGTGAAATAATTCCGTTTCTATATATAAGTAAATAAGGAATACATTTCGCGAAATATTGCATTCTGGGAATATAACGCGATATAAATAATTAAAAAGCAATGTAAATATCATTCCATTTCGAATCATTTAATACTGAGTGACACTCCATAGATCTTGAATTACAAGTAAATAATAAACATCCTCTAAAATAATTCCGTTTCGCTAAATAAAGAAATAAGGAATACATTTCGCGAAATATTTCATGCTGGGAATATAACGCGATATAAATAATTAAAAAAAATGTAAATATCATTCCATTTCGAATCATTGAATACTCAGTGAGACTCCATAGATCAAGAATTACAAGTAAATAGAATATATCCGGTGAAATAATTCCGTTTCTATATATAAGTAAATAAGGAATACATTTTGCGAAATATTTCATGCTGAGAATATAACGCGATATAAAAAATTAAAAAACATGTAAATATCATTCCATTTCGAATCTTTTAATAATCAGTAAGACTCCATAGATCTAGAATTACCATTATATAATAAATATCCGACGAAATCATTCTGTTCCGATATACAAAGAAATAAGGAATACATTTCGCGAAATATTTCATGCTGGGAATATAACGCGAAATAAATAATTAAAAAAATATGTAAATATCATTCCATTTCGAATCATTGAATACTCAGTGAGACTCCATAGATCAAGAAATACAAGTAAATGAAAAATATCCGGTGAAATAATTCCATTTCGATATATAAGTAAATAAGGAATACATTTCGCGAAATATTTCATGCTGAGAATATAACGCGATATAAAAAATTAAAAAACATGTAAATATCATTCCATTTCAAATCTTTTAATAATCAGTAAGACCCCATAGATCTAGAATTACCAGTATATAATAAATATCCGACGAAATTATTCTGTTTCGATATATAAAGAAATAAGGAATACATTTCGCGAAATATTTCATGCTGGGAATATAACGCGATATAAATAATTAAAAAAACATGTAAATATCATTCCATTTCGAATCATTGAATACTCAGTGAGACTCCATAGATCAAGAATTACAAGTAAATAAAAATATCCGGTGAAATAATTTCGTTTCTATATATAAGTACATAAGGAATACATTTTGCGAAATATTTCATGCTGATAATATAACGCGATATAAAAAATTAAAAAACATGTAAATATCATCCCATTTCAAATCTTTTAATAATCAGTAAGACCCCATAGATCTAGAATTACCAGTATATAATAAATATCCGACGAAATCATTCTGTTCCGATATACAAAGAAATAAGGAATACATTTCGCGAAATATTTCATGCTGGGAATATAACGCGAAATAAATAATTAAAAAAATATGTAAATATCATTCCATTTCGAATCATTGAATACTCAGTGAGACTCCATAGATCAAGAAATACAAGTAAATGAAAAATATCCGGTGAAATAATTCCATTTCGATATATAAAGAAATAAGGAATACATTTCGCGAAATATTTCATGCTGGGAATATAACGCGATATAAAAAATTAAAAAAAATGTAAATATCATTCCATTTCGAATCATTTAATACTGGGAGACACTCCATAGATACAGAATTACAAGTAAATAATAAACATCCTCTAAAATAATTCCGTTTCGCTAAATAAAGAAATAAGGAATACATTTCGCGAAATATTTCTCATGCTGGGAATATAACGCGATATAAATAATTTAAAAAATATGTAAATATCATTCCATTTCGAATCGTTTAATACTGCGTGACACTCCATAGATATTGAATTACAAGTAAATAATAAATATCCGATGAAATAATTTCGTTTCGATAAATAAAGAAATAACGAATACATTTCGCCAACTGTTTCACCCTGGGAATATAAAGTGAAATAAATAATTAAAAAACATGTAATTATCTTTCCATTTCGAATCAATGAATACTCAGTGAGACTCCATAGATCAAGAATTACAAGTAAATAGAAAATATCCGGTGAAATAATTCCGTTTCTATATATAAGTAAATAAGGAATACATTTCGCGAAATATTGCATTCTGGGAATATAACGCGATATAAATAATTAAAAAGCAATGTAAATATCATTCCATTTCGAATCATTTAATACTGAGTGACACTCCATAGATCTTGAATTACAAGTAAATAATAAACATCCTCTAAAATAATTCCGTTTCGCTAAATAAAGAAATAAGGAATACATTTCGCGAAATATTTCATGCTGGGAATATAACGCGATATAAATAATTAAAAAAAATGTAAATATCATTCCATTTCGAATCATTTAATACTGGGAGACACTCCATAGATACAGAATTACAAGTAAATAATAAACATCCTCTAAAATAATTCCGTTTCGCTAAATAAAGAAATAAGGAATACATTTCGCGAAATATTTCATGCTGGGAATATAACGCGATATAAATAATTTAAAAAATATGTAAATATCATTCCATTTCGAATCATTGAATACTCAGTGAGACTCCATAGATCAAGAATTACAAGTAAATAGAAAATATCCGGTGAAATAATTCCGTTTCTATATATAAGTAAATAAGGAATACATTTCGCGAAATATTGCATTCTGGGAATATAACGCGATATAAATAATTAAAAAGCAATGTAAATATCATTCCATTTCGAATCATTTAATACTGAGTGACACTCCATAGATCCTGAATTACAAGTAAATAATAAACATCCTCTAAAATAATTCCGTTTCGCTAAATAAAGAAATAAGGAATACATTTCGCGAAATATTTCATGCTGGGAATATAACGCGATATAAATAATTAAAAAAAATGTAAATATCATTCCATTTCGAATCATTGAATACTCAGTGAGACTCCATAGATCAAGAATTACAAGTAAATAGAATATATCCGGTGAAATAATTCCGTTTCTATATATAAGTAAATAAGGAATACATTTTGCGAAATATTTCATGCTGAGAATATAACGCGATATAAAAAATTAAAAAACATGTAAATATCATTCCATTTCGAATCTTTTAATAATCAGTAAGACTCCATAGATCTAGAATTACCATTATATAATAAATATCCGACGAAATTATTCTGTTTCGATAAATAAAGAAATAAGGAATACATTTCGCGAAATATTTCATGCTGGGAATATAACGCGATATAAATAATTAAAAAAACATGTAAATATCATTCCATTTCGAATCGTTTAATACTGCGTGACACTCCATAGATCCAGAATCACAAGTAAATAAAAAACATTCGATGAAATAATTCCGTTTCGATAAATAAAGAAATAAGGAATACATTTCGCGAAATATTTCATGCTGGGAATATAGCGCGATATAAATAATTAAAAAAACATGTAAATATCATTCCATTTTGAATCATTTAATACTGGGAGGCACTCCATAGATCCAGAATTACAAGTAAATAATAAACATCCTCTAAAATAATTCCGTTTCGCTAAATAAAGAAATAAGGAATACATTTCGCGAAATATTTCATGCTGGGAATATAACGCGATATAAATAATTAAAAAAACATGTAAATATCATTCCATTTCGAATCATTGAATACTCAGTGAGACTCCATAGATCAAGAATTACAAGTAAATAAAAATATCCTGTGAAATAATTCCGTTTCGATATATAAGTAAATAAGGAATACATTTCGCGAAATATTTCATGCTGAGAATATAACGCGATATAAAAAATTAAAAAAAATGTAAATATCATTCCATTTCGAATCATTTAATACTGGGAGACACTCCATAGATACAGAATTACATGTAAATAATAAACATCCTCTAAAATAATTCCGTTTCGCTAAATAAAGAATTAAGGAATACATTTCGCGAAATATTTCATGCTGGGAATATAACGCGATATAAATAATTTAAAAAATATGTAAATATCATTCCATTTCGAATCATTGAATACTCAGTGAGACTCCATAGATCAAGAATTACAAGTAAATATAAAATATCCGGTGAAATAATTCCGTTTCTATATATAAGTAAATAAGGAATACATTTCGCGAAATATTGCATTCTGGGAATATAACGCGATATAAATAATTAAAAAGCAATGTAAATATCATTCCATTTCGAATCATTTAATACTGAGTGACACTCCATAGATCTAGAATTACCATTATATAATAAATATCCGACGAAATTATTCTGTTTCGATAAATAAAGAAATAAGGAATACATTTCGCGAAATAATTCATTCTCGGAATATAACGCGATATAAGTGATTAAAAAAACATGTAAATGTCATTCCATTTAGAATCATTTAATACTGAGTGACACTCCATAGATCCAGAATCACAAGTAAATAAAAAACATCCGATGAAATTATTCTGTTTCGATAAATAAAGAAATAAGGAATACATTTCGCGAAATAATTCATTCTCGGAATATAACGCGATATAAGTGATTAAAAAAACATGTAAATATCATTCCATTTTGAATCATTTAATACTGGGAGACACTCCATAGATCCAGAATTACAAGTAAATAATAAACACCCGGTGAAATAATTCCGTTTCTATATATAAGTACATAAGGAATACATTTTGCGAAATATTTCATGCTGAGAATATAACGCGATATAAAAAATTAAAAAACATGTAAATATCATTCCATTTCAAATCTTTTAATAATCAGTAAGACCCCATAGATCTAGAATTACCAGTATATAATAAATATCCGACGAAATCATTCTGTTCCGATATACAAAGAAATAAGGAATACATTTCGCGAAATATTTCATGCTGGGAATATAACGCGAAATAAATAATTAAAAAAATATGTAAATATCATTCCATTTCGAATCATTGAATACTCAGTGAGACTCCATAGATCAAGAAATACAAGTAAATGAAAAATATCCGGTGAAATAATTCCATTTCGATATATAAGTAAATAAGGAATACATTTCGCGAAATATTTCATGCTGAGAATATAACGCGATATAAAAAATTAAAAAACATGTAAATATCATTCCATTTCAAATCTTTTAATAATCAGTAAGACCCCATAGATCTAGAATTACCAGTATATAATAAATATCCGACGAAATTATTCTGTTTCGATATATAAAGAAATAAGGAATACATTTCGCGAAATATTTCATGCTGGGAATATAACGCGATATAAATAATTTAAAAAATATGTAAATATCATTCCATTTCGAATCATTGAATACTCAGTGAGACTCCATAGATCAAGAATTACAAGTAAATAAAAGTATCCGGTGAAATAATTCCGTTTCTATATATAAGTACATAAGGAATACATTTTGCGAAATATTTCATGCTGATAATATAACGCGATATAAAAAATTAAAAAACATGTAAATATCATCCCATTTCAAATCTTTTAATAATCAGTAAGACCCCATAGATCTAGAATTACCAGTATATAATAAATATCCGACGAAATCATTCTGTTCCGATATACAAAGAAATAAGGAATACATTTCGCGAAATATTTCATGCTGGGAATATAACGCGAAATAAATAATTAAAAAAATATGTAAATATCATTCCATTTCGAATCATTGAATACTCAGTGAGACTCCATAGATCAAGAAATACAAGTAAATGAAAAATATCCGGTGAAATAATTCCATTTCGATATATAAGTAAATAAGGAATACATTTCGCGAAATATTTCATGCTGAGAATATAACGCGATATAAAAAATTAAAAAACATGTAAATATCATTCCATTTCAAATCTTTTAATAATCAGTAAGACCCCATAGATCTAGAATTACCAGTATATAATAAATATCCGACGAAATTATTCTGTTTCGATATATAAAGAAATAAGGAATACATTTCGCGAAATATTTCATGCTGGGAATATAACGCGATATAAAAAATTAAAAAAAATGTAAATATCATTCCATTTCGAATCATTTAATACTGGGAGACACTCCATAGATACAGAATTACAAGTAAATAATAAACATCCTCTAAAATAATTCCGTTTCGCTAAATAAAGAAATAAGGAATACATTTCGCGAAATATTTCATGCTGGGAATATAACGCGATATAAATAATTTAAAAAATATGTAAATATCATTCCATTTCGAATCATTGAATACGCAGTGAAACTCCATAGATCAAGAATTACAAGTAAATAGAAAATATCCGGTGAAATAATTCTGTTTCTATATATAAGTAAATAAGGAATACATTTTGCGAAATATTTCATGCTGAGAATATAACGCGATATAAAAAATTAAAATACATGTAAATATCATTCCATTTCGAATCTTTTAATAATCAGTAAGACTCCATAGATCTAGAATTACCATTATATAATAAATATCCGACGAAATTATTCTGTTTCGATAAATAAAGAAATAAGGAATACATTTCGCGAAATATTTCATGCTGGGAATATAACGCGATATAAATAATTAAAAAAACATGTAAATATCATTCCATTTCGAATCGTTTAATACTGCGTGACACTCCATAGATATTGAATTACAAGTAAATAATAAATATCCGATGAAATAATTTCGTTTCGATAAATAAAGAAATAACGAATACATTTCGCCAACTGTTTCACCCTGGGAATATAAAGTGAAATAAATAATTAAAAAACATGTAATTATCTTTCCATTTCGAATCAATGAATACTCAGTGAGACTCCATAGATCAAGAATTACAAGTAAATAGAAAATATCCGGTGAAATAATTCCGTTTCTATATATAAGTAAATAAGGAATACATTTCGCGAAATATTGCATTCTGGGAATATAACGCGATATAAATAATTAAAAAGCAATGTAAATATCATTCCATTTCGAATCATTTAATACTGAGTGACACTCCATAGATCTTGAATTACAAGTAAATAATAAACATCCTCTAAAATAATTCCGTTTCGCTAAATAAAGAAATAAGGAATACATTTCGCGAACTATTTCATGCTGGGAATATAACGCGATATAAATAATTAAAAAAAATGTAAATATCATTCCATTTCGAATCATTTAATACTGGGAGACACTCCATAGATACAGAATTACATGTAAATAATAAACATCCTCTAAAATAATTCCGTTTCGCTAAATAAAGAAATAAGGAATACATTTCGCGAAATATTTCATGCTGGGAATATAACGCGATATAAATAATTTAAAAAATATGTAAATATCATTCCATTTCGAATCATTGAATACTCAGTGAGACTCCATAGATCAAGAATTACAAGTAAATAGAAAATATCCGGTGAAATAATTCCGTTTCTATATATAAGTAAATAAGGAATACATTTCGCGAAATATTGCATTCTGGGAATATAACGCGATATAAATAATTAAAAATCAATGTAAATATCATTCCATTTCGAATCATTTAATACTGAGTGACACTCCATAGATCTTGAATTACAAGTAAATAATAAACATCCTCTAAAATAATTCCGTTTCGCTAAATAAAGAAATAAGGAATACATTTCGCGAAATATTTCATGCTGGGAATATAACGCGATATAAATAATTAAAAAAAATGTAAATATCATTCCATTTCGAATCATTGAATACTCAGTGAGACTCCATAGATCAAGAATTACAAGTAAATAGAATATATCCGGTGAAATAATTCCGTTTCTATATATAAGTAAATAAGGAATACATTTTGCGAAATATTTCATGCTGAGAATATAACGCGATATAAAAAATTAAAAAACATGTAAATATCATTCCATTTCGAATCTTTTAATAATCAGTAAGACTCCATAGATCTAGAATTACCATTATATAATAAATATCCGACGAAATTATTCTGTTTCGATAAATAAAGAAATAAGGAATACATTTCGCGAAATATTTCATGCTGGGAATATAACGCGATATAAATAATTAAAAAAACATGTAAATATCATTCCATTTCGAATCGTTTAATACTGCGTGACACTCCATAGATCCAGAATCACAAGTAAATAAAAAACATTCGATGAAATAATTCCGTTTCGATAAATAAAGAAATAAGGAATACATTTCGCGAAATATTTCATGCTGGGAATATAGCGCGATATAAATAATTAAAAAAACATGTAAATATCATTCCATTTTGAATCATTTAATACTGGGAGGCACTCCATAGATCCAGAATTACAAGTAAATAATAAACATCCTCTAAAATAATTCCGTTTCGCTAAATAAAGAAATAAGGAATACATTTCGCGAAATATTTCATGCTGGGAATATAACGCGATATAAATAATTAAAAAAACATGTAAATATCATTCCATTTCGAATCATTGAATACTCAGTGAGACTCCATAGATCAAGAATTACAAGTAAATAAAAATATCCTGTGAAATAATTCCGTTTCGATATATAAGTAAATAAGGAATACATTTCGCGAAATATTTCATGCTGAGAATATAACGCGATATAAAAAATTAAAAAAAATGTAAATATCATTCCATTTCGAATCATTTAATACTGGGAGACACTCCATAGATACAGAATTACATGTAAATAATAAACATCCTCTAAAATAATTCCGTTTCGCTAAATAAAGAATTAAGGAATACATTTCGCGAAATATTTCATGCTGGGAATATAACGCGATATAAATAATTTAAAAAATATGTAAATATCATTCCATTTCGAATCATTGAATACTCAGTGAGACTCCATAGATCAAGAATTACAAGTAAATAGAAAATATCCGGTGAAATAATTCCGTTTCTATATATAAGTAAATAAGGAATACATTTCGCGAAATATTGCATTCTGGGAATATAACGCGATATAAATAATTAAAAAGCAATGTAAATATCATTCCATTTCGAATCATTTAATACTGAGTGACACTCCATAGATCTAGAATTACCATTATATAATAAATATCCGACGAAATTATTCTGTTTCGATAAATAAAGAAATAAGGAATACATTTCGCGAAATAATTCATTCTCGGAATATAACGCGATATAAGTGATTAAAAAAACATGTAAATGTCATTCCATTTAGAATCATTTAATACTGAGTGACACTCCATAGATCCAGAATCACAAGTAAATAAAAAACATCCGATGAAATTATTCTGTTTCGATAAATAAAGAAATAAGGAATACATTTCGCGAAATAATTCATTCTCGGAATATAACGCGATATAAGTGATTAAAAAAACATGTAAATATCATTCCATTTTGAATCATTTAATACTGGGAGACACTCCATAGATCCAGAATTACAAGTAAATAATAAACACCCGGTGAAATAATTCCGTTTCTATATATAAGTACATAAGGAATACATTTTGCGAAATATTTCATGCTGAGAATATAACGCGATATAAAAAATTAAAAAACATGTAAATATCATTCCATTTCAAATCTTTTAATAATCAGTAAGACCCCATAGATCTAGAATTACCAGTATATAATAAATATCCGACGAAATCATTCTGTTCCGATATACAAAGAAATAAGGAATACATTTCGCGAAATATTTCATGCTGGGAATATAACGCGAAATAAATAATTAAAAAAATATGTAAATATCATTCCATTTCGAATCATTGAATACTCAGTGAGACTCCATAGATCAAGAAATACAAGTAAATGAAAAATATCCGGTGAAATAATTCCATTTCGATATATAAGTAAATAAGGAATACATTTCGCGAAATATTTCATGCTGAGAATATAACGCGATATAAAAAATTAAAAAACATGTAAATATCATTCCATTTCAAATCTTTTAATAATCAGTAAGACCCCATAGATCTAGAATTACCAGTATATAATAAATATCCGACGAAATCATTCTGTTCCGATATACAAAGAAATAAGGAATACATTTCGCGAAATATTTCATGCTGGGAATATAACGCGAAATAAATAATTAAAAAAATATGTAAATATCATTCCATTTCGAATCATTGAATACTCAGTGAGACTCCATAGATCAAGAAATACAAGTAAATGAAAAATATCCGGTGAAATAATTCCATTTCGATATATAAGTAAATAAGGAATACATTTCGCGAAATATTTCATGCTGAGAATATAACGCGATATAAAAAATTAAAAAACATGTAAATATCATTCCATTTCAAATCTTTTAATAATCAGTAAGACCCCATAGATCTAGAATTACCAGTATATAATAAATATCCGACGAAATTATTCTGTTTCGATATATAAAGAAATAAGGAATACATTTCGCGAAATATTTCATGCTGGGAATATAACGCGATATAAATAATTAAAAAAACATGTA
Source organism: Mimumesa dahlbomi (assembly GCA_917499265.3). Classification (NCBI taxonomy): domain Eukaryota; kingdom Metazoa; phylum Arthropoda; class Insecta; order Hymenoptera; family Crabronidae; genus Mimumesa; species Mimumesa dahlbomi. The sequence continues at coordinate 8,964,110 of OU824127.1, forward strand.
AATATCATTCCATTTCGAATCATTGAATACTCAGTGAGACTCCATAGATCAAGAATTACAAGTAAATAAAAATATCCGGTGAAATAATTCCGTTTCGATATATAAGTAAATAAGGAATACATTTCGCGAAATATTTCATGCTGAGAATATAACGCGATATAAAAAATTAAAAAAAATGTAAATATCATTCCATTTCGAATCATTTAATACTGGGAGACACTCCATAGATACAGAATTACAAGTAAATAATAAACATCCTCTAAAATAATTCCGTTTCGCTAAATAAAGAAATAAGGAATACATTTCGCGAAATATTTCATGCTGGGAATATAACGCGATATAAATAATTTTAAAAATATGTAAATATCATTCCATTTCGAATCATTGAATACTCAGTGAGACTCCATAGATCAAGAATTACAAGTAAATAAAAATATCCTGTGAAATAATTCCGTTTCGATATATAAGTAAATAAGGAATACATTTCGCGAAATATTTCATGCTGAGAATATAACGCGATATAAAAAATTAAAAAAAATGTAAATATCATTCCATTTCGAATCATTTAATACTGGGAGACACTCCATAGATACAGAATTACATGTAAATAATAAACATCCTCTAAAATAATTCCGTTTCGCTAAATAAAGAATTAAGGAATACATTTCGCGAAATATTTCATGCTGGGAATATAACGCGATATAAATAATTTAAAAAATATGTAAATATCATTCCATTTCGAATCATTGAATACTCACAAGGGGAGGCTACGACTCATCAACTCGCGATTTGGATGAAATTGGGTGGAAATGGTAGAGGGTGATGCGTATAAAGATCCTGTAAAGCAATACAAATATCTACCGATTCATTTTTATAAAAAATCGACTTAAAGTTGAAACTCCGATGTCGATGAATCGAGCTCAATTTTTTTTAGATGATTGGATTGCATGTAAGGAACAAAAAATTCTTATGACATATTGCTCCTAAAGTAATAGTTTAACTAAAAAAAATTCTTTTTGTAATTTGGCCTGGCCGCCGCCTCGTCAGAGCTAAATATTGAAGGGATTCTCAACCACCACGGTAGCCGTGTGCCGTTAAGCGAGTGTTCGAATGCTATAGTTCCGTGCGTCACGTGTTCAAGTTCATGCTGGAAAAATTTTGTATTTTTTTTTTACATTTTTATTCAAATGTAATTCAAGTTTCATGAAGAAAGAGGACCATCTCCTCCCTTGTCAAAACTTTACAATTACTTTTGTTAAACAATTGTGCATAACTCATGGGACAAATTTTAAAAAATGTGAAAAAATTCAAACGTATTCTTTGAACCTTCCTCTTCAAGTAACCGCAAAACGAAAACTGTCAATTTAATAGCGAGTCTATAAACAATCGCGAAAGTTGAACATGGAACCGTTTGACGCGCTCCGCCGTGCAGTTACCGGGACACTATACTACGCACTCACCGCATTGCCGCTAGTTACTTACTGAAATGCGAAATTTTCGAAAATTCAAAATTTCGAAAAATCAGAGTTAGTTCCATATTTAGAACGCCAAGGGCTATAATGTCAGTGACTCTGAAAATGTTCCGAGATGTTAGTCCAAAAAGTGATAGATTTCGTATGGAATGAGCCATATACAAAATTCATGTGCTCCACAGAAATATTTCTTATCTTTAATGTTCGCAGGGTAACACATCTTATTAACGTTCCAGAAATTCCTTAACAGCATCAAATACTTAAAATGTAAAATATAATAAAGTGCAAAATACAGGAAAGCTGGATATAAGTTACAGGAAACATGATACAATCATAGCAAGAGTTAGTGTGAAATAGTAAAACAGATAATTGAAGAACAATTTTCTACGAAAAAGAGCCATGTTTTGACGGAAGAGGAGATGATGCTCTTTCTTCATGAAACTTGAATCACAACATTTGAATAAAAATGTAAAAAAAAATATTTCCAGCATGGACTTGAACACGTGACACACGGAACTATAGCATTCGAACACTCGCTTAACGACACACGGCTACCGTGGTGGTTGAGAATCCCTTCAATATTTAGCTCTGACGAGGCGGCGGCCAGGCCAAATTACAAAAAGAATTTTTTTTAGTTAAACTATTACTTTAGGAGCAATATGTCATAAGGATTTTTTGTTCCTTACATGCAACCCAATCATCTGAAAAAAATTGAGCTCGATTCATCGAAATCGGAGTTTCAACTTTAAGTCGATTTTTTATAAAAATGAATCGGTAGATATTTGTATTGCTTTACAGGATCTTTATACGCATCACCCTCTACCATTTCCACCCAATTTCATCCAAATCGCGAGTTGATGAGTCGTAGCCTCCCCTTGTCAGTGAGACTCCATAGATCAAGAATTACAAGTAAATAGAAAATATCCGGTGAAATAATTCCGTTTCTATATATAAGTAAATAAGGAATACATTTCGCGAAATATTGCATTCTGGGAATATAACGCGATATAAATAATTAAAAAGCAATGTAAATATCATTCCATTTCGAATCATTTAATACTGAGTGACACTCCATAGATCTAGAATTACCATTATATAATAAATATCCGACGAAATTATTCTGTTTCGATAAATAAAGAAATAAGGAATACATTTCGCGAAATAATTCATTCTCGGAATATAACGCGATATAAGTGATTAAAAAAACATGTAAATGTCATTCCATTTAGAATCATTTAATACTGAGTGACACTCCATAGATCCAGAATCACAAGTAAATAAAAAACATCCGATGAAATTATTCTGTTTCGATAAATAAAGAAATAAGGAATACATTTCGCGAAATAATTCATTCTCGGAATATAACGCGATATAAGTGATTAAAAAAACATGTAAATATCATTCCATTTTGAATCATTTAATACTGGGAGACACTCCATAGATCCAGAATTACAAGTAAATAATAAACACCCGGTGAAATAATTCCGTTTCTATATATAAGTACATAAGGAATACATTTTGCGAAATATTTCATGCTGAGAATATAACGCGATATAAAAAATTAAAAAACATGTAAATATCATTCCATTTCAAATCTTTTAATAATCAGTAAGACCCCATAGATCTAGAATTACCAGTATATAATAAATATCCGACGAAATCATTCTGTTCCGATATACAAAGAAATAAGGAATACATTTCGCGAAATATTTCATGCTGGGAATATAACGCGAAATAAATAATTAAAAAAATATGTAAATATCATTCCATTTCGAATCATTGAATACTCAGTGAGACTCCATAGATCAAGAAATACAAGTAAATGAAAAATATCCGGTGAAATAATTCCATTTCGATATATAAGTAAATAAGGAATACATTTCGCGAAATATTTCATGCTGAGAATATAACGCGATATAAAAAATTAAAAAACATGTAAATATCATTCCATTTCAAATCTTTTAATAATCAGTAAGACCCCATAGATCTAGAATTACCAGTATATAATAAATATCCGACGAAATTATTCTGTTTCGATATATAAAGAAATAAGGAATACATTTCGCGAAATATTTCATGCTGGGAATATAACGCGATATAAATAATTAAAAAAACATGTAAATATCATTCCATTTCGAATCATTGAATACTCAGTGAGACTCCATAGATCAAGAATTACAAGTAAATAAAAATATCCGGTGAAATAATTCCGTTTCGATATATAAGTAAATAAGGAATACATTTCGCGAAATATTTCATGCTGAGAATATAACGCGATATAAAAAATTAAAAAAAATGTAAATATCATTCCATTTCGAATCATTTAATACTGGGAGACACTCCATAGATACAGAATTACAAGTAAATAATAAACATCCTCTAAAATAATTCCGTTTCGCTAAATAAAGAAATAAGGAATACATTTCGCGAAATATTTCATGCTGGGAATATAACGCGATATAAATAATTTAAAAAATATGTAAATATCATTCCATTTCGAATCATTGAATACTCAGTGAGACTCCATAGATCAAGAATTACAAGTAAATAGAAAATATCCGGTGAAATAATTCCGTTTCTATATATAAGTAAATAAGGAATACATTTCGCGAAATAATGCATTCTGGGAATATAACGCGATATAAATAATTAAAAAGCAATGTAAATATCATTCCATTTCGAATCATTTAATACTGAGTGACACTCCATAGATCTAGAATTACCATTATATAATAAATATCCGACGAAATTATTCTGTTTCGATAAATAAAGAAATAAGGAATACATTTCGCGAAATAATTCATTCTCGGAATATAACGCGATATAAGTGATTAAAAAAACATGTAAATGTCATTCCATTTAGAATCATTTAATACTGAGTGACACTCCATAGATCCAGAATCACAAGTAAATAAAAAACATCCGATGAAATTATTCTGTTTCGATAAATAAAGAAATAAGGAATACATTTCGCGAAATAATTCATTCTCGGAATATAACGCGATATAAGTGATTAAAAAAACATGTAAATATCATTCCATTTTGAATCATTTAATACTGGGAGACACTCCATAGATCCAGAATTACAAGTAAATAATAAACACCCGGTGAAATAATTCCGTTTCTATATATAAGTACATAAGGAATACATTTTGCGAAATATTTCATGCTGAGAATATAACACGATATAAAAAATTAAAAAACATGTAAATATCATTCCATTTCAAATCTTTTAATAATCAGTAAGACCCCATAGATCTAGAATTACCAGTATATAATAAATATCCGACGAAATCATTCTGTTCCGATATACAAAGAAATAAGGAATACATTTCGCGAAATATTTCATGCTGGGAATATAACGCGATATAAATAATTAAAAAAATATGTAAATATCATTCCATTTCGAATCATTGAATACTCAGTGAGACTCCATAGATCAAGAAATACAAGTAAATGAAAAATATCCGGTGAAATAATTCCATTTCGATATATAAGTAAATAAGGAATACATTTCGCGAAATATTTCATGCTGAGAATATAACGCGATATAAAAAATTAAAAAACATGTAAATATCATTCCATTTCAAATCTTTTAATAATCAGTAAGACCCCATAGATCTAGAATTACCAGTATATAATAAATATCCGACGAAATTATTCTGTTTCGATATATAAAGAAATAAGGAATACATTTCGCGAAATATTTCATGCTGGGAATATAACGCGATATAAATAATTTAAAAAATATGTAAATATCATTCCATTTCGAATCATTGAATACTCAGTGAGACTCCATAGATCAAGAATTACAAGTAAATAAAAGTATCCGGTGAAATAATTCCGTTTCTATATATAAGTACATAAGGAATACATTTTGCGAAATATTTCATGCTGAGAATATAACGCGATATAAAAAATTAAAAAACATGTAAATATCATCCCATTTCAAATCTTTTAATAATCAGTAAGACCCCATAGATCTAGAATTACCAGTATATAATAAATATCCGACGAAATCATTCTGTTCCGATATACAAAGAAATAAGGAATACATTTCGCGAAATATTTCATGCTGGGAATATAACGCGAAATAAATAATTAAAAAAATAAGTAAATATCATTCCATTTCGAATCATTGAATACTCAGTGAGACTCCATAGATCAAGAAATACAAGTAAATGAAAAATATCCGGTGAAATAATTCCATTTCGATATATAAGTAAATAAGGAATACATTTCGAGAAATATTTCATGCTGAGAATATAACGCGATATAAAAAATTAAAAAACATGTAAATATCATTCCATTTCAAATCTTTTAATAATCAGTAAGACCCCATAGATCTAGAATTACCAGTATATAATAAATATCCGACGAAATCATTCTGTTCCGATATACAAAGAAAGAAGGAATACATTTCGCGAAATATTTCATGCTGGGAATATAACGCGATATAAATAATTTAAAAAATATGTAAATATCATTCCATTTCGAATCATTGAATACGCAGTGAAACTCCATAGATCAAGAATTACAAGTAAATAGAAAATATCCGGTGAAATAATTCTGTTTCTATATATAAGTAAATAAGGAATACATTTTGCGAAATATTTCATGCTGAGAATATAACGCGATATAAAAAATTAAAATACATGTAAATATCATTCCATTTCGAATCTTTTAATAATCAGTAAGACTCCATAGATCTAGAATTACCATTATATAATAAATATCCGACGAAATTATTCTGTTTCGATAAATAAAGAAATAAGGAATACATTTCGCGAAATATTTCATGCTGGGAATATAACGCGATATAAATAATTAAAAAAACATGTAAATATCATTCCATTTCGAATCGTTTAATACTGCGTGACACTCCATAGATCCAGAATCACAAGTAAATAAAAAACATTCGATGAAATAATTCCGTTTCGATAAATAAAGAAATAAGGAATACATTTCGCGAAATATTTCATGCTGGGAATATAGCGCGATATAAATAATTAAAAAAACATGTAAATATCATTCCATTTTGAATCATTGAATACTCAGTGAGACTCCATAGATCAAGAATTACAAGTAAATAAAAATATCCGGTGAAATAATTCCGTTTCGATAAATAAAGAAATAAGGAATACATTTCGCGAAATAATTCATTCTCGGAATATAACGCGATATAAGTGATTAAAAAAACATGTAAATATCATTCCATTTTGAATCATTTAATACTGGGAGACACTCCATAGATCCAGAATTACAAGTAAATAATAAACACCCGGTGAAATAATTCCGTTTCTATATATAAGTACATAAGGAATACATTTTGCGAAATATTTCATGCTGAGAATATAACGCGATATAAAAAATTAAAAAACATGTAAATATCATCCCATTTCAAATCTTTTAATAATCAGTAAGACCCCATAGATCTAGAATTACCAGTATATAATAAATATCCGACGAAATCATTCTGTTCCGATATACAAAGAAATAAGGAATACATTTCGCGAAATATTTCATGCTGGGAATATAACGCGAAATAAATAATTAAAAAAATATGTAAATATCATTCCATTTCGAATCATTGAATACTCAGTGAGACTCCATAGATCAAGAAATACAAGTAAATGAAAAATATCCGGTGAAATAATTCCATTTCGATATATAAGTAAATAAGGAATACATTTCGCGAAATATTTCATGCTGAGAATATAACGCGATATAAAAAATTAAAAAACATGTAAATATCATTCCATTTCAAATCTTTTAATAATCAGTAAGACCCCATAGATCTAGAATTACCAGTATATAATAAATATCCGACGAAATTATTCTGTTTCGATATATAAAGAAATAAGGAATACATTTCGCGAAATATTTCATGCTGGGAATATAACGCGATATAAATAATTAAAAAAACATGTAAATATCATTCCATTTCGAATCATTGAATACTCAGTGAGACTCCATAGATCAAGAATTACAAGTAAATAAAAATATCCGGTGAAATAATTCCGTTTCGATATATAAGTAAATAAGGAATACATTTCGCGAAATATTTCATGCTGAGAATATAACGCGATATAAAAAATTAAAAAAAATGTAAATATCATTCCATTTCGAATCATTTAATACTGGGAGACACTCCATAGATACAGAATTACAAGTAAATAATAAACATCCTCTAAAATAATTCCGTTTCGCTAAATAAAGAAATAAGGAATACATTTCGCGAAATATTTCATGCTGGGAATATAACGCGATATAAATAATTTAAAAAATATGTAAATATCATTCCATTTCGAATCATTGAATACTCAGTGAGACTCCATAGATCAAGAATTACAAGTAAATAGAAAATATCCGGTGAAATAATTCCGTTTCTATATATAAGTAAATAAGGAATACATTTCGCGAAATAATGCATTCTGGGAATATAACGCGATATAAATAATTAAAAAGCAATGTAAATATCATTCCATTTCGAATCATTTAATACTGAGTGACACTCCATAGATCTAGAATTACCATTATATAATAAATATCCGACGAAATTATTCTGTTTCGATAAATAAAGAAATAAGGAATACATTTCGCGAAATAATTCATTCTCGGAATATAACGCGATATAAGTGATTAAAAAAACATGTAAATGTCATTCCATTTAGAATCATTTAATACTGAGTGACACTCCATAGATCCAGAATCACAAGTAAATAAAAAACATCCGATGAAATTATTCTGTTTCGATAAATAAAGAAATAAGGAATACATTTCGCGAAATAATTCATTCTCGGAATATAACGCGATATAAGTGATTAAAAAAACATGTAAATATCATTCCATTTTGAATCATTTAATACTGGGAGACACTCCATAGATCCAGAATTACAAGTAAATAATAAACACCCGGTGAAATAATTCCGTTTCTATATATAAGTACATAAGGAATACATTTTGCGAAATATTTCATGCTGAGAATATAACACGATATAAAAAATTAAAAAACATGTAAATATCATTCCATTTCAAATCTTTTAATAATCAGTAAGACCCCATAGATCTAGAATTACCAGTATATAATAAATATCCGACGAAATCATTCTGTTCCGATATACAAAGAAATAAGGAATACATTTCGCGAAATATTTCATGCTGGGAATATAACGCGAAATAAATAATTAAAAAAATATGTAAATATCATTCCATTTCGAATCATTGAATACTCAGTGAGACTCCATAGATCAAGAAATACAAGTAAATGAAAAATATCCGGTGAAATAATTCCATTTCGATATATAAGTAAATAAGGAATACATTTCGCGAAATATTTCATGCTGAGAATATAACGCGATATAAAAAATTAAAAAACATGTAAATATCATTCCATTTCAAATCTTTTAATAATCAGTAAGACCCCATAGATCTAGAATTACCAGTATATAATAAATATCCGACGAAATTATTCTGTTTCGATATATAAAGAAATAAGGAATACATTTCGCGAAATATTTCATGCTGGGAATATAACGCGATATAAATAATTTAAAAAATATGTAAATATCATTCCATTTCGAATCATTGAATACTCAGTGAGACTCCATAGATCAAGAATTACAAGTAAATAAAAGTATCCGGTGAAATAATTCCGTTTCTATATATAAGTACATAAGGAATACATTTTGCGAAATATTTCATGCTGATAATATAACGCGATATAAAAAATTAAAAAACATGTAAATATCATCCCATTTCAAATCTTTTAATAATCAGTAAGACCCCATAGATCTAGAATTACCAGTATATAATAAATATCCGACGAAATCATTCTGTTCCGATATACAAAGAAATAAGGAATACATTTCGCGAAATATTTCATGCTGGGAATATAACGCGAAATAAATAATTAAAAAAATATGTAAATATCATTCCATTTCGAATCATTGAATACTCAGTGAGACTCCATAGATCAAGAAATACAAGTAAATGAAAAATATCCGGTGAAATAATTCCATTTCGATATATAAGTAAATAAGGAATACATTTCGCGAAATATTTCATGCTGAGAATATAACGCGATATAAAAAATTAAAAAACATGTAAATATCATTCCATTTCAAATCTTTTAATAATCAGTAAGACCCCATAGATCTAGAATTACCAGTATATAATAAATATCCGACGAAATCATTCTGTTCCGATATACAAAGAAAGAAGGAATACATTTCGCGAAATATTTCATGCTGGGAATATAACGCGATATAAATAATTTAAAAAATATGTAAATATCATTCCATTTCGAATCATTGAATACGCAGTGAAACTCCATAGATCAAGAATTACAAGTAAATAGAAAATATCCGGTGAAATAATTCTGTTTCTATATATAAGTAAATAAGGAATACATTTTGCGAAATATTTCATGCTGAGAATATAACGCGATATAAAAAATTAAAATACATGTAAATATCATTCCATTTCGAATCTTTTAATAATCAGTAAGACTCCATAGATCTAGAATTACCATTATATAATAAATATCCGACGAAATTATTCTGTTTCGATAAATAAAGAAATAAGGAATACATTTCGCGAAATATTTCATGCTGGGAATATAACGCGATATAAATAATTAAAAAAACATGTAAATATCATTCCATTTCGAATCGTTTAATACTGCGTGACACTCCATAGATCCAGAATCACAAGTAAATAAAAAACATTCGATGAAATAATTCCGTTTCGATAAATAAAGAAATAAGGAATACATTTCGCGAAATATTTCATGCTGGGAATATAGCGCGATATAAATAATTAAAAAAACATGTAAATATCATTCCATTTTGAATCATTGAATACTCAGTGAGACTCCATAGATCAAGAATTACAAGTAAATAAAAATATCCGGTGAAATAATTCCGTTTCGATAAATAAAGAAATAAGGAATACATTTCGCGAAATAATTCATTCTCGGAATATAACGCGATATAAGTGATTAAAAAAACATGTAAATATCATTCCATTTTGAATCATTTAATACTGGGAGACACTCCATAGATCCAGAATTACAAGTAAATAATAAACACCCGGTGAAATAATTCCGTTTCTATATATAAGTACATAAGGAATACATTTTGCGAAATATTTCATGCTGAGAATATAACGCGATATAAAAAATTAAAAAACATGTAAATATCATCCCATTTCAAATCTTTTAATAATCAGTAAGACCCCATAGATCTAGAATTACCAGTATATAATAAATATCCGACGAAATCATTCTGTTCCGATATACAAAGAAATAAGGAATACATTTCGCGAAATATTTCATGCTGGGAATATAACGCGAAATAAATAATTAAAAAAATATGTAAATATCATTCCATTTCGAATCATTGAATACTCAGTGAGACTCCATAGATCAAGAAATACAAGTAAATGAAAAATATCCGGTGAAATAATTCCATTTCGATATATAAGTAAATAAGGAATACATTTCGCGAAATATTTCATGCTGAGAATATAACGCGATATAAAAAATTAAAAAACATGTAAATATCATTCCATTTCAAATCTTTTAATAATCAGTAAGACCCCATAGATCTAGAATTACCAGTATATAATAAATATCCGACGAAATTATTCTGTTTCGATATATAAAGAAATAAGGAATACATTTCGCGAAATATTTCATGCTGGGAATATAACGCGATATAAATAATTAAAAAAACATGTAAATATCATTCCATTTCGAATCATTGAATACTCAGTGAGACTCCATAGATCAAGAATTACAAGTAAATAAATATATCCGGTGAAATAATTCCGTTTCGATATATAAGTAAATAAGGAATACATTTCGCGAAATATTTCATGCTGAGAATATAACGCGATATAAAAAATTAAAAAAAATGTAAATATCATTCCATTTCGAATCATTTAATACTGGGAGACACTCCATAGATACAGAATTACAAGTAAATAATAAACATCCTCTAAAATAATTCCGTTTCGCTAAATAAAGAAATAAGGAATACATTTCGCGAAATATTTCATGCTGGGAATATAACGCGATATAAATAATTTAAAAAATATGTAAATATCATTCCATTTCGAATCATTGAATACGCAGTGAAACTCCATAGATCAAGAATTACAAGTAAATAGAAAATATCCGGTGAGAACTGGAGAGAGGAGGGTGGGGAGGGATAAGGGTGGGAGCAGGAAAAATAAGATCGCTGTCGTACGCAGACGATACGGTGCTGTTGGCGAGGAAGGAAGAGGACATGAAGGGGATGTTAGGGACACTGGGAAGATATTTGGAGAAGAAAAAGCTGGAACTAAACGCGGATAAAACAAAGATAATGAGAATAAAGAAAGGGGGAGGGAGAAGGAAGAAGAAGGAGTGGTGGTGGAAAGGTGAAAGGATTGAGGAAGTAAGGGAATTTGTGTATCTGGGATACAGACTAGAGAGAGGGGGGAGGCAGGAAAGGCAGGCGGAGGACAGGGGAGGAAAGGCAATGGGAGCGATGCGCAAGGTGTGGGGAATAGGGAAGAGATTGTTCGGAAAGAGGATAGAGGAGAGACTATGGCTATTCGACGCTCTAGTGTGGTCGGTAGCATGCTACGGGGTGGAGATATGGGGATGGAAGGAAAGGAGAGCGATGGAGAGGGTGGAGGAGAGATTTCTGCGCTGGATACTAGGGGTGGAGTGGAGAACACCAGAGTATCTGGTTAGGGAAGAGATGGGGAGGGGGAAGCTAAGGGGGAGGGCAGGAAGAAGAGCGTGGGACTACGAGATAAGGCTGGAGGAGGGAGGAGGGAGCGGATGGGCAAGGGAGTGCTGGAAGGAAGTGAAGAAAAGGGAAGAGAAAGAAGAGGCTTTGTCGGTTTGGGAGGAAGAGAGGAGAGAATTTTTTAGAGGAAGAGGCCTGAAGATAGAGGAGGTGAGGGAATTGAGGAAAAAGGGAAAGGAAGGGTATGGGGAAATAGAGAAAAGAGGGAGGGAGCAAGAGAGAGAAGAGAGATGGGAAAGGATAAGAGAAGGAAGATACAGTAAATGGTATGGATGGGTGAAGGGGGAGGGAAGAGCGGAATACTTGAGAAAGGGGTGGGGGGAGAGTAAATGGCAAAGGGTGGCCAAGTTTAGGTTGGGAAATGAGGTGAAGAAGGGAAGATACTGGGAGAGCGAGGAGGAGAGGGTATGCAGAATATGTGGAGGAGAAGAGGAAACGTGGGAACACGTGTGGGAGAGATGTGGAGGAGGACGAGAGGAAAGAGGAGGATGGCAAGAATGGGTAAAGGAGATCCTGGCAGAAGATGGAAGGGGGGAAGGGTGGATGAGAGAAGTTGAGGAATGGAGGAGAGAAAGGGAGAGTTGGAAGAAGGAGGATAAAGGAGGGTAGAGCAAAGAAAGGAAATACAGAAAAAGTGGGAAAATAGGTAGAGTGACGGGTGAGCGAGCAAGCAAGAGAACGGAGAGAGCGGGAGAGAAAATGAGAGAAGGAAAGAAAAAGGCGAGCGAGCGAGCAAGCGACAATAGGTTAAGATAGTTTTTAAGGTAGAGCTAAGTAGAATAGGATAGGAAGAAGGAAAAAGGGAGGTGCTGTAACCCCAAGGGGATCAGCGGAATAAACAATACTACTAGAAAATATCCGGTGAAATAATTCTGTTTCTATATATAAGTAAATAAGGAATACATTTTGCGAAATATTTCATGCTGAGAATATAACGCGATATAAAAAATTAAAATACATGTAAATATCATTCCATTTCGAATCTTTTAATAATCAGTAAGACTCCATAGATCTAGAATTACCATTATATAATAAATATCCGACGAAATTATTCTGTTTCGATAAATAAAGAAATAAGGAATACATTTCGCGAAATATTTCATGCTGGGAATATAACGCGATATAAATAATTAAAAAAACATGTAAATATCATTCCATTTCGAATCGTTTAATACTGCGTGACACTCCATAGATATTGAATTACAAGTAAATAATAAATATCCGATGAAATAATTTCGTTTCGATAAATAAAGAAATAACGAATACATTTCGCCAACTGTTTCACCCTGGGAATATAAAGTGAAATAAATAATTAAAAAACATGTAATTATCTTTCCATTTCGAATCAATGAATACTCAGTGAGACTCCATAGATCAAGAATTACAAGTAAATAGAAAATATCCGGTGAAATAATTCCGTTTCTATATATAAGTAAATAAGGAATACATTTCGCGAAATATTGCATTCTGGGAATATAACGCGATATAAATAATTAAAAAAACATGTAAATATCATTCCATTTTGAATCATTTAATACTGGGAGACACTCCATAGATCCAGAATTATAAGTAAATAATAAACATCCGATGAAATAATTCCGTTTCGATATATAAGTAAATAAGGAATACATTTCGCGAAATATTTCATGCTGAGAATATAACGCGATATAAATAATTAAAAAGACATGTAAATATCATTCCATTTCGAATCATTGAATACTCAGTGAGACTCCATAGATCAAGAATTACAAGTAAATAAAAATATCCGGTGAAATAATTCCGTTTCTATATATAAGTAAATAAGGAATACATTTCGCGAAATATTGCATTCTGGGAATATAACGCGATATAAATAATTAAAAAGCAATGTAAATATCATTCCATTTCGAATCATTTAATACTGAGTGACACTCCATAGATCTAGAATTACCATTATATAATAAATATCCGACGAAATTATTCTGTTTCGATAAATAAAGAAATAAGGAATACATTTCGCGAAATAATTCATTCTCGGAATATAACGCGATATAAGTGATTAAAAAAACATGTAAATATCATTCCATTTCGAATCATTGAATACTCAGTGAGACTCCATAGATCAAGAATTACAAGTAAATAGAAAATATCCGGTGAAATAATTCCGTTTCTATATATAAGTAAATAAGGAATACATTTCGCGAAATATTGCATTCTGGGAATATAACGCGATATAAATAATTAAAAAGCAATGTAAATATCATTCCATTTCGAATCATTTAATACTGAGTGACACTCCATAGATCTAGAATTACCATTATATAATAAATATCCGACGAAATTATTCTGTTTCGATAAATAAAGAAATAAGGAATACATTTCGCGAAATAATTCATTCTCGGAATATAACGCGATATAAGTGATTAAAAAAACATGTAAATGTCATTCCATTTAGAATCATTTAATACTGAGTGACACTCCATAGATCCAGAATCACAAGTAAATAAAAAACATCCGATGAAATTATTCTGTTTCGATAAATAAAGAAATAAGGAATACATTTCGCGAAATAATTCATTCTCGGAATATAACGCGATATAAGTGATTAAAAAAACATGTAAATATCATTCCATTTTGAATCATTTAATACTGGGAGACACTCCATAGATCCAGAATTACAAGTAAATAATAAACACCCGGTGAAATAATTCCGTTTCTATATATAAGTACATAAGGAATACATTTTGCGAAATATTTCATGCTGAGAATATAACGCGATATAAAAAATTAAAAAACATGTAAATATCATTCCATTTCAAATCTTTTAATAATCAGTAAGACCCCATAGATCTAGAATTACCAGTATATAATAAATATCCGACGAAATCATTCTGTTCCGATATACAAAGAAATAAGGAATACATTTCGCGAAATATTTCATGCTGGGAATATAACGCGAAATAAATAATTAAAAAAATATGTAAATATCATTCCATTTCGAATCATTGAATACTCAGTGAGACTCCATAGATCTAGAATTACCATTATATAATAAATATCCGACGAAATTATTCTGTTTCGATAAATAAAGAAATAAGGAATACATTTCGCGAAATAATTCATTCTCGGAATATAACGCGATATAAATGATTAAGAAAACATGTAAATATCATTCCATTTAGAATCATTTAATACTGAGTGACACTCCATAGATGCAGAATCACAAGTAAATAATAAACATCCGATGAAATAATTACGTTTCGATAAATAAAGAAATAAAGAATACATTTCGCGAAATATTGCATTTTGGGAATATAACGCGATATAAATAATTAAAAAAACATGTAAATATCATTCCATTTAGAATCATTTAATACTGGGAGACGCTCCATAGATACAGAATTACAAGTAAATAATAAACATCCTCTAAAATAATTCCGTTTCGCTAAATAAAGAAAAAGGGAATACATTTCGCGAAATATTTCATGCTGGGAATATAACGCGAAATAAATAATTAAAAAAATATGTAAATATCATTCCATTTCGAACCATTGAATACTCAGTGAGACTACATAGATCAAGAAATACAAGTAAATAAAGAATATCCGGTGAAATAATTCCGTTTCTATATATAAGTAAATAAGGAATACATTTCGCGAAATATTGCATTCTGGGAATATAACGCGATATAAATAATTAAAAAAACATGTAAATATCATTCCATTTTGAATCATTTAATACTGGGAGACACTCCATAGATCTAGAATTACCAGGATATAATAAATATCCGACGAAATTATTCTGTTTCGATAAATAAAGAAATAAGGAATACATTTCGCGAAGTATTTCATGCTGGGAATATAACGCGATATAAATAATTTATAAAACATGTAAATATCATTCCATTTCGAATCATTGAATACTCATTGAGACTCCATAGATCAAGAATTACAAGTAAATAAAAATATCCGGTGAAATAATTCCGCTTCGATATATAAGTAAATAAGAACTACATTTCGCGAAATATCTCATGCTGAGAATATAACGCGATATAAAAAATTAAAAAAAATGTAAATATCATTCCATTTCGATTCATTTAATACTGGAAGACACTCCATAGATACAGAATTACATGTAAATAATAAACATCCTCTAAAATAATTCCGTTTCGCTAAATAAAGAAATAAGGAATACATTTCGCGAAATATTTCATACTGGGAATATAACGCGATATAAATAATTTAAAAAATATGTATATATCATTCCATTTCGAATCATTGAATACTCAGTGAGACTCCATAGATCAAGAATTACAAGTAAATAGAAAATATCCGGTGAAATAATTCCGTTTCTATATATAAGTAAATAAGGAATACATTTCGCGAAATATTGCATTCTGGGAATATAACGCGATATAAATAATTAAAAAAACATGTAAATATCATTCCATTTTGAATCATTTAATACTGGGAGACACTCCATAGATCTAGAATTACCAGTATATAATAAATATCCGACGAAATTATTCTGTTTCGATAAATAAAGAAATAAGGAATACATTTCGCGAAGTATTTCATGCTGGGAATATAACGCGATATAAATAATTTATAAAACATGTAAATATCATTCCATTTCGAATCATTGAATACTCATTGAGACTCCATAGATCAAGAATTACGAGTGAATAAAAATATCCGGTGAAATAATTCCGCTTCGATATATAAGTAAATAAGAACTACATTTCGCGAAATATCTCATGCTGAGAATATAACGCGATATAAAAAATTAAAAAAAATGTAAATATCATTCCATTTCGAATCATTTAATACTGGAAGACACTCCATAGATACAGAATTACATGTAAATAATAAACATCCTCTAAAATAATTCCGTTTCGCTAAATAAAGAAATAAGGAATACATTTCGCGAGATATTTCATACTGGGAATATAACGCGATATAAATAATTAAAAAAACATGTAAATATCATTCCATTTCGAATCATTGAATACTCAGTGAGACTCCATAGATCAAGAATTACAAGTAAATAAAAATATCCTGTGAAATAATTCCGTTTCGATATATAAGTAAATAAGGAATACATTTCGCGAAATATTTCATGCTGAGAATATAACGCGATATAAAAAATTAAAAAAAATGTAAATATCATTCCATTTCGAATCATTTAATACTGGGAGACACTCCATAGATACAGAATTACATGTAAATAATAAACATCCTCTAAAATAATTCCGTTTCGCTAAATAAAGAAATAAGGAATACATTTCGCGAAATATTTCATGCTGGGAATATAACGCGATATAAATAATTTAAAAAATATGTAAATATCATTCCATTTCGAATCATTGAATACTCAGTGAGATTCCATAGATCAAGAATTACAAGTAAATAAAGAATATCCGGTGAAATAATTCCGTTTCTATATATAAGTAAATAAGGAATACATTTCGCGAAATATTGCATTCTGGGAATATAACGCGATATAAATAATTAAAAAAACATGTAAATATCATTCCATTTTGAATCATTTAATACTGGGAGACACTCCATAGATCTAGAATTACCAGGATATAATAAATATCCGACGAAATTATTCTGTTTCGATAAATAAAGAAATAAGGAATACATTTCGCGAAGTATTTCATGCTGGGAATATAACGCGATATAAATAATTTATAAAACATGTAAATATCATTCCATTTCGAATCATTGAATACTCATTGAGACTCCATAGATCAAGAATTACAAGTAAATAAAAATATCCGGTGAAATAATTCCGCTTCGATATATAAGTAAATAAGAACTACATTTCGCGAAATATCTCATGCTGAGAATATAACGCGATATAAAAAATTAAAAAAAATGTAAATATCATTCCATTTCGAATCATTTAATACTGGAAGACACTCCATAGATACAGAATTACATGTAAATAATAAACATCCTCTAAAATAATTCCGTTTCGCTAAATAAAGAAATAAGGAATACATTTCGCGAAATATTTCATACTGGGAATATAACGCGATATAAATAATTTAAAAAATATGTATATATCATTCCATTTCGAATCATTGAATACTCAGTGAGACTCCATAGATCAAGAATTACAAGTAAATAGAAAATATCCGGTGAAATAATTCCGTTTCTATATATAAGTAAATAAGGAATACATTTCGCGAAATATTGCATTCTGGGAATATAACGCGATATAAATAATTAAAAAAACATGTAAATATCATTCCATTTTGAATCATTTAATACTGGGAGACACTCCATAGATCTAGAATTACCAGTATATAATAAATATCCGACGAAATTATTCTGTTTCGATAAATAAAGAAATAAGGAATACATTTCGCGAAGTATTTCATGCTGGGAATATAACGCGATATAAATAATTTATAAAACATGTAAATATCATTCCATTTCGAATCATTGAATACTCATTGAGACTCCATAGATCAAGAATTACGAGTAAATAAAAATATCCGGTGAAATAATTCCGCTTCGATATATAAGTAAATAAGAACTACATTTCGCGAAATATCTCATGCTGAGAATATAACGCGATATAAAAAATTAAAAAAAATGTAAATATCATTCCATTTCGAATCATTTAATACTGGAAGACACTCCATAGATACAGAATTACATGTAAATAATAAACATCCTCTAAAATAATTCCGTTTCGCTAAATAAAGAAATAAGGAATACATTTCGCGAGATATTTCATACTGGGAATATAACGCGATATAAATAATTAAAAAAACATGTAAATATCATTCCATTTCGAATCATTGAATACTCAGTGAGACTCCATAGATCAAGAATTACAAGTAAATAAAAATATCCTGTGAAATAATTCCGTTTCGATATATAAGTAAATAAGGAATACATTTCGCGAAATATTTCATGCTGAGAATATAACGCGATATAAAAAATTAAAAAAAATGTAAATATCATTCCATTTCGAATCATTTAATACTGGGAGACACTCCATAGATACAGAATTACATGTAAATAATAAACATCCTCTAAAATAATTCCGTTTCGCTAAATAAAGAAATAAGGAATACATTTCGCGAAATATTTCATGCTGGGAATATAACGCGATATAAATAATTTAAAAAATATGTAAATATCATTCCATTTCGAATCATTGAATACTCAGTGAGATTCCATAGATCAAGAATTACAAGTAAATAGAAAATATCCGGTGAAATAATTCCGTTTCTATATATAAGTAAATAAGGAATACATTTCGCGAAATATTGCATTCTGGGAATATAACACGACATAAATAATTAAAAAAACATGTAAATATCATTCCATTTTGAATCATTTAATACTGGGAGACACTCCATAGATCCAGAATTATAAGTAAATAATAAACATCCGATGAAATAATTCCGTTTCGATATATAAGTAAATAAGGAATACATTTCGCGAAATATTTCATGCTGAGAATATAACGCGATATAAATAATTAAAAAGACATGTAAATATCATTCCATTTCGAATCATTGAATACTCAGTGAGACTCCATAGATCAAGAATTACAAGTAAATAAAAATATCCGGTGAAATAATTCCGTTTCGATAAATAAAGAAATAAGGAATACATTTCGCGAAATAATTCATTCTCGGAATATAACGCGATATAAGTGATTAAAAAAACATGTAAATGTCATTCCATTTAGAATCATTTAATACTGAGTGACATTCCATAGATCCAGAATCACAAGTAAATAAAAAACATCCGATGAAATTATTCTGTTTCGATAAATAAAGAAATAAGGAATACATTTCGCGAAATAATTCATTCTCGGAATATAACGCGATATAAGTGATTAAAAAAACATGTAAATATCATTCCATTTTGAATCATTTAATACTGGGAGACACTCCATAGATCCAGAATTACAAGTAAATAATAAACACCCGGTGAAATAATTCCGTTTCTATATATAAGTACATAAGGAATACATTTTGCGAAATATTTCATGCTGAGAATATAACGCGATATAAAAAATTAAAAAACATGTAAATATCATTCCATTTCAAATCTTTTAATAATCAGTAAGACCCCATAGATCTAGAATTACCAGTATATAATAAATATCCGACGAAATCATTCTGTTCCGATATACAAAGAAATAAGGAATACATTTCGCGAAATATTTCATGCTGGGAATATAACGCGAAATAAATAATTAAAAAAATATGTAAATATCATTCCATTTCGAATCATTGAATACTCAGTGAGACTCCATAGATCAAGAAATACAAGTAAATGAAAAATATCCGGTGAAATAATTCCATTTCGATATATAAGTAAATAAGGAATACATTTCGCGAAATATTTCATGCTGAGAATATAACGCGATATAAAAAATTAAAAAACATGTAAATATCATTCCATTTCAAATCTTTTAATAATCAGTAAGACCCCATAGATCTAGAATTACCAGTATATAATAAATATCCGACGAAATTATTCTGTTTCGATATATAAAGAAATAAGGAATACATTTCGCGAAATATTTCATGCTGGGAATATAACGCGAAATAAATAATTAAAAAAATATGTAAATATCATTCCATTTCGAATCATTGAATACTCAGTGAGACTCCATAGATCAAGAATTACAAGTAAATAAAAATATCCGGTGAAATAATTCCGTTTCGATATATAAGTAAATAAGGAATACATTTCGCGAAATATTTCATGCTGAGAATATAACGCGATATAAAAAATTTAAAAAAATGTAAATATCATTCCATTTCGAATCATTTAATACTGGGAGACACTCCATAGATACAGAATTACAAGTAAATAATAAACATCCTCTAAAATAATTCCGTTTCGCTAAATAAAGAAATAAGGAATACATTTCGCGAAATATTTCATGCTGGGAATATAACGCGATATAAATAATTAAAAAAACATGTAAATATCATTCCATTTCGAATCGTTTAATACTGCGTGACACTCCATAGATATTGAATTACAAGTAAATAATAAATATCCGATGAAATAATTTCGTTTCGATAAATAAAGAAATAACGAATACATTTCGCCAACTGTTTCACCCTGGGAATATAAAGTGAAATAAATAATTAAAAAACATGTAATTATCTTTCCATTTCGAATCAATGAATACTCAGTGAGACTCCATAGATCAAGAATTACAAGTAAATAGAAAATATCCGGTGAAATAATTCCGTTTCTATATATAAGTAAATAAGGAATACATTTCGCGAAATATTGCATTCTGGGAATATAACGCGATATAAATAATTAAAAAAACATGTAAATATCATTCCATTTTGAATCATTTAATACTGGGAGACACTCCATAGATCCAGAATTATAAGTAAATAATAAACATCCGATGAAATAATTCCGTTTCGATATATAAGTAAATAAGGAATACATTTCGCGAAATATTTCATGCTGAGAATATAACGCGATATAAATAATCAAAAAGACATGTAAATATCATTCCATTTCGAATCATTGAATACTCAGTGAGACTCCATAGATCAAGAATTACAAGTAAATAAAAATATCCTGTGAAATAATTCCGTTTCTATATATAAGTAAATAAGGAATACATTTCGCGAAATATTGCATTCTGGGAATATAACGCGATATAAATAATTAAAAAGCAATGTAAATATCATTCCATTTCGAATCATTTAATACTGAGTGACACTCCATAGATCTAGAATTACCATTATATAATAAATATCCGACGAAATTATTCTGTTTCGATAAATAAAGAAATAAGGAATACATTTCGCGAAATAATTCATTCTCGGAATATAACGCGATATAAGTGATTAAAAAAACATGTAAATGTCATTCCATTTAGAATCATTTAATACTGAGTGACACTCCATAGATCCAGAATCACAAGTAAATAAAAAACATCCGATGAAATTATTCTGTTTCGATAAATAAAGAAATAAGGAATACATTTCGCGAAATATTTCATGCTGGGAATATAACGCGATATAAATAATTAAAAAAAAATGTAAATATCATTCCATTTCGAATCATTTAATACTGCGTGACACTCCATAGATCCAGAATCACAAGTAAATAAAAAACATTCGATGAAAAAATTCCGTTTCGATAAATAAAGAAATAAGGAATACATTTCGCGAAATATTTCATGCTGGGAATATAGCGCGATATAAATAACTAAAAAAACATGTAAATATCATTCCATTTTGAATCATTTAATACTGGGAGGCACTGCATAGATCCAGAATTACAAGTAAATAATAAGCATCCGGTGAAATAATTCCGTTTCTATATATAATTAAATAAGGAATACATTTCGCGAAATATTTCATGCTGGGAATATAACGCGATATAAATAATTTAAAAAATATGTAAATATCATTCCATTTCGAATCATTGAATACTCAGTGAGACTCCATAGATCAAGAATTACAAGTAAATAGAAAATATCCGGTGAAATAATTCCGTTTCTATATATAAGTAAATAAGGAATACATTTCGCGAAATATTGCATTCTGGGAATATAACGCGATATAAATAATTAAATAGCAATGTAAATATCATTCCATTTCGAATCATTTAATACTGAGTGACACTCCATAGATCTTGAATTACAAGTAAATAATAAACATCCTCTAAAATAATTCCGTTTCGCTAAATAAAGAAATAAGGAATACATTTCGCGAAATATTTCATGCTGGGAATATAACGCGATATAAATAATTAAAAAAAATGTAAATATCATTCCATTTCGAATCATTGAATACTCAGTGAGACTCCATAGATCAAGAATTACAAGTAAATAGAAAATATCCGGTGAAATAATTCCGTTTCTATATATAAGTAAATAAGGAATACATTTTGGGAAATATTTCATGCTGAGAATATAACGCGATATAAAAAATTAAAAAACATGTAAATATCATTCCATTTCGAATCTTTTAATAATCAGTAAGACTCCATAGATCTAGAATTACCATTATATAATAAATATCCGACGAAATTATTCTGTTTCGATAAATAAAGAAATAAGGAATACATTTCGCGAAATATTTCATGCTGGGAATATAACGCGATATAAATAATTAAAAAAACATGTAAATATCATTCCATTTCGAATCGTTTAAAAATGCGTGACACTCCATAGATCCAGAATCACAAGTAAATAAAAAACATTCGATGAAATAATTCCGTTTCGATAAATAAAGAAATAAGGAATACATTTCGCGAAATATTTCATGCTGGGAATATAGCGCGATATAAATAATTAAAAAAACATGTAAATATCATCCCATTTCGAATCATTGAATACTCAGTGAGACTCCATAGATCAAGAATTACAAGTAAATAAAAATATCCTGTGAAATAATTCCGTTTCTATATATAAGTAAATAAGGAATACATTTCGCGAAATATTGCATTCTGGGAATATAACGCGATATAAATAATTAAAAAGCAATGTAAATATCATTCCATTTCGAATCATTTAATACTGAGTGACACTCCATAGATCTAGAATTACCATTATATAATAAATATCCGACGAAATTATTCTGTTTCGATAAATAAAGAAATAAGGAATACATTTCGCGAAATAATTCATTCTCGGAATATAACGCGATATAAGTGATTAAAAAAACATGTAAATGTCATTCCATTTAGAATCATTTAATACTGAGTGACACTCCATAGATCCAGAATCACAAGTAAATAAAAAACATCCGATGAAATTATTCTGTTTCGATAAATAAAGAAATAAGGAATACATTTCGCGAAATATTTCATGCTGGGAATATAACGCGATATAAATAATTAAAAAAACATGTAAATATCATTCCATTTCGAATCGTTTAATACTGCGTGACACTCCATAGATCCAGAATCACAAGTAAATAAAAAACATTCGATGAAAAAATTCCGTTTCGATAAATAAAGAAATAAGGAATACATTTCGCGAAATATTTCATGCTGGGAATATAGCGCGATATAAATAACTAAAAAAACATGTAAATATCATTCCATTTTGAATCATTTAATACTGGGAGGCACTGCATAGATCCAGAATTACAAGTAAATAATAAGCATCCGGTGAAATAATTCCGTTTCTATATATAAGTACATAAGGAATACATTTCGCGAAATATTTCATGCTGGGAATATAACGCGATATAAATAATTAAAAAAAATGTAAATATCATTCCATTTCGAATCATTGAATACTCAGTGAGACTCCATAGATCAAGAATTACAAGTAAATAGAAAATATCCGGTGAAATAATTCCGTTTCTATATATAAGTAAATAAGGAATACATTTTGGGAAATATTTCATGCTGAGAATATAACGCGATATAAAAAATTAAAAAACATGTAAATATCATTCCATTTCGAATCTTTTAATAATCAGTAAGACTCCATAGATCTAGAATTACCATTATATAATAAATATCCGACGAAATTATTCTGTTTCGATAAATAAAGAAATAAGGAATACATTTCGCGAAATATTTCATGCTGGGAATATAACGCGATATAAATAATTAAAAAAACATGTAAATATCATTCCATTTCGAATCGTTTAAAAATGCGTGACACTCCATAGATCCAGAATCACAAGTAAATAAAAAACATTCGATGAAATAATTCCGTTTCGATAAATAAAGAAATAAGGAATACATTTCGCGAAATATTTCATGCTGGGAATATAGCGCGATATAAATAATTAAAAAAACATGTAAATATCATTCCATTTTGAATCATTTAATACTGGGAGGCACTCCATAGATCCAGAATTACAAGTAAATAATAAACATCCGGTGAAATAATTCCGTTTCTATATATAAGTACATAAGGAATACATTTCGCGAAATATTTCATGCTGGGAATATAACGCGATATAAATAATTAAAAAAACATGTAAATATCATTCCATTTCGAATCATTGAATACTCAGTGAGACTCCATAGATCAAGAATTACAAGTAAATAAAAATATCCTGTGAAATAATTCCGTTTCGATATATAAGTAAATAAGGAATACATTTCGCGAAATATTTCATGCTGAGAATATAACGCGATATAAAAAATTAAAAAAAATGTAAATATCATTCCATTTCGAATCATTTAATACTGGGAGACACTCCATAGATACAGAATTACATGTAAATAATAAACATCCTCTAAAATAATTCCGTTTCACTAAATAAAGAAATAAGGAATACATTTCGCGAAATATTTCATGCTGGGAATATAACGCGATATAAATAATTTAAAAAATATGTAAATATCATTCCATTTCGAATCATTGAATACTCAGTGAGACTCCATAGATCAAGAATTACAAGTAAATAGAAAATATCCGGTGAAATAATTCCGTTTCTATATATAAGTAAATAAGGAATACATTTCGCGAAATATTGCATTCTGGGAATATAACGCGATATAAATAATTAAAAAGCAATGTAAATATCATTCCATTTCGAATCATTTAATACTGAGTGACACTCCATAGATCTAGAATTACCATTATATAATAAATATCCGACGAAATTATTCTGTTTCGATAAATAAAGAAATAAGGAATACATTTCGCGAAATAATTCATTCTCGGAATATAACGCGATATAAGTGATTAAAAAAACAAGTAAATGTCATTCCATTTAGAATCATTTAATACTGAGTGACACTCCATAGATCCAGAATCACAAGTAAATAAAAAACATCCGATGAAATTATTCTGTTTCGATAAATAAAGAAATAAGGAATACATTTCGCGAAATAATTCATTCTCGGAATATAACGCGATATAAGTGATTAAAAAAACATGTAAATATCATTCCATTTTGAATCATTTAATACTGGGAGACACTCCATAGATCCAGAATTACAAGTAAATAATAAACACCCGGTGAAATAATTCCGTTTCTATATATAAGTACATAAGGAATACATTTTGCGAAATATTTCATGCTGAGAATATAACGCGATATAAAAAATTAAAAAACATGTAAATATCATTCCATTTCAAATCTTTTAATAATCAGTAAGACCCCATAGATCTAGAATTACCAGTATATAATAAATATCCGACGAAATCATTCTGTTCCGATATACAAAGAAATAAGGAATACATTTCGCGAAATATTTCATGCTGGGAATATAACGCGAAATAAATAATTAAAAAAATATGTAAATATCATTCCATTTCGAATCATTGAATACTCAGTGAGACTCCATAGATCAAGAAATACAAGTAAATGAAAAATATCCGGTGAAATAATTCCATTTCGATATATAAGTAAATAAGGAATACATTTCGCGAAATATTTCATGCTGAGAATATAACGCGATATAAAAAATTAAAAAACATGTAAATATCATTCCATTTCAAATCTTTTAATAATCAGTAAGACCCCATAGATCTAGAATTACCAGTATATAATAAATATCCGACGAAATTATTCTGTTTCGATATATAAAGAAATAAGGAATACATTTCGCGAAATATTTCATGCTGGGAATATAACGCGATATAAATAATTAAAAAAACATGTAAATATCATTCCATTTCGAATCATTGAATACTCAGTGAGACTCCATAGATCAAGAATTACAAGTAAATAAAAATATCCGGTGAAATAATTCCGTTTCGATATATAAGTAAATAAGGAATACATTTCGCGAAATATTTCATGCTGAGAATATAACGCGATATAAAAAATTAAAAAAAATGTAAATATCATTCCATTTCGAATCATTTAATACTGGGAGACACTCCATAGATACAGAATTACAAGTAAATAATAAACATCCTCTAAAATAACTCCGTTTCGCTAAATAAAGAAATAAGGAATACATTTCGCGAAATATTTCATGCTGGGAATATAACGCGATATAAATAATTTAAAAAATATGTAAATATCATTCCATTTCGAATCATTGAATACGCAGTGAAACTCCATAGATCAAGAATTACAAGTAAATAGAAAATATCCGGTGAAATAATTCCGTTTCTATATATAAGTAAATAAGGAATACATTTCGCGAAATATTGCATTCTGGGAATATAACGCGATATAAATAATTAAAAAGCAATGTAAATATCATTC
The DNA here is from genome assembly GCA_917499265.3 of Mimumesa dahlbomi. Lineage (NCBI taxonomy): Eukaryota > Metazoa > Arthropoda > Insecta > Hymenoptera > Crabronidae > Mimumesa > Mimumesa dahlbomi. The sequence goes on from OU824127.1 coordinate 8,991,520, forward strand.
CATTTCGAATCATTTAATACTGAGTGACACTCCATAGATCTAGAATTACCATTATATAATAAATATCCGACGAAATTATTCTGTTTCGATAAATAAAGAAATAAGGAATACATTTCGCGAAATAATTCATTCTCGGAATATAACGCGATATAAGTGATTAAAAAAACATGTAAATGTCATTCCATTTAGAATCATTTAATACTGAGTGACACTCCATAGATCCAGAATCACAAGTAAATAAAAAACATCCGATGAAATTATTCTGTTTCGATAAATAAAGAAATAAGGAATACATTTCGCGAAATAATTCATTCTCGGAATATAACGCGATATAAGTGATTAAAAAAACATGTAAATATCATTCCATTTTGAATCATTTAATACTGGGAGACACTCCATAGATCCAGAATTACAAGTAAATAATAAACACCCGGTGAAATAATTCCGTTTCTATATATAAGTACATAAGGAATACATTTTGCGAAATATTTCATGCTGAGAATATAACGCGATATAAAAAATTAAAAAACATGTAAATATCATTCCATTTCAAATCTTTTAATAATCAGTAAGACCCCATAGATCTAGAATTACCAGTATATAATAAATATCCGACGAAATCATTCTGTTCCGATATACAAAGAAATAAGGAATACATTTCGCGAAATATTTCATGCTGGGAATATAACGCGAAATAAATAATTAAAAAAATATGTAAATATCATTCCATTTCGAATCATTGAATACTCAGTGAGACTCCATAGATCAAGAATTACAAGTAAATAAAAATATCCTGTGAAATAATTCCGTTTCGATATATAAGTAAATAAGGAATACATTTCGCGAAATATTGCATTCTGGGAATATAACGCGATATAAATAATTAAAAAGCAATGTAAATATCATTCCATTTTGAATCATTTAATACTGGGAGACACTCCATAGATCTAGAATTACCAGTATATAATAAATATCCGACGAAATTATTCTGTTTCGATAAATAAAGAAATAAGGAATACATTTCGCGAAGTATTTCATGCTGGGAATATAACGCGATATAAATAATTTATAAAACATGTAAATATCATTCCATTTCGAATCATTGAATACTCATTGAGACTCCATAGATCAAGAATTACAAGTAAATAAAAATATCCGGTGAAATAATTCCGTTTCGATAAATAAAGAAATAAGGAATACATTTCGCGAAATAATTCATTCTCGGAATATAACGCGATATAAGTGATTAAAAAAACATGTAAATGTCATTCCATTTAGAATCATTTAATACTGAGTGACACTCCATAGATCCAGAATCACAAGTAAATAAAAAACATCCGATGAAATTATTCTGTTTCGATAAATAAAGAAATAAGGAATACATTTCGCGAAATAATTCATTCTCGGAATATAACGCGATATAAGTGATTAAAAAAACATGTAAATATCATTCCATTTTGAATCATTTAATACTGGGAGACACTCCATAGATCCAGAATTACAAGTAAATAATAAACACCCGGTGAAATAATTCCGTTTCTATATATAAGTACATAAGGAATACATTTTGCGAAATATTTCATGCTGAGAATATAACGCGATATAAAAAATTAAAAAACATGTAAATATCATTCCATTTCAAATCTTTTAATAATCAGTAAGACCCCATAGATCTAGAATTACCAGTATATAATAAATATCCGACGAAATCATTCTGTTCCGATATACAAAGAAATAAGGAATACATTTCGCGAAATATTTCATGCTGGGAATATAACGCGAAATAAATAATTAAAAAAATATGTAAATATCATTCCATTTCGAATCATTGAATACTCAGTGAGACTCCATAGATCAAGAAATACAAGTAAATGAAAAATATCCGGTGAAATAATTCCATTTCGATATATAAGTAAATAAGGAATACATTTCGCGAAATATTTCATGCTGAGAATATAACGCGATATAAAAAATTAAAAAACATGTAAATATCATTCCATTTCAAATCTTTTAATAATCAGTAAGACCCCATAGATCTAGAATTACCAGTATATAATAAATATCCGACGAAATGATTCTGTTTCGATATATAAAGAAATAAGGAATACATTTCGCGAAATATTTCATGCTGGGAATATAACGCGATATAAATAATTAAAAAAACATGTAAATATCATTCCATTTCGAATCATTGAATACTCAGTGAGACTCCATAGATCAAGAATTACAAGTAAATAAAAATATCCGGTGAAATAATTCCGTTTCGATATATAAGTAAATAAGGAATACATTTCGCGAAATATTTCATGCTGAGAATATAACGCGATATAAAAAATTAAAAAAAATGTAAATATCATTCCATTTCGAATCATTTAATACTGGGAGACACTCCATAGATACAGAATTACAAGTAAATAATAAACATCCTCTAAAATAATTCCGTTTCGCTAAATAAAGAAATAAGGAATACATTTCGCGAAATATTTCATGCTGGGAATATAACGCGATATAAATAATTAAAAAAACATGTAAATATCATTCCATTTCGAATCGTTTAATACTGCGTGACACTCCATAGATATTGAATTACAAGTAAATAATAAATATCCGATGAAATAATTTCGTTTCGATAAATAAAGAAATAACGAATACATTTCGCCAACTGTTTCACCCTGGGAATATAAAGTGAAATAAATAATTAAAAAACATGTAATTATCTTTCCATTTCGAATCAATGAATACTCAGTGAGACTCCATAGATCAAGAATTACAAGTAAATAGAAAATATCCGTTGAAATAATTCCGTTTCTATATATAAGTAAATAAGGAATACATTTCGCGAAATATTGCATTCTGGGAATATAGCGCGATATAAATAATTAAAAAAACATGTAAATATCATTCCATTTTGAATCATTTAATACTGGGAGACACTCCATAGATCCAGAATTATAAGTAAATAATAAACATCCGATGAAATAATTCCGTTTCGATATATAAGTAAATAAGGAATACATTTCGCGAAATATTTCATGCTGAGAATATAACGCGATATAAATAATCAAAAAGACATGTAAATATCATTCCATTTCGAATCATTGAATACTCAGTGAGACTCCATAGATCAAGAATTACAAGTAAATAAAAATATCCTGTGAAATAATTCCGTTTCTATATATAAGTAAATAAGGAATACATTTCGCGAAATATTGCATTCTGGGAATATAACGCGATATAAATAATTAAAAAGCAATGTAAATATCATTCCATTTCGAATCATTTAATACTGAGTGACACTCCATAGATCTAGAATTACCATTATATAATAAATATCCGACGAAATTATTCTGTTTCGATAAATAAAGAAATAAGGAATACATTTCGCGAAATAATTCATTCTCGGAATATAACGCGATATAAGTGATTAAAAAAACATGTAAATGTCATTCCATTTAGAATCATTTAATACTGAGTGACACTCCATAGATCCAGAATCACAAGTAAATAAAAAACATCCGATGAAATTATTCTGTTTCGATAAATAAAGAAATAAGGAATACATTTCGCGAAATATTTCATGCTGGGAATATAACGCGATATAAATAATTAAAAAAACATGTAAATATCATTCCATTTCGAATCGTTTAATACTGCGTGACACTCCATAGATCCAGAATCACAAGTAAATAAAAAACATTCGATGAAATAATTCCGTTTCGATAAATAAAGAAATAAGGAATACATTTCGCGAAATATTTCATGCTGGGAATATAGCGCGATATAAATAATTAAAAAAACATGTAAATATCATTCCATTTTGAATCATTTAATACTGGGAGGCACTCCATAGATCCAGAATTACAAGTAAATAATAAACATCCGGTGAAATAATTCCGTTTCTATATATAAGTACATAAGGAATACATTTCGCGAAATATTGCATTCTGGGAATATAACGCGATATAAATAATTAAATAGCAATGTAAATATCATTCCATTTCGAATCATTTAATACTGAGTGACACTCCATAGATCTTGAATTACAAGTAAATAATAAACATCCTCTAAAATAATTCCGTTTCGCTAAATAAAGAAATAAGGAATACATTTCGCGAAATATTTCATGCTGGGAATATAACGCGATATAAATAATTAAAAAAAATGTAAATATCATTCCATTTCGAATCATTGAATACTCAGTGAGACTCCATAGATCAAGAATTACAAGTAAATAGAAAATATCCGGTGAAATAATTCCGTTTCTATATATAAGTAAATAAGGAATACATTTTGCGAAATATTTCATGCTGAGAATATAACGCGATATAAAAAATTAAAAAACATGTAAATATCATTCCATTTCGAATCTTTTAATAATCAGTAAGACTCCATAGATCTAGAATTACCATTATATAATAAATATCCGACGAAATTATTCTGTTTCGATAAATAAAGAAATAAGGAATACATTTCGCGAAATATTTCATGCTGGGAATATAACGCGATATAAATAATTAAAAAAACATGTAAATATCATTCCATTTCGAATCGTTTAATACTGCGTGACACTCCATAGATCCAGAATCACAAGTAAATAAAAAACATTCGATGAAATAATTCCGTTTCGATAAATAAAGAAATAAGGAATACATTTCGCGAAATATTTCATGCTGGGAATATAGCGCGATATAAATAATTAAAAAAACATGTAAATATCATTCCATTTTGAATCATTTAATACTGGGAGGCACTCCATAGATCCAGAATTACAAGTAAATAATAAACATCCGGTGAAATAATTCCGTTTCTATATATAAGTACATAAGGAATACATTTCGCGAAATATTTCATGCTGGGAATATAACGCGATATAAATAATTAAAAAAACATGTAAATATCATTCCATTTCGAATCGTTTAATACTGCGTGACACTCCATAGATCCAGAATCACAAGTAAATAAAAAACATTCGATGAAAAAATTCCGTTTCGATAAATAAAGAAATAAGGAATACATTTCGCGAAATATTTCATGCTGGGAATATAGCGCGATATAAATAACTAAAAAAACATGTAAATATCATTCCATTTTGAATCATTTAATACTGGGAGGCACTGCATAGATCCAGAATTACAAGTAAATAATAAGCATCCGGTGAAATAATTCCGTTTCTATATATAAGTACATAAGGAATACATTTCGCGAAATATTTCATGCTGGGAATATAACGCGATATAAATAATTAAAAAAAATGTAAATATCATTCCATTTCGAATCATTGAATACTCAGTGAGACTCCATAGATCAAGAATTACAAGTAAATAGAAAATATCCGGTGAAATAATTCCGTTTCTATATATAAGTAAATAAGGAATACATTTTGGGAAATATTTCATGCTGAGAATATAACGCGATATAAAAAATTAAAAAAAATGTAAATATCATTCCATTTCGAATCATTTAATACTGGGAGACACTCCATAGATACAGAATTACATGTAAATAATAAACATCCTCTAAAATAATTCCGTTTCACTAAATAAAGAAATAAGGAATACATTTCGCGAAATATTTCATGCTGGGAATATAACGCGATATAAATAATTTAAAAAATATGTAAATATCATTCCATTTCGAATCATTGAATACTCAGTGAGACTCCATAGATCAAGAATTACAAGTAAATAGAAAATATCCGGTGAAATAATTCCGTTTCTATATATAAGTAAATAAGGAATACATTTCGCGAAATATTGCATTCTGGGAATATAACGCGATATAAATAATTAAAAAGCAATGTAAATATCATTCCATTTCGAATCATTTAATACTGAGTGACACTCCATAGATCTAGAATTACCATTATATAATAAATATCCGACGAAATTATTCTGTTTCGATAAATAAAGAAATAAGGAATACATTTCGCGAAATAATTCATTCTCGGAATATAACGCGATATAAGTGATTAAAAAAACATGTAAATGTCATTCCATTTAGAATCATTTAATACTGAGTGACACTCCATAGATCCAGAATCACAAGTAAATAAAAAACATCCGATGAAATTATTCTGTTTCGATAAATAAAGAAATAAGGAATACATTTCGCGAAATAATTCATTCTCGGAATATAACGCGATATAAGTGATTAAAAAAACATGTAAATATCATTCCATTTTGAATCATTTAATACTGGGAGACACTCCATAGATCCAGAATTACAAGTAAATAATAAACACCCGGTGAAATAATTCCGTTTCTATATATAAGTACATAAGGAATACATTTTGCGAAATATTTCATGCTGAGAATATAACGCGATATAAAAAATTAAAAAACATGTAAATATCATTCCATTTCAAATCTTTTAATAATCAGTAAGACCCCATAGATCTAGAATTACCAGTATATAATAAATATCCGACGAAATCATTCTGTTCCGATATACAAAGAAATAAGGAATACATTTCGCGAAATATTTCATGCTGGGAATATAACGCGAAATAAATAATTAAAAAAATATGTAAATATCATTCCATTTCGAATCATTGAATACTCAGTGAGACTCCATAGATCAAGAAATACAAGTAAATGAAAAATATCCGGTGAAATAATTCCATTTCGATATATAAGTAAATAAGGAATACATTTCGCGAAATATTTCATGCTGAGAATATAACGCGATATAAAAAATTAAAAAACATGTAAATATCATTCCATTTCAAATCTTTTAATAATCAGTAAGACCCCATAGATCTAGAATTACCAGTATATAATAAATATCCGACGAAATTATTCTGTTTCGATATATAAAGAAATAAGGAATACATTTCGCGAAATATTTCATGCTGGGAATATAACGCGATATAAATAATTAAAAAAACATGTAAATATCATTCCATTTCGAATCATTGAATACTCAGTGAGACTCCATAGATCAAGAATTACAAGTAAATAAAAATATCCGGTGAAATAATTCCGTTTCGATATATAAGTAAATAAGGAATACATTTCGCGAAATATTTCATGCTGAGAATATAACGCGATATAAAAAATTAAAAAAAATGTAAATATCATTCCATTTCGAATCATTTAATACTGGAAGACACTCCATAGATACAGAATTACAAGTAAATAATAAACATCCTCTAAAATAACTCCGTTTCGCTAAATAAAGAAATAAGGAATACATTTCGCGAAATATTTCATGCTGGGAATATAACGCGATATAAATAATTTAAAAAATATGTAAATATCATTCCATTTCGAATCATTGAATACGCAGTGAAACTCCATAGATCAAGAATTACAAGTAAATAGAAAATATCCGGTGAAATAATTCCGTTTCTATATATAAGTAAATAAGGAATACATTTCGCGAAATATTGCATTCTGGGAATATAACGCGATATAAATAATTAAAAAGCAATGTAAATATCATTCCATTTCGAATCATTTAATACTGAGTGACACTCCATAGATCTAGAATTACCATTATATAATAAATATCCGACGAAATTATTCTGTTTCGATAAATAAAGAAATAAGGAATACATTTCGCGAAATAATTCATTCTCGGAATATAACGCGATATAAGTGATTAAAAAAACATGTAAATGTCATTCCATTTAGAATCATTTAATACTGAGTGACACTCCATAGATCCAGAATCACAAGTAAATAAAAAACATCCGATGAAATAATTCCGTTTCGATAAATAAAGAAATAAGGAATACATTTCGCGAAATATTTCATGCTGGGAATATAGCGCGATATAAATGATTAAAAAAACATGTAAATATCATTCCATTTTGAATCATTTAATACTGGGAGACACTCCATAGATCCAGAATTACAAGTAAATAATAAACATCCGGTGAAATAATTCCGTTTCTATATATAAGTACATAAGGAATACATTTTGCGAAATATTTCATGCTGAGAATATAACGCGATATAAAAAATTAAAAAACATGTAAATATCATTCCATTTCAAATCTTTTAATAATCAGTAAGACCCCATAGATCTAGAATTACCAGTATATAATAAATATCCGACGAAATTATTCTGTTTCGATATATAAAGAAATAAGGAATACATTTCGCGAAGTATTTCATGCTGGGAATATAACGCGATATAAATAATTTAAAAAACATGTAAATATCATTCCATTTCGAATCATTTAATACTCAGTGAGACTCCATAGATCTAGAATTACCAGTATATAATAAATATCCGACGAAATTATTCTGTTTCGATAAATAAAGAAATAAGGAATACATTTCGCGAAATAATTCATTCTCGGAATATAACGCGATATAAATGATTAAGAAATCATGTAAATATCATTCCATTTAGAATCATTTAATACTGAGTGACACTCCATAGATGCAGAATCACAAGTAAATAATAAACATCCGATGAAATAATTACGTTTCGATAAATAAAGAAATAAAGAATACATTTCGCGAAATATTGCATTTTGGGAATATAACGCGATATAAATAATTAAAAAAACATGTAAATATCATTCCATTTAGAATCATATTGTAGACTTTTCTCACGGCTTTTGCTGTTTTTCCCGAGCTCGAGTCAGTTCGAGTGGTTCAAGTGCCGAGAGCTGGAATTTGGGAAAGCGCGTGACAAATTAGACCACCCTGACAAAGTCACGCGCTTTCAAGCGAGGACCAGTGCATATAAGGAGATGCACTGTGTATCTCAGGACAGTACGCTTTGACTTTTGTTTTCGATTACATCTTTTCTACACTTTACTCGTCCGAGTCTTTTACTTCACTATCCTTGACTTTCCTGACATTATTTTTAATCATTTCCTTCTATTACCTATTCCTTAATGATACTCTTTACTATCGCTTTCCTTACCCTTTCCTGTTTCTCCGATCTATGCCCTACAAATTTTTCAGAAGTGGGATCGGAACTTTTTGCGCAGTTTGTGAATCGCGACTGTGAATTTATACGCTAAGGACGTCAGTGATAAAATTTTTTTTTGTGACGGGCGTATTTGTGTTGTTTGTGACGTTATTGGTTAAAGACGTTTAATTGTACGTGTTACAGACTCGGACATTTTTTTTTCTCATCTTGTGTTTTGTTGATTTTGTGGTGGTTATTTATATTTAAGATGTCACAAAGACCAAAAAGATATTGGTACGAATTAATGATTGCTGAAATCAAAGAACTTTTACGTGAGAGGGATCTGCCACTTTCCGGCACGAAGAATGAATTAATTGCTCGTCTTTTACTAGCTGACAGTGATATTGAGAAGACATTGTTTGCTGAAGATACTCCTGAAATGGCTGGTGCCAATTATTCGGTTCCTGAAAGATTAGTCCATCCACCTGTGACACCGTTGGTCGAAGAGGTACCGTTGCACGCGCAGAGGGAAATAGAATTACTTCGAAGGGAAGTCGAACTTTTTCGTCGAGAAGCAGAAATGGCTCGGCGCGACAGAGAAGTGATGGCTACACCACGCAGCGAAAATGTCAGTTCATTCAGCATGCAGTTCCCTGTTAGTGTGCAGACTATTGTTAATTTGTTGAGCGAGTTTTCGGGAGAGGAAAACACGTTTGAGATTTGGAGGCAACAAGCCGAGCTGTTACGAGATACGTATCACTTAGATGACGGATCGATGAAGATCCTTATTAGCCAACGTTTACGTGGAAAGGCGTTAAAATGGTTCCATTCCAAACCAGACCATTTGTCGCTTTCGGTTTCTCAGCTATTTATGAAAATGAAAGTAATGTATGACCATCGCCCGAACAAGCTTCGTCTCCGAAGAGACTTTGAAAACCGTATTTGGCAGAAGAATGAGCCATTTTCTGATTACCACCACGATAAGGTGATTTTGGCGAATCGGGTTCCGATCGACGGTGACGAACTTGTGCCGTATTTAATTGATGGTATTCCCGATTTCCATCTGCGAGACCAAGCAAGGATGCATCGATTTCGGACGGAAGATGAATTGTTGGAAGCTTTCCGAGACATCATGCTCTATTCCGACAGTCGAACACTTCGAGATCGGAATGATTTTAAGAAGACGGTAGGCGAAAGGCCTCCTGTAAGAGGTTTGTTACCGCGCACTGCTAGTCCACGTTGTTCGAATTGCAATAGGCTAGGACACCTGGAGAGGACCTGTACGAGACCGAAGCGCGAATGGGGTTCGTGTTTTCGATGCGGTAGCCGAGAACACCAGATCCGCAATTGTCCTCAAAGCGCCACACCTGCATCTGTACCTGCACCAGAGCCTTTGATTCATACGGTTCAAGACCAGACCTCCGAAAACCCTTTTATGATACCCATAAATTTTTCCGCCGAAAATAACGAAGCTTCTGTCAATAATTATGCGATTATGGCTCTATTAGATACAGGTTCACCGGTTAGCTTGATTAAAAAAAGTTTGTTACCACCGCGTTCGTATTCTGCTTTCCTTTTAAATAATATTTTGTATTGTGGCCTCAATTCTTCGCCGTTAGTTATTCAAGGAATATTTCAACGAGATGTAGAAGTCAATGGAATTGTTAAAAATGTTAAATTCTATGTTGTTCCGGATAGTACGATGTCATGTCTCGCGTTATTGGGTAGAGACTTTATTTCTTCGCCATCAATTAGAATATCCATGGGGCCTAATGTAGAAATTTCAAGACGCGAACCGGAAGTTCCGGTCGAAGATATTAATTCTGCAAATGAAATCGTGCAAATCGAACATGTTCCACAGACGTGTAATAGTATTCGGAAATTAAATATTGATTCTCAGGTTGATTCAAAGATTTCTAAACAATTTCATAATTTTAATAAGACCCAGTATGTCGACCGTTTTTCGGATGATAAACAAATTCTACCATGCGAGGATCGAATGTCCATTTTGATAAAGTCTGATATTCCAACTAGTTTCCGTCCGCGTAAGTATAAAGAAAAGTTGTGTGCAATACCTGAGGATTTGTCAAAGGAAGTAGTAATTAGACCGGACTCAGAAAATTTAAATACTGCTTTAAACTATCCTGTTCCTAAAAATATTAAACAGGTACGTCGCTTTGTTTGCCTTGTTAGCCGTTTTAGACGATTTATACGAAGTTTTTCTAATATTGTTAGACCATTATACGATCTGTTAAGAAAAGATGCCAAATTCCAATTTGATCGAAGCGAAATGCACGCTTTTATATGTTTAAAGAAACGGTTAAGGTATATACAGAGGGGAGTTACGTAATTTTTCGTAAAGCCCTAAATTCGTTTTTAGTTAGTTAAAAAGATTTAAGTATTTGTTAAGAGTTTTGTTGTAATCTTAAGTTCCTATTTCGTTGTAGGTTCTGTAATTTTAAGACTTTGTATTTTATTTATGTTAGTTTAATTTGTATACTTGTGACCGAGGACGGTCATTAAGTCAGGATTGGCCGAACTGTAGACTTTTCTCACGGCTTTTGCTGTTTTTCCCGAGCTCGAGTCAGTTCGAGTGGTTCAAGTGCCGAGAGCTGGAATTTGGGAAAGCGCGTGACAAATTAGACCACCCTGACAAAGTCACGCGCTTTCAAGCGAGGACCAGTGCATATAAGGAGATGCACTGTGTATCTCAGGACAGTACGCTTTGACTTTTGTTTTCGATTACATCTTTTCTACACTTTACTCGTCCGAGTCTTTTACTTCACTATCCTTGACTTTCCTGACATTATTTTTAATCATTTCCTTCTATTACCTATTCCTTAATGATACTCTTTACTATCGCTTTCCTTACCCTTTCCTGTTTCTCCGATCTATGCCCTACAATATAATACTGGGAGACGCTCCATAGATACAGAATTACAAGTAAATAATAAACATCCTCTAAAATAATTCCGTTTCGCTAAATAAAGAAAAAGGGAATACATTTCGCGAAATATTTCATGCTGGGAATATAACGCGAAATAAATAATTAAAAAAATATGTAAATATCATTCCATTTCGAACCATTGAATACTCAGTGAGACTACATAGATCAAGAAATACAAGTAAATAAAAAATATCCGGTGAAATAATTCCGTTTCTATATATAAGTAAATAAGGAATACATTTCGCGAAATATTGCATTCTGGGAATATAACGCGATATAAATAATTAAAAAAACATGTAAATATCATTCCATTTTGAATCATTTAATACTGGGAGACACTCCATAGATCTAGAATTACCAGTATATAATAAATATCCGACGAAATTATTCTGTTTCGATAAATAAAGAAATAAGGAATACATTTCGCGAAGTATTTCATGCTGGGAATATAACGCGATATAAATAATTTATAAAACATGTAAATATCATTCCATTTCGAATCATTGAATACTCATTGAGACTCCATAGATCAAGAATTACAAGTAAATAAAAATATCCGGTGAAATAATTCCGCTTCGATATATAAGTAAATAAGAACTACATTTCGCGAAATATCTCATGCTGAGAATATAACGCGATATAAAAAATTAAAAAAAATGTAAATATCATTCCAATTCGAATCATTTAATACTGGAAGACACTCCATAGATACAGAATTACATGTAAATAATAAACATCCTCTAAAATAATTCCGTTTCGCTAAATAAAGAAATAAGGAATACATTTCGCGAAATATTTCATACTGGGAATATAACGCGATATAAATAATTTAAAAAATATGTAAATATCATTCCATTTCGAATCATTGAATACTCAGTGAGACTCCATAGATCAAGAATTACAAGTAAATAGAAAATATCCGGTGAAATAATTCCGTTTCTATATATAAGTAAATAAGGAATACATTTCGCGAAATATTGCATTCTGGGAATATAACGCGATATAAATAATTAAAAAGACATGTAAATATCATTCCATTTCGAATCATTTAATACTGAGTGACACTCCATAGATCTTGAATTACAAGTAAATAATAAACATCCTCTAAAATAATTCCGTTTCGCTAAATAAAGAAATAAGGAATACATTTCGCGAAATATTTCATGCTGGGAATATAACGCGATATAAATAATTAAAAAAAATGTAAATATCATTCCATTTCGAATCATTGAATACTCAGTGAGACTCCATAGATCAAGAATTACAAGTAAATAGAAAATATCCGGTGAAATAATTCCGTTTCTATATATAAGTAAATAAGGAATACATTTTGCGAAATATTTCATGCTGAGAATATAACGCGATATAAAAAATTAAAAAACATGTAAATATCATTCCATTTCGAATCTTTTAATAATCAGTAAGACTCCATAGATCTAGAATTACCATTATATAATAAATATCCGACGAAATTATTCTGTTTCGATAAATAAAGAAATAAGGAATACATTTCGCGAAATATTTCATGCTGGGAATATAACGCGATATAAATAATTAAAAAAACATGTAAATATCATTCCATTTCGAATCGTTTAATACTGCGTGACACTCCATAGATCCAGAATCACAAGTAAATAAAAAACATTCGATGAAATAATTCCGTTTCGATAAATAAAGAAATAAGGAATACATTTCGCGAAATATTTCATGCTGGGAATATAGCGCGATATAAATAATTAAAAAAACATGTAAATATCATTCCATTTTGAATCATTTAATACTGGGAGGCACTCCATAGATCCAGAATTACAAGTAAATAATAAACATCCGGTGAAATAATTCCGTTTCTATATATAAGTACATAAGGAATACATTTCGCGAAATATTTCATGCTGGGAATATAACGCGATATAAATAATTAAAAAAACATGTAAATATCATTCCATTTCGAATCATTGAATACTCAGTGAGACTCCATAGATCAAGAATTACAAGTAAATAAAAATATCCTGTGAAATAATTCCGTTTCGATATATAAGTAAATAAGGAATACATTTCGCGAAATATTTCATGCTGAGAATATAACGCGATATAAAAAATTAAAAAAAATGTAAATATCATTCCATTTCGAATCATTTAATACTGGGAGACACTCCATAGATACAGAATTACATGTAAATAATAAACATCCTCTAAAATAATTCCGTTTCGCTAAATAAAGAAATAAGGAATACATTTCGCGAAATATTTCATGCTGGGAATATAACGCGATATAAATAATTTAAAATATATGTAAATATCATTCCATTTCGAATCATTGAATACTCAGTGAGACTCCATAGATCAAGAATTACAAGTAAATAGAAAATATCCGGTGAAATAATTCCGTTTCTATATATAAGTAAATAAGGAATACATTTCGCGAAATATTGCATTCTGGGAATATAACGCGATATAAATAATTAAAAAGCAATGTAAATATCATTCCATTTCGAATCATTTAATACTGAGTGACACTCCATAGATCTAGAATTACCATTATATAATAAATATCCGACGAAATTATTCTGTTTCGATAAATAAAGAAATAAGGAATACATTTCGCGAAATAATTCATTCTCGGAATATAACGCGATATAAGTGATTAAAAAAACATGTAAATGTCATTCCATTTAGAATCATTTAATACTGAGTGACACTCCATAGATCCAGAATCACAAGTAAATAAAAAACATCCGATGAAATTATTCTGTTTCGATAAATAAAGAAATAAGGAATACATTTCGCGAAATAATTCATTCTCGGAATATAACGCGATATAAGTGATTAAAAAAACATGTAAATATCATTCCATTTTGAATCATTTAATACTGGGAGACACTCCATAGATCCAGAATTACAAGTAAATAATAAACACCCGGTGAAATAATTCCGTTTCTATATATAAGTACATAAGGAATACATTTTGCGAAATATTTCATGCTGAGAATATAACGCGATATAAAAAATTAAAAAACATGTAAATATCATTCCATTTCAAATCTTTTAATAATCAGTAAGACCCCATAGATCTAGAATTACCAGTATATAATAAATATCCGACGAAATCATTCTGTTCCGATATACAAAGAAATAAGGAATACATTTCGCGAAATATTTCATGCTGGGAATATAACGCGAAATAAATAATTAAAAAAATATGTAAATATCATTCCATTTCGAATCATTGAATACTCAGTGAGACTCCATAGATCAAGAAATACAAGTAAATGAAAAATATCCGGTGAAATAATTCCATTTCGATATATAAGTAAATAAGGAATAAATTTCGCGAAATATTTCATGCTGAGAATATAACGCGATATAAAAAATTAAAAAACATGTAAATATCATTCCATTTCAAATCTTTTAATAATCAGTAAGACCCCATAGATCTAGAATTACCAGTATATAATAAATATCCGACGAAATTATTCTGTTTCGATATATAAAGAAATAAGGAATACATTTCGCGAAATATTTCATGCTGGGAATATAACGCGATATAAATAATTAAAAAAACATGTAAATATCATTCCATTTCGAATCATTGAATACTCAGTGAGACTCCATAGATCAAGAATTACAAGTAAATAAAAATATCCTGTGAAATAATTCCGTTTCGATATATAAGTAAATAAGGAATACATTTCGCGAAATATTTCATGCTGAGAATATAACGCGATATAAAAAATTAAAAAAAATGTAAATATCATTCCATTTCGAATCATTTAATACTGGGAGACACTCCATAGATACAGAATTACATGTAAATAATAAACATCCTCTAAAATAATTCCGTTTCGCTAAATAAAGAAATAAGGAATACATTTCGCGAAATATTTCATGCTGGGAATATAACGCGATATAAATAATTTAAAATATATGTAAATATCATTCCATTTCGAATCATTGAATACTCAGTGAGACTCCATAGATCAAGAATTACAAGTAAATAGAAAATATCCGGTGAAATAATTCCGTTTCTATATATAAGTAAATAAGGAATACATTTCGCGAAATATTGCATTCTGGGAATATAACGCGATATAAATAATTAAAAAGCAATGTAAATATCATTCCATTTCGAATCATTTAATACTGAGTGACACTCCATAGATCTAGAATTACCATTATATAATAAATATCCGACGAAATTATTCTGTTTCGATAAATAAAGAAATAAGGAATACATTTCGCGAAATAATTCATTCTCGGAATATAACGCGATATAAGTGATTAAAAAAACATGTAAATGTCATTCCATTTAGAATCATTTAATACTGAGTGACACTCCATAGATCCAGAATCACAAGTAAATAAAAAACATCCGATGAAATTATTCTGTTTCGATAAATAAAGAAATAAGGAATACATTTCGCGAAATAATTCATTCTCGGAATATAACGCGATATAAGTGATTAAAAAAACATGTAAATATCATTCCATTTTGAATCATTTAATACTGGGAGACACTCCATAGATCCAGAATTACAAGTAAATAATAAACACCCGGTGAAATAATTCCGTTTCTATATATAAGTACATAAGGAATACATTTTGCGAAATATTTCATGCTGAGAATATAACGCGATATAAAAAATTAAAAAACATGTAAATATCATTCCATTTCAAATCTTTTAATAATCAGTAAGACCCCATAGATCTAGAATTACCAGTATATAATAAATATCCGACGAAATCATTCTGTTCCGATATACAAAGAAATAAGGAATACATTTCGCGAAATATTTCATGCTGGGAATATAACGCGAAATAAATAATTAAAAAAATATGTAAATATCATTCCATTTCGAATCATTGAATACTCAGTGAGACTCCATAGATCAAGAAATACAAGTAAATGAAAAATATCCGGTGAAATAATTCCATTTCGATATATAAGTAAATAAGGAATAAATTTCGCGAAATATTTCATGCTGAGAATATAACGCGATATAAAAAATTAAAAAACATGTAAATATCATTCCATTTCAAATCTTTTAATAATCAGTAAGACCCCATAGATCTAGAATTACCAGTATATAATAAATATCCGACGAAATTATTCTGTTTCGATATATAAAGAAATAAGGAATACATTTCGCGAAATATTTCATGCTGGGAATATAACGCGATATAAATAATTAAAAAAACATGTAAATATCATTCCATTTCGAATCATTGAATACTCAGTGAGACTCCATAGATCAAGAATTACAAGTAAATAAAAATATCCGGTGAAATAATTCCGTTTCGATATATAAGTAAATAAGGAATACATTTCGCGAAATATTTCATGCTGAGAATATAACGCGATATAAAAAATTTAAAAAAATGTAAATATCATTCCATTTCGAATCATTTAATACTGGGAGACACTCCATAGATACAGAATTACAAGTAAATAATAAACATCCTCTAAAATAATTCCGTTTCGCTAAATAAAGAAATAAGGAATACATTTCGCGAAATATTTCATGCTGGGAATATAACGCGATATAAATAATTTAAAAAATATGTAAATATCATTCCATTTCGAATCATTGAATACGCAGTGAAACTCCATAGATCAAGAATTACAAGTAAATAGAAAATATCCGGTGAAATAATTCTGTTTCTATATATAAGTAAATAAGGAATACATTTTGCGAAATATTTCATGCTGAGAATATAACGCGATATAAAAAATTAAAATACATGTAAATATCATTCCATTTCGAATCTTTTAATAATCAGTAAGACTCCATAGATCTAGAATTACCATTATATAATAAATATCCGACGAAATTATTCTGCTTCGATAAATAAAGAAATCAGGAATACATTTCGCGAAATATGTCATGCTGGGAATATAACGCGATATAAAAAATTAAAAAGCAATGTAAATATCATTCCATTTCGAATCATTTAATACTGAGTGACACTCCATAGATCTAGAATTACCATTATATAATAAATATCCGACGAAATTATTCTGTTTCGATAAATAAAGAAATAAGGAATACATTTCGCGAAATAATTCATTCTCGGAATATAACGCGATATAAGTGATTAAAAAAACATGTAAATGTCATTCCATTTAGAATCATTTAATACTCAGTGAGACTCCATAGATCAAGAATTACAAGTAAATAAAAATATCCGGTGAAATAATTCCGTTTCGATATATAAGTAAATAAGGAATACATTTCGCGAAATATTTCATGCTGAGAATATAACGCGATATAAAAAATTAAAAAAAATGTAAATATCATTCCATTTCGAATCATTTAATACTGGGAGACACTCCATAGATACAGAATTACAAGTAAATAATAAACATCCTCTAAAATAATTCCGTTTCGCTAAATAAAGAAATAAGGAATACATTTCGCGAAATATTTCATGCTGGGAATATAACGCGATATAAATAATTTAAAAAATATGTAAATATCATTCCATTTCGAATCATTGAATACGCAGTGAAACTCCATAGATCAAGAATTACAAGTAAATAGAAAATATCCGGTGAAATAATTCTGTTTCTATATATAAGTAAATAAGGAATACATTTTGCGAAATATTTCATGCTGAGAATATAACGCGATATAAAAAATTAAAATACATGTAAATATCATTCCATTTCGAATCTTTTAATAATCAGTAAGACTCCATAGATCTAGAATTACCATTATATAATAAATATCCGACGAAATTATTCTGCTTCGATAAATAAAGAAATCAGGAATACATTTCGCGAAATATGTCATGCTGGGAATATAACGCGATATAAATAATTAAAAAAACATGTAAATATCATTCCATTTCGAATCGTTTAATACTGCGTGACACTCCATAGATATTGAATTACAAGTAAATAATAAATATCCGATGAAATAATTTCGTTTCGATAAATAAAGAAATAACGAATACATTTCGCCAACTGTTTCACCCTGGGAATATAAAGTGAAATAAATAATTAAAAAACATGTAATTATCTTTCCATTTCGAATCGTTTAATACTGCGTGACACTCCATAGATCCAGAATCACAAGTAAATAAAAAACATTCGATGAAATAATTCCGTTTCGATAAATAAAGAAATAAGGAATACATTTCGCGAAATATTTCATGCTGGGAATATAGCGCGATATAAATAATTAAAAAAACATGTAAATATCATTCCATTTTGAATCATTTAATACTGGGAGGCACTCCATAGATCCAGAATTACAAGTAAATAATAAACATCCGGTGAAATAATTCCGTTTCTATATATAAGTACATAAGGAATACATTTCGCGAAATATTTCATGCTGGGAATATAACGCGATATAAATAATTAAAAAAACATGTAAATATCATTCCATTTCGAATCATTGAATACTCAGTGAGACTCCATAGATCAAGAATTACAAGTAAATAAAAATATCCTGTGAAATAATTCCGTTTCGATATATAAGTAAATAAGGAATACATTTCGCGAAATATTTCATGCTGAGAATATAACGCGATATAAAAAATTAAAAAAAATGTAAATATCATTCCAATTCGAATCATTTAATACTGGAAGACACTCCATAGATACAGAATTACATGTAAATAATAAACATCCTCTAAAATAATTCCGTTTCGCTAAATAAAGAAATAAGGAATACATTTCGCGAAATATTTCATACTGGGAATATAACGCGATATAAATAATTTAAAAAATATGTAAATATCATTCCATTTCGAATCATTGAATACTCAGTGAGACTCCATAGATCAAGAATTACAAGTAAATAGAAAATATCCGGTGAAATAATTCCGTTTCTATATATAAGTAAATAAGGAATACATTTCGCGAAATATTGCATTCTGGGAATATAACGCGATATAAATAATTAAAAAGACATGTAAATATCATTCCATTTCGAATCATTTAATACTGAGTGACACTCCATAGATCTTGAATTACAAGTAAATAATAAACATCCTCTAAAATAATTCCGTTTCGCTAAATAAAGAAATAAGGAATACATTTCGCGAAATATTTCATGCTGGGAATATAACGCGATATAAATAATTAAAAAAAATGTAAATATCATTCCATTTCGAATCATTGAATACTCAGTGAGACTCCATAGATCAAGAATTACAAGTAAATAGAAAATATCCGGTGAAATAATTCCGTTTCTATATATAAGTAAATAAGGAATACATTTTGCGAAATATTTCATGCTGAGAATATAACGCGATATAAAAAATTAAAAAACATGTAAATATCATTCCATTTCGAATCTTTTAATAATCAGTAAGACTCCATAGATCTAGAATTACCATTATATAATAAATATCCGACGAAATTATTCTGTTTCGATAAATAAAGAAATAAGGAATACATTTCGCGAAATATTTCATGCTGGGAATATAACGCGATATAAATAATTAAAAAAACATGTAAATATCATTCCATTTCGAATCGTTTAATACTGCGTGACACTCCATAGATCCAGAATAACAAGTAAATAAAAAACATTCGATGAAATAATTCCGTTTCGATAAATAAAGAAATAAGGAATACATTTCGCGAAATATTTCATGCTGGGAATATAGCGCGATATAAATAATTAAAAAAACATGTAAATATCATTCCATTTTGAATCATTTAATACTGGGAGGCACTCCATAGATCCAGAATTACAAGTAAATAATAAACATCCGGTGAAATAATTCCGTTTCTATATATAAGTACATAAGGAATACATTTCGCGAAATATTTCATGCTGGGAATATAACGCGATATAAATAATTAAAAAAACATGTAAATATCATTCCATTTCGAATCATTGAATACTCAGTGAGACTCCATAGATCAAGAATTACAAGTAAATAAAAATATCCTGTGAAATAATTCCGTTTCGATATATAAGTAAATAAGGAATACATTTCGCGAAATATTTCATGCTGAGAATATAACGCGATATAAAAAATTAAAAAAAATGTAAATATCATTCCATTTCGAATCATTTAATACTGGGAGACACTCCATAGATACAGAATTACATGTAAATAATAAACATCCTCTAAAATAATTCCGTTTCGCTAAATAAAGAAATAAGGAATACATTTCACGAAATATTTCATGCTGGGAATATAACGCGATATAAATAATTTAAAAAATATGTAAATATCATTCCATTTCGAATCATTGAATACTCAGTGAGACTCCATAGATCAAGAATTACAAGTAAATAGAAAATATCCGGTGAAATAATTCCGTTTCTATATATAAGTAAATAAGGAATACATTTCGCGAAATATTGCATTCTGGGAATATAACGCGATATAAATAATTAAAAAGCAATGTAAATATCATTCCATTTCGAATCATTTAATACTGAGTGACACTCCATAGATCTAGAATTACCATTATATAATAAATATCCGACGAAATTATTCTGTTTCGATAAATAAAGAAATAAGGAATACATTTCGCGAAATAATTCATTCTCGGAATATAACGCGATATAAGTGATTAAAAAAACATGTAAATGTCATTCCACTTAGAATCATTTAATACTGAGTGACACTCCATAGATCCAGAATCACAAGTAAATAAAAAACATCCGATGAAATTATTCTGTTTCGATAAATAAAGAAATAAGGAATACATTTCGCGAAATAATTCATTCTCGGAATATAACGCGATATAAGTGATTAAAAAAACATGTAAATATCATTCCATTTTGAATCATTTAATACTGGGAGACACTCCATAGATCCAGAATTACAAGTAAATAATAAACACCCGGTGAAATAATTCCGTTTCTATATATAAGTACATAAGGAATACATTTCGCGAAATATTTCATGCTGAGAATATAACGCGATATAAAAAATTAAAAAACATGTAAATATCATTCCATTTCAAATCTTTTAATAATCAGTAAGACCCCATAGATCTAGAATTACCAGTATATAATAAATATCCGACGAAATCATTCTGTTCCGATATACAAAGAAATAAGGAATACATTTCGCGAAATATTTCATGCTGGGAATATAACGCGAAATAAATAATTAAAAAAATATGTAAATATCATTCCATTTCGAATCATTGAATACTCAGTGAGACTCCATAGATCAAGAAATACAAGTAAATGAAATATATCCGGTGAAATAATTCCATTTCGATATATAAGTAAATAAGGAATACATTTCGCGAAATATTTCATGCTGAGAATATAACGCGATATAAAAAATTAAAAAACATGTAAATATCATTCCATTTCAAATCTTTTAATAATCAGTAAGACCCCATAGATCTAGAATTACCAGTATATAATAAATATCCGACGAAATCATTCTGTTCCGATATACAAAGAAATAAGGAATACATTTCGCGAAATATTTCATGCTGGGAATATAACGCGATATAAATAATTTAAAAAATATGTAAATATCATTCCATTTCGAATCATTGAATACGCAGTGAAACTCCATAGATCAAGAATTACAAGTAAATAGAAAATATCCGGTGAAATAATTCTGTTTCTATATATAAGTAAATAAGGAATACATTTTGCGAAATATTTCATGCTGATAATATAACGCGATATAAAAAATTAAAATACATGTAAATATCATTCCATTTCGAATCTTTTAATAATCAGTAAGACTCCATAGATCTAGAATTACCATTATATAATAAATATCCGACGAAATTATTCTGTTTCGATAAATAAAGAAATAAGGAATACATTTCGCGAAATATTTCATGCTGGGAATATAACGCGATATAAATAATTAAAAAAACATGTAAATATCATTCCATTTCGAATCGTTTAATACTGCGTGACACTCCATAGATATTGAATTACAAGTAAATAATAAATATCCGATGAAATAATTTCGTTTCGATAAATAAAGAAATAACGAATACATTTCGCCAACTGTTTCACCCTGGGAATATAAAGTGAAATAAATAATTAAAAAACATGTAATTATCTTTCCATTTCGAATCGTTTAATACTGCGTGACACTCCATAGATCCAGAATCACAAGTAAATAAAAAACATTCGATGAAATAATTCCGTTTCGATAAATAAAGAAATAAGGAATACATTTCGCGAAATATTTCATGCTGGGAATATAACGCGATATAAATAATTAAAAAAACATGTAAATATCATTCCATTTTGAATCATTTAATACTGGGAGGCACTCCATAGATCCAGAATTACAAGTAAATAATAAACATCCGGTGAAATAATTCCGTTTCTATATATAAGTACATAAGGAATACATTTCGCGAAATATTTCATGCTGGGAATATAACGCGATATAAATAATTAAAAAAACATGTAAATATCATTCCATTTCGAATCATTGAATACTCAGTGAGACTCCATAGATCAAGAATTACAAGTAAATAAAAATATCCTGTGAAATAATTCCGTTTCGATATATAAGTAAATAAGGAATACATTTCGCGAAATATTTCATGCTGAGAATATAACGCGATATAAAAAATTAAAAAAAATGTAAATATCATTCCATTTCGAATCATTTAATACTGGGAGACACTCCATAGATACAGAATTACATGTAAATAATAAACATCCTCTAAAATAATTCCGTTTCGCTAAATAAAGAAATAAGGAATACATTTCGCGAAATATTTCATGCTGGGAATATAACGCGATATAAATAATTTAAAAAATATGTAAATAACATTCCATTTCGAATCATTGAATACTCAGTGAGACTCAATAGATCAAGAATTACAAGTAAATAGAAAATATCCGGTGAAATAATTCCGTTTCTATATATAAGTAAATAAGGAATACATTTCGCGAAATATTGCATTCTGGGAATATAACGCGATATAAATAATTAAAAAGCAATGTAAATATCATTCCATTTCGAATCATTTAATACTGAGTGACACTCCATAGATCTTGAATTACAAGTAAATAATAAACATCCTCTAAAATAATTCCGTTTCGCTAAATAAAGAAATAAGGAATACATTTCGCGAAATATTTCATGCTGGGAATATAACGCGATATAAATAATTAAAAAAAATGTAAATATCATTCCATTTCGAATCATTTAATACTGGGAGACACTCCATAGATACAGAATTACATGTAAATAATAAACATCCTCTAAAATAATTCCGTTTCGCTAAATAAAGGAAATAAGGAATACATTTCACGAAATATTTCATGCTGGGAATATAACGCGATATAAATAATTTAAAAAATATGTAAATATCATTCCATTTCGAATCATTGAATACTCAGTGAGACTCCATAGATCAAGAATTACAAGTAAATAGAAAATATCCGGTGAAATAATTCCGTTTCTATATATAAGTAAATAAGGAATACATTTCGCGAAATATTGCATTCTGGGAATATAACGCGATATAAATAATTAAAAAGCAATGTAAATATCATTCCATTTCGAATCATTTAATACTGAGTGACACTCCATAGATCTAGAATTACCATTATATAATAAATATCCGACGAAATTATTCTGTTTCGATAAATAAAGAAATAAGGAATACATTTCGCGAAATAATTCATTCTCGGAATATAACGCGATATAAGTGATTAAAAAAACATGTAAATGTCATTCCACTTAGAATCATTTAATACTGAGTGACACTCCATAGATCCAGAATCACAAGTAAATAAAAAACATCCGATGAAATTATTCTGTTTCGATAAATAAAGAAATAAGGAATACATTTCGCGAAATAATTCATTCTCGGAATATAACGCGATATAAGTGATTAAAAAAACATGTAAATATCATTCCATTTTGAATCATTTAATACTGGGAGACACTCCATAGATCCAGAATTACAAGTAAATAATAAACACCCGGTGAAATAATTCCGTTTCTATATATAAGTACATAAGGAATACATTTTGCGAAATATTTCATGCTGGGAATATAACGCGATATAAATAATTTAAAATATATGTAAATATCATTCCATTTCGAATCATTGAATACTCAGTGAGACTCCATAGATCAAGAAATACAAGTAAATGAAATATATCCGGTGAAATAATTCCATTTCGATATATAAGTAAATAAGGAATACATTTCGCGAAATATTTCATGCTGAGAATATAACGCGATATAAAAAATTAAAAAACATGTAAATATCATTCCATTTCAAATCTTTTAATAATCAGTAAGACCCCATAGATCTAGAATTACCAGTATATAATAAATATCCGACGAAATTATTCTGTTTCGATATATAAAGAAATAAGGAATACATTTCGCGAAATATTTCATGCTGGGAATATAACGCGATATAAATAATTAAAAAAACATGTAAATATCATTCCATTTCGAATCATTGAATACTCAGTGAGACTCCATAGATCAAGAATTACAAGTAAATAAAAATATCCGGTGAAATAATTCCGTTTCGATATATAAGTAAATAAGGAATACATTTCGCGAAATATTTCATGCTGAGAATATAACGCGATATAAAAAATTAAAAAAAATGTAAATATCATTCCATTTCGAATCATTTAATACTGGGAGACACTCCATAGATACAGAATTACAAGTAAATAATAAACATCCTCTAAAATAATTCCGTTTCGCTAAATAAAGAAATAAGGAATACATTTCGCGAAATATTTCATGCTGGGAATATAACGCGATATAAATAATTTAAAAAATATGTAAATATCATTCCATTTCGAATCATTGAATACGCAGTGAAACTCCATAGATCAAGAATTACAAGTAAATAGAAAATATCCGGTGAAATAATTCTGTTTCTATATATAAGTAAATAAGGAATACATTTTGCGAAATATTTCATGCTGATAATATAACGCGATATAAAAAATTAAAATACATGTAAATATCATTCCATTTCGAATCTTTTAATAATCAGTAAGACTCCATAGATCTAGAATTACCATTATATAATAAATATCCGACGAAATTATTCTGTTTCGATAAATAAAGAAATAAGGAATACATTTCGCGAAATATTTCATGCTGGGAATATAACGCGATATAAATAATTAAAAAAACATGTAAATATCATTCCATTTCGAATCGTTTAATACTGCGTGACACTCCATAGATATTGAATTACAAGTAAATAATAAATATCCGATGAAATAATTTCGTTTCGATAAATAAAGAAATAACGAATACATTTAGCCAACTGTTTCACCCTGGGAATATAAAGTGAAATAAATAATTAAAAAACATGTAATTATCTTTCCATTTCGAATCGTTTAATACTGCGTGACACTCCATAGATCCAGAATCACAAGTAAATAAAAAACATTCGATGAAATAATTCCGTTTCGATAAATAAAGAAATAAGGAATACATTTCGCGAAATATTTCATGCTGGGAATATAGCGCGATATAAATAATAAAAAAACATGTAAATATCATTCCATTTTGAATCATTTAATACTGGGAGGCACTCCATAGATCCAGAATTACAAGTAAATAATAAACATCCGGTGAAATAATTCCGTTTCTATATATAAGTACATAAGGAATACATTTCGCGAAATATTTCATGCTGGGAATATAACGCGATATAAATAATTAAAAAAACATGTAAATATCATTCCATTTCGAATCATTGAATACTCAGTGAGACTCCATAGATCAAGAATTACAAGTAAATAAAAATATCCTGTGAAATAATTCCGTTTCGATATATAAGTAAATAAGGAATACATTTCGCGAAATATTTCATGCTGAGAATATAACGCGATATAAAAAATTTAAAAAAATGTAAATATCATTCCATTTCGAATCATTTAATACTGGGAGACACTCCATAGATACAGAATTACATGTAAATAATAAACATCCTCTAAAATAATTCCGTTTCGCTAAATAAAGAAATAAGGAATACATTTCGCGAAATATTTCATGCTGGGAATATAACGCGATATAAATAATTTAAAAAATATGTAAATATCATTCCATTTCGAATCATTGAATACTCAGTGAGACTCCATAGATCAAGAATTACAAGTAAATAGAAAATATCCGGTGAAATAATTCCGTTTCTATATATAAGTAAATAAGGAATACATTTCGCGAAATATTGCATTCTGGTAATATAACGCGATATAAATAATTAAAAAGCAATGTAAATATCATTCCATTTCGAATCATTTAATACTGAGTGACACTCCATAGATCTAGAATTACTATTATATAATAAATATCCGACGAAATTATTCTGTTTCGATAAATAAAGAAATAAGGAATACATTTCGCGAAATAATTCATTCTCGGAATATAACGCGATATAAGTGATTAAAAAAACATGTAAATGTCATTCCACTTAGAATCATTTAATACTGAGTGACACTCCATAGATCCAGAATCACAAGTAAATAAAAAACATCCGATGAAATTATTCTGTTTCGATAAATAAAGGAATAAGGAATACATTTCGCGAAATAATTCATTCTCGGAATATAACGCGATATAAGTGATTAAAAAAACATGTAAATATCATTCCATTTTGAATCATTTAATACTGGGAGACACTCCATAGATCCAGAATTACAAGTAAATAATAAACACCCGGTGAAATAATTCCGTTTCTATATATAAGTCCATAAGGAATACATTTTGCGAAATATTTCATGCTGGGAATATAACGCGATATAAATAATTTAAAATATATGTAAATATCATTCCATTTCGAATCATTGAATACTCAGTGAGACTCCATAGATCAAGAATTACAAGTAAATAGAAAATATCCGGTGAAATAATTCCGTTTCGATATATAAGTAAATAAGGAATACATTTCGCGAAATATTTCATGCTGAGAATATAACGCGATATAAAAAATTAAAAAAAATGTAAATATCATTCCATTTCGAATCATTTAATACTGGGAGACACTCCATAGATACAGAATTACAAGTAAATAATAAACATCCTCTAAAATAATTCCGTTTCGCTAAATAAAGAAATAAGGAATACATTTCGCGAAATATTTCATGCTGGGAATATAACGCGATATAAATAATTAAAAAAAATGTAAATATCATTCCATTTCGAATCATTGAATACTCAGTGAGACTCCATAGATCAAGAATTACAAGTAAATAGAAAATATCCGGTGAAATAATTCCGTTTCTATATATAAGTAAATAAGGAATACATTTTGCGAAATATTTCATGCTGAGAATATAACGCGATATAAAAAATTAAAAAACATGTAAATATCATTCCATTTCAAATCTTTTAATAATCAGTAAGACCCCATAGATCTAGAATTACCAGTATATAATAAATATCCGACGAAATTATTCTGTTTCGATATATAAAGAAATAAGGAATACATTTCGCTAAATATTTCATGCTGGGAATATAACGCGATATAAATAATTAAAAAAACATGTAAATATCATTCCATTTCGAATCATTGAATACTCAGTGAGACTCCATAGATCAAGAATTACAAGTAAATAAAAATATCCGGTGAAATAATTCCGTTTCAATATATAAGTAAATAAGGAATACATTTCGCGAAATATTTCATGCTGAGAATATAACGCGATATAAAAAATTAAAAAAAAAGGTAAATATCATTCCATTTCGAATCGTTTAATACTGCGTGACACTCCATAGATCCAGAATCACAAGTAAATAAAAAACATCCGTTAAAATAATTCCGTTTCGATAAATAAAGAAATAAGGAATACATTTCGCGAAATATTTCATGCTGGGAATATAGCGCGATATAAATAATTAAAAAAACATGTAAATATCATTCCATTTTGAATCATTTAATACTGGGAGGCACTCCATAGATCCAGAATTACAAGTAAATAATAAACATCCGGTGAAATAATTCCGTTTCTATATATAAGTACATAAGGAATACATTTCGCGAAATATTTCATGCTGGGAATATAACGCGATATAAATAATTAAAAAAACATGTAAATATCATTCCATTTCGAATCATTTAATACTGGGAGACACTCCATAGATACAGAATTACAAGTAAATAATAAACATCCTCTAAAATAATTCCGTTTCGCTAAATAAAGAAATAAGGAATACATTTCGCGAAATATTTCATGCTGGGAGTATAACGCGATATAAATAATTTAAAAAATATGTAAATATCATTCCATTTCGAATCATTGAATACTCAGTGAGACTCCATAGATCAAGAATTACAAGTAAATAGAAAATATCCGGTGAAATAATTCCGTTTCTATATATAAGTAAATAAGGAATACATTTTGCGAAATATTTCATGCTGAGAATATAACGCGATATAAAAAATTAAAAAACATGTAAATATCATTCCATTTCGAATCTTTTAATAATCAGTAAGACTCCATAGATCTAGAATTACCATTATATAATAAATATCCGACGAAATTATTCTGTTTCGATAAATAAAGAAATAAGGAATACATTTCGCGAAATATTTCATGCTGGGAATATAACGCGATATAAATAATTAAAAAAACATGTAAATATCATTCCATTTCGAATCATTGAATACTCAGTGAGACTCCATAGATCCAGAATTACAAGTAAATAATAAACATCCGGTGAAATAATTCCGTTTCTATATATAAGTACATAAGGAATACATTTCGCGAAATATTTCATGCTGAGAATATAACGCGATATAAAAAATTAAAAAGCAATGTAAATATCATTCCATTTCGAATCATTTAATACTGAGTGACACTCCATAGATCTAGAATTACCATTATATAATAAATATCCGACGAAATTATTCTGTTTCGATAAATAAAGAAATAAGGAATACATTTCGCGCAATAATTCATTCTCGGAATATAACGCGATATAAGTGATTAAAAAAACATGTAAATGTCATTCCATTTAGAATCATTTAATACTCAGTGAGACTCCATAGATCAAGAATTACAAGTAAATAAAAATATCCGGTGAAATAATTCCGTTTCGATATATAAGTAAATAAGGAATACATTTCGCGAAATATTTCATGCTGAGAATATAACGCGATATAAAAAATTAAAAAAAATGTAAATATCATTCCATTTCGAATCATTTAATACTGGGAGACACTCCATAGATACAGAATTACAAGTAAATAATAAACATCCTCTAAAATAATTCCGTTTCGCTAAATAAAGAAATAAGGAATACATTTCGCGAAATATTTCATGCTGGGAATATAACGCGATATAAATAATTTAAAAAATATGTAAATATCATTCCATTTCGAATCATTGAATACGCAGTGAAACTCCATAGATCAAGAATTACAAGTAAATAGAAAATATCCGGTGAAATAATTCTGTTTCTATATATAAGTAAATAAGGAATACATTTTGCGAAATATTTCATGCTGAGAATATAACGCGATATAAAAAATTAAAATACATGTAAATATCATTCCATTTCGAATCTTTTAATAATCAGTAAGACTCCATAGATCTAGAATTACCATTATATAATAAATATCCGACGAAATTATTCTGCTTCGATAAATAAAGAAATCAGGAATACATTTCGCGAAATATTTCATGCTGGGAATATAACGCGATATAAATAATTAAAAAAACATGTAAATATCATTCCATTTCGAATCGTTTAATACTGCGTGACACTCCATAGATATTGAATTACAAGTAAATAATAAATATCCGATGAAATAATTTCGTTTCGATAAATAAAGAAATAACGAATACATTTCGCCAACTGTTTCACCCTGGGAATATAAAGTGAAATAAATAATTAAAAAACATGTAATTATCTTTCCATTTCGAATCGTTTAATACTGCGTGACACTCCATAGATCCAGAATCACAAGTAAATAAAAAACATTCGATGAAATAATTCCGTTTCGATAAATAAAGAAATAAGGAATACATTTCGCGAAATATTTCATGCTGGGAATATAGCGCGATATAAATAATTAAAAAAACATGTAAATATCATTCCATTTTGAATCATTTAATACTGGGAGGCACTCCATAGATCCAGAATTACAAGTAAATAATAAACATCCGGTGAAATAATTCCGTTTCTATATATAAGTACATAAGGAATACATTTCGCGAAATATTTCATGCTGGGAATATAACGCGATATAAATAATTAAAAAAAATGTAAATATCATTCCATTTCGAATCATTTAATACTGGGAGACACTCCATAGATACAGAATTACATGTAAATAATAAACATCCTCTAAAATAATTCCGTTTCGCTAAATAAAGAAATAAGGAATACATTTCACGAAATATTTCATGCTGAGAATATAACGCGATATAAATAATTTAAAAAATATGTAAATATCATTCCATTTCGAATCATTGAATACTCAGTGAGACTCCATAGATCAAGAATTACAAGTAAATAGAAAATATCCGGTGAAATAATTCCGTTTCTATATATAAGTAAATAAGGAATACATTTCGCGAAATATTGCGTTCTGGGAATATAACGCGATATAAATAATTAAAAAGCAATGTAAATATCATTCCATTTCGAATCATTTAATACTGAGTGACACTCCATAGATCTAGAATTACCATTATATAATAAATATCCGACGAAATTATTCTGTTTCGATAAATAAAGAAATAAGGAATACATTTCGCGAAATATTTCATGCTGGGAATATAACGCGATATAAATAATTTAAAAAATATGTAAATATCATTCCATTTCGAATCATTGAATACGCAGTGAAACTCCATAGATCAAGAATTACAAGTAAATAGAAAATATCCGGTGAAATAATTCTGTTTCTATATATAAGTAAATAAGGAATACATTTTGCGAAATATTTCATGCTGAGAATATAACGCGATATAAAAAATTAAAATACATGTAAATATCATTCCATTTCGAATCTTTTAATAATCAGTAAGACTCCATAGATCTAGAATTACCATTATATAATAAATATCCGACGAAATTATTCTGCTTCGATAAATAAAGAAATCAGGAATACATTTCGCGAAATATTTCATGCTGGGAATATAACGCGATATAAATAATTAAAAAAACATGTAAATATCATTCCATTTCGAATCGTTTAATACTGCGTGACACTCCATAGATATTGAATTACAAGTAAATAATAAATATCCGATGAAATAATTTCGTTTCGATAAATAAAGAAATAACGAATACATTTCGCCAACTGTTTCACCCTGGGAATATAAAGTGAAATAAATAATTAAAAAACATGTAATTATCTTTCCATTTCGAATCGTTTAATACTGCGTGACACTCCATAGATCCAGAATCACAAGTAAATAAAAAACATTCGATGAAATAATTCCGTTTCGATAAATAAAGAAATAAGGAATACATTTCGCGAAATATTTCATGCTGGGAATATAGCGCGATATAAATAATTAAAAAAACATGTAAATATCATTCCATTTTGAATCATTTAATACTGGGAGGCACTCCATAGATCCAGAATTACAAGTAAATAATAAACATCCGGTGAAATAATTCCGTTTCTATATATAAGTACATAAGGAATACATTTCGCGAAATATTTCATGCTGGGAATATAACGCGATATAAATAATTAAAAAAAATGTAAATATCATTCCATTTCGAATCATTTAATACTGGGAGACACTCCATAGATACAGAATTACATGTAAATAATAAACATCCTCTAAAATAATTCCGTTTCGCTAAATAAAGAAATAAGGAATACATTTCACGAAATATTTCATGCTGAGAATATAACGCGATATAAATAATTTAAAAAATATGTAAATATCATTCCATTTCGAATCATTGAATACTCAGTGAGACTCCATAGATCAAGAATTACAAGTAAATAGAAAATATCCGGTGAAATAATTCCGTTTCTATATATAAGTAAATAAGGAATACATTTCGCGAAATATTGCGTTCTGGGAATATAACGCGATATAAATAATTAAAAAGCAATGTAAATATCATTCCATTTCGAATCATTTAATACTGAGTGACACTCCATAGATCTAGAATTACCATTATATAATAAATATCCGACGAAATTATTCTGTTTCGATAAATAAAGAAATAAGGAATACATTTCGCGAAATAATTCATTCTCGGAATATAACGCGATATAAGTGATTAAAAAAACATGTAAATGTCATTCCACTTAGAATCATTTAATACTGAGTGACACTCCATAGATCCAGAATCACAAGTAAATAAAAAACATCCGATGAAATTATTCTGTTTCGATAAATAAAGAAATAAGGAATACATTTCGCGAAATAATTCATTCTCGGAATATAACGCGATATAAGTGATTAAAAAAACATGTAAATATCATTCCATTTTGAATCATTTAATACTGGGAGACACTCCATAGATCCAGAATTACAAGTAAATAATAAACACCCGGTGAAATAATTCCGTTTCTATATATAAGTACATAAGGAATACATTTTGCGAAATATTTCATGCTGGGAATATAACGCGATATAAATAATTTAAAATATATGTTAATATCATTCCATTTCGAATCATTGAATACTCAGTGAGACTCCATAGATCAAGAATTACAAGTAAATAGAAAATATCCGGTGAAATAATTCCGTTTCTATATATAAGTAAATAAGGAATACATTTCGCGAAATATTGCATTCTGGGAATATAACGCGATATAAAAAGTTAAAATACATGTAAATATCATTCCATTTCGAATCTTTTAATAATCAGTAAGACTCCATAGATCTAGAATTACCATTATATAATAAATATCCGACGAAATTATTCTGCTCCGATAAATAAAGAAATCAGGAATACATTTCGCGAAATATTTCATGCTGGGAATATAACGCGATATAAATAATTAAAAAAACATGTAAATATCATTCCATTTCGAATCGTTTAATACTGCGTGACACTCCATAGATCCAGAATCACAAGTAAATAAAAAACATTCGATGAAATAATTCCGTTTCGATAAATAAAGAAATAAGGAATACATTTCGCGAAATATTTCATGCTGGGAATATAGCGCGATATAAATAATTAAAAAAACATGTAAATATCATTCCATTTTGAATCATTTAATACTGGGAGGCACTCCATAGATCCAGAATTACAAGTAAATAATAAACATCCGGTGAAATAATTCCGTTTCTATATATAAGTACATAAGGAATACATTTCGCGAAATATTTCATGCTGGGAATATAACGCGATATAAATAATTAAAAAAAATGTAAATATCATTCCATTTCGAATCATTTAATACTGGGAGACACTCCATAGATACAGAATTACATGTAAATAATAAACATCCTCTAAAATAATTCCGTTTCGCTAAATAAAGAAATAAGGAATACATTTCACGAAATATTTCATGCTGAGAATATAACGCGATATAAATAATTTAAAAAATATGTAAATATCATTCCATTTCGAATCATTGAATACTCAGTGAGACTCCATAGATCAAGAATTACAAGTAAATAGAAAATATCCGGTGAAATAATTCCGTTTCTATATATAAGTAAATAAGGAATACATTTCGCGAAATATTGCGTTCTGGGAATATAACGCGATATAAATAATTAAAAAGCAATGTAAATATCATTCCATTTCGAATCATTTAATACTGAGTGACACTCCATAGATCTAGAATTACCATTATATAATAAATATCCGACGAAATTATTCTGTTTCGATAAATAAAGAAATAAGGAATACATTTCGCGAAATAATTCATTCTCGGAATATAACGCGATATAAGTGATTAAAAAAACATGTAAATGTCATTCCACTTAGAATCATTTAATACTGAGTGACACTCCATAGATCCAGAATCACAAGTAAATAAAAAACATCCGATGAAATTATTCTGTTTCGATAAATAAAGAAATAAGGAATACATTTCGCGAAATAATTCATTCTCGGAATATAACGCGATATAAGTGATTAAAAAAACATGTAAATATCATTCCATATTGAATCATTTAATACTGGGAGACACTCCATAGATCCAGAATTACAAGTAAATAATAAACACCCGGTGAAATAATTCCGTTTCTATATATAAGTACATAAGGAATACATTTTGCGAAATATTTCATGCTGGGAATATAACGCGATATAAATAATTTAAAATATATGTTAATATCATTCCATTTCGAATCATTGAATACTCAGTGAGACTCCATAGATCAAGAATTACAAGTAAATAGAAAATATCCGGTGAAATAATTCCGTTTCTATATATAAGTAAATAAGGAATACATTTCGCGAAATATTGCATTCTGGGAATATAACGCGATATAAAAAGTTAAAATACATGTAAATATCATTCCATTTCGAATCTTTTAATAATCAGTAAGACTCCATAGATCTAGAATTACCATTATATAATAAATATCCGACGAAATTATTCTGCTTCGATAAATAAAGAAATCAGGAATACATTTCGCGAAATATTTCATGCTGAGAATATAACGCGATATAAAAAATTTAAAAAAATGTAAATATCATTCCATTTCGAATCATTTAATACTGGGAGACACTCCATAGATACAGAATTACATGTAAATAATAAACATCCTCTAAAATAATTCCGTTTCGCTAAATAAAGAAATAAGGAATACATTTCGCGAAATATTTCATGCTGGGAATATAACGCGATATAAATAATTTAAAAAAATGTAAATATCATTCCATTTCGAATCATTGAATACTCAGTGAGACTCCATAGATCAAGAATTACAAGTAAATAGAAAATATCCGGTGAAATAATTCCGTTTCTATATATAAGTAAATAAGGAATACATTTTGCGAAATATTTCATGCTGAGAATATAACGCGATATAAAAAATTAAAAAACATGTAAATATCATTCCATTTCGAATCTTTTAATAATCAGTAAGACTCCATAGATCTAGAATTACCATTATATAATAAATATCCGACGAAATTATTCTGTTTCGATAAATAAAGAAATAAGGAATACATTTCGCGAAATATTTCATGCTGGGAATATAACGCGATATAAATAATTAAAAAAACATGTAAATATCATTCCATTTCGAATCGTTTAATACTGCGTGACACTCCATAGATCCAGAATCACAAGTAAATAAAAAACATCCGTTAAAATAATTCCGTTTCGATAAATAAAGAAATAAGGAATACATTTCGCGAAATATTTCATGCTGAGAATATAACGCGATATAAAAAATTAAAAAGCAATGTAAATATCATTCCATTTCGAATCATTTAATACTGAGTGACACTCCATAGATCTAGAATTACCATTATATAATAAATATCCGACGAAATTATTCTGTTTCGATAAATAAAGAAATAAGGAATACATTTCGCGCAATAATTCATTCTCGGAATATAACGCGATATAAGTGATTAAAAAAACATGTAAATGTCATTCCATTTAGAATCATTTAATACTCAGTGAGACTCCATAGATCAAGAATTACAAGTAAATAAAAATATCCGGTGAAATAATTCCGTTTCGATATATAAGTAAATAAGGAATACATTTCGCGAAATATTTCATGCTGAGAATATAACGCGATATAAAAAATTAAAAAAAATGTAAATATCATTCCATTTCGAATCATTTAATACTGGGAGACACTCCATAGATACAGAATTACAAGTAAATAATAAACATCCTCTAAAATAATTCCGTTTCGCTAAATAAAGAAATAAGGAATACATTTCGCGAAATATTTCATGCTGGGAATATAACGCGATATAAATAATTTAAAAAATATGTAAATATCATTCCATTTCGAATCATTGAATACGCAGTGAAACTCCATAGATCAAGAATTACAAGTAAATAGAAAATATCCGGTGAAATAATTCTGTTTCTATATATAAGTAAATAAGGAATACATTTTGCGAAATATTTCATGCTGAGAATATAACGCGATATAAAAAATTAAAATACATGTAAATATCATTCCATTTCGAATCTTTTAATAATCAGTAAGACTCCATAGATCTAGAATTACCATTATATAATAAATATCCGACGAAATTATTCTGCTTCGATAAATAAAGAAATCAGGAATACATTTCGCGAAATATTTCATGCTGGGAATATAACGCGATATAAATAATTAAAAAAACATGTAAATATCATTCCATTTCGAATCGTTTAATACTGCGTGACACTCCATAGATATTGAATTACAAGTAAATAATAAATATCCGATGAAATAATTTCGTTTCGATAAATAAAGAAATAACGAATACATTTCGCCAACTGTTTCACCCTGGGAATATAAAGTGAAATAAATAATTAAAAAACATGTAATTATCTTTCCATTTCGAATCGTTTAATACTGCGTGACACTCCATAGATCCAGAATCACAAGTAAATAAAAAACATTCGATGAAATAATTCCGTTTCGATAAATAAAGAAATAAGGAATACATTTCGCGAAATATTTCATGCTGGGAATATAGCGCGATATAAATAATTAAAAAAACATGTAAATATCATTCCATTTTCAATCATTTAATACTGGGAGGCACTCCATAGATCCAGAATTACAAGTAAATAATAAACATCCGGTGAAATAATTCCGTTTCTATATATAAGTACATAAGGAATACATTTCGCGAAATATTTCATGCTGGGAATATAACGCGATATAAATAATTAAAAAAAATGTAAATATCATTCCATTTCGAATCATTTAATACTGCGTGACACTCCATAGATCCAGAATCACAAGTAAATAAAAAACATTCGATGAAATAATTCCGTTTCGCTAAATAAAGAAATAAGGAATACATTTCACGAAATATTTCATGCTGAGAATATAACGCGATATAAATAATTTAAAAAATATGTAAATATCATTCCATTTCGAATCATTGAATACTCAGTGAGACTCCATAGATCAAGAATTACAAGTAAATAGAAAATATCCGGTGAAATAATTCCGTTTCTATATATAAGTAAATAAGGAATACATTTCGCGAAATATTGCGTTCTGGGAATATAACGCGATATAAATAATTAAAAAGCAATGTAAATATCATTCCATTTCGAATCATTTAATACTGAGTGACACTCCATAGATCTAGAATTACCATTATATAATAAATATCCGACGAAATTATTCTGTTTCGATAAATAAAGAAATAAGGAATACATTTCGCGAAATATTTCATGCTGAGAATATAACGCGATATAAAAAATTAAAAAAAATGTAAATATCATTCCATTTCGAATCATTTAATACTGGGAGACACTCCATAGATACAGAATTACAAGTAAATAATAAACATCCTCTAAAATAATTCCGTTTCGCTAAATAAAGAAATAAGGAATACATTTCGCGAAATATTTCATGCTGGGAATATAACGCGATATAAATAATTTAAAAAATATGTAAATATCATTCCATTTCGAATCATTGAATACGCAGTGAAACTCCATAGATCAAGAATTACAAGTAAATAGAAAATATCCGGTGAAATAATTCTGTTTCTATATATAAGTAAATAAGGAATACATTTTGCGAAATATTTCATGCTGAGAATATAACGCGATATAAAAAATTAAAATACATGTAAATATCATTCCATTTCGAATCTTTTAATAATCAGTAAGACTCCATAGATCTAGAATTGCCATTATATAATAAATATCCGACGAAATTATTCTGCTTCGATAAATAAAGAAATCAGGAATACATTTCGCGAAATATTTCATGCTGGGAATATAACGCGATATAAATAATTAAAAAAACATGTAAATATCATTCCATTTCGAATCGTTTAATACTGCGTGACACTCCATAGATATTGAATTACAAGTAAATAATAAATATCCGATGAAATAATTTCGTTTCGATAAATAAAGAAATAACGAATACATTTCGCCAACTGTTTCACCCTGGGAATATAAAGTGAAATAAATAATTAAAAAACATGTAATTATCTTTCCATTTCGAATCGTTTAATACTGCGTGACACTCCATAGATCCAGAATCACAAGTAAATAAAAAACATTCGATGAAATAATTCCGTTTCGATAAATAAAGAAATAAGGAATACATTTCGCGAAATATTTCATGCTGGGAATATAGCGCGATATAAATAATTAAAAAAACATGTAAATATCATTCCATTTTGAATCATTTAATACTGGGAGGCACTCCATAGATCCAGAATTACAAGTAAATAATAAACATCCGGTGAAATAATTCCGTTTCTATATATAAGTACATAAGGAATACATTTCGCGAAATATTTCATGCTGGGAATATAACGCGATATAAATAATTAAAAAAAATGTAAATATCATTCCATTTCGAATCATTTAATACTGGGAGACACTCCATAGATACAGAATTACATGTAAATAATAAACATCCTCTAAAATAATTCCGTTTCGCTAAATAAAGAAATAAGGAATACATTTCACGAAATATTTCATGCTGAGAATATAACGCGATATAAATAATTTAAAGAATATGTAAATATCATTCCATTTCGAATCATTGAATACTCAGTGAGACTCCATAGATCAAGAATTACAAGTAAATAGAAAATATCCGGTGAAATAATTCCGTTTCTATATATAAGTAAATAAGGAATACATTTCGCGAAATATTGCGTTCTGGGAATATAACGCGATATAAATAATTAAAAAGCAATGTAAATATCATTCCATTTCGAATCATTTAATACTGAGTGACACTCCATAGATCTAGAATTACCATTATATAATAAATATCCGACGAAATTATTCTGTTTCGATAAATAAAGAAATAAGGAATACATTTCGCGAAATAATTCATTCTCGGAATATAACGCGATATAAGTGATTAAAAAAACATGTAAATGTCATTCCACTTAGAATCATTTAATACTGAGTGACACTCCATAGATCCAGAATCACAAGTAAATAAAAAACATCCGATGAAATTATTCTGTTTCGATAAATAAAGAAATAAGGAATACATTTCGCGAAATAATTCATTCTCGGAATATAACGCGATATAAGTGATTAAAAAAACATGTAAATATCATTCCATTTTGAATCATTTAATACTGGGAGACACTCCATAGATCCAGAATTACAAGTAAATAATAAACACCCGGTGAAATAATTCCGTTTCTATATATAAGTACATAAGGAATACATTTTGCGAAATATTTCATGCTGGGAATATAACGCGATATAAATAATTTAAAATATATGTTAATATCATTCCATTTCGAATCATTGAATACTCAGTGAGACTCCATAGATCAAGAATTACAAGTAAATAGAAAATATCCGGTGAAATAATTCCGTTTCTATATATAAGTAAATAAGGAATACATTTCGCGAAATATTGCATTCTGGGAATATAACGCGATATAAAAAATTAAAATACATGTAAATATCATTCCATTTCGAATCTTTTAATAATCAGTAAGACTCCATAGATCTAGAATTACCATTATATAATAAATATCCGACGAAATTATTCTGCTTCGATAAATAAAGAAATCAGGAATACATTTCGCGAAATATTTCATGCTGGGAATATAACGCGATATAAATAATTAAAAAAACATGTAAATATCATTCCATTTCGAATCGTTTAATACTGCGTGACACTCCATAGATCCAGAATCACAAGTAAATAAAAAACATTCGATGAAATAATTCCGTTTCGATAAATAAAGAAATAAGGAATACATTTCGCGAAATATTTCATGCTGGGAATATAGCGCGATATAAATAATTAAAAAAACATGTAAATATCATTCCATTTTGAATCATTTAATACTGGGAGGCACTCCATAGATCCAGAATTACAAGTAAATAATAAACATCCGGTGAAATAATTCCGTTTCTATATATAAGTACATAAGGAATACATTTCGCGAAATATTTCATGCTGGGAATATAACGCGATATAAATAATTAAAAAAACATGTAAATATCATTCCATTTCGAATCATTGAATACTCAGTGAGACTCCATAGATCAAGAATTACAAGTAAATAAAAATATCCTGTGAAATAATTCCGTTTCGATATATAAGTAAATAAGGAATACATTTCGCGAAATATTTCATGCTGAGAATATAACGCGATATAAAAAATTAAAAAAAATGTAAATATCATTCCATTTCGAATCATTTAATACTGGGAGACACTCCATAGATACAGAATTACATGTAAATAATAAACATCCTCTAAAATAATTCCGTTTCGCTAAATAAAGAAATAAGGAATACATTTCGCGAAATATTTCA
Source organism: Mimumesa dahlbomi (assembly GCA_917499265.3). NCBI lineage: Eukaryota > Metazoa > Arthropoda > Insecta > Hymenoptera > Crabronidae > Mimumesa > Mimumesa dahlbomi. The sequence goes on from OU824127.1 coordinate 9,032,644, forward strand.
TGCTGGGAATATAACGCGATATAAATAATTTAAAATATATGTAAATATCATTCCATTTCGAATCATTGAATACTCAGTGAGACTCCATAGATCAAGAATTACAAGTAAATAGAAAATATCCGGTGAAATAATTCCGTTTCTATATATAAGTAAATAAGGAATACATTTCGCGAAATATTGCATTCTGGGAATATAACGCGATATAAATAATTAAAAAGCAATGTAAATATCATTCCATTTCGAATCATTTAATACTGAGTGACACTCCATAGATCTAGAATTACCATTATATAATAAATATCCGACGAAATTATTCTGTTTCGATAAATAAAGAAATAAGGAATACATTTCGCGAAATAATTCATTCTCGGAATATAACGCGATATAAGTGATTAAAAAAACATGTAAATGTCATTCCATTTAGAATCATTTAATACTGAGTGACACTCCATAGATCCAGAATCACCAGTAAATAAAAAACATCCGATGAAATTATTCTGTTTCGATAAATAAAGAAATAAGGAATACATTTCGCGAAATAATTCATTCTCGGAATATAACGCGATATAAGTGATTAAAAAAACATGTAAATATCATTCCATTTTGAATCATTTAATACTGGGAGACACTCCATAGATCCAGAATTACAAGTAAATAATAAACACCCGGTGAAATAATTCCGTTTCTATATATAAGTACATAAGGAATACATTTTGCGAAATATTTCATGCTGAGAATATAACGCGATATAAAAAATTAAAAAACATGTAAATATCATTCCATTTCAAATCTTTTAATAATCAGTAAGACCCCATAGATCTAGAATTACCAGTATATAATAAATATCCGACGAAATCATTCTGTTCCGATATACAAAGAAATAAGGAATACATTTCGCGAAATATTTCATGCTGGGAATATAACGCGAAATAAATAATTAAAAAAATATGTAAATATCATTCCATTTCGAATCATTGAATACTCAGTGAGACTCCATAGATCAAGAAATACAAGTAAATGAAAAATATCCGGTGAAATAATTCCATTTCGATATATAAGTAAATAAGGAATACATTTCGCGAAATATTTCATGCTGAGAATATAACGCGATATAAATAATTAAAAAGCAATGTAAATATCATTCCATTTCGAATCATTTAATACTGAGTGACACTCCATAGATCTAGAATTACCATTATATAATAAATATCCGACGAAATTATTCTGTTTCGATAAATAAAGAAATAAGGAATACATTTCGCGAAATAATTCATTCTCGGAATATAACGCGATATAAGTGATTAAAAAAACATGTAAATGTCATTCCATTTAGAATCATTTAATACTCAGTGAGACTCCATAGATCAAGAATTACAAGTAAATAAAAATATCCGGTGAAATAATTCCGTTTCGATATATAAGTAAATAAGGAATACATTTCGCGAAATATTTCATGCTGAGAATATAACGCGATATAAAAAATTAAAAAAAATGTAAATATCATTCCATTTCGAATCATTTAATACTGGGAGACACTCCATAGATACAGAATTACAAGTAAATAATAAACATCCTCTAAAATAATTCCGTTTCGCTAAATAAAGAAATAAGGAATACATTTCGCGAAATATTTCATGCTGGGAATATAACGCGATATAAATAATTTAAAATATATGTAAATATCATTCCATTTCGAATCATTGAATACTCAGTGAGACTCCATAGATCAAGAATTACAAGTAAATAGAAAATATCCGGTGAAATAATTCCGTTTCTATATATAAGTAAATAAGGAATACATTTCGCGAAATATTGCATTCTGGGAATATAACGCGATATAAATAATGAAAAAGCAAAGTAAATATCATTCCATTTCGAATCATTTAATACTGAGTGACACTCCATAGATCTAGAATTACCATTATATAATAAATATCCGACGAAATTATTCTGTTTCGATAAATAAAGAAATAAGGAATACATTTCGCGAAATAATTCATTCTCGGAATATAACGCGATATAAGTGATTAAAAAAACATGTAAATGTCATTCCATTTAGAATCATTTAATACTGAGTGACACTCCATAGATCCAGAATCACCAGTAAATAAAAAACATCCGATGAAATTATTCTGTTTCGATAAATAAAGAAATAAGGAATACATTTCGCGAAATAATTCATTCTCGGAATATAACGCGATATAAGTGATTAAAAAAACATGTAAATATCATTCCATTTTGAATCATTTAATACTGGGAGACACTCCATAGATCCAGAATTACAAGTAAATAATAAACACCCGGTGAAATAATTCCGTTTCTATATATAAGTACATAAGGAATACATTTCGCGAAATAATTCATTCTCGGAATATAACGCGATATAAATGATTAAGAAAACATGTAAATATCATTCCATTTAGAATCATTTAATACTGAGTGACACTCCATAGATCATGAATTACAAGTAAATAATAAACATCCGATAAAATAATGCCGCTTCCATAAATAAAGAAATAAGGAATACATTTCGCGAAACATTTCATGCTGGGAATATATCGCGATATAAATAATTAAAAAAACATGTAAATATCATTCCATTTAGAATCATTTAATACTGAGTGACACTCCATAGATCCAGAATCACAAGTAAATAAAAAACATGCGATGAAATAATTCCGTTTCGATAAATAAAGAAATAAGGAATACATTTCGCGAAATATTTCATGCTGGGAATATAGCGCGATATAAATGATTAAAAAAACATGTAAATATCATTCCATTTTGAATCATTTAATACTGGGAGACACTCCATAGATCCAGAATTACAAGTAAATAATAAACATCCGGTGAAATAATTCCGTTTCTATATATAAGTACATAAGGAATACATTTTGCGAAATATTTCATGCAGAGAATATAACGCGATATAAAAAATTAAAAAACATGTAAATATCATTCCATTTCAAATCTTTTAATAATCAGTAAGACCCCATAGATCTAGAATTACCAGTATATAATAAATATCCGACGAAATTATTCTGTTTCGATATATAAAGAAATAAGGAATACATTTCGCGAAATATTTCATGCTGAGAATATAACGCGATATAAAAAGTTTAAAAAAATGTAAATATCATTCCAGTTCGAATCATTTAATACTGGGAGACACTCCATAGATACAGAATTACAAGTAAATAATAAACATCCTCTAAAATAATTCCGTTTCGCTAAATAAAGAAATAAGGAATACATTTCGCGAAATATTTCATGGTGGGAGTATAACGCGATATAAATAATTTAAAAAATATGTAAATATCATTCCATTTCGAATCATTGAATACGCAGTGAAACTCCATAGATGAAGAATTACAAGTAAATAGAAAATATCCGGTGAAATAATTCTGTTTCTATATATAAGTAAATAAGGAATACATTTTGCGAAATATTTCATGCTGAGAATATAACGCGATATAAAAAATTAAAATACATGTAAATATCATTCCATTTCGAATCTTTTAATAATCAGTAAGACTCCATAGATCTAGAATTACCATTATATAATAAATATCCGACGAAATTATTCTGCTTCGATAAATAAAGAAATCAGGAATACATTTCGCAAAATATTTCATGCTGGGAATATAACGCGATATAAATAATTAAAAAAACATGTAAATATCATTCCATTTCGAATCGTTTAATACTGCGTGACACTCCATAGATATTGAATTACAAGTAAATAATAAATATCCGATGAAATAATTTCGTTTCGATAAATAAAGAAATAACGAATACATTTCGCCAACTGTTTCACCCTGGGAATATAAAGTGAAATAAATAATTAAAAAACATGTAATTATCTTTCCATTTCGAATCGTTTAATACTGCGTGACACTCCATAGATCCAGAATCACAAGTAAATAAAAAACATTCGATGAAATAATTCCGTTTCTATATATAAGTAAATAAGGAATACATTTTGCGAAATATTTCATGCTGAGAATATAACGCGATATAAAAAATTAAAAAAACATGTAAATATCATTCCATTTTGAATCATTTAATACTGGGAGGCACTCCATAGATCCAGAATTACAAGTAAATAATAAACATCCGGTGAAATAATTCCGTTTCTATATATAAGTACATAAGGAATACATTTCGCGAAATATTTCATGCTGGGAATATAGCGCGATATAAATAATTAAAAAAACATGTAAATATCATTCCATTTTGAATCATTTAATACTGGGAGGCACTCCATAGATCCAGAATTACAAGTAAATAATAAACATCCGGTGAAATAATTCCGTTTCTATATATAAGTACATAAGGAATACATTTCGCGAAATATTTCATGCTGGGAATATAACGCGATATAAATAATTAAAAAAAATGTAAATATCATTCCATTTCGAATCATTTAATACTGGGAGACACTCCATAGATACAGAATTACATGTAAATAATAAACATCCTCTAAAATAATTCCGTTTCGCTAAATAAAGAAATAAGGAATACATTTCACGAAATATTTCATGCTGAGAATATAACGCGATATAAATAATTTAAAAAATATGTAAATATCATTCCATTTCGAATCATTGAATACTCAGTGAGACTCCATAGATCAAGAATTACAAGTAAATAGAAAATATCCGGTGAAATAATTCCGTTTCTATATATAAGTAAATAAGGAATACATTTTGCGAAATATTTCATGCTGAGAATATAACGCGATATAAAAAATTAAAAAACATGTAAATATCATTCCATTTCGAATCTTTTAATAATCAGTAAGACTCCATAGATCTAGAATTACCATTATATAATAAATATCCGACGAAATTATTCTGTTTCGATAAATAAAGAAATAAGGAATACATTTCGCGAAATATTTCATGCCGGGAATATAACGCGATATAAATAATTAAAAAAACATGTAAATATCATTCCATTTCGAATCGTTTAATACTGCGTGACACTCCATAGATCCAGAATCACAAGTAAATAAAAAACATCCGTTAAAATAATTCCGTTTCGATAAATAAAGAAATAAGGAATACATTTCGCGAAATATTTCATGCTGGGAATATAACGCGAAATAAATAATTAAAAAAATATGTAAATATCATTCCATTTCGAATCATTGAATACTCAGTGAGACTCCATAGATCCAGAATTACAAGTAAATAATAAACATCCGGTGAAATAATTCCGTTTCTATATATAAGTACATAAGGAATACATTTTGCGAAATATTTCATGCTGAGAATATAACGCGATATAAAAAATTAAAAACATGTAAATATCATTCCATTTCAAATCTTTTAATAATCAGTAAGACCCCATAGATCTAGAATTACCAGTATATAATAAATATCTGACGAAATCATTCTGTTCCGATATACAAAGAAATAAGGAATACATTTCGCGAAATATTTCATGCTGGGAATATAACGCGAAATAAATAATTAAAAAAATATGTAAATATCATTCCATTTCGAATCATTGAATACTCAGTGAGACTCCATAGATCAAGAAATACAAGTAAATGAAAAATATCCGGTGAAATAATTCCATTTCGATATATAAGTAAATAAGGAATACATTTCGCGAAATATTTCATGCTGAGAATATAACGCGATATAAAAAATTAAAAAGCAATGTAAATATCATTCCATTTCGAATCATTTAATACTGAGTGACACTCCATAGATCTAGAATTACCATTATATAATAAATATCCGACGAAATTATTCTGTTTCGATAAATAAAGAAATAAGGAATACATTTCGCGAAATAATTCATTCTCGGAATATAACGCGATATAAGTGATTAAAAAAACATGTAAATGTCATTCCATTTAGAATCATTTAATACTCAGTGAGACTCCATAGATCAAGAATTACAAGTAAATAAAAATATCCGGTGAAATAATTCCGTTTCGATATATAAGTAAATAAGGAATACATTTCGCGAAATATTTCATGCTGAGAATATAACGCGATATAAAAAATTTAAAAAAATGTAAATATCATTCCATTTCAAATCTTTTAATAATCAGTAAGACCCCATAGATCTAGAATTACCAGTATATAATAAATATCCGACGAAATCATTCTGTTCCGATATACAAAGAAATAAGGAATACATTTCGCGAAATATTTCATGCTGGGAATATAACGCGAAATAAATAATTAAAAAAATATGTAAATATCATTCCATTTCGAATCATTGAATACTCAGTGAGACTCCATAGATCAAGAAATACAAGTAAATGAAAAATATCCGGTGAAATAATTCCATTTCGATATATAAGTAAATAAGGAATACATTTCGCGAAATATTTCATGCTGAGAATATAACGCGATATAAAAAATTAAAAAGCAATGTAAATATCATTCCATTTCGAATCATTTAATACTGAGTGACACTCCATAGATCTAGAATTACCATTATATAATAAATATCCGACGAAATTATTCTGTTTCGATAAATAAAGAAATAAGGAATACATTTCGCGAAATAATTCATTCTCGGAATATAACGCGATATAAGTGATTAAAAAAACATGTAAATGTCATTCCATTTAGAATCATTTAATACTCAGTGAGACTCCATAGATCAAGAATTACAAGTAAATAAAAATATCCGGTGAAATAATTCCGTTTCGATATATAAGTAAATAAGGAATACATTTCGCGAAATATTTCATGCTGAGAATATAACGCGATATAAAAAATTAAAAAAAATGTAAATATCATTCCATTTCGAATCATTTAATACTGAGTGACACTCCATAGATCTTGAATTACAAGTAAATAATAAACATCCTCTAAAATAATTCCGTTTCGCTAAATAAAGAAATAAGGAATACATTTCGCGAAATATTTCATGCTGGGAATATAACGCGATATAAATAATTAAAAAAAATGTAAATATCATTCCATTTCGAATCATTGAATACTCAGTGAGACTCCATAGATCAAGAATTACAAGTAAATAGAAAATATCCGGTGAAATAATTCCGTTTCTATATATAAGTAAATAAGGAATACATTTTGCGAAATATTTCATGCTGAGAATATAACGCGATATAAAAAATTAAAAAACATGTAAATATCATTCCATTTCGAATCTTTTAATAATCAGTAAGACTCCATAGATCTAGAATTACCATTATATAATAAATATCCGACGAAATTATTCTGTTTCGATAAATAAAGAAATAAGGAATACATTTCGCGAAATATTTCATGCTGGGAATATAACGCGATATAAATAATTAAAAAAACATGTAAATATCATTCCATTTCGAATCGTTTAATACTGCGTGACACTCCATAGATCCAGAATCACAAGTAAATAAAAAACATTCGATGAAATAATTCCGTTTCGATAAATAAAGAAATAAGGAATACATTTCGCGAAATATTTCATGCTGGGAATATAGCGCGATATAAATAATTAAAAAAACATGTAAATATCATTCCATTTTGAATCATTTAATACTGGGAGGCACTCCATAGATCCAGAATTACAAGTAAATAATAAACATCCGGTGAAATAATTCCGTTTCTATATATAAGTACATAAGGAATACATTTCGCGAAATATTTCATGCTGAGAATATAACGCGATATAAAAAATTAAAAAGCAATGTAAATATCATTCCATTTCGAATCATTTAATACTGAGTGACACTCCATAGATCTAGAATTACCATTATATAATAAATATCCGACGAAATTATTCTGTTTCGATAAATAAAGAAATAAGGAATACATTTCGCGAAATAATTCACTCTCGGAATATAACGCGATATAAGTGATTAAAAAAACATGTAAATGTCATTCCATTTAGAATCATTTAATACTCAGTGAGACTCCATAGATCAAGAATTACAAGTAAATAAAAATATCCGGTGAAATAATTCCGTTTCGATATATAAGTAAATAAGGAATACATTTCGCGAAATATTTCATGCTGAGAATATAACGCGATATAAAAAATTAAAAAAAATGTAAATATCATTCCATTTCGAATCATTTAATACTGGGAGACACTCCATAGATACAGAATTACAAGTAAATAATAAACATCCTCTAAAATAATTCCGTTTCGCTAAATAAAGAAATAAGGAATACATTTCGCGAAATATTTCATGCTGGGAATATAACGCGATATAAATAATTTAAAAAATATGTAAATATCATTCCATTTCGAATCATTGAATACGCAGTGAAACTCCATAGATCAAGAATTACAAGTAAATAGAAAATATCCGGTGAAATAATTCTGTTTCTATATATAAGTAAATAAGGAATACATTTTGCGAAATATTTCATGCTGAGAATATAACGCGATATAAAAAATTAAAATACATGTAAATATCATTCCATTTCGAATCTTTTAATAATCAGTAAGACTCCATAGATCTAGAATTACCATTATATAATAAATATCCGATGAAATTATTCTGTTTCGATAAATAAAGAAATCAGGAATACATTTCGCGAAATATTTCATGCTGGGAATATAACGCGATATAAATAATTAAAAAAACATGTAAATGTCATTCCATTTAGAATCATTTAATACTCAGTGAGACTCCATAGATCAAGAATTACAAGTAAATAAAAATATCCGGTGAAATAATTCCGTTTCGATATATAAGTAAATAAGGAATACATTTCGCGAAATATTTCATGCTGAGAATATAACGCGATATAAAAAATTTTAAAAAATGTAAATATCATTCCATTTCAAATCTTTTAATAATCAGTAAGACCCCATAGATCTAGAATTACCAGTATATAATAAATATCCGACGAAATCATTCTGTTCCGATATACAAAGAAATAAGGAATACATTTCGCGAAATATTTCATGCTGGGAATATAACGCGAAATAAATAATTAAAAAAAATGTAAATATCATTCCATTTCGAATCATTTAATACTGGGAGACACTCCATAGATACAGAATTACATGTAAATAATAAACATCCTCTAAAATAATTCCGTTTCGCTAAATAAAGAAATAAGGAATACATTTCGCGAAATATTTCATGCTGAGAATATAACGCGATATAAAAAATTAAAAAAAAATGTAAATATCATTCCATTTCGAATCATTTAATACTGGGAGACACTCCATAGATACAGAATTACATGTAAATAATAAACATCCTCTAAAATAATTCCGTTTCGCTAAATAAAGAAATAAGGAATACATTTCGCGAAATATTTCATGCTGGGAATATAACGCGATATAAATAATTTAAAAAATATGTAAATATCATTCCATTTCGAATCATTGAATACTCAGTGAGACTCCATAGATCAAGAATTACAAGTAAATAGAAAATATCCGGTGAAATAATTCCGTTTCTATATATAAGTAAATAAGGAATACATTTCGCGAAATATTGCATTCTGGGAATATAACGCGATATAAATAATTAAAAAGCAATGTAAATATCATTCCATTTCGAATCGTTTAATACTGAGTGACACTCCATAGATCTTGAATTACAAGTAAATAATAAACATCCTCTAAAATAATTCCGTTTCGCTAAATAAAGAAATAAGGAATACATTTCGCGAAATATTTCATGCTGGGAATATAACGCGATATAAATAATTAAAAAAAATGTAAATATCATTCCATTTCGAATCATTGAATACTCAGTGAGACTCCATAGATCAAGAATTACAAGTAAATAGAAAATATCCGGTGAAATAATTCCGTTTCTATATATAAGTAAATAAGGAATACATTTTGCGAAATATTTCATGCTGAGAATATAACGCGATATAAAAAATTAAAAAACATGTAAATATCATTCCATTTCGAATCTTTTAATAATCAGTAAGACTCCATAGATCTAGAATTACCATTATATAATAAATATCCGACGAAATTATTCTGTTTCGATAAATAAAGAAATAAGGAATACATTTCGCGAAATATTTCATGCTGGGAATATAACGCGATATAAATAATTAAAAAAACATGTAAATATCATTCCATTTCGAATCGTTTAATACTGCGTCACACTCCATAGATCCAGAATCACAAGTAAATAAAAAACATTCGATGAAATAATTCCGTTTCGATAAATAAAGAAATAAGGAATACATTTCGCGAAATATTTCATGCTGGGAATATAGCGCGATATAAATAATTAAAAAAACATGTAAATATCATTCCATTTTGAATCATTTAATACTGGGAGGCACTCCATAGATCCAGAATTACAAGTAAATAATAAACATCCGGTGAAATAATTCCGTTTCTATATATAAGTACATAAGGAATACATTTCGCGAAATATTTCATGCTGAGAATATAACGCGATATAAAAAATTAAAAAGCAATGTAAATATCATTCCATTTCGAATCATTTAATACTGAGTGACACTCCATAGATCTAGAATTACCATTATATAATAAATATCAGACGAAATTATTCTGTTTCGATAAATAAAGAAATAAGGAATACATTTCGCGAAATAATTCATTCTCGGAATATAACGCGATATAAGTGATTAAAAAAACATGTAAATGTCATTCCATTTAGAATCATTTAATACTCAGTGAGACTCCATAGATCAAGAATTACAAGTAAATAAAAATATCCGGTGAAATAATTCCGTTTCGATATATAAGTAAATAAGGAATACATTTCGCGAAATATTTCATGCTGAGAATATAACGCGATATAAAAAATTAAAAAAAATGTAAATATCATTCCATTTCGAATCATTTAATACTGGGAGACACTCCATAGATACAGAATTACAAGTAAATAATAAACATCCTCTAAAATAATTCCGTTTCGCTAAATAAAGAAATAAGGAATACATTTCGCGAAATATTTCATGCTGGGAATATAACGCGATATAAATAATTTAAAAAATATGTAAATATCATTCCATTTCGAATCATTGAATACGCAGTGAAACTCCATAGATCAAGAATTACAAGTAAATAGAAAATATCCGGTGAAATAATTCTGTTTCTATATATAAGTAAATAAGGAATACATTTTGCGAAATATTTCATGCTGAGAATATAACGCGATATAAAAAATTAAAATACATGTAAATATCATTCCATTTCGAATCTTTTAATAATCAGTAAGACTCCATAGATCTAGAATTACCATTATATAATAAATATCCGACGAAATTATTCTGCTTCGATAAATAAAGAAATCAGGAATACATTTCGCGAAATATTTCATGCTGGGAATATAACGCGATATAAATAATTAAAAAAACATGTAAATATCATTCCATTTTGAATCGTTTAATACTGCGTGACACTCCATAGATATTGAATTACAAGTAAATAATAAATATCCGATGAAATAATTTCGTTTCGATAAATAAAGAAATAACGAATACATTTCGCCAACTGTTTCACCCTGGGAATATAAAGTGAAATAAATAATTAAAAAACATGTAATTATCTTTCCATTTCGAATCGTTTAATACGGCGTGACACTCCATAGATCCAGAATCACAAGTAAATAAAAAACATTCGATGAAATAATTCCGTTTCGATAAATAAAGAAATAAGGAATACATTTCGCGAAATATTTCATGCTGGGAATATAGCGCGATATAAATAATTAAAAAAACATGTAAATATCATTCCATTTTGAATCATTTAATACTGGGAGGCACTCCATAGATCCAGAATTACAAGTAAATAATAAACATCCGGTGAAATAATTCCGTTTCTATATATAAGTACATAAGGAATACATTTCGTGAAATATTTCATGCTGGGAATATAACGCGATATAAATAATTAAAAAAAATGTAAATATCATTCCATTTCGAATCATTTAATACTGGGAGACACTCCATAGATACAGAATTACAAGTAAATAATAAACATCCTCTAAAATAATTCCGTTTCGCTAAATAAAGAAATAAGGAATACATTTCACGAAATATTTCATGCTGAGAATATAACGCGATATAAATAATTTAAAAAATATGTAAATATCATTCCATTTCGAATCATTGAATACTCAGTGAGACTCCATAGATCAAGAATTACAAGTAAATAGAAAATATCCGGTGAAATAATTCCGTTTCTATATATAAGTAAATAAGGAATACATTTCGCGAAATATTGCATTCTGGGAATATAACGCGATATAAATAATTAAAAAGCAATGTAAATATCATTCCATTTCGAATCATTTAATACTGAGTGACACTCCATAGATCTAGAATTACCATTATATAATAAATATCCGACGAAATTATTCTGTTTCGATAAATAAAGAAATAAGGAATACATTTCGCGAAATAATTCATTCTCGGAATATAACGCGATATAAGCGATTAAAAAAACATGTAAATGTCATTCCACTTAGAATCATTTAATACTGAGTGACACTCCATAGATCCAGAATCACAAGTAAATAAAAAACATCCGATGAAATTATTCTGTTTCGATAAATAAAGAAATAAGGAATACATTTCGCGAAATAATTCATTCTCGGAATATAACGCGATATAAGTGATTAAAAAAACATGTAAATATCATTCCATTTTGAATCATTTAATACTGGGAGACACTCCATAGATCCAGAATTACAAGTAAATAATAAACACCCGGTGAAATAATTCCGTTTCTATATATAAGTACATAAGGAATACATTTTGCGAAATATTTCATGCTGAGAATATAACGCGATATAAAAAATTAAAAAACATGTAAATATCATTCCATTTCAAATCTTTTAATAATCAGTAAGACCCCATAGATCTAGAATTACCAGTATATAATAAATATCCGACGAAATCATTCTGTTCCGATATACAAAGAAATAAGGAATACATTTCGCGAAATATTTCATGCTGGGAATATAACGCGAAATAAATAATTAAAAAAATATGTAAATATCATTCCATTTCGAATCATTGAATACTCAGTGAGACTCCATAGATCAAGAAATACAAGTAAATGAAAAATATCCGGTGAAATAATTCCATTTCGATATATAAGTAAATAAGGAATACATTTCGCGAAATATTTCATGCTGAGAATATAACGCGATATAAAAAATTAAAAAGCAATGTAAATATCATTCCATTTCGAATCATTTAATACTGAGTGACACTCCATAGATCTAGAATTACCATTATATAATAAATATCCGACGAAATTATTCTGTTTCGATAAATAAAGAAATAAGGAATACATTTCGCGAAATAATTCATTCTCGGAATATAACGCGATATAAGTGATTAAAAAAACATGTAAATGTCATTCCATTTAGAATCATTTAATACTCAGTGAGACTCCATAGATCAAGAATTACAAGTAAATAAAAATATCCGGTGAAATAATTCCGTTTCGATATATAAGTAAATAAGGAATACATTTCGCGAAATATTTCATGCTGAGAATATAACGCGATATAAAAAATTAAAAAAAATGTAAATATCATTCCATTTCAAATCTTTTAATAATCAGTAAGACCCCATAGATCTAGAATTACCAGTATATAATAAATATCCGACGAAATCATTCTGTTCCGATATACAAAGAAATAAGGAATACATTTCGCGAAATATTTCATGCTGGGAATATAACGCGAAATAAAAAATTAAAAAAAATGTAAATATCATTCCATTTCGAATCATTTAATACTGGGAGAAACTCCATAGATACAGAATTACATGTAAATAATAAACATCCTCTAAAATAATTCCGTTTCGCTAAATAAAGAAATAAGGAATACATTTCGCGAAATATTTCATGCTGAGAATATAACGCGATATAAATAATTAAAAAAAATGTAAATATCATTCCATTTCGAATCATTTAATACTGGGAGACACTCCATAGATACAGAATTACATGTAAATAATAAACATCCTCTAAAATAATTCCGTTTCGCTATATAAAGAAATAAGGAATACATTTCGCGAAATATTTCATGCTGGGAATATAACGCGATATAAATAATTTAAAAAATATGTAAATATCATTCCATTTCGAATCATTGAATACTCAGTGAGACTCCATAGATCAAGAATTACAAGTAAATAGAAAATATCCGGTGAAATAATTCCGTTTCTATATATAAGTAAATAAGGAATACATTTCGCGAAATATTGCATTCTGGGAATATAACGCGATATAAATAATTAAAAAGCAATGTAAATATCATTCCATTTTGAATCATTTAATACTGGGAGGCACTCCATAGATCCAGAATTACAAGTAAATAATAAACATCCGGTGAAATAATTCCGTTTCTATATATAAGTACATAAGGAATACATTTCGCGAAATATTTCATGCTGAGAATATAACGCGATATAAATAATTAAAAAAACATGTAAATATCATTCCATTTCGAATCGTTTAATACTGCGTGACACTCCATAGATCCAGAATCACAAGTAAATAAAAAACATTCGATGAAATAATTCCGTTTCGATAAATAAAGAAATAAGGAATACATTTCGCGAAATATTTCATGCTGGGAATATAGCGCGATATAAATAATTAAAAAAACATGTAAATATCATTCCATTTTGAATCATTTAATACTGGGAGGCACTCCATAGATCCAGAATTACAAGTAAATAATAAACATCCGGTGAAATAATTCCGTTTCTATATATAAGTACATAAGGAATACATTTCGCGAAATATTTCATGCTGAGAATATAACGCGATATAAAAAATTAAAAAGCAATGTAAATATCATTCCATTTCGAATCATTTAATACTGAGTGACACTCCATAGATCTAGAATTACCATTATATAATAAATATCCGACGAAATTATTCTGTTTCGATAAATAAAGAAATAAGGAATACATTTCGCGAAATAATTCATTCTCGGAATATAACGCGATATAAGTGATTAAAAAAACATGTAAATGTCATTCCATTTAGAATCATTTAATACTCAGTGAGACTCCATAGATCAAGAATTACAAGTAAATAAAAATATCCGGTGAAATAATTCCGTTTCGATATATAAGTAAATAAGGAATACATTTCGCGAAATATTTCATGCTGAGAATATAACGCGATATAAAAAATTAAAAAACATGTAAATATCATTCCATTTCGAATCTTTTAATAATCAGTAAGACTCCATAGATCTAGAATTACCATTATATAATAAATATCCGACGAAATTATTCTGTTTCGATAAATAAAGAAATAAGGAATACATTTCGCGAAATATTTCATGCTGGGAATATAACGCGATATAAATAATTAAAAAAACATGTAAATATCATTCCATTTCGAATCGTTTAATACTGCGTGACACTCCATAGATCCAGAATCACAAGTAAATAAAAAACATTCGATGAAATAATTCCGTTTCGATAAATAAAGAAATAAGGAATACATTTCGCGAAATATTTCATGCTGGGAATATAGCGCGATATAAATAATTAAAAAAACATGTAAATATCATTCCATTTTGAATCATTTAATTCTGGGAGACACTCCATAGATCCAGAATTACAAGTAAATAATAAACATCCGGTGAAATAATTCCGTTTCTATATATAAGTAAATAAGGAATACATTTCGCGAAATATTTCATGCTGAGAATATAACGCGATATAAAAAATTTAAAAAAATGTAAATATCATTCCATTTCGAATCATTTAATACTGTGAGACACTCCATAGATACAGAATTACAAGTAAATAATAAACATCCTCTAAAATAATTCCGTTTCGCTAAATAAAGAAATAAGGAATACATTTCGCGAAATATTGCATTCTGGGAATATAACGCGATATAAATAATTAAAAAGACATGTAAATATCATTCCATTTCGAATCATTTAATACTGAGTGACACTCCATAGATCTTGAATTACAAGTAAATAATAAACATCCGATAAAATAATGCCGCTTCCATAAATAAAGAAATAAGGAATACATTTCGCGAAACATTTCATGCTGGGAATATAACGCGATATAAATAATTAAAAAAACATGTAAATATCATTCCATTTCGAATCTCTTAATAATCAGTAAGACTCCATAGATCTAGAATTACCATTATATAATAAATATCCGACGAAATTATTCTGTTTCGATAAATAAAGAAATAAGGAATACATTTCGCGAAATAATTCATTCTCGGAATATAACGCGATATAAATGATTAAAAAAACATGTAAATATCATTCCATTTAGAATCATTTAATACTGAGTGACACTCCATAGATCCAGAATCACAAGTAAATAAAAAACATCCGATGAAATAATTCCGTTTCGATAAATAAAGAAATAAGGAATACATTTCGCGAAATATTTCATGCTGGGAATATAGCGCGATATAAATGATTAAAAAAACATGTAAATATCATTCCATTTTGAATCATTTAATACTGGGAGACACTCCATAGATCCAGAATTACAAGTAAATAATAAACATCCGGTGAAATAATTCCGTTTCTATATATAAATACATAAGGAATACATTTCGCGAAATATTTCATGCTGGGAATATAACGCGATATAAATAATTAAAAAAACATGTAAATATCATTCCATTTCGAATCATTGAATACTCAGTGAGACTCCATAGATCAAGAATTACAAGTAAATAGAAAATATCCGGTGAAATAATTCCGTTTCTATATATAAGTAAATAAGGAATACATTTTGCGAAATATTTCATGCTGAGAATATAACGCGATATAAAAAATTAAAAAACATGTAAATATCATTCCATTTCGAATCTTTTAATAATCAGTAAGACTCCATAGATCTAGAATTACCATTATATAATAAATATCCGACGAAATTATTCTGTTTCGATAAATAAAGAAATAAGGAATACATTTCGCGAAATATTTCATGCTGGGAATATAACGCGATATAAATAATTAAAAAAACATGTAAATATCATTCCATTTCGAATCGTTTAATACTGCGTGACACTCCATAGATCCAGAATCACAAGTAAATAAAAAACATTCGATGAAATAATTCCGTTTCGATAAATAAAGAAATAAGGAATACATTTCGCGAAATATTTCATGCTGGGAATATAGCGCGATATAAATAATTAAAAAAACATGTAAATATCATTCCATTTTGAATCATTTAATTCTGGGAGACACTCCATAGATCCAGAATTACAAGTAAATAATAAACATCCGGTGAAATAATTCCGTTTCTATATATAAATACATAAGGAATACATTTCGCGAAATATTTCATGCTGGGAATATAACGCGATATAAATAATTAAAAAAACATGTAAATATCATTCCATTTCGAATCGTTTAATACTGCGTGACACTCCATAGATATTGAATTACAAGTAAATAATAAATATCCGATGAAATAATTTCGTTTCGATAAATAAAGAAATAACGAATACATTTCGCCAACTGTTTCACCCTGGGAATATAAAGTGAAATAAATAATTAAAAAACATGTAATTATCTTTCCATATCGAATCGTTTAATACGGCGTGACACTCCATAGATCCAGAATCACAAGTAAATAAAAAACATTCGATGAAATAATTCCGTTTCGATAAATAAAGAAATAAGGAATACATTTCGCGAAATATTTCATGCTGGGAATATAGCGCGATATAAATAATTAAAAAAACATGTAAATATCATTCCATTTTGAATCATTTAATACTGGGAGGCACTCCATAGATCCAGAATTACAAGTAAATAATAAACATCCGGTGAAATAATTCCGTTTCTATATATAAGTACATAAGGAATACATTTCGCGAAATATTTCATGCTGGGAATATAACGCGATATAAATAATTAAAAAAAATGTAAATATCATTCCATTTCGAATCATTTAATACTGGGAGACACTCCATAGATACAGAATTACATTTAAATAATAAACATCCTCTAAAATAATTCCGTTTCGCTAAATAAAGAAATAAGGAATACATTTCACGAAATATTTCATGCTGAGAATATAACGCGATATAAATAATTTAAAAAATATGTAAATATCATTCCATTTCGAATCATTGAATACTCAGTGAGACTCCATAGATCAAGAATTACAAGTAAATAGAAAATATCCGGTGAAATAATTCCGTTTCTATATATAAGTAAATAAGGAATACATTTCGCGAAATATTGCATTCTGGGAATATAACGCGATATAAATAATTAAAAAGCAATGTAAATATCATTCCATTTCGAATCATTTAATACTGAGTGACACTCCATAGATCTAGAATTACCATTATATAATAAATATCCGACGAAATTATTCTGTTTCGATAAATAAAGAAATAAGGAATACATTTCGCGAAATAATTCATTCTCGGAATATAACGCGATATAAGTGATTAAAAAAACATGTAAATGTCATTCCACTTAGAATCATTTAATACTGAGTGACACTCCATAGATCCAGAATCACAAGTAAATAAAAAACATCCGATGAAATTATTCTGTTTCGATAAATAAAGAAATAAGGAATACATTTCGCGAAATAATTCATTCTCGGAATATAACGCGATATAAGTGATTAAAAAAACATGTAAATATCATTCCATTTTGAATCATTTAATACTGGGAGACACTCCATAGATCCAGAATTACAAGTAAATAATAAACACCCGGTGAAATAATTCCGTTTCTATATATAAGTACATAAGGAATACATTTTGCGAAATATTTCATGCTGAGAATATAACGCGATATAAAAAATTAAAAAACATGTAAATATCATTCCATTTCAAATCTTTTAATAATCAGTAAGACCCCATAGATCTAGAATTACCAGTATATAATAAATATCCGACGAAATCATTCTGTTCCGATATACAAAGAAATAAGGAATACATTTCGCGAAATATTTCATGCTGGGAATATAACGCGAAATAAATAATTAAAAAAATATGTAAATATCATTCCATTTCGAATCATTGAATACTCAGTGAGACTCCATAGATCAAGAAATACAAGTAAATGAAAAATATCCGGTGAAATAATTCCATTTCGATATATAAGTAAATAAGGAATACATTTCGCGAAATATTTCATGCTGAGAATATAACGCGATATAAAAAATTAAAAAGCAATGTAAATATCATTCCATTTCGAATCATTTAATACTGAGTGACACTCCATAGATCTAGAATTACCATTATATAATAAATATCCGACGAAATTATTCTGTTTCGATAAATAAAGAAATAAGGAATACATTTCGCGAAATAATTCATTCTCGGAATATAACGCGATATAAGTGATTAAAAAAACATGTAAATGTCATTTCATTTAGAATCATTTAATACTCAGTGAGACTCCATAGATCAAGAATTACAAGTAAATAAAAATATCCGGTGAAATAATTCCGTTTCGATATATAAGTAAATAAGGAATACATTTCGCGAAATATTTCATGCTGAGAATATAACGCGATATAAAAAATTAAAAAAAATGTAAATATCATTCCATTTCGAATCATTTAATACTGGGAGACACTCCATAGATACAGAATTACAAGTAAATAATAAACATCCTCTAAAATAATTCCGTTTCGCTAAATAAAGAAATAAGGAATACATTTCGCGAAATATTTCATGCTGGGAATATAACGCGATATAAATAATTTAAAAAATATGTAAATATCATTCCATTTCGAATCATTGAATACGCAGTGAAACTCCATAGATCAAGAATTACAAGTAAATAGAAAATATCCGGTGAAATAATTCTGTTTCTATATATAAGTAAATAAGGAATACATTTTGCGAAATATTTCATGCTGAGAATATAACGCGATATAAAAAATTAAAATACATGTAAATATCATTCCATTTCGAATCTTTTAATAATCAGTAAGACTCCATAGATCTAGAATTACCATTATATAATAAATATCCGACGAAATTATTCTGCTTCGATAAATAAAGAAATCAGGAATACATTTCGCGAAATATTTCATGCTGGGAATATAACGCGATATAAATAATTAAAAAAACATGTAAATATCATTCCATTTCGAATCGTTTAATACTGCGTGACACTCCATAGATATTGAATTACAAGTAAATAATAAATATCCGATGAAATAATTTCGTTTCGATAAATAAAGAAATAACGAATACATTTCGCCAACTGTTTCACCCTGGGAATATAAAGTGAAATAAATAATTAAAAAACATGTAATTATCTTTCCATTTCGAATCGTTTAATACTGCGTGACTCTCCATAGATCCAGAATCACAAGTAAATAAAAAACATTCGATGAAATAATTCCGTATCGATAAATAAAGAAATAAGGAATACATTTCGCGAAATATTTCATGCTGGGAATATAGCGCGATATAAATAATTAAAAAAAACATGTAAATATCATTCCATTTTGAATCATTTAATTCTGGGAGACACTCCATAGATCCAGAATTACAAGTAAATAATAAACATCCGGTGAAATAATTCCGTTTCTATATATAAATACATAAGGAATACATTTCGCGAAATATTTCATGCTGGGAATATAACGCGATATAAAAAATTAAAAAACATGTAAATATCATTCCATTTCAAATCTTTTAATAATCAGTAAGACCCCATAGATCTAGAATTACCAGTATATAATAAATATCCGACGAAATCATTCTGTTCCGATATACAAAGAAATAAGGAATACATTTCGCGAAATATTTCATGCTGGGAATATAACGCGAAATAAATAATTAAAAAAATATGTAAATATCATTCCATTTCGAATCATTGAATACTCAGTGAGACTCCATAGATCAAGAAATACAAGTAAATGAAAAATATCCGGTGAAATAATTCCATTTCGATATATAAGTAAATAAGGAATACATTTCGCGAAATATTTCATGCTGAGAATATAACGCGATATAAAAAATTAAAAAACATGTAAATGTCATTCCATTTCAAATCTTTTAATAATCAGTAAGACCCCATAGATCTAGAATTACCAGTATATAATAAATATCCGACGAAATTATTCTGTTTCGATAAATAAAGAAATAAGGAATACATTTCGCGAAATAATTCATTCTCGGAATATAACGCGATATAAGTGATTAAAAAAACATGTAAATGTCATTCCATTTAGAATCATTTAATACTCAGTGAGACTACATAGATCAAGAATTACAAGTAAATAAAAATATCCGGTGAAATAATTCCGTTTCGATATATAAGTAAATAAGGAATACATTTCGCGAAATATTTCATGCTGAGAATATAACGCGATATAAAAAATTAAAAAAAATGTAAATATCATTCCATTTCGAATCATTTAATACTGGGAGACACTCCATAGATACAGAATTACAAGTAAATAATAAACATCCTCTAAAATAATTCCGTTTCGCTAAATAAAGAAATAAGGAATACATTTCGCGAAATATTTCATGCTGGGAATATAACGCGATATAAATAATTTAAAAAATATGTAAATATCATTCCATTTCGAATCATTGAATACGCAGTGAAACTCCATAGATCAAGAATTACAAGTAAATAGAAAATATCCGGTGAAATAATTCTGTTTCTATATATAAGTAAATAAGGAATACATTTTGCGAAATATTTCATGCTGAGAATATAACGCGATATAAAAAATTAAAATACATGTAAATATCATTCCATTTCGAATCTTTTAATAATCAGTAAGACTCCATAGATCTAGAATTACCATTATATAATAAATATCCGACGAAATTATTCTGCTTCGATAAATAAAGAAATCAGGAATACATTTCGCGAAATATTTCATGCTGGGAATATAACGCGATATAAATAATTAAAAAAACATGTAAATATCATTCCATTTCGAATCGTTTAATACTGCGTGACACTCCATAGATATTGAATTACAAGTAAATAATAAATATCCGATGAAATAATTTCGTTTCGATAAATAAAGAAATAACGAATACATTTCGCCAACTGTTTCACCCTGGGAATATAAAGTGAAATAAATAATTAAAAAACATGTAATTATCTTTCCATTTCGAATCGTTTAATACTGCGTGACTCTCCATAGATCCAGAATCACAAGTAAATAAAAAACATTCGATGAAATAATTCCGTTTCGATAAATAAAGAAATAAGGAATACATTTCGCGAAATATTTCATGCTGGGAATATAGCGCGATATAAATAATTAAAAAAAACATGTAAATATCATTCCATTTTGAATCATTTAATTCTGGGAGACACTCCATAGATCCAGAATTACAAGTAAATAATAAACATCCGGTGAAATAATTCCGTTTCTATATATAATTACATAAGGAATACATTTCGCGAAATATTTCATGCTGAGAATATAACGCGATATAAAAAATTAAAAAACATGTAAATATCATTCCATTTCAAATCTTTTAATAATCAGTAAGACCCCATAGATCTAGAATTACCAGTATATAATAAATATCCGACGAAATCATTCTGTTCCGATATACAAAGAAATAAGGAATACATTTCGCGAAATATTTCATGCTGGGAATATAACGCGAAATAAATAATTAAAAAAATATGTAAATATCATTCCATTTCGAATCATTGAATACTCAGTGAGACTCCATAGATCAAGAAATACAAGTAAATGAAAAATATCCGGTGAAATAATTCCATTTCGATATATAAGTAAATAAGGAATACATTTCGCGAAATATTTCATGCTGAGAATATAACGCGATATAAAAAATTAAAAAACATGTAAATGTCATTCCATTTCAAATCTTTTAATAATCAGTAAGACCCCATAGATCTAGAATTACCAGTATATAATAAATATCCGACGAAATTATTCTGTTTCGATATATAAAGAAATAAGGAATACATTTCGCTAAATATTTCATGCTGGGAATATAACGCGATATATATAATTAAAAAAACATGTAAATATCATTCCATTTCGAATCATTGAATACTCAGTGAGACTCCATAGATCAAGAATTACAAGTAAATAAAAATATCCGGTGAAATAATTCCGTTTCGATATATAAGTAAATAAGGAATACATTTCGCGAAATATTTCATGCTGAGAATATAACGCGATATAAAAAATTAAAAAAAATGTAAATATCATTCCATTTCGAATCATTTAATACTGGGAGACACTCCATAGATACAGAATTACAAGTAAATAATAAACATCCTCTAAAATAATTCCGTTTCGCTAAATAAAGAAATAAGGAATACATTTCGCGAAATATTTCATGCTGGGAATATAACGCGATATAAATAATTTAAAAAATATGTAAATATCATTCCATTTCGAATCATTGAATACGCAGTGAAACTCCATAGATCAAGAATTACAAGTAAATAGAAAATATCCGGTGAAATAATTCTGTTTCTATATATAAGTAAATAAGGAATACATTTTGCGAAATATTTCATGCTGAGAATATAACGCGATATAAAAAATTAAAATACATGTAAATATCATTCCATTTCGAATCTTTTAATAATCAGTAAGACTCCATAGATCTAGAATTACCATTATATAATAAATATCCGACGAAATTATTCTGTTTCGATAAATAAAGAAATAAGGAATACATTTCGCGAAATATTTCATGCTGGGAATATAACGCGATATAAATAATTAAAAAAACATGTAAATATCATTCCATTTCGAATCGTTTAATACTGCGTGACACTCCATAGATATTGAATTACAAGTAAATAATAAATATCCGATGAAATAATTTCGTTTCGATAAATAAAGAAATAACGAATACATTTCGCCAACTGTTTCACCCTGGGAATATAAAGTGAAATAAATAATTAAAAAACATGTAATTATCTTTCCATTTCGAATCGTTTAATACTGCGTGACACTCCATAGATCCAGAATCACAAGTAAATAAAAAACATTCGATGAAATAATTCCGTTTCGATAAATAAAGAAATAAGGAATACATTTCGCGAAATATTTCATGCTGGGAATATAGCGCGATATAAATAATTAAAAAAACATGTAAATATCATTCCATTTCGAATCATTGAATACTCAGTGAGACTCCATAGATCAAGAATTACAAGTAAATAAAAATATCCTGTGAAATAATTCCGTTTCGATATATAAGTAAATAAGGAATACATTTCGCGAAATATTTCATGCTGAGAATATAACGCGATATAAAAAATTAAAAAAAATGTAAATATCATTCCATTTCGAATCATTTAATACTGGGAGACACTCCATAGATACAGAATTACATGTAAATAATAAACATCCTCTAAAATAATTCCGTTTCGCTAAATAAAGAAATAAGGAATACATTTCGCGAAATATTTCATGCTGGGAATATAACGCGATATAAATAATTTAAAAAATATGTAAATATCATTCCATTTCGAATCATTGAATACTCAGTGAGACTCCATAGATCAAGAATTACAAGTAAATAGAAAATATCCGGTGAAATAATTCCGTTTCTATATATAAGTAAATAAGGAATACATTTCGCGAAATATTGCATTCTGGGAATATAACGCGATATAAATAATTAAAAAGCAATGTAAATATCATTCCATTTCGAATCATTTAATACTGAGTGACACTCCATAGATTTTGAATTACAAGTAAATAATAAACATCCTCTAAAATAATTCCGTTTCGCTAAATAAAGAAATAAGGAATACATTTCGCGAAATATTTCATGCTGGGAATATAACGCGATATAAATAATTAAAAAAAATGTAAATATCATTCCATTTCGAATCATTGAATACTCAGTAAGACCCCATAGATCTAGAATTACCAGTATATAATAAATATCCGACGAAATCATTCTGTTCCGATATACAAAGAAATAAGGAATACATTTCGCGAAATATTTCATGCTGGGAATATAACGCGAAATAAATAATTAAAAAAATATGTAAATATCATTCCATTTCGAATCATTGAATACTCAGTGAGACTCCATAGATCAAGAAATACAAGTAAATGAAAAATATCCGGTGAAATAATTCCATTTCGATATATAAGTAAATAAGGAATACATTTCGTGAAATATTTCATGCTGAGAATATAACGCGATATAAAAAATTAAAAAACATGTAAATGTCATTCCATTTCAAATCTTTTAATAATCAGTAAGACCCCATAGATCTAGAATTACCAGTATATAATAAATATCCGACGAAATTATTCTGTTTCGATATATAAAGAAATAAGGAATACATTTCGCTAAATATTTCATGCTGGGAATATAACGCGATATAAATAATTAAAAAAACATGTAAATATCATTCCATTTCGAATCATTGAATACTCAGTGAGACTCCATAGATCAAGAATTACAAGTAAATAAAAATATCCGGTGAAATAATTCCGTTTCGATATATAAGTAAATAAGGAATACATTTCGCGAAATATTTCATGCTGAGAATATAACGCGATATAAAAAATTAAAAAAAATGTAAATATCATTCCATTTCGAATCATTTAATACTGGGAGACACTCCATAGATACAGAATTACAAGTAAATAATAAACATCCTCTAAAATAATTCCGTTTCGCTAAATAAAGAAATAAGGAATACATTTCGCGAAATATTTCATGCTGGGAATATAACGCGATATAAATAATTTAAAAAATATGTAAATATCATTCCATTTCGAATCATTGAATACGCAGTGAAACTCCATAGATCAAGAATTACAAGTAAATAGAAAATATCCGGTGAAATAATTCTGTTTCTATATATAAGTAAATAAGGAATACATTTTGCGAAATATTTCATGCTGAGAATATAACGCGATATAAAAAATTAAAATACATGTAAATATCATTCCATTTCGAATCTTTTAATAATCAGTAAGACTCCATAGATCTAGAATTACCATTATATAATAAATATCCGACGAAATTATTCTGTTTCGATAAATAAAGAAATAAGGAATACATTTCGCGAAATATTTCATGCTGGGAATATAACGCGATATAAATAATTAAAAAAACATGTAAATATCATTCCATTTCGAATCGTTTAATACTGCGTGACACTCCATAGATATTGAATTACAAGTAAATAATAAATATCCGATGAAATAATTTCGTTTCGATAAATAAAGAAATAACGAATACATTTCGCCAACTGTTTCACCCTGGGAATATAAAGTGAAATAAATAATTAAAAAACATGTAATTATCTTTCCATTTCGAATCGTTTAATACTGCGTGACACTCCATAGATCCAGAATCACAAGTAAATAAAAAACATTCGATGAAATAATTCCGTTTCGATAAATAAAGAAATAAGGAATACATTTCGCGAAATATTTCATGCTGGGAATATAGCGCGATATAAATAATTAAAAAAACATGTAAATATCATTCCATTTTGAATCATTTAATACTGGGAGGCACTCCATAGATCCAGAATTACAAGTAAATAATAAACATCCGGTGAAATAATTCCGTTTCTATATATAAGTACATAAGGAATACATTTCGCGAAATATTTCATGCTGGGAATATAACGCGATATAAATAATTAAAAAAACATGTAAATATCATTCCATTTCGAATCATTGAATACTCAGTGAGACTCCATAGATCAAGAAATACAAGTAAATGAAAAATATCCGGTGAAATAATTCCATTTCGATATATAAGTAAATAAGGAATACATTTCGTGAAATATTTCATGCTGAGAATATAACGCGATATAAAAAATTAAAAAACATGTAAATGTCATTCCATTTCAAATCTTTTAATAATCAGTAAGACCCCATAGATCTAGAATTACCAGTATATAATAAATATCCGACGAAATTATTCTGTTTCGATATATAAAGAAATAAGGAATACATTTCGCTAAATATTTCATGCTGGGAATATAACGCGATATAAATAATTAAAAAAACATGTAAATATCATTCCATTTCGAATCATTGAATACTCAGTGAGACTCCATAGATCAAGAATTACAAGTAAATAAAAATATCCGGTGAAATAATTCCGTTTCGATATATAAGTAAATAAGGAATACATTTCGCGAAATATTTCATGCTGAGAATATAACGCGATATAAAAAATTAAAAAAAATGTAAATATCATTCCATTTCGAATCATTTAATACTGGGAGACACTCCATAGATACAGAATTACAAGTAAATAATAAACATCCTCTAAAATAATTCCGTTTCGCTAAATAAAGAAATAAGGAATACATTTCGCGAAATATTTCATGCTGGGAATATAACGCGATATAAATAATTTAAAAAATATGTAAATATCATTCCATTTCGAATCATTGAATACGCAGTGAAACTCCATAGATCAAGAATTACAAGTAAATAGAAAATATCCGGTGAAATAATTCTGTTTCTATATATAAGTAAATAAGGAATACATTTTGCGAAATATTTCATGCTGAGAATATAACGCGATATAAAAAATTAAAATACATGTAAATATCATTCCATTTCGAATCTTTTAATAATCAGTAAGACTCCATAGATCTAGAATTACCATTATATAATAAATATCCGACGAAATTATTCTGTTTCGATAAATAAAGAAATAAGGAATACATTTCGCGAAATATTTCATGCTGGGAATATAACGCGATATAAATAATTAAAAAAACATGTAAATATCATTCCATTTCGAATCGTTTAATACTGCGTGACACTCCATAGATATTGAATTACAAGTAAATAATAAATATCCGATGAAATAATTTCGTTTCGATAAATAAAGAAATAACGAATACATTTCGCCAACTGTTTCACCCTGGGAATATAAAGTGAAATAAATAATTAAAAAACATGTAATTATCTTTCCATTTCGAATCGTTTAATACTGCGTGACACTCCATAGATCCAGAATCACAAGTAAATAAAAAACATTCGATGAAATAATTCCGTTTCGATAAATAAAGAAATAAGGAATACATTTCGCGAAATATTTCATGCTGGGAATATAGCGCGATATAAATAATTAAAAAAACATGTAAATATCATTCCATTTTGAATCATTTAATACTGGGAGGCACTCCATAGATCCAGAATTACAAGTAAATAATAAACATCCGGTGAAATAATTCCGTTTCTATATATAAGTACATAAGGAATACATTTCGCGAAATATTTCATGCTGGGAATATAACGCGATATAAATAATTAAAAAAACATGTAAATATCATTCCATTTCGAATCATTGAATACTCAGTGAGACTCCATAGATCAAGAATTACAAGTAAATAAAAATATCCTGTGAAATAATTCCGTTTCGATATATAAGTAAATAAGGAATACATTTCGCGAAATATTTCATGCTGAGAATATAACGCGATATAAAAAATTTAAAAAAATGTAAATATCATTCCATTTCGAATCATTTAATACTGGGAGACACTCCATAGATACAGAATTACATGTAAATAATAAACATCCTCTAAAATAATTCCGTTTCGCTAAATAAAGAAATAAGGAATACATTTCGCGAAATATTTCATGCTGGGAATATAACGCGATATAAATAATTTAAAAAATATGTAAATATCATTCCATTTCGAATCATTGAATACTCAGTGAGACTCCATAGATCAAGAATTACAAGTAAATAGAAAATATCCGGTGAAATAATTCCGTTTCTATATATAAGTAAATAAGGAATACATTTCGCGAGATATTGCATTCTGGGAATATAACGCGATATAAATAATTAAAAAGCAATGTAAATATCATTCCATTTCGAATCATTTAATACTGAGTGACACTCCATAGATTTTGAATTACAAGTAAATAATAAACATCCTCTAAAATAATTCCGTTTCGCTAAATAAAGAAATAAGGAATACATTTCGCGAAATATTTCATGCTGGGAATATAACGCGATATAAATAATTAAAAAAAATGTAAATATCATTCCATTTCGAATCATTGAATACTCAGTGAGACTCCATAGATCAAGAATTACAAGTAAATAGAAAATATCCGGTGAAATAATTCCGTTTCTATATATAAGTAAATAAGGAATACATTTTGCGAAATATTTCATGCTGAGAATATAACGCGATATAAAAAATTAAAAAACATGTAAATATCATTCCATTTCGAATCTTTTAATAATCAGTAAGACTCCATAGATCTAGAATTACCATTATATAATAAATATCCGACGAAATTATTCTGTTTCGATAAATAAAGAAATAAGGAATACATTTCGCGAAATATTTCATGCTGGGAATATAACGCAATATAAATAATTAAAAAAACATGTAAATATCATTCCATTTCGAATCGTTTAATACTGCGTGACACTCCATAGATCCAGAATCACAAGTAAATAAAAAACATTCGATGAAATAATTCCGTTTCGATAAATAAAGAAATAAGGAATACATTTCGCGAAATATTTCATGCTGGGAATATAGCGCGATATAAATAATTAAAAAAACATGTAAATATCATTCCATTTTGAATCATTTAATACTGGGAGGCACTCCATAGATCCAGAATTACAAGTAAATAATAAACATCCGGTGAAATAATTCCGTTTCTATATATAAGTACATAAGGAATACATTTCGCGAAATATTTCATGCTGGGAATATAACGCGATATAAATAATTAAAAAAACATGTAAATATCATTCCATTTCGAATCATTGAATACTCAGTGAGACTCCATAGATCAAGAATTACAAGTAAATAAAAATATCCTGTGAAATAATTCCGTTTCGATATATAAGTAAATAAGGAATACATTTCGCGAAATATTTCATGCTGAGAATATAACGCGATATAAAAAATTAAAAAAAATGTAAATATCATTCCATTTCGAATCATTTAATACTGGGAGACACTCCATAGATACAGAATTACATGTAAATAATAAACATCCTCTAAAATAATTCCGTTTCGCTAAATAAAGAAATAAGGAATACATTTCGCGAAATATTTCATGCTGGGAATATAACGCGATATAAAAAATTAAAAAAAATGTAAATATCATTCCATTTCGAATCATTTAATACTGGGAGACACTCCATAGATCCAGAATTACAAGTAAATAATAAACATCCGGTGAAATAATTCCGTTTCTATATATAAGTACATAAGGAATACATTTCGCGAAATATTTCATGCTGAGAATATAACGCGATATAAAAAATTAAAAAGCAATGTAAATATCATTCCATTTCGAATCATTTAATACTGAGTGACACTCCATAGATCTAGAATTACCATTATATAATAAATATCCGACGAAATTATTCTGTTTCGATAAATAAAGAAATAAGGAATACATTTCGCGAAATAATTCATTCTCGGAATATAACGCGATATAAGTGATTAAAAAAACATGTAAATGTCATTCCATTTAGAATCATTTAATACTCAGTGAGACTCCATAGATCAAGAATTACAAGTAAATAAAAATATCCGGTGAAATAATTCCGTTTCGATATATAAGTAAATAAGGAATACATTTCGCGAAATATTTCATGCTGAGAATATAACGCGATATAAAAAATTAAAAAAAATGTAAATATCATTCCATTTCGAATCATTTAATACTGGGAGACACTCCATAGATACAGAATTACAAGTAAATAATAAACATCCTCTAAAATAATTCCGTTTCGCTAAATAAAGAAATAAGGAATACATTTCGCGAAATATTTCATGCTGGGAATATAACGCGATATAAATAATTTAAAAAATATGTAAATATCATTCCATTTCGAATCATTGAATACGCAGTGAAACTCCATAGATCAAGAATTACAAGTAAATAGAAAATATCCGGTGAAATAATTCTGTTTCTATATATAAGTAAATAAGGAATACATTTTGCGAAATATTTCATGCTGAGAATATAACGCGATATAAAAAATTAAAATACATGTAAATATCATTCCATTTCGAATCTTTTAATAATCAGTAAGACTCCATAGATCTAGAATTACCATTATATAATAAATATCCGACGAAATTATTCTGCTTCGATAAATAAAGAAATAAGGAATACATTTCGCGAAATATTTCATGCTGGGAATATAACGCGATATAAATAATTAAAAAAACATGTAAATATCATTCCATTTCGAATCGTTTAATACTGCGTGACACTCCATAGATATTGAATTACAAGTAAATAATAAATATCCGATGAAATAATTTCGTTTCGATAAATAAAGAAATAACGAATACATTTCGCCAACTGTTTCACCCTGGGAATATAAAGTGAAATAAATAATTAAAAAACATGTAATTATCTTTCCATTTCGAATCGTTTAATACGGCGTGACACTCCATAGATCCAGAATCACAAGTAAATAAAAAACATTCGATGAAATAATTCCGTTTCGATAAATAAAGAAATAAGGAATACATTTCGCGAAATATTTCATGCTGGGAATATAGCGCGATATAAATAATTAAAAAAACATGTAAATATCATTCCATT
Organism: Mimumesa dahlbomi; assembly: GCA_917499265.3. Taxonomy (NCBI): domain Eukaryota; kingdom Metazoa; phylum Arthropoda; class Insecta; order Hymenoptera; family Crabronidae; genus Mimumesa; species Mimumesa dahlbomi. The sequence continues at coordinate 9,064,107 of OU824127.1, forward strand.
TTGAATCATTTAATACTGGGAGGCACTCCATAGATCCAGAATTACAAGTAAATAATAAACATCCGGTGAAATAATTCCGTTTCTATATATAAGTACATAAGGAATACATTTCGCGAAATATTTCATGCTGGGAATATAACGCGATATAAATAATTAAAAAAAATGTAAATATCATTCCATTTCGAATCATTTAATACTGGGAGACACTCCATAGATACAGAATTACATGTAAATAATAAACATCCTCTAAAATAATTCCGTTTCGCTAAATAAAGAAATAAGGAATACATTTCACGAAATATTTCATGCTGAGAATATAACGCGATATAAATAATTTAAAAAATATGTAAATATCATTCCATTTCGAATCATTGAATACTCAGTGAGACTCCATAGATCAAGAATTACAAGTAAATAGAAAATATCCGGTGAAATAATTCCGTTTCTATATATAAGTAAATAAGGAATACATTTCGCGAAATATTGCATTCTGGGAATATAACGCGATATAAATAATTAAAAAGCAATGTAAATATCATTCCATTTCGAATCATTTAATACTGAGTGACACTCCATAGATCTAGAATTACCATTATATAATAAATATCCGACGAAATTATTCTGTTTCGATAAATAAAGAAATAAGGAATACATTTCGCGAAATATTTCATGCTGGGAATATAACGCGATATAAATAATTTAAAAAATATGTAAATATCATTCCATTTCGAATCATTGAATACGCAGTGAAACTCCATAGATCAAGAATTACAAGTAAATAGAAAATATCCGGTGAAATAATTCTGTTTCTATATATAAGTAAATAAGGAATACATTTTGCGAAATATTTCATGCTGAGAATATAACGCGATATAAAAAATTAAAATACATGTAAAAATCATTCCATTTCGAATCTTTTAATAATCAGTAAGACTCCATAGATCTAGAATTACCATTATATAATAAATATCCGACGAAATTATTCTGTTTCGATAAATAAAGAAATAAGGAATACATTTCGCGAAATATTTCATGCTGGGAATATAACGCGATATAAATAATTAAAAAAACATGTAAATATCATTCCATTTCGAATCGTTTAATACTGCGTGACACTCCATAGATATTGAATTACAAGTAAATAATAAATATCCGATGAAATAATTTCGTTTCGATAAATAAAGAAATAACGAATACATTTCGCCAACTGTTTCACCCTGGGAATATAAAGTGAAATAAATAATTAAAAAACATGTAATTATCTTTCCATTTCGAATCGTTTAATACTGCGTGACACTCCATAGATCCAGAATCACAAGTAAATAAAAAACATTCGATGAAATAATTCCGTTTCGATAAATAAAGAAATAAGGAATACATTTCGCGAAATATTTCATGCTGGGAATATAGCGCGATATAAATAATTAAAAAAACATGTAAATATCATTCCATTTTGAATCATTTAATACTGGGAGGCACTCCATAGATCCAGAATTACAAGTAAATAATAAACATCCGGTGAAATAATTCCGTTTCTATATATAAGTACATAAGGAATACATTTCGCGAAATATTTCATGCTGGGAATATAACGCGATATAAATAATTAAAAAAACATGTAAATATCATTCCATTTCGAATCATTTAATACTGGGAGACACTCCATAGATACAGAATTACATGTAAATAATAAACATCCTCTAAAATAATTCCGTTTCGCTAAATAAAGAAATAAGGAATACATTTCACGAAATATTTCATGCTGAGAATATAACGCGATATAAATAATTTAAAAAATATGTAAATATCATTCCATTTCGAATCATTGAATACTCAGTGAGACTCCATAGATCAAGAATTACAAGTAAATAGAAAATATCCGGTGAAATAATTCCGTTTCTATATATAAGTAAATAAGGAATACATTTCGCGAAATATTGCATTCTGGGAATATAACGCGATATAAATAATTAAAAAGCAATGTAAATATCATTCCATTTCGAATCATTTAATACTGAGTGACACTCCATAGATCTAGAATTACCATTATATAATAAATATCCGACGAAATTATTCTGTTTCGATAAATAAAGAAATAAGGAATACATTTCGCGAAATAATTCATTCTCGGAATATAACGCGATATAAGTGATTAAAAAAACATGTAAATGTCATTCCACTTAGAATCATTTAATACTGAGTGACACTCCATAGATCCAGAATCACAAGTAAATAAAAAACATCCGATGAAATTATTCTGTTTCGATAAATAAAGAAATAAGGAATACATTTCGCGAAATAATTCATTCTCGGAATATAACGCGATATAAGTGATTAAAAAAACATGTAAATATCATTCCATTTTGAATCATTTAATACTGGGAGACACTCCATAGATCCAGAATTACAAGTAAATAATAAACACCCGGTGAAATAATTCCGTTTCTATATATAAGTACATAAGGAATACATTTTGCGAAATATTTCATGCTGAGAATATAACGCGATATAAAAAATTAAAAAACATGTAAATATCATTCCATTTCAAATCTTTTAATAATCAGTAAGACCCCATAGATCTAGAATTACCAGTATATAATAAGTATCCGACGAAATCATTCTGTTCCGATATACAAAGAAATAAGGAATACATTTCGCGAAATATTTCATGCTGGGAATATAACGCGAAATAAATAATTAAAAAAATATGTAAATATCATTCCATTTCGAATCATTGAATACTCAGTGAGACTCCATAGATCAAGAAATACAAGTAAATGAAAAATATCCGGTGAAATAATTCCATTTCGATATATAAGTAAATAAGGAATACATTTCGCGAAATATTTCATGCTGAGAATATAACGCGATATAAAAAATTAAAAAGCAATGTAAATATCATTCCATTTCGAATCATTTAATACTGAGTGACACTCCATAGATCTAGAATTACCATTATATAATAAATATCCGACGAAATTATTCTGTTTCGATAAATAAAGAAATAAGGAATACATTTCGCGAAATAATTCATACTCGGAATATAACGCGATATAAGTGATTAAAAAAACATGTAAATGTCATTCCATTTAGAATCATTTAATACTCAGTGAGACTCCATAGATCAAGAATTACAAGTAAATAAAAATATCCGGTGAAATAATTCCGCTTCGATATATAAGTAAATAAGGAATACATTTCGCGAAATATTTCATGCTGAGAATATAACGCGATATAAAAAATTAAAAAAAATGTAAATATCATTCCATTTCAAATCTTTTAATAATCAGTAAGACCCCATAGATCTAGAATTACCAGTATATAATAAATATCCGACGAAATCATTCTGTTCCGATATACAAAGAAATAAGGAATACATTTCGCGAAATATTTCATGCTGGGAATATAACGCGAAATAAATAATTTAAAAAAAATGTAAATATCATTCCATTTCGAATCATTTAATACTGGGAGACACTCCATAGATACAGAATTACATGTAAATAATAAACATCCTCTAAAATAATTCCGTTTCGCTAAATAAAGAAATAAGGAATACATTTCGCGAAATATTTCATGCTGAGAATATAACGCGATATAAAAAATTAAAAAAAATGTAAATATCATTCCATTTCGAATCATTTAATACTGGGAGACACTCCATAGATACAGAATTACATGTAAATAATAAACATCCTCTAAAATAATTCCGTTTCGCTAAATAAAGAAATAAGGAATACATTTCGCGAAATATTTCATGCTGGGAATATAACGCGATATAAATAATTTAAAAAATATGTAAATATCATTCCATTTCGAATCATTGAATACTCAGTGAGACTCCATAGATCAAGAATTACAAGTAAATAGAAAATATCCGGTGAAATAATTCCGTTTCTATATATAAGTAAATAAGGAATACATTTCGCGAAATATTGCATTCTGGGAATATAACGCGATATAAATAATTAAAAAGCAATGTAAATATCATTCCATTTCGAATCATTTAATACTGAGTGACACTCCATAGATCTTGAATTACAAGTAAATAATAAACATCCTCTAAAATAATTCCGTTTCGCTAAATAAAGAAATAAGGAATACATTTCGCGAAATATTTCATGCTGGGAATATAACGCGATATAAATAATTAAAAAAAATGTAAATATCATTCCATTTCGAATCATTGAATACTCAGTGAGACTCCATAGATCAAGAATTACAAGTAAATAGAAAATATCCGGTGAAATAATTCCGTTTCTATATATAAGTAAATAAGGAATACCTTTTGCGAAATATTTCATGCTGAGAATATAACGCGATATAAAAAATTAAAAAACATGTAAATATCATTCCATTTCGAATCTTTTAATAATCAGTAAGACTCCATAGATCTAGAATTACCATTATATAATAAATATCCGACGAAATTATTCTGTTTCGATAAATAAAGAAATAAGGAATACATTTCGCGAAATATTTCATGCTGGGAATATAACGCGATATAAATAATTAAAAAAACATGTAAATATCATTCCATTTCGAATCGTTTAATACTGCGTGACACTCCATAGATCCAGAATCACAAGTAAATAAAAAACATTCGATGAAATAATTCCGTTTCGATAAATAAAGAAATAAGGAATACATTTCGCGAAATATTTCATGCTGGGAATATAGCGCGATATAAATAATTAAAAAAACATGTAAATATCATTCCATTTTGAATCATTTAATACTGGGAGGCACTCCATAGATACAGAATTACAAGTAAATAATAAACATCCTCTAAAATAATTCCGTTTCGCTAAATAAAGAAATAAGGAATACATTTCGCGAAATATTTCATGCTGGGAATATAACGCGATATAAATAATTTAAAAAATATGTAAATATCATTCCATTTCGAATCATTGAATACGCAGTGAAACTCCATAGATCAAGAATTACAAGTAAATAGAAAATATCCGGTGAAATAATTCTGTTTCTATATATAAGTAAATAAGGAATACATTTCGCGAAATATTTCATGCTGGGAATATAACGCGAAATAAATAATTAAAAAAAATGTAAATATCATTCCATTTCGAATCATTTAATACTGGGAGACACTCCATAGATACAGAATTACATGTAAATAATAAACATCCTCTAAAATAATTCCGTTTCGCTAAATAAAGAAATAAGGAATACATTTCGCGAAATATTTCATGCTGGGAATATAACGCGATATAAATAATTTAAAAAATATGTAAATATCATTCCATTTCGAATCATTGAATACTCAGTGAGACTCCATAGATCAAGAATTACAAGTAAATAAAAATATCCGGTGAAATAATTCCGTTTCGATATATAAGTAAATAAGGAATACATTTCGCGAAATATTTCATGCTGAGAATATAACGCGATATAAATAATTAAAAAAAATGTAAATATCATTCCATTTCGAATCATTTAATACTGGGAGACACTCCATAGATACAGAATTACATGTAAATAATAAACATCCTCTAAAATAATTCCGTTTCGCTAAATAAAGAAATAAGGAATACATTTCGCGAAATATTTCATGCTGGGAATATAACGCGATATAAAAAATTAAAAAAAATGTAAATATCATTCCATTTCGAATCATTTAATACTGGGAGGCACTCCATAGATCCAGAATTACAAGTAAATAATAAACATCCGGTGAAATAATTCCGTTTCTATATATAAGTACATAAGGAATACATTTCGCGAAATATTTCATGCTGAGAATATAACGCGATATAAAAAATTAAAAAGCAATGTAAATATCATTCCATTTCGAATCATTTAATACTGAGTGACACTCCATAGATCTAGAATTACCATTATATAATAAATATCCGACGAAATTATTCTGTTTCGATAAATAAAGAAATAAGGAATACATTTCGCGAAATAATTCATTCTCGGAATATAACGCGATATAAGTGATTAAAAAAACATGTAAATGTCATTCCATTTAGAATCATTTAATACTCAGTGATACTCAATATATCAATAATTACAATTAATTAAAAATATCCGGTGAAATAATTCCGTTTCGATATATAAGTAAATAAGGAATACATTTCGCGAAATATTTCATGCTGAGAATATAACGCGATATAAAAAATTTAAAAAAATGTAAATATCATTCCATTTCGAATCATTTAATACTGGGAGACACTCCATAGATACAGAATTACATGTAAATAATAAACATCCTCTAAAATAATTCCGTTTCGCTAAATAAAGAAATAAGGAATACATTTCGCGAAATATTTCATGCTGGGAATATAACGCGATATAAATAATTTAAAAAATATGTAAATATCATTCCATTTCGAATCATTGAATACGCAGTGAAACTCCATAGATCAAGAATTACAAGTAAATAGAAAATATCCGGTGAAATAATTCTGTTTCTATATATAAGTAAATAAGGAATACATTTTGCGAAATATTTCATGCTGAGAATATAACGCGATATAAAAAATTAAAATACATGTAAATATCATTCCATTTCGAATCTTTTAATAATCAGTAAGACTCCATAGATCTAGAATTACCATTATATAATAAATATCCGACGAAATTATTCTGCTTCGATAAATAAAGAAATCAGGAATACATTTCGCGAAATATTTCATGCTGGGAATATAACGCGATATAAATAATTAAAAAAACATGTAAATGTCATTCCATTTAGAATCATTTAATACTCAGTGAGACTCCATAGATCAAGAATTACAAGTAAATAAAAATATCCGGTGAAATAATTCCGTTTCGATATATAAGTAAATAAGGAATACATTTCGCGAAATATTTCATGCTGAGAATATAACGCGATATAAAAAATTTAAAAAAATGTAAATATCATTCCATTTCAAATCTTTTAATAATCAGTAAGACCCCATAGATCTAGTATTACCAGTATATAATAAATATCCGACGAAATCATTCTGTTCCGATATACAAAGAAATAAGGAATACATTTCGCGAAATATTTCATGCTGGGAATATAACGCGAAATAAATAATTAAAAAAAATGTAAATATCATTCCATTTCGAATCATTTAATACTGGGAGACACTCCATAGATACAGAATTACATGTAAATAATAAACATCCTCTAAAATAATTCCGTTTCGCTAAATAAAGAAATAAGGAATACATTTCGCGAAATATTTCATGCTGAGAATATAACGCGATATAAAAAATTAAAAAAAATGTAAATATCATTCCATTTCGAATCATTTAATACTGGGAGACACTCCATAGATACAGAATTACATGTAAATAATAAACATCCTCTAAAATAATTCCGTTTCGCTAAATAAAGAAATAAGGAATACATTTCGCGAAATATTTCATGCTGGGAATATAACGCGATATAAATAATTTAAAAAATATGTAAATATCATTCCATTTCGAATCATTGAATACTCAGTGAGACTCCATAGATCAAGAATTACAAGTAAATAGAAAATATCCGGTGAAATAATTCCGTTTCTATATATAAGTAAATAAGGAATACATTTCGCGAAATATTGCATTCTGGGAATATAACGCGATATAAATAATTAAAAAGCAATGTAAATATCATTCCATTTCGAATCATTTAATACTGAGTGACACTCCATAGATCTTGAATTACAAGTAAATAATAAACATCCTCTAAAATAATTCCGTTTCGCTAAATAAAGAAATAAGGAATACATTTCGCGAAATATTTCATGCTGGGAATATAACGCGATATAAATAATTAAAAAAAATGTAAATATCATTCCATTTCGAATCATTGAATACTCAGTGAGACTCCATAGATCAAGAATTACAAGTAAATAGAAAATATCCGGTGAAATAATTCCGTTTCTATATATAAGTAAATAAGGAATACATTTTGCGAAATATTTCATGCTGAGAATATAACGCGATATAAAAAATTAAAAAACATGTAAATATCATTCCATTTCGAATCTTTTAATAATCAGTAAGACTCCATAGATCTAGAATTACCATTATATAATAAATATCCGACGAAATTATTCTGTTTCGATAAATAAAGAAATAAGGAATACATTTCGCGAAATATTTCATGCTGGGAATATAACGCGATATAAATAATTAAAAAAACATGTAAATATCATTCCATTTCGAATCGTTTAATACTGCGTCACACTCCATAGATCCAGAATCACAAGTAAATAAAAAACATTCGATGAAATAATTCCGTTTCGATAAATAAAGAAATAAGGAATACATTTCGCGAAATATTTCATGCTGGGAATATAGCGCGATATAAATAATTAAAAAAACAAGTAAATATCATTCCATTTTGAATCATTTAATACTGGGAGGCACTCCATAGATCCAGAATTACAAGTAAATAATAAACATCCGGTGAAATAATTCCGTTTCTATATATAAGTACATAAGGAATACATTTCGCGAAATATTTCATGCTGAGAATATAACGCGATATAAAAAATTAAAAAGCAATGTAAATATCATTCCATTTCGAATCATTTAATACTGAGTGACACTCCATAGATCTAGAATTACCATTATATAATAAATATCCGACGAAATTATTCTGTTTCGATAAATAAAGAAATAAGGAATACATTTCGCGAAATAATTCATTCTCGGAATATAACGCGATATAAGTGATTAAAAAAACATGTAAATGTCATTCCATTTAGAATCATTTAATACTCAGTGAGACTCCATAGATCAAGAATTACAAGTAAATAAAAATATCCGGTGAAATAATTCCGTTTCGATATATAAGTAAATAAGGAATACATTTCGCGAAATATTTCATGCTGAGAATATAACGCGATATAAAAAATTAAAAAAAATGTAAATATCATTCCATTTCGAATCATTTAATACTGGGAGACACTCCATAGATACAGAATTACAAGTAAATAATAAACATCCTCTAAAATAATTCCGTTTCGCTAAATAAAGAAATAAGGAATACATTTCGCGAAATATTTCATGCTGGGAATATAACGCGATATAAATAATTTAAAAAATATGTAAATATCATTCCATTTCGAATCATTGAATACGCAGTGAAACTCCATAGATCAAGAATTACAAGTAAATAGAAAATATCCGGTGAAATAATTCTGTTTCTATATATAAGTAAATAAGGAATACATTTTGCGAAATATTTCATGCTGAGAATATAACGCGATATAAAAAATTAAAATACATGTAAATATCATTCCATTTCGAATCTTTTAATAATCAGTAAGACTCCATAGATCTAGAATTACAATTATATAATAAATATCCGACGAAATTATTCTGCTTCGATAAATAAAGAAATCAGGAATACATTTCGCGAAATATTTCATGCTGGGAATATAACGCGATATAAATAATTAAAAAAACATGTAAATATCATTCCATTTTGAATCGTTTAATACTGCGTGACACTCCATAGATATTGAATTACAAGTAAATAATAAATATCCGATGAAATAATTTCGTTTCGATAAATAAAGAAATAACGAATACATTTCGCCAACTGTTTCACCCTGGGAATATAAAGTGAAATAAATAATTAAAAAACATGTAATTATCTTTCCATTTCGAATCGTTTAATACGGCGTGACACTCCATAGATCCAGAATCACAAGTAAATAAAAAACATTCGATGAAATAATTCCGTTTCGATAAATAAAGAAATAAGGAATACATTTCGCGAAATATTTCATGCTGGGAATATAGCGCGATATAAATAATTAAAAAAACATGTAAATATCATTCCATTTTGAATCATTTAATACTGGGAGGCACTCCATAGATCCAGAATTACAAGTAAATAATAAACATCCGGTGAAATAATTCCGTTTCTATATATAAGTACATAAGGAATACATTTCGTGAAATATTTCATGCTGGGAATATAACGCGATATAAATAATTAAAAAAAATGTAAATATCATTCCATTTCGAATCATTTAATACTGGGAGACACTCCATAGATACAGAATTACATGTAAATAATAAACATCCTCTAAAATAATTCCGTTTCGCTAAATAAAGAAATAAGGAATACATTTCACGAAATATTTCATGCTGAGAATATAACGCGATATAAATAATTTAAAAAATATGTAAATATCATTCCATTTCGAATCATTGAATACTCAGTGAGACTCCATAGATCAAGAATTACAAGTAAATAGAAAATATCCGGTGAAATAATTCCGTTTCTATATATAAGTAAATAAGGAATACATTTCGCGAAATATTGCATTCTGGGAATATAACGCGATATAAATAATTAAAAAGCAATGTAAATATCATTCCATTTCGAATCATTTAATACTGAGTGACACTCCATAGATCTAGAATTACCATTATATAATAAATATCCGACGAAATTATTCTGTTTCGATAAATAAAGAAATAAGGAATACATTTCGCGAAATAATTCATTCTCGGAATATAACGCGATATAAGTGATTAAAAAAACATGTAAATGTCATTCCACTTAGAATCATTTAATACTGAGTGACACTCCATAGATCCAGAATCACAAGTAAATAAAAAACATCCGATGAAATTATTCTGTTTCGATAAATAAAGAAATAAGGAATACATTTCGCGAAATAATTCATTCTCGGAATATAACGCGATATAAGTGATTAAAAAAACATGTAAATATCATTCCATTTTGAATCATTTAATACTGGGAGACACTCCATAGATCCAGAATTACAAGTAAATAATAAACACCCGGTGAAATAATTCCGTTTCTATATATAAGTACATAAGGAATACATTTTGCGAAATATTTCATGCTGAGAATATAACGCGATATAAAAAATTAAAAAACATGTAAATATCATTCCATTTCAAATCTTTTAATAATCAGTAAGACCCCATAGATCTAGAATTACCAGTATATAATAAATATCCGACGAAATCATTCTGTTCCGATATACAAAGAAATAAGGAATACATTTCGCGAAATATTTCATGCTGGGAATATAACGCGAAATAAATAATTAAAAAAATATGTAAATATCATTCCATTTCGAATCATTGAATACTCAGTGAGACTCCATAGATCAAGAAATACAAGTAAATGAAAAATATCCGGTGAAATAATTCCATTTCGATATATAAGTAAATAAGGAATACATTTCGCGAAATATTTCATGCTGAGAATATAACGCGATATAAAAAATTAAAAAGCAATGTAAATATCATTCCATTTCGAATCATTTAATACTGAGTGACACTCCATAGATCTAGAATTACCATTATATAATAAATATCCGACGAAATTATTCTGTTTCGATAAATAAAGAAATAAGGAATACATTTCGCGAAATAATTCATTCTCGGAATATAACGCGATATAAGTGATTAAAAAAACATGTAAATGTCATTCCATTTAGAATCATTTAATACTCAGTGAGACTCCATAGATCAAGAATTACAAGTAAATAAAAATATCCGGTGAAATAATTCCGTTTCGATATATAAGTAAATAAGGAATACATTTCGCGAAATATTTCATGCTGAGAATATAACGCGATATAAAAAATTAAAAAAAATGTAAATATCATTCCATTTCAAATCTTTTAATAATCAGTAAGACCCCATAGATCTAGAATTACCAGTATATAATAAATATCCGACGAAATCATTCTGTTCCGATATACAAAGAAATAAGGAATACATTTCGCGAAATATTTCATGCTGGGAATATAACGCGATATAAATAATTAAAAAAAATGTAAATATCATTCCATTTCGAATCATTTAATACTGGGAGACACTCCATAGATACAGAATTACATGTAAATAATAAACATCCTCTAAAATAATTCCGTTTCGCTAAATAAAGAAATAAGGAATACATTTCGCGAAATATTTCATGCTGAGAATATAACGCGATATAAAAAATTAAAAAACATGTAAATATCATTCCATTTCGAATCATTTAATACTGGGAGACACTCCATAGATACAGAATTACATGTAAATAATAAACATCCTCTAAAATAATTCCGTTTCGCTAAATAAAGAAATAAGGAATACATTTCGCGAAATATTTCATGCTGGGAATATAACGCGATATAAATAATTTAAAAAATATGTAAATATCATTCCATTTCGAATCATTGAATACTCAGTGAGACTCCATAGATCAAGAATTACAAGTAAATAGAAAATATCCGGTGAAATAATTCCGTTTCTATATATAAGTAAATAAGGAATACATTTCGCGAAATATTGCATTCTGGGAATATAACGCGATATAAATAATTAAAAAGCAATGTAAATATCATTCCATTTCGAATCATTTAATACTGGGAGACACTCCATAGATCCAGAATTACAAGTAAATAATAAACATCCGGTGAAATAATTCCGTTTCTATATATAAGTACATAAGGAATACATTTCGCGAAATATTTCATGCTGAGAATATAACGCGATATAAAAAATTAAAAAAAATGTAAATATCATTCCATTTCGAATCGTTTAATACTGCGTGACACTCCATAGATCCAGAATCACAAGTAAATAAAAAACATTCGATGAAATAATTCCGTTTCGATAAATAAAGAAATAAGGAATACATTTCGCGAAATATTTCATGCTGGGAATATAGCGCGATATAAATAATTAAAAAAACATGTAAATATCATTCCATTTTGAATCATTTAATACTGGGAGGCACTCCATAGATCCAGAATTACAAGTAAATAATAAACATCCGGTGAAATAATTCCGTTTCTATATATAAGTACATAAGGAATACATTTCGCGAAATATTTCATGCTGAGAATATAACGCGATATAAAAAATTAAAAAGCAATGTAAATATCATTCCATTTCGAATCATTTAATACTGAGTGACACTCCATAGATCTAGAATTACCATTATATAATAAATATCCGACGAAATTATTCTGTTTCGATAAATAAAGAAATAAGGAATACATTTCGCGAAATAATTCATTCTCGGAATATAACGCGATATAAGTGATTAAAAAAACATGTAAATGTCATTCCATTTAGAATCATTTAATACTCAGTGAGACTCCATAGATCAAGAATTACAAGTAAATAAAAATATCCGGTGAAATAATTCCGTTTCGATATATAAGTAAATAAGGTATACATTTCGCGAAATATTTCATGCTGAGAATATAACGCGATATAAAAAATTAAAAAAAATGTAAATATCATTCCATTTCGAATCTTTTAATAATCAGTAAGACTCCATAGATCTAGAATTACCATTATATAATAAATATCCGACGAAATTATTCTGTTTCGATAAATAAAGAAATAAGGAATACATTTCGCGAAATATTTCATGCTGGGAATATAACGCGATATAAATAATTAAAAAAACATGTAAATATCATTCCATTTCGAATCGTTTAATACTGCGTGACACTCCATAGATCCAGAATCACAAGTAAATAAAAAACATTCGATGAAATAATTCCGTTTCGATAAATAAAGAAATAAGGAATACATTTCGCGAAATATTTCATGCTGGGAATATAGCGCGATATAAATAATTAAAAAAACATGTAAATATCATTCCATTTTGAATCATTTAATTCTGGGAGACACTCCATAGATCCAGAATTACAAGTAAATAATAAACATCCGGTGAAATAATTCCGTTTCTATATATAAGTAAATAAGGAATACATTTCGCGAAATATTTCATGCTGAGAATATAACGCGATATAAAAAATTTAAAAAAATGTAAATATCATTCCATTTCGAATCATTTAATACTGGGAGACACTCCATAGATACAGAATTACAAGTAAATAATAAACATCCTCTAAAATAATTCCGTTTCGCTAAATAAAGAAATAAGGAATACATTTCGCGAAATATTGCATTCTGGGAATATAACGCGATATAAATAATTAAAAAGACATGTAAATATCATTCCATTTCGAATCATTTAATACTGAGTGACACTCCATAGATCTTGAATTACAAGTAAATAATAAACATCCGATAAAAAAATGCCGCTTCCATAAATAAAGAAATAAGGAATACATTTCGCGAAACATTTCATGCTGGGAATATAACGCGATATAAATAATTAAAAAAACATGTAAATATCATTCCATTTCGAATCTCTTAATAATCAGTAAGACTCCATAGATCTAGAATTACCATTATATAATAAATATCCGACGAAATTATTCTGTTTCGATAAATAAAGAAATAAGGAATACATTTCGCGAAATAATTCATTCTCGGAATATAACGCGATATAAATGATTAAAAAAACATGTAAATATCATTCCATTTAGAATCATTTAATACTGAGTGACACTCCATAGATCCAGAATCACAAGTAAATAAAAAACATCCGATGAAATAATTCCGTTTCGATAAATAAAGAAATAAGGAATACATTTCGCGAAATATTTCATGCTGGGAATATAGCGCGATATAAATGATTAAAAAAACATGTAAATATCATTCCATTTTGAATCATTTAATACTGGGAGACACTCCATAGATCCAGAATTACAAGTAAATAATAAACATCCGGTGAAATAATTCCGTTTCTATATATAAATACATAAGGAATACATTTCGCGAAATATTTCATGCTGGGAATATAACGCGATATAAATAATTAAAAAAACATGTAAATATCATTCCATTTCGAATCATTGAATACTCAGTGAGACTCCATAGATCAAGAATTACAAGTAAATAGAAAATATCCGGTGAAATAATTCCGTTTCTATATATAAGTAAATAAGGAATACATTTTGCGAAATATTTCATGCTGAGAATATAACGCGATATAAAAAATTAAAAAACATGTAAATATCATTCCATTTCGAATCTTTTAATAATCAGTAAGACTCCATAGATCTAGAATTACCATTATATAATAAATATCCGACGAAATTATTCTGTTTCGATAAATAAAGAAATAAGGAATACATTTCGCGAAATATTTCATGCTGGGAATATAACGCGATATAAATAATTAAAAAAACATGTAAATATCATTCCATTTCGAATCGTTTAATACTGCGTGACACTCCATAGATCCAGAATCACAAGTAAATAAAAAACATTCGATGAAATAATTCCGTTTCGATAAATAAAGAAATAAGGAATACATTTCGCGAAATATTTCATGCTGGGAATATAGCGCGATATAAATAATTAAAAAAACATGTAAATATCATTCCATTTTGAATCATTTAATTCTGGGAGACACTCCATAGATCCAGAATTACAAGTAAATAATAAACATCCGGTGAAATAATTCCGTTTCTATATATAAATACATAAGGAATACATTTCGCGAAATATTTCATGCTGGGAATATAACGCGATATAAATAATTAAAAAAACATGTAAATATCATTCCATTTCGAATCGTTTAATACTGCGTGACACTCCATAGATATTGAATTACAAGTAAATAATAAATATCCGATGAAATAATTTCGTTTCGATAAATAAAGAAATAACGAATACATTTCGCCAACTGTTTCACCCTGGGAATATAAAGTGAAATAAATAATTAAAAAACATGTAATTATCTTTCCATTTCGAATCGTTTAATACGGCGTGACATTCCATAGATCCAGAATCACAAGTAAATAAAAAACATTCGATGAAATAATTCCGTTTCGATAAATAAAGAAATAAGGAATACATTTCGCGAAATATTTCATGCTGGGAATATAGCGCGATATAAATAATTAAAAAAACATGTAAATATCATTCCATTTTGAATCATTTAATACTGGGAGGCACTCCATAGATCCAGAATTACAAGTAAATAATAAACATCCGGTGAAATAATTCCGTTTCTATATATAAGTACATAAGGAATACATTTCGCGAAATATTTCATGCTGGGAATATAACGCGATATAAATAATTTAAAAAAATGTAAATATCATTCCATTTCGAATCATTTAATACTGGGAGACACTCCATAGATACAGAATTACATGTAAATAATAAACATCCTCTAAAATAATTCCGTTTCGCTAAATAAAGAAATAAGGAATACATTTCACGAAATATTTCATGCTGAGAATATAACGCGATATAAATAATTTAAAAAATATGTAAATATCATTCCATTTCGAATCATTGAATACTCAGTGAGACTCCATAGATCAAGAATTACAAGTAAATAGAAAATATCCGGTGAAATAATTCCGTTTCTATATATAAGTAAATAAGGAATACATTTCGCGAAATATTGCATTCTGGGAATATAACGCGATATAAATAATTAAAAAGCAATGTAAATATCATTCCATTTCGAATCATTTAATACTGAGAGACACTCCATAGATCAAGAATTACCATTATATAATAAAAATC
Organism: Mimumesa dahlbomi; assembly: GCA_917499265.3. Classification (NCBI taxonomy): domain Eukaryota; kingdom Metazoa; phylum Arthropoda; class Insecta; order Hymenoptera; family Crabronidae; genus Mimumesa; species Mimumesa dahlbomi. The sequence continues at coordinate 9,080,511 of OU824127.1, forward strand.
CGACGAAATTATTCAGTTTCGATAAATAAAGAAATAAGGAATACATTTCGCGAAATAATTCATTCTCGGAATATAACGCGATATAAGTGATTAAAAAAACATGTAAATGTCATTCCACTTAGAATCATTTAATACTGAGTGACACTCCATAGATCCAGAATCACAAGTAAATAAAAAACATCCGATGAAATTATTCTGTTTCGATAAATAAAGAAATAAGGAATACATTTCGCGAAATAATTCATTCTCGGAATATAACGCGATATAAGTGATTAAAAAAACATGTAAATATCATTCCATTTTGAATCATTTAATACTGGGAGACACTCCATAGATCCAGAATTACAAGTAAATAATAAACACCCGGTGAAATAATTCCGTTTCTATATATAAGTACATAAGGAATACATTTTGCGAAATATTTCATGCTGAGAATATAACGCGATATAAAAAATTAAAAAACATGTAAATATCATTCCATTTCAAATCTTTTAATAATCAGTAAGACCCCATAGATCTAGAATTACCAGTATATAATAAATATCCGACGAAATCATTCTGTTCCGATATACAAAGAAATAAGGAATACATTTCGCGAAATATTTCATGCTGGGAATATAACGCGATATAAATAATTAAAAAAATATGTAAATATCATTCCATTTCGAATCATTGAATACTCAGTGAGACTCCATAGATCAAGAAATACAAGTAAATGAAAAATATCCGGTGAAATAATTCCATTTCGATATATAAGTAAATAAGGAATACATTTCGCGAAATATTTCATGCTGAGAATATAACGCGATATAAAAAATTAAAAAGCAATGTAAATATCATTCCATTTCGAATCATTTAATACTGAGTGACACTCCATAGATCTAGAATTACCATTATATAATAAATATCCGACGAAATTATTCTGTTTCGATAAATAAAGAAATAAGGAATACATTTCGCGAAATAATTCATTCTCGGAATATAACGCGATATAAGTGATTAAAAAAACATGTAAATGTCATTCCATTTAGAATCATTTAATACTCAGTGAGACTCCATAGATCAAGAATTACAAGTAAATAAAAATATCCGGTGAAATAATTCCGTTTCGATATATAAGTAAATAAGGAATACATTTCGCGAAATATTTCATGCTGAGAATATAACGCGATATAAAAAATTAAAAAAAATGTAAATATCATTCCATTTCGAATCATTTAATACTGGGAGACACTCCATAGATACAGAATTACAAGTAAATAATAAACATCCTCTAAAATAATTCCGTTTCGCTAAATAAAGAAATAAGGAATACATTTCGCGAAATATTTCATGCTGGGAATATAACGCGATATAAATAATTTAAAAAATATGTAAATATCATTCCATTTCGAATCATTGAATACGCAGTGAAACTCCATAGATCAAGAATTACAAGTAAATAGAAAATATCCGGTGAAATAATTCTGTTTCTATATATAAGTAAATAAGGAATACATTTTGCGAAATATTTCATGCTGAGAATATAACGCGATATAAAAAATTAAAATACATGTAAATATCATTCCATTTCGAATCTTTTAATAATCAGTAAGACTCCATAGATCTAGAATTACCATTATATAATAAATATCCGACGAAATTATTCTGCTTCGATAAATAAAGAAATCAGGAATACATTTCGCGAAATATTTCATGCTGGGAATATAACGCGATATAAATAATTAAAAAAACATGTAAACATCATTCCATTTCGAATCGTTTAATACTGCGTGACACTCCATAGATATTGAATTACAAGTAAATAATAAATATCCGATGAAATAATTTCGTTTCGATAAATAAAGAAATAACGAATACATTTCGCCAACTGTTTCACCCTGGGAATATAAAGTGAAATAAATAATTAAAAAACATGTAATTATCTTTCCATTTCGAATCGTTTAATACTGCGTGACTCTCCATAGATCCAGAATCACAAGTAAATAAAAAACATTCGATGAAATAATTCCGTTTCGATAAATAAAGAAATAAGGAATACATTTCGCGAAATATTTCATGCTGGGAATATAGCGCGATATAAATAATTAAAAAAAACATGTAAATATCATTCCATTTTGAATCATTTAATTCTGGGAGACACTCCATAGATCCAGAATTACAAGTAAATAATAAACATCCGGTGAAATAATTCCGTTTCTATATATAAATACATAAGGAATACATTTCGCGAAATATTTCATGCTGGGAATATAACGCGATATAAAAAATTAAAAAACATGTAAATATCATTCCATTTCAAATCTTTTAATAATCAGTAAGACCCCATAGATCTAGAATTACCAGTATATAATAAATATCCGACGAAATCATTCTGTTCCGATATACAAAGAAATAAGGAATACATTTCGCGAAATATTTCATGCTGGGAATATAACGCGAAATAAATAATTAAAAAAATATGTAAATATCATTCCATTTCGAATCATTGAATACTCAGTGAGACTCCATAGATCAAGAAATACAAGTAAATGAAAAATATCCGGTGAAATAATTCCATTTCGATATATAAGTAAATAAGGAATACATTTCGCGAAATATTTCATGCTGAGAATATAACGCGATATAAAAAATTAAAAAACATGTAAATATCATTCCATTTCAAATCTTTTAATAATCAGTAAGACCCCATAGATCTAGAATTACCAGTATATAATAAATATCCGACGAAATTATTCTGTTTCGATATATAAAGAAATAAGGAATACATTTCGCTAAATATTTCATGCTGGGAATATAACGCGATATAAATAATTAAAAAAACATGTAAATATCATTCCATTTCGAATCATTGAATACTCAGTGAGACTCCATAGATCAAGAATTACAAGTAAATAAAAATATCCGGTGAAATAATTCCGTTTCGATATATAAGTAAATAAGGAATACATTTCGCGAAATATTTCATGCTGAGAATATAACGCGATATAAAAAATTAAAAAAAATGTAAATATCATTCCATTTCGAATCATTTAATACTGGGAGACACTCCATAGATACAGAATTACAAGTAAATAATAAACATCCTCTAAAATAATTCCGTTTCGCTAAATAAAGAAATAAGGAATACATTTCGCGAAATATTTCATGCTGGGAATATAACGCGATATAAATAATTTAAAAAATATGTAAATATCATTCCATTTCGAATCATTGAATACGCAGTGAAACTCCATAGATCAAGAATTACAAGTAAATAGAAAATATCCGGTGAAATAATTCTGTTTCTATATATAAGTAAATAAGGAATACATTTTGCGAAATATTTCATGCTGAGAATATAACGCGATATAAAAAATTAAAATACATGTAAATATCATTCCATTTCGAATCTTTTAATAATCAGTAAGACTCCATAGATCTAGAATTACCATTATATAATAAATATCCGACGAAATTATTCTGTTTCGATAAATAAAGAAATAAGGAATACATTTCGCGAAATATTTCATGCTGGGAATATAACGCGATATAAATAATTAAAAAAACATGTAAATATCATTCCATTTCGAATCGTTTAATACTGCGTGACACTCCATAGATATTGAATTACAAGTAAATAATAAATATCCGATGAAATAATTTCGTTTCGATAAATAAAGAAATAACGAATACATTTCGCCAACTGTTTCACCCTGGGAATATAAAGTGAAATAAATAATTAAAAAACATGTAATTATCTTTCCATTTCGAATCGTTTAATACTGCGTGACACTCCATAGATCCAGAATCACAAGTAAATAAAAAACATTCGATGAAATAATTCCGTTTCGATAAATAAAGAAATAAGGAATACATTTCGCGAAATATTTCATGCTGGGAATATAGCGCGATATAAATAATTAAAAAAACATGTAAATATCATTCCATTTTGAATCATTTAATACTGGGAGGCACTCCATAGATCCAGAATTACAAGTAAATAATAAACATCCGGTGAAATAATTCCGTTTCTATATATAAGTACATAAGGAATACATTTCGCGAAATATTTCATGCTGGGAATATAACGCGATATAAATAATTAAAAAAACATGTAAATATCATTCCATTTCGAATCATTGAATACTCAGTGAGACTCCATAGATCAAGAATTACAAGTAAATAAAAATATCCTGTGAAATAATTCCGTTTCGATATATAAGTAAATAAGGAATACATTTCGCGAAATATTTCATGCTGAGAATATAACGCGATATAAAAAATTAAAAAAAATGTAAATATCATTCCATTTCGAATCATTTAATACTGGGAGACACTCCATAGATACAGAATTACATGTAAATAATAAACATCCTCTAAAATAATTCCGTTTCGCTAAATAAAGAAATAAGGAATACATTTCGCGAAATATTTCATGCTGGGAATATAACGCGATATAAATAATTTAAAAAATATGTAAATATCATTCCATTTCGAATCATTGAATACTCAGTGAGACTCCATAGATCAAGAATTACAAGTAAATAGAAAATATCCGGTGAAATAATTCCGTTTCTATATATAAGTAAATAAGGAATACATTTCGCGAAATATTGCATTCTGGGAATATAACGCGATATAAATAATTAAAAAGCAATGTAAATATCATTCCATTTCGAATCATTTAATACTGAGTGACACTCCATAGATTTTGAATTACAAGTAAATAATAAACATCCTCTAAAATAATTCCGTTTCGCTAAATAAAGAAATAAGGAATACATTTCGCGAAATATTTCATGCTGGGAATATAACGCGATATAAATAATTAAAAAAAATGTAAATATCATTCCATTTCGAATCATTGAATACTCAGTGAGACTCCATAGATCAAGAATTACAAGTAAATAGAAAATATCCGGTGAAATAATTCCGTTTCTATATATAAGTAAATAAGGAATACATTTTGCGAAATATTTCATGCTGAGAATATAACGCGATATAAAAAATTAAAAAACATGTAAATATCATTCCATTTCGAATCTTTTAATAATCAGTAAGACTCCATAGATCTAGAATTACCATTATATAATAAATATCCGACGAAATTATTCTGTTTCGATAAATAAAGAAATAAGGAATACATTTCGCGAAATATTTCATGCTGGGAATATAACGCGATATAAATAATTAAAAAAACATGTAAATATCATTCCATTTCGAATCGTTTAATACTGCGTGACACTCCATAGATCCAGAATCACAAGTAAATAAAAAACATTCGATGAAATAATTCCGTTTCGATAAATAAAGAAATAAGGAATACATTTCGCGAAATATTTCATGCTGGGAATATAGCGCGATATAAATAATTAAAAAAACATGTAAATATCATTCCATTTTGAATCATTTAATACTGGGAGGCACTCCATAGATCCAGAATTACAAGTAAATAATAAACATCCGGTGAAATAATTCCGTTTCTATATATAAGTACATAAGGAATACATTTCGCGAAATATTTCATGCTGGGAATATAACGCGATATAAATAATTAAAAAAACATGTAAATATCATTCCATTTCGAATCATTGAATACTCAGTGAGACTCCATAGATCAAGAATTACAAGTAAATAAAAATATCCTGTGAAATAATTCCGTTTCGATATATAAGTAAATAAGGAATACATTTCGCGAAATATTTCATGCTGAGAATATAACGCGATATAAAAAATTAAAAAAAATGTAAATATCATTCCATTTCGAATCATTTAATACTGGGAGACACTCCATAGATACAGAATTACATGTAAATAATAAACATCCTCTAAAATAATTCCGTTTCGCTAAATAAAGAAATAAGGAATACATTTCGCGAAATATTTCATGCTGGGAATATAACGCGATATAAAAAATTAAAAAAAATGTAAATATCATTCCATTTCGAATCATTTAATACTGGGAGGCACTCCATAGATCCAGAATTACAAGTAAATAATAAACATCCGGTGAAATAATTCCGTTTCTATATATAAGTACATAAGGAATACATTTCGCGAAATATTTCATGCTGAGAATATAACGCGATATAAAAAATTAAAAAGCAATGTAAATATCATTCCATTTCGAATCATTTAATACTGAGTGACACTCCATAGATCTAGAATTACCATTATATAATAAATATCCGACGAAATTATTCTGTTTCGATAAATAAAGAAATAAGGAATACATTTCGCGAAATAATTCATTCTCGGAATATAACGCGATATAAGTGATTAAAAAAACATGTAAATGTCATTCCATTTAGAATCATTTAATACTCAGTGAGACTCCATAGATCATGAATTACAAGTAAATAAAAATATCCGGTGAAATAATTCCGTTTCGATATATAAGTAAATAAGGAATACATTTCGCGAAATATTTCATGCTGAGAATATAACGCGATATAAAAAATTAAAAAAAATGTAAATATCATTCCATTTCGAATCATTTAATACTGGGAGACACTCCATAGATACAGAATTACAAGTAAATAATAAACATCCTCTAAAATAATTCCGTTTCGCTAAATAAAGAAATAAGGAATACATTTCGCGAAATATTTCATGCTGGGAATATAACGCGATATAAATAATTTAAAAAATATGTAAATATCATTCCATTTCGAATCATTGAATACGCAGTGAAACTCCATAGATCAAGAATTACAAGTAAATAGAAAATATCCGGTGAAATAATTCTGTTTCTATATATAAGTAAATAAGGAATACATTTTGCGAAATATTTCATGCTGAGAATATAACGCGATATAAAAAATTAAAATACATGTAAATATCATTCCATTTCGAATCTTTTAATAATCAGTAAGACTCCATAGATCTAGAATTACCATTATATAATAAATATCCGACGAAATTATTCTGCTTCGATAAATAAAGAAATCAGGAATACATTTCGCGAAATATTTCATGCTGGGAATATAACGCGATATAAATAATTAAAAAAACATGTAAATATCATTCCATTTCGAATCGTTTAATACTGCGTGACACTCCATAGATATTGAATTACAAGTAAATAATAAATATCCGATGAAATAATTTCGTTTCGATAAATAAAGAAATAACGAATACATTTCGCCAACTGTTTCACCCTGGGAATATAAAGTGAAATAAATAATTAAAAAACATGTAATTATCTTTCCATTTCGAATCGTTTAATACGGCGTGACACTCCATAGATCCAGAATCACAAGTAAATAAAAAACATTCGATGAAATAATTCCGTTTCGATAAATAAAGAAATAAGGAATACATTTCGCGAAATATTTCATGCTGGGAATATAGCGCGATATAAATAATTAAAAAAACATGTAAATATCATTCCATTTTGAATCATTTAATACTGGGAGGCACTCCATAGATCCAGAATTACAAGTAAATAATAAACATCCGGTGAAATAATTCCGTTTCGATATATAAGTAAATAAGGAATACATTTCGCGAAATATTTCATGCTGAGAATATAACGCGATATAAAAAATTAAAAAAAATGTAAATATCATTCCATTTCGAATCATTTAATACTGGGAGACACTCCATAGATACAGAATTACATGTAAATAATAAACATCCTCTAAAATAATTCCGTTTCGCTAAATAAAGAAATAAGGAATACATTTCACGAAATATTTCATGCTGAGAATATAACGCGATATAAATAATTTAAAAAATATGTAAATATCATTCCATTTCGAATCATTGAATACTCAGTGAGACTCCATAGATCAAGAATTACAAGTAAATGGAAAATATCCGGTGAAATAATTCCGTTTCTATATATAAGTAAATAAGGAATACATTTCGCGAAATATTGCATTCTGGGAATATAACGCGATATAAATAATTAAAAAGCAATGTAAATATCATTCCATTTTGAATCATTTAATACTGAGTGACACTCCATAGATTTTGAATTACAAGTAAATAATAAACATCCTCTAAAATAATTCCGTTTCGCTAAATAAAGAAATAAGGAATACATTTCGCGAAATATTTCATGCTGGGAATATAACGCGATATAAATAATTAAAAAAAATGTAAATATCATTCCATTTCGAATCATTGAATACTCAGTGAGACTCCATAGATCAAGAATTACAAGTAAATAGAAAATATCCGGTGAAATAATTCCGTTTCTATATATAAGTAAATAAGGAATACATTTTGCGAAATATTTCATGCTGAGAATATAACGCGATATAAAAAATTAAAAAACATGTAAATATCATTCCATTTCGAATCTTTTAATAATCAGTAAGACTCCATAGATCTAGAATTACCATTATATAATAAATATCCGACGAAATTATTCTGTTTCGATAAATAAAGAAATAAGGAATACATTTCGCGAAATATTTCATGCTGGGAATATAACGCGATATAAATAATTAAAAAAACATGTAAATATCATTCCATTTCGAATCGTTTAATACTGCGTGACACTCCATAGATCCAGAATCACAAGTAAATAAAAAACATTCGATGAAATAATTCCGTTTCGATAAATAAAGAAATAAGGAATACATTTCGCGAAATATTTCATGCTGGGAATATAGCGCGAAATAAATAATTAAAAAAACATGTAAATATCATTCCATTTTGAATCATTTAATACTGGGAGGCACTCCATAGATCCAGAATTACAAGTAAATAATAAACATCCGGTGAAATAATTCCGTTTCTATATATAAGTACATAAGGAATACATTTCGCGAAATATTTCATGCTGGGAATATAACGCGATATAAATAATTAAAAAAACATGTAAATATCATTCCATTTCGAATCATTGAATACTCAGTGAGACTCCATAGATCAAGAATTACAAGTAAATAAAAATATCCTGTGAAATAATTCCGTTTCGATATATAAGTAAATAAGGAATACATTTCGCGAAATATTTCATGCTGAGAATATAACGCGATATAAAAAATTAAAAAAAATGTAAATATCATTCCATTTCGAATCATTTAATACTGGGAGACACTCCATAGATACAGAATTACATGTAAATAATAAACATCCTCTAAAATAATTCCGTTTCGCTAAATAAAGAAATAAGGAATACATTTCGCGAAATATTTCATGCTGGGAATATAACGCGATATAAATAATTTAAAAAATATGTAAATATCATTCCATTTCGAATCATTGAATACTCAGTGAGACTCCATAGATCAAGAATTACAAGTAAATAGAAAATATCCGGTGAAATAATTCCGTTTCTATATATAAGTAAATAAGAAATACATTTCGCGAAATATTGCATTCTGGGAATATAACGCGATATAAATAATTAAAAAGCAATGTAAATATCATTCCATTTCGAATCATTTAATACTGAGTGACACTCCATAGATCTAGAATTACCATTATATAATAAATATCCGACGAAATTATTCAGTTTCGATAAATAAAGAAATAAGGAATACATTTCGCGAAATAATTCATTCTCGGAATATAACGCGATATAAGTGATTAAAAAAACATGTAAATGTCATTCCACTTAGAATCATTTAATACTGAGTGACACTCCATAGATTCAGAATCACAAGTAAATAAAAAACATCCGATGAAATTATTCTGTTTCGATAAATAAAGAAATAAGGAATACATTTCGCGAAATAATTCATTCTCGGAATATAACGCGATATAAGTGATTAAAAAAACATGTAAATATCATTCCATTTTGAATCATTTAATACTGGGAGACGCTCCATAGATACAGAATTACAAGTAAATAATAAACATCCTCTAAAATAATTCCGTTTCGCTAAATAAAGAAAAAGGGAATACATTTCGCGAAATATTTCATGCTGGGAATATAACGCGAAATAAATAATTAAAAAAATATGTAAATATCATTCCATTTCGAACCATTGAATACTCAGTGAGACTACATAGATCAAGAAATACAAGTAAATAAAAAATATCCGGCGAAATAATTCCGTTTCTATATATAAGTAAATAAGGAATACATTTCGCGAAATATTTCATGCTGGGAATATAACGCGAAATAAATAATTAAAAAAATATGTAAATATCATTCCATTTCGAATCATTGAATACTCAGTGAGACTCCATAGATCAAGAAATACAAGTAAATGAAAAATATCCGGTGAAATAATTCCATTTCGATATATAAGTAAATAAGGAATACATTTCGCGAAATATTTCATGCTGAGAATATAACGCGATATAAAAAATTAAAAAACATGTAAATATCATTCCATTTCAAATCTTTTAATAATCAGTAAGACCCCATAGATCTAGAATTACCAGTATATAATAAATATCCGACGAAATTATTCTGTTTCGATATATAAAGAAATAAGGAATACATTTCGCGAAATATTTCATGCTGGGAATATAACGCGATATAAATAATTTAAAAAATATGTAAATATCATTCCATTTCGAATCATTGAATACGCAGTGAAACTCCATAGATCAAGAATTACAAGTAAATAGAAAATATCCGGTGAAATAATTTCGTTTCGATAAATAAAGAAATAACGAATACATTTCGCCAACTGTTTCACCCTGGGAATATAAATTGAAATAAATAATTAAAAAACATGTAATTATCTTTCCATTTCGAATCAATGAATACTCAGAGAGACTCCATATATCTAGAATTACAAGTAAATAATAAATATCCGACGAAATTATTCTGTTTCGATATATAAATAAATAAGGAATACATTTCGCGAAATATTTCATGCTGGGAATATAACGCGATATAAATAATTAAAAAAACATGTAAATATCATTCCATTTCGAATCATTGAATACTCAGTGAGACTCCATAGATCAAGAATTACAAGTAAATAAAAATATCCGGTGAAATAATTCCGTTTCGATATATAAGTAAATAAGGAATACATTTCGCGAAATATTTCACGCTGAGAATATAACGCGATATAAAAAATTTAAAAAAATGTAAATATCATTCCATTTCGAATCATTTAATACTGGGAGACACTCCATAGATACAGAATTACAAGTAAATAATAAACATCCTCTAAAATAATTCCGTTTCGCTAAATAAAGAAATAAGGAATACATTTCGCGAAATATTTCATGCTGGGAATATAACGCGATATAAATAATTTAAAAAATATGTAAATATCATTCCATTTCGAATCATTGAATACGCAGTGAAACTCCATAGATCAAGAATTACAAGTAAATAGAAAATATCCGGTGAAATAATTCTGTTTCTATATATAAGTAAATAAGGAATACATTTTGCGAAATATTTCATGCTGAGAATATAACGCGATATAAAAAATTAAAATACATGTAAAAATCATTCCATTTCGAATCTTTTAATAATCAGTAAGACTCCATAGATCTAGAATTACCATTATATAATAAATATCCGACGAAATTATTCTGTTTCGATAAATAAAGAAATAAGGAATACATTTCGCGAAATATTTCATGCTGGGAATATAACGCGATATAAATAATTAAAAAAACATGTAAATATCATTCCATTTCGAATCGTTTAATACTGCGTGACACTCCATAGATATTGAATTACAAGTAAATAATAAATATCCGATGAAATAATTTCGTTTCGATAAATAAAGAAATAACGAATACATTTCGCCAACTGTTTCACCCTGGGAATATAAAGTGAAATAAATAATTAAAAAACATGTAATTATCTTTCCATTTCGAATCGTTTAATACTGCGTGACACTCCATAGATCCAGAATCACAAGTAAATAAAAAACATTCGATGAAATAATTCCGTTTCGATAAATAAAGAAATAAGGAATACATTTCGCGAAATATTTCATGCTGGGAATATAGCGCGATATAAATAATTAAAAAAACATGTAAATATCATTCCATTTTGAATCATTTAATACTGGGAGGCACTCCATAGATCCAGAATTACAAGTAAATAATAAACATCCGGTGAAATAATTCCGTTTCTATATATAAGTACATAAGGAATACATTTCGCGAAATATTTCATGCTGGGAATATAACGCGATATAAATAATTAAAAAAACATGTAAATATCATTCCATTTCGAATCATTGAATACTCAGTGAGACTCCATAGATCAAGAATTACAAGTAAATAAAAATATCCTGTGAAATAATTCCGTTTCGCTAAATAAAGAAATAAGGAATACATTTCGCGAAATATTTCATGCTGGGAATATAACGCGATATAAATAATTTAAAAAATATGTAAATATCATTCCATTTCGAATCATTGAATACTCAGTGAGACTCCATAGATCAAGAATTACAAGTAAATAGAAAATATCCGGTGAAATAATTCCGTTTCTATATATAAGTAAATAAGGAATACATTTCGCGAAATATTGCATTCTGGGAATATAACGCGATATAAATAATTAAAAAGCAATGTAAATATCATTCCATTTCGAATCATTTAATACTGAGTGACACTCCATAGATCTTGAATTACAAGTAAATAATAAACATCCTCTAAAATAATTCCGTTTCGCTAAATAAAGAAATAAGGAATACATTTCGCGAAATATTTCATGCTGGGAATATAACGCGATATAAATAATTAAAAAAAATGTAAATATCATTCCATTTCGAATCATTGAATACTCAGTGAGACTCCATAGATCAAGAATTACAAGTAAATAGAAAATATCCGGTGAAATAATTCCGTTTCTATATATAAGTAAATAAGGAATACATTTTGCGAAATATTTCATGCTGAGAATATAACGCGATATAAAAAATTAAAAAACATGTAAATATCATTCCATTTCGAATCTTTTAATAATCAGTAAGACTCCATAGATCTAGAATTACTATTATATAATAAATATCCGACGAAATTATTCTGTTTCGATAAATAAAGAAATAAGGAATACATTTCGCGAAATATTTCATGCTGGGAATATAACGCGATATAAATAATTAAAAAAACATGTAAATATCATTCCATTTCGAATCGTTTAATACTGCGTGACACTCCATAGATATTGAATTACAAGTAAATAATAAATATCCGATGAAATAATTTCGTTTCGATAAATAAAGAAATAACGAATACATTTCGCCAACTGTTTCACCCTGGGAATATAAAGTGAAATAAATAATTAAAAAACATGTAATTATCTTTCCATTTCGAATCGTTTAATACGGCGTGACACTCCATAGATCCAGAATCACAAGTAAATAAAAAACATTCGATGAAATAATTCCGTTTCGATAAATAAAGAAATAAGGAATACATTTCGCGAAATATTTCATGCTGGGAATATAGCGCGATATAAATAATTAAAAAAACATGTAAATATCATTCCATTTTGAATCATTTAATACTGGGAGGCACTCCATAGATCCAGAATTACAAGTAAATAATAAACATCCGGTGAAATAATTCCGTTTCTATATATAAGTACATAAGGAATACATTTCGCGAAATATTTCATGCTGGGAATATAACGCGATATAAATAATTAAAAAAAATGTAAATATCATTCCATTTCGAATCATTTAATACTGGGAGACACTCCATAGATACAGAATTACATGTAAATAATAAACATCCTCTAAAATAATTCCGTTTCGCTAAATAAAGAAATAAGGAATACATTTCACGAAATATTTCATGCTGAGAATATAACGCGATATAAATAATTTAAAAAATATGTAAATATCATTCCATTTCGAATCATTGAATACTCAGTGAGACTCCATAGATCAAGAATTACAAGTAAATAGAAAATATCCGGTGAAATAATTCCGTTTCTATATATAAGTAAATAAGGAATACATTTCGCGAAATATTGCATTCTGGGAATATAACGCGATATAAATAATTAAAAAGCAATGTAAATATCATTCCATTTCGAATCATTTAATACTGAGTGACACTCCATAGATCTAGAATTACCATTATATAATAAATATCCGACGAAATTATTCTGTTTCGATAAATAAAGAAATAAGGAATACATTTCGCGAAATAATTCATTCTCGGAATATAACGCGATATAAGTGATTAAAAAAACATGTAAATGTCATTCCACTTAGAATCATTTAATACTGAGTGACACTCCATAGATCCAGAATCACAAGTAAATAAAAAACATCCGATGAAATTATTCTGTTTCGATAAATAAAGAAATAAGGAATACATTTCGCGAAATAATTCATTCTCGGAATATAACGCGATATAAGTGATTAAAAAAACATGTAAATATCATTCCATTTTGAATCATTTAATACTGGGAGACACTCCATAGATCCAGAATTACAAGTAAATAATAAACACCCGGTGAAATAATTCCGTTTCTATATATAAGTACATAAGGAATACATTTTGCGAAATATTTCATGCTGAGAATATAACGCGATATAAAAAATTAAAAAACATGTAAATATCATTCCATTTCAAATCTTTTAATAATCAGTAAGACCCCATAGATCTAGAATTACCAGTATATAATAAATATCCGACGAAATCATTCTGTTCCGATATACAAAGAAATAAGGAATACATTTCGCGAAATATTTCATGCTGGGAATATAACGCGAAATAAATAATTAAAAAAATATGTAAATATCATTCCATTTCGAATCATTGAATACTCAGTGAGACTCCATAGATCAAGAAATACAAGTAAATGAAAAATATCCGGTGAAATAATTCCATTTCGATATATAAGTAAATAAGGAATACATTTCGCGAAATATTTCATGCTGAGAATATAACGCGATATAAATAATTAAAAAGCAATGTAAATATCATTCCATTTCGAATCATTTAATACTGAGTGACACTCCATAGATCTAGAATTACCATTATATAATAAATATCCGACGAAATTATTCTGTTTCGATAAATAAAGAAATAAGGAATACATTTCGCGAAATAATTCATTCTCGGAATATAACGCGATATAAGTGATTAAAAAAACATGTAAATGTCATTCCATTTAGAATCATTTAATACTCAGTGAGACTCCATAGATCAAGAATTACAAGTAAATAAAAATATCCGGTGAAATAATTCCGTTTCGATATATAAGTAAATAAGGAATACATTTCGCGAAATATTTCATGCTGAGAATATAACGCGATATAAAAAATTAAAAAAAATGTAAATATCATTCCATTTCGAATCATTTAATACTGGGAGACACTCCATAGATACAGAATTACAAGTAAATAATAAACATCCTCTAAAATAATTCCGTTTCGCTAAATAAAGAAATAAGGAATACATTTCGCGAAATATTTCATGCTGAGAATATAACGCGATATAAATAATTTAAAAAATATGTAAATATCATTCCATTTCGAATCATTGAATACGCAGTGAAACTCCATAGATCAAGAATTACAAGTAAATAGAAAATATCCGGTGAAATAATTCTGTTTCTATATATAAGTAAATAAGGAATACATTTTGCGAAATATTTCATGCTGAGAATATAACGCGATATAAAAAATTAAAATACATGTAAATATCATTCCATTTCGAATCTTTTAATAATCAGTAAGACTCCATAGATCTAGAATTACCATTATATAATAAATATCCGACGAAATTATTCTGCTTCGATAAATAAAGAAATCAGGAATACATTTCGCGAAATATTTCATGCTGGGAATATAACGCGATATAGTATTTGGTTCCACCGATCCCCTTGGGGTTACAGCCCTTATCCTAATTGCTTACACTAACTTATTCTACTTACAGCTAACTTACATTCTATACTCGCTCGCTCGCTCGCTCGCTCGCCTGTCCTCTCGCTCGCACGCACGCCTTTCTCTCGCCTAAAATCTCTCCTGCTCGCTCGCTCGCTCGCTCGTCCATCCTTCTTACTCTAATTTCTTAACCTATTTATCCTACTCCTACCCCCTTTTTCCTGTCCTCCCTTTTCTTATTCTAAGCTTCTTTCTCGCCTTCCTTCCATCCCGTCCTTTCTCTCCTCCATTCCTCTATTCCCCTCATCCACCCTTCCCCTCTCCCGTCCTCTGCCAGCACCTCCTTTATCCATTCCTGCCATCCCCCTCCCTCTTCCTCTGCTCCACATCTCCTCCAGACATGCTCCCATGTCTCCTCCTCTCCTTCACACACCCTACACACCCTTTCTTCCTCACTCTCCCAATACTTTCCCTCCCTCACCTGGTTCCCCAGCCTGAATTTGGCAACCCTTTGCCATTTTCCCTCCCCCCAACCTTTTCTCAAATATTCCGCCCTCCCCTCTCCCTTCACCCATCCATACCATCTGCTAAATTTTCCCTCCCTTATCCTCCTCCACCTCTCCTCCCTCTCCTGTTCCTTCCCTCTTCTCTCTATTTCCTCGTACCCTTCCCTTCCCCTTTTCCTTAATTCCTTTACCTCTTCCATTTCTATCCCTCTTTCCCTGAAAAATTCCCTTCTCTCTTCCTCCCAAACTGACAACCTCCCTTCTCTTCCTTCCCTTTTTTTTATCTCTTTCCAACACTCCCGCGCCCAGCCGCTCCCTCCTCCTTCCTCTAGTTTTATTTCATAGTTCCATGCCCTCCTTCCCGCCCTTCCCCTTAACTTATCTCTCCCCATTTCCTCTCTTACCAGATATTATGGTGTCCTCCATTCTACCCCCAATACCCATCTTATGAACTTCTCTTCTATCTTTTCCACCGCCTGCCTCTCTTTCCACCCCCACACCTCTACCCCGTAACTCGCCACCGGCCATACGAGTTTGTCGAATAGTTTAACCCTTTCCTCCAGCCTCTTCCCCAACAGCCTCTTCCCAATTCCCCAAACCTTCCTCATCGCTCCCATGGCCTTCCTCCCCCTGTCCTCAATCTGCCCCTCCTGTCTCCCGCCTCTTCCGATCCTGTACCCCAGATAGGAAAAATCTTTCACCTCTTCAATTCTCTCCCCTTTCCACCACCATTCCCCCTTTTTCTTTCTCCCACCTCCCTTCCTCACTCTCACTATCTTTGTCTTCCCCGCATTTAATTCCAGCTTCTTCCTATCCAGGTATTTCCTTAGTGTCCCCAACATCCCCCTCATGTCGTCTTCCCTCCCCGCCACCAGCACCGTATCATCCGCGTAGGATAGTGACCTTATCTTATTCCCTCCTATCTTCAACCCTCCCCACCCTCCCCTCTCCAATTCCTCTTCCATGTCCGCTGTTAAGATGTTAAACAGAAGTGGACTTAATGGGCACCCCTGTCTCACTCCCTTCTTACTCCAGAAGGCCTCCCCTACCTCTCCCCCCACCCTTACCTTGCTCCTTGTCTCCTCGTATATCCTTTTCACCCTCTTTCTGATCCCTTCACTTACCCCTCTTTCCTCCATGGCCTCCCAAAGTATCTCCCTTTCCACTGAATCAAATGCGGCCTTCAGGTCTACGAAGACCGCCACCACCATCCCCCCCTTCTTTTCTATCTCTCTATTTATCAAGTAATTCAGAACGAACACGTTGTCCAACGTGCCCATTCCCTTCCTAAAACCTGTTTGATTTTCTGGTATCATACTTCCCTCTTCCATTTCCTTCCTCATCCTCTCCGCTAGTACCATCGCATATATTTTATACCCTGTGCTCATCAAGGTTACTCCTCTATAGTCCTCTGCCCTTTGACCTTCCCCCTTCTTGACAATTGGCACTACTAGCCCTTCCCTCCACTCCTCCGGCCACTCTTCTCCACTCCATATCCTGTTCAGCATTCTCCATAGCCATACTTTTATTTCCTCTCCCCCATATTTCCAAACTTCGTTTGGTATCCCATCCACCCCTGTTGCCTTTCTGTCCCTTAACTTTCTTATCGCCCTCTCCATCTCTTCTCTTCCTATCCCTCCCTCCCCCTCCTCCTCCCACTCCCTCCTCTCCTCCTCCCTCACTTCCTCCTCGTTTTCCCTCCCTCCTAGTATCCTCATAAAATGCTCCCTCCATTCTTCCATCTGTATTCCCTCATTCACTCTTTTCCTCTTCTTCCTCCCCCTATTTATCACCTCCCATATTTCCCCTTCTGTCCTCGCCCTCTCTGCTTCCTCCAGTATTCTCCTTGCTTCCTCCCTTTTTTTATCCTCACATACTTTATTGTACCTTCTCTTCGCCTCCCTGTATTCTTCTACCCCACCTCTACCCTCCCTCCACCTCCTTAGTCTCCTTCTCGCCTCCTTCTTCTCCCTCCCGCACTCCTCGTCCCACCAACCCCTCTTTCTCCCCTTCACTGCCCCTTCCTCTTCCTCCGCTTTCTTCATTCCCTCTTTTATCTCCTCTGTCCCTCTTCTCCATTCTTCCCCTGTTCTTCTTTTTAATCCTTCCCCTCCCCCTAAATTCCTTATCCTACTTCTGAACCTCTCCGTTCCCTCCCTGTCCCATCTTCCCCTTATCTCCCTTTTTCCCTCCCTCTTCCTTTCTTCTCTTTTCCATCCCTTCCTTCCTCTTATTTTCACCACCAGCGGGTGGTGATCCGATTCCACTCCCTCCCCTACCTCCAGACTTTCCATTTTCTCCTCTAACCCTTGCTCCCCTATTACATAATCTATCACAGTCTCCCCTCTGGCTCCTGTGTACGTGAACTCTCCTTCCCTGTCCCCCTCTATCCCCCCGTTCCAAATTCTCCATCCCTGTTCCCCTATCCAACTTAACAACTTCCTGCCCTCCCCGTTCATTTCCTTGTCCTTCGACTCCCTCCCTATTTCCTCTCCATCCTCCTCCCATCCCCCTCCTGCCCTTCCCGTCCTCGCGTTGAAATCCCCCCCTACTATCATTTCCCCCTTGTACTTACCCGCCTCTGCCCACTCCCTTAAAATCTCTAATTTTCTTTCCATGTCCCCGTTCACGTACACCCCTACTATCCTCCATTCCTCCCCTCCTATTTTTCCCACCACTTCCATCACCCCCTCCCCTCTTTCCCTTATCTCTACCCCTTCCTCTTCTATTATTTCCCTTTTTACCCCCACCAGCATCCCCCCCTTTGCCCTCCCTTTCCTGCTTTCCCTCTTGGCATTCTGCCTTTCCCAGATGAAGCCCCTCGGCAGTCTTCCTCTTACCCTTTCCCACCCCCCCTCCTCCAGCCATGTCTCCGTTAGCACCACCACATCCCATCCTCCCACTCTCTCCCAAAACTCCCTATCCTTCTTTGCCAGACCTGCCACATTCCACCATGTTACATTCCACCCTCCCCTCTCCTTATCCCTCTTCTTCTTTGCTCCTGTCCTCTCCTCTACCCCCCCTTCTTCTCCTTCGTGACTGTTTCTTCCCCCTTTCTTTCTCCCCCCTCCTCTCTTCCTCTCTGTTTTCCCCTTACGTCTCTTAAAACTTCTTTTTCTTCATCCCATTTCCACCATTCTCCTTCTATCCATATCCTTCCATAACTCACCCTTACCTTTTTCCCTCTCCTGCTTTCCTCCTCCGCAATCCTCCTTAACCTCCACTGCATTTTCCTCTCCTTCCATGTCATATCATCCTCTATCCTCTCCCTTCTTCCCCTCAGCGCCTTCTTTTTCTCCATAATCTCCCTCTTTCCTTCCTCACTCTTCATCTTTACTAGAACCATTCTTAGGTTCTCTGCCCCTTTCCCTGTCCCTATTTCCCTCATCTCCTCAATTTCCGCCTTCACCCTCAGTTCCTCCACCAAAATTTCTCTCACCTCCTCCTTCATTCCTTCCTTCTTCCGCTGCAAGCCCTTTATTACCACATTCCTTTTTCTCTCCTCCCTCTCTTTACTTTCCCTCCACCTCTCTATTTCTGTCAGCCTTCTTTCTTCCTCATTTCTTTCTTTTTTCTTCTCCTCTTCCTCCTTTTCTCTTCTCTGCGCCTCCCCCCCTCCTCTTTCTTTTTCTACCCCCTTCCCTCTTTCCTTCCTGTTTCTTTCAACCTCCTCCTCCAGCTTTCCTATCCTTCTCTCCAACTCCTCCTTCTCCTTTTTCCAGCTCTCCTCCCTCCTTTTCATCTCATTTCTCATCATTTCTATTTCCTTTTTCATTAACTCCCCCACCCTCCTCATAATCTCCTCCCCCCCCTTCTCGTACTCTCTCTGCATCCTTTTCATTTCCTCTTTTATCCCTTCTAAGTCTTTTTCTTTTCCTTTTCCTTCCTCTTTCTCCTCTTCCTTCTTCCCCCCTTCTCTTTCCTCTCCATTGCTCCCTACCACCCCCTCCCTCGCATTTCTTGGTGACCTAAGAGTCTTTTTACTCTTCCTGAATCCCTCTCTCCCCCTTTCTTCCAGATCTTCCTCCTCTTTCTCCACTTCCCTTTTCCTTTTCGCCATCCACTCGTCTAAGTCCGTGCCTGTGGCACTCCCTGAGCTGTCTGCTCTCTCCCTTCCCCATCTTTCCGCTTTGGTCGGCCTTCCTCTATTCCTCTTCTGCTCCCCCTCGCCCCTGCTCTTCTCTTTTCCCCCCTCCTGTCCTTCTCTCTCCTTCTCCTTGCTTCCTACCGTCTCCATTTCTCCACTTCTCTGCGCACTCCTCTCTTCCTTACCGACTCCTTATCCCCCTTTCTAACTTCCTCCGTCTGATGTCGCCTTCTTCCTATCTTCCTTCTTTTCTTTTCTCCCAGATGTCTCTTACCTCCTGTCTACCGCTCCCCTTTCCTAACCTCTTTCTCCTTCTCAATTCTTCTCCTTCCTTCCTCTCTTTCTTCTCCTCCCTTCTCACCTTCACTTCTCCACGTACTCCTCCACCCTCTCTATGGCTGCCGCCCTTCCTTCCCTTTCTTACACTCCCCTTTCCCTTTTTCCTAACTCTTTTCTTCTACTGCTCTCTTACTACACCTGCTCTCTACGCGCCCTCTCTCCCGTCTCTCTCTATAACGCGATATAAATAATTAAAAAAACATGTAAATATCATTCCATTTCGAATCGTTTAATACTGCGTGACACTCCATAGATATTGAATTACAAGTAAATAATAAATATCCGATGAAATAATTTCGTTTCGATAAATAAAGAAATAACGAATACATTTCGCCAACTGTTTCACCCTGGGAATATAAAGTGAAATAAATAATTAAAAAACATGTAATTATCTTTCCATTTCGAATCGTTTAATACTGCGTGACTCTCCATAGATCCAGAATCACAAGTAAATAAAAAACATTCGATGAAATAATTCCGTTTCGATATATAAGTAAATAAGGAATACATTTCGCGAAATATTTCATGCTGAGAATATAACGCGATATAAAAAATTAAAAAAAATGTAAATATCATTCCATTTCGAATCATTTAATACTGGGAGACACTCCATAGATACAGAATTACAAGTAAATAATAAACATCCTCTAAAATAATTCCGTTTCGCTAAATAAAGAAATAAGGAATACATTTCGCGAAATATTTCATGCTGGGAATATAACGCGATATAAATAATTTAAAAAATATGTAAATATCATTCCATTTCGAATCATTGAATACGCAGTGAAACTCCATAGATCAAGAATTACAAGTAAATAGAAAATATCCGGTGAAATAATTCTGTTTCTATATATAAGTAAATAAGGAATACATTTTGCGAAATATTTCATGCTGAGAATATAACGCGATATAAAAAATTAAAATACATGTAAATATCATTCCATTTCGAATCTTTTAATAATCAGTAAGACTCCATAGATCTAGAATTACCATTATATAATAAATATCCGACGAAATTATTCTGTTTCGATAAATAAAGAAATAAGGAATACATTTCGCGAAATATTTCATGCTGGGAATATAACGCGATATAAATAATTAAAAAAACATGTAAATATCATTCCATTTCGAATCGTTTAATACTGCGTGACACTCCATAGATATTGAATTACAAGTAAATAATAAATATCCGATGAAATAATTTCGTTTCGATAAATAAAGAAATAACGAATACATTTCGCCAACTGTTTCACCCTGGGAATATAAAGTGAAATAAATAATTAAAAAACATGTAATTATCTTTCCATTTCGAATCGTTTAATACTGCGTGACACTCCATAGATCCAGAATCACAAGTAAATAAAAAACATTCGATGAAATAATTCCGTTTCGATAAATAAAGAAACAAGGAATACATTTCGCGAAATATTTCATGCTGGGAATATAGCGCGATATAAATAATTAAAAAAACATGTAAATATCATTCCATTTTGAATCATTTAATACTGGGAGGCACTCCATAGATCCAGAATTACAAGTAAATAATAAACATCCGGTGAAATAATTCCGTTTCTATATATAAGTACATAAGGAATACATTTCGCGAAATATTTCATGCTGGGAATATAACGCGATATAAATAATTAAAAAAACATGTAAATATCATTCCATTTCGAATCATTGAATACTCAGTGAGACTCCATAGATCAAGAATTACAAGTAAATAAAAATATCCTGTGAAATAATTCCGTTTCGATATATAAGTAAATAAGGAATACATTTCGCGAAATATTTCATGCTGAGAATATAACGCGATATAAAAAATTAAAAAAAATGTAAATATCATTCCATTTCGAATCATTTAATACTGGGAGACACTCCATAGATACAGAATTACATGTAAATAATAAACATCCTCTAAAATAATTCCGTTTCGCTAAATAAAGAAATAAGGAATACATTTCGCGAAATATTTCATGCTGGGAATATAACGCGATATAAATAATTTAAAAAATATGTAAATATCATTCCATTTCGAATCATTGAATACTCAGTGAGACTCCATAGATCAAGAATTACAAGTAAATAAAAATATCCGTTGAAATAATTCCGTTTCGATATATAAGTAAATAAGGAATACATTTCGCGAAATATTTCATGCTGAGAATATAACGCGATATAAAAAATTAAAAAAAATGTAAATATCATTCCATTTCGAATCATTTAATACTGGGAGACACTCCATAGATACAGAATTACAAGTAAATAATAAACATCCTCTAAAATAATTCCGTTTCGCTAAATAAAGAAATAAGGAATACATTTCGCGAAATATTTCATGCTGGGAATATAACGCGATATAAATAATTTAAAAAATATGTAAATATCATTCCATTTCGAATCATTGAATACGCAGTGAAACTCCATAGATCAAGAATTACAAGTAAATAGAAAATATCCGGTGAAATAATTCTGTTTCTATATATAAGTAAATAAGGAATACATTTTGCGAAATATTTCATGCTGAGAATATAACGCGATATAAAAAATTAAAATACATGTAAATATCATTCCATTTCGAATCTTTTAATAATCAGTAAGACTCCATAGATCTAGAATTACCATTATATAATAAATATCCGACGAAATTATTCTGTTTCGATAAATAAAGAAATAAGGAATACATTTCGCGAAATATTTCATGCTGGGAATATAACGCGATATAAATAATTAAAAAAACATGTAAATATCATTCCATTTCGAATCGTTTAATACTGCGTGACACTCCATAGATATTGAATTACAAGTAAATAATAAATATCCGATGAAATAATTTCGTTTCGATAAATAAAGAAATAACGAATACATTTCGCCAACTGTTTCACCCTGGGAATATAAAGTGAAATAAATAATTAAAAAACATGTAATTATCTTTCCATTTCGAATCGTTTAATACTGCGTGACACTCCATAGATCCAGAATCACAAGTAAATAAAAAACATTCGATGAAATAATTCCGTTTCGATAAATAAAGAAATAAGGAATACATTTCGCGAAATATTTCATGCTGGGAATATAGCGCGATATAAATAATTAAAAAAACATGTAAATATCATTCCATTTTGAATCATTTAATACTGGGAGGCACTCCATAGATCCAGAATTACAAGTAAATAATAAACATCCGGTGAAATAATTCCGTTTCTATATATAAGTACATAAGGAATACATTTCGCGAAATATTTCATGCTGGGAATATAACGCGATATAAATAATTAAAAAAACATGTAAATATCATTCCATTTCGAATCATTGAATACTCAGTGAGACTCCATAGATCAAGAATTACAAGTAAATAAAAATATCCTGTGAAATAATTCCGTTTCGATATATAAGTAAATAAGGAATACATTTCGCGAAATATTTCATGCTGAGAATATAACGCGATATAAAAAATTAAAAAAAATGTAAATATCATTCCATTTCGAATCATTTAATACTGGGAGACACTCCATAGATACAGAATTACATGTAAATAATAAACATCCTCTAAAATAATTCCGTTTCGCTAAATAAAGAAATAAGGAATACATTTCGCGAAATATTTCATGCTGGGAATATAACGCGATATAAATAATTTAAAAAATATGTAAATATCATTCCATTTCGAATCATTGAATACTCAGTGAGACTCCATAGATCAAGAATTACAAGTAAATGGAAAATATCCGGTGAAATAATTCCGTTTCTATATATAAGTAAATAAGGAATACATTTCGCGAAATATTGCATTCTGGGAATATAACGCGATATAAATAATTAAAAAGCAATGTAAATATCATTCCATTTCGAATCATTTAATACTGAGTGACACTCCATAGATTTTGAATTACAAGTAAATAATAAACATCCTCTAAAATAATTCCGTTTCGCTAAATAAAGAAATAAGGAATACATTTCGCGAAATATTTCATGCTGGGAATATAACGCGATATAAATAATTAAAAAAAATGTAAATATCATTCCATTTCGAATCATTGAATACTCAGTGAGACTCCATAGATCAAGAATTACAAGTAAATAGAAAATATCCGGTGAAATAATTCCGTTTCTATATATAAGTAAATAAGGAATACATTTTGCGAAATATTTCATGCTGAGAATATAACGCGATATAAAAAATTAAAAAACATGTAAAAATCATTCCATTTCGAATCTTTTAATAATCAGTAAGACTCCATAGATCTAGAATTACCATTATATAATAAATATCCGACGAAATTATTCTGTTTCGATAAATAAAGAAATAAGGAATACATTTCGCGAAATATTTCATGCTGGGAATATAACGCGATATAAATAATTAAAAAAACATGTAAATATCATTCCATTTCGAATCGTTTAATACTGCGTGACACTCCATAGATCCAGAATCACAAGTAAATAAAAAACATTCGATGAAATAATTCCGTTTCGATAAATAAAGAAATAAGGAATACATTTCGCGAAATATTTCATGCTGGGAATATAGCGCGATATAAATAATTAAAAAAACATGTAAATATCATTCCATTTTGAATCATTTAATACTGGGAGGCACTCCATAGATCCAGAATTACAAGTAAATAATAAACATCCGGTGAAATAATTCCGTTTCTATATATAAGTACATAAGGAATACATTTCGCGAAATATTTCATGCTGGGAATATAACGCGATATAAATAATTAAAAAAACATGTAAATATCATTCCATTTCGAATCATTGAATACTCAGTGAGACTCCATAGATCAAGAATTACAAGTAAATAAAAATATCCTGTGAAATAATTCCGTTTCGATATATAAGTAAATAAGGAATACATTTCGCGAAATATTTCATGCTGAGAATATAACGCGATATAAAAAATTAAAAAAAATGTAAATATCATTCCATTTCGAATCATTTAATACTGGGAGACACTCCATAGATACAGAATTACATGTAAATAATAAACATCCTCTAAAATAATTCCGTTTCGCTAAATAAAGAAATAAGGAATACATTTCGCGAAATATTTCATGCTGGGAATATAACGCGATATAAATAATTTAAAAAATATGTAAATATCATTCCATTTCGAATCATTGAATACTCAGTGAGACTCCATAGATCAAGAATTACAAGTAAATAGAAAATATCCGGTGAAATAATTCCGTTTCTATATATAAGTAAATAAGGAATACATTTCGCGAAATATTGCATTCTGGGAATATAACGCGATATAAATAATTAAAAAGCAATGTAAATATCATTCCATTTCGAATCATTTAATTCTGAGTGACACTCCATAGATCTAGAATTACCATTATATAATAAATATCCGACGAAATTATTCAGTTTCGATAAATAAAGAAATAAGGAATACATTTCGCGAAATAATTCATTCTCGGAATATAACGCGATATAAGTGATTAAAAAAACATGTAAATGTCATTCCACTTAGAATCATTTAATACTGAGTGACACTCCATAGATCCAGAATCACAAGTAAATAAAAAACATCCGATGAAATTATTCTGTTTCGATAAATAAAGAAATAAGGAATACATTTCGCGAAATAATTCATTCTCGGAATATAACGCGATATAAGTGATTAAAAAAACATGTAAATATCATTCCATTTTGAATCATTTAATACTGGGAGACACTCCATAGATCCAGAATTACAAGTAAATAATAAACACCCGGTGAAATAATTCCGTTTCTATATATAAGTACATAAGGAATACATTTTGCGAAATATTTCATGCTGAGAATATAACGCGATATAAAAAATTAAAAAACATGTAAATATCATTCCATTTCAAATCTTTTAATAATCAGTAAGACCCCATAGATCTAGAATTACCAGTATATAATAAATATCCGACGAAATCATTCTGTTCCGATATACAAAGAAATAAGGAATACATTTCGCGAAATATTTCATGCTGGGAATATAACGCGAAATAAATAATTAAAAAAATATGTAAATATCATTCCATTTCGAATCATTGAATACTCAGTGAGACTCCATAGATCAAGAAATACAAGTAAATGAAAAATATCCGGTGAAATAATTCCATTTCGATATATAAGTAAATAAGGAATACATTTCGCGAAATATTTCATGCTGAGAATATAACGCGATATAAAAAATTAAAAAACATGTAAATATCATTCCATTTCAAATCTTTTAATAATCAGTAAGACCCCATAGATCTAGAATTACCAGTATATAATAAATATCCGACGAAATTATTCTGTTTCGATATATAAAGAAATAAGGAATACATTTCGCGAAATATTTCATGCTGGGAATATAACGCGATATAAATAATTTAAAAAATATGTAAATATCATTCCATTTCGAATCATTGAATACGCAGTGAAACTCCATAGATCAAGAATTACAAGTAAATAGAAAATATCCGGTGAAATAATTTCGTTTCGATAAATAAAGAAATAACGAATACATTTCGCCAACTGTTTCACCCTGGGAATATAAATTGAAATAAATAATTAAAAAACATGTAATTATCTTTCCATTTCGAATCAATGAATACTCAGAGAGACTCCATATATCTAGAATTACAAGTAAATAATAAATATCCGACGAAATTATTCTGTTTCGATATATAAAAAAATAAGGAATACATTTCGCGAAATATTTCATGCTGGGAATATAACGCGATATAAATAATTAAAAAAACATGTAAATATCATTCCATTTCGAATCATTGAATACTCAGTGAGACTCCATAGATCAAGAATTACAAGTAAATAAAAATATCCGGTGAAATAATTCCGTTTCGATATATAAGTAAATAAGGAATACATTTCGCGAAATATTTCACGCTGAGAATATAACGCGATATAAAAAATTTAAAAAAATGTAAATATCATTCCATTTCGAATCATTTAATACTGGGAGACACTCCATAGATACAGAATTACAAGTAAATAATAAACATCCTCTAAAATAATTCCGTTTCGCTAAATAAAGAAATAAGGAATACATTTCGCGAAATATTTCATGCTGGGAATATAACGCGATATAAATAATTTAAAAAATATGTAAATATCATTCCATTTCGAATCATTGAATACGCAGTGAAACTCCATAGATCAAGAATTACAAGTAAATAGAAAATATCCGGTGAAATAATTCTGTTTCTATATATAAGTAAATAAGGAATACATTTTGCGAAATATTTCATGCTGAGAATATAACGCGATATAAAAAATTAAAATACATGTAAAAATCATTCCATTTCGAATCTTTTAATAATCAGTAAGACTCCATAGATCTAGAATTACCATTATATAATAAATATCCGACGAAATTATTCTGTTTCGATAAATAAAGAAATAAGGAATACATTTCGCGAAATATTTCATGCTGGGAATATAACGCGATATAAATAATTAAAAAAACATGTAAATATCATTCCATTTCGAATCGTTTAATACTGCGTGACACTCCATAGATATTGAATTACAAGTAAATAATAAATATCCGATGAAATAATTTCGTTTCGATAAATAAAGAAATAACGAATACATTTCGCCAACTGTTTCACCCTGGGAATATAAAGTGAAATAAATAATTAAAAAACATGTAATTATCTTTCCATTTCGAATCGTTTAATACTGCGTGACACTCCATAGATCCAGAATCACAAGTAAATAAAAAACATTCGATGAAATAATTCCGTTTCGATAAATAAAGAAATAAGGAATACATTTCGCGAAATATTTCATGCTGGGAATATAGCGCGATATAAATAATTAAAAAAACATGTAAATATCATTCCATTTTGAATCATTTAATACTGGGAGGCACTCCATAGATCCAGAATTACAAGTAAATAATAAACATCCGGTGAAATAATTCCGTTTCTATATATAAGTACATAAGGAATACATTTCGCGAAATATTTCATGCTGGGAATATAACGCGATATAAATAATTAAAAAAACATGTAAATATCATTCCATTTCGAATCATTTAATACTGGGAGACACTCCATAGATACAGAATTACATGTAAATAATAAACATCCTCTAAAATAATTCCGTTTCGCTAAATAAAGAAATAAGGAATACATTTCACGAAATATTTCATGCTGAGAATATAACGCGATATAAATAATTTAAAAAATATGTAAATATCATTCCATTTCGAATCATTGAATACTCAGTGAGACTCCATAGATCAAGAATTACAAGTAAATAGAAAATATCCGGTGAAATAATTCCGTTTCTATATATAAGTAAATAAGGAATACATTTCGCGAAATATTGCATTCTGGGAATATAACGCGATATAAATAATTAAAAAGCAATGTAAATATCATTCCATTTCGAATCATTTAATACTGAGTGACACTCCATAGATCTAGAATTACCATTATATAATAAATATCCGACGAAATTATTCTGTTTCGATAAATAAAGAAATAAGGAATACATTTCGCGAAATAATTCATTCTCGGAATATAACGCGATATAAGTGATTAAAAAAACATGTAAATGTCATTCCACTTAGAATCATTTAATACTGAGTGACACTCCATAGATCCAGAATCACAAGTAAATAAAAAACATCCGATGAAATTATTCTGTTTCGATAAATAAAGAAATAAGGAATACATTTCGCGAAATAATTCATTCTCGGAATATAACGCGATATAAGTGATTAAAAAAACATGTAAATATCATTCCATTTTGAATCATTTAATACTGGGAGACACTCCATAGATCCAGAATTACAAGTAAATAATAAACACCCGGTGAAATAATTCCGTTTCTATATATAAGTACATAAGGAATACATTTTGCGAAATATTTCATGCTGAGAATATAACGCGATATAAAAAATTAAAAAACATGTAAATATCATTCCATTTCAAATCTTTTAATAATCAGTAAGACCCCATAGATCTAGAATTACCAGTATATAATAAATATCCGACGAAATCATTCTGTTCCGATATACAAAGAAATAAGGAATACATTTCGCGAAATATTTCATGCTGGGAATATAACGCGAAATAAATAATTAAAAAAATATGTAAATATCATTCCATTTCGAATCATTGAATACTCAGTGAGACTCCATAGATCAAGAAATACAAGTAAATGAAAAATATCCGGTGAAATAATTCCATTTCGATATATAAGTAAATAAGGAATACATTTCGCGAAATATTTCATGCTGAGAATATAACGCGATATAAAAAATTAAAAAGCAATGTAAATATCATTCCATTTCGAATCATTTAATACTGAGTGACACTCCATAGATCTAGAATTACCATTATATAATAAATATCCGACGAAATTATTCTGTTTCGATAAATAAAGAAATAAGGAATACATTTCGCGAAATAATTCATTCTCGGAATATAACGCGATATAAGTGATTAAAAAAACATGTAAATGTCATTCCATTTAGAATCATTTAATACTCAGTGAGACTCCATAGATCAAGAATTACAAGTAAATAAAAATATCCGGTGAAATAATTCCGTTTCTATATATAAGTAAATAAGGAATACATTTCGCGAAATATTTCATGCTGAGAATATAACGCGATATAAAAAATTAAAAAAAATGTAAATATCATTCCATTTCGAATCATTTAATACTGGGAGACACTCCATAGATACAGAATTACAAGTAAATAATAAACATCCTCTAAAATAATTCCGTTTCGCTAAATAAAGAAATAAGGAATACATTTCGCGAAATATTTCATGCTGGGAATATAACGCGATATAAATAATTTAAAAAATATGTAAATATCATTCCATTTCGAATCATTGAATACGCAGTGAAACTCCATAGATCAAGAATTACAAGTAAATAGAAAATATCCGGTGAAATAATTCTGTTTCTATATATAAGTAAATAAGGAATACATTTTGCGAAATATTTCATGCTGAGAATATAACGCGATATAAAAAATTAAAATACATGTAAATATCATTCCATTTCGAATCTTTTAATAATCAGTAAGACTCCATAGATCTAGAATTACCATTATATAATAAATATCCGACGAAATTATTCTGCTTCGATAAATAAAGAAATCAGGAATACATTTCGCGAAATATTTCATGCTGGGAATATAACGCGATATAAATAATTAAAAAAACATGTAAATATCATTCCATTTCGAATCGTTTAATACTGCGTGACACTCCATAGATATTGAATTACAAGTAAATAATAAATATCCGATGAAATAATTTCGTTTCGATAAATAAAGAAATAACGAATACATTTCGCCAACTGTTTCACCCTGGGAATATAAAGTGAAATAAATAATTAAAAAACATGTAATTATCTACCATTTCGAATCGTTTAATACTGCGTGACTCTCCATAGATCCAGAATCACAAGTAAATAAAAAACATTCGATGAAATAATTCCGTTTCGATAAATAAAGAAATAAGGAATACATTTCGCGAAATATTTCATGCTGGGAATATAGCGCGATATAAATAATTAAAAAAAACATGTAAATATCATTCCATTTTGAATCATTTAATTCTGGGAGACACTCCATAGATCCAGAATTACAAGTAAATAATAAACATCCGGTGAAATAATTCCGTTTCTATATATAAATACATAAGGAATACATTTCGCGAAATATTTCATGCTGGGAATATAACGCGATATAAAAAATTAAAAAACATGTAAATATCATTCCATTTCAAATCTTTTAATAATCAGTAAGACCCCATAGATCTAGAATTACCAGTATATAATAAATATCCGACGAAATCATTCTGTTCCGATATACAAAGAAATAAGGAATACATTTCGCGAAATATTTCATGCTGGGAATATAACGCGATATAAATAATTAAAAAAATATGTAAATATCATTCCATTTCGAATCATTGAATACTCAGTGAGACTCCATAGATCAAGAAATACAAGTAAATGAAAAATATCCGGTGAAATAATTCCATTTCGATATATAAGTAAATAAGGAATACATTTCGCGAAATATTTCATGCTGAGAATATAACGCGATATAAAAAATTAAAAAAAATGTAAATATCATTCCATTTCAAATCTTTTAATAATCAGTAAGACCCCATAGATCTAGAATTACCAGTATATAATAAATATCCGACGAAATTATTCTGTTTCGATATATAAAGAAATAAGGAATACATTTCGCTAAATATTTCATGCTGGGAATATAACGCGATATAAATAATTAAAAAAACATGTAAATATCATTCCATTTCGAATCATTGAATACTCAGTGAGACTCCATAGATCAAGAATTACAAGTAAATAAAAATATCCGGTGAAATAATTCCGTTTCGATATATAAGTAAATAAGGAATACATTTCGCGAAATATTTCATGCTGAGAATATAACGCGATATAAAAAATTAAAAAAAATGTAAATATCATTCCATTTCGAATCATTTAATACTGGGAGACACTCCATAGATACAGAATTAAAAGTAAATAATAAACATCCTCTAAAATAATTCCGTTTCGCTAAATAAAGAAATAAGGAATACATTTCGCGAAATATTTCATGCTGGGAATATAACGCGATATAAATAATTTAAAAAATATGTAAATATCATTCCATTTCGAATCATTGAATACGCAGTGAAACTCCATAGATCAAGAATTACAAGTAAATAGAAAATATCCGGTGAAATAATTCTGTTTCTATATATAAGTAAATAAGGAATACATTTTGCGAAATATTTCATGCTGAGAATATAACGCGATATAAAAAATTAAAATACATGTAAATATCATTCCATTTCGAATCTTTTAATAATCAGTAAGACTCCATAGATCTAGAATTACCATTATATAATAAATATCCGACGAAATTATTCTGTTTCGATAAATAAAGAAATAAGGAATACATTTCGCGAAATATTTCATGCTGGGAATATAACGCGATATAAATAATTAAAAAAACATGTAAATATCATTCCATTTCGAATCGTTTAATACTGCGTGACACTCCATAGATATTGAATTACAAGTAAATAATAAATATCCGATGAAATAATTTCGTTTCGATAAATAAAGAAATAACGAATACATTTCGCCAACTGTTTCACCCTGGGAATATAAAGTGAAATAAATAATTAAAAAACATGTAATTATCTTTCCATTTCGAATCGTTTAATACTGCGTGACACTCCATAGATCCAGAATCACAAGTAAATAAAAAACATTCGATGAAATAATTCCGTTTCGATAAATAAAGAAATAAGGAATACATTTCGCGAAATATTTCATGCTGGGAATATAGCGCGATATAAATAATTAAAAAAACATGTAAATATCATTCCATTTTGAATCATTTAATACTGGGAGGCACTCCATAGATCCAGAATTACAAGTAAATAATAAACATCCGGTGAAATAATTCCGTTTCTATATATAAGTACATAAGGAATACATTTCGCGAAATATTTCATGCTGGGAATATAACGCGATATAAATAATTAAAAAAACATGTAAATATCATTCCATTTCGAATCATTGAATACTCAGTGAGACTCCATAGATCAAGAATTACAAGTAAATAAAAATATCCTGTGAAATAATTCCGTTTCGATATATAAGTAAATAAGGAATACATTTCGCGAAATATTTCATGCTGAGAATATAACGCGATATAAAAAATTAAAAAAAATGTAAATATCATTCCATTTCGAATCATTTAATACTGGGAGACACTCCATAGATACAGAATTACATGTAAATAATAAACATCCTCTAAAATAATTCCGTTTCGCTAAATAAAGAAATAAGGAATACATTTCGCGAAATATTTCATGCTGGGAATATAACGCGATATAAATAATTTAAAAAATATGTAAATATCATTCCATTTCGAATCATTGAATACTCAGTGAGACTCCATAGATCAAGAATTACAAGTAAATGGAAAATATCCGGTGAAATAATTCCGTTTCTATATATAAGTAAATAAGGAATACATTTCGCGAAATATTGCATTCTGGGAATATAACGCGATATAAATAATTAAAAAGCAATGTAAATATCATTCCATTTCGAATCATTTAATACTGAGTGACACTCCATAGATTTTGAATTACAAGTAAATAATAAACATCCTCTAAAATAATTCCGTTTCGCTAAATAAAGAAATAAGGAATACATTTCGCGAAATATTTCATGCTGGGAATATAACGCGATATAAATAATTAAAAAAAATGTAAATATCATTCCATTTCGAATCATTGAATACTCAGTGAGACTCCATAGATCAAGAATTACAAGTAAATAGAAAATATCCGATGAAATAATTACGTTTCGATAAATAAAGAAATAAAGAATACATTTCGCGAAATATTGCATTTTGGGAATATAACGCGATATAAATAATTAAAAAAACATGTAAATATCATTCCATTTAGAATCGTTTAATACTGCGTGACACTCCATAGATATTGAATTACAAGTAAATAATAAATATCCGATGAAATAATTTCGTTTCGATAAATAAAGAAATAACGAATACATTTCGCCAACTGTTTCACCCTGGGAATATAAAGTGAAATAAATAATTAATAAACATGTAATTATCTTTCCATTTCGAATCAATGAATACTCAGAGAGACTCCATATATCGAGAATTACAAGTAAATAATAAATATCCGACGAAATTATTCTGTTTCGATAAATAAAGAAATAACGAATACATTTCGCGAAATATTTCATGCTGGTAATATAACGCGATATAAATAATTAAAAAAACATGTAAATATCATTCCATTTTGAATCATTTAATACTGGGAGACACTCCATAGATCCAGAATTACAAGTAAATAATAAACATCCGGTGAAATAATTCCGTTTCTATATATAAGTAAATAAGGAATACATTTCGCGAAATATTGCATTCTGGGAATATAACGCGATATAAATAATTAAAAAAACATGTAAATATCATTCCATTTTGAATCATTTAATACTGGGAGACACTCCATAGATCCAGAATTACAAGTAAATAATAAACATCCGGTGAAATAATTCCGTTTCTATATATAAGTACATAAGGAATACATTTTGCGAAATATTTCATGCTGAGAATATAACGCGATATAAAAAATTAAAAAACATGTAAATATCATTCCATTTCAAATCTTTTAATAATCAGTAAGACTCCATAGATCTAGAATTACCAGTATATAATAAATATCCGACGAAATTATTCTGTTTCGATATATAAAGAAATAAGGAATACATTTCGCGAAGTATTTCATGCTGGGAATATAACGCGATATAAATAATTTAAAAACATGTAAATATCATTCCATTTCAAATCTTTTAATAATCAGTAAGACTCCATAGATCTAGAATTACCAGTATATAATAAATATCCGACGAAATTATTCTGTTTCGATATATAAAGAAATAAGGAATACATTTCGCGAAGTATTTCATGCTGGGAATATAACGCGATATAAATAATTTAAAAAACATGTAAATATCATTCCATTTCGAATCATTTAATACTCAGTGAGACTCCATAGATCTAGAATTACCAGTATATAATAAATATCCGACGAAATTATTCTGTTTCGATAAATAAAGAAATAAGGAATACATTTCGCGAAATAATTCATTCTCGGAATATAACGCGATATAAATGATTAAGAAAACATGTAAATATCATTCCATTTAGAATCATTTAATACTGAGTGACACTCCATAGATGCAGAATCACAAGTAAATAATAAACATCCGATGAAATAATTACGTTTCGCTAAATAAAGAAAAAGGGAATACATTTCGCGAAATATTTCATGCTGGGAATATAACGCGAAATAAATAATTAAAAAAATATGTAAATATCATTCCATTTCGAACCATTGAATTCTCAGTGAGACTACATAGATCAAGAAATACAAGTAAATAAAAAATAGCCGGTGAAATAATTCCGTTTCTATATATAAGTAAATAAGGAATACATTTCGCGAAATATTGCATTCTGGGAATATAACGCGATATAAATAATTAAAAAAACATGTAAATATCATTCCATTTTGAATCATTTAATACTGGGAGACACTCCATAGATCTAGAATTACCAGTATATAATAAATATCCGACGAAATTATTCTGTTTCGATAAATAAAGAAATAAGGAATACATTTCGCGAAGTATTTCATGCTGGGAATATAACGCGATATAAATAATTTATAAAACATGTAAATATCATTCCATTTCGAATCATTGAATACTCATTGAGACTCCATAGATCAAGAATTACAAGTAAATAAAAATATCCGGTGAAATAATTCCGCTTCGATATATAAGTAAATAAGAACTACATTTCGCGAAATATCTCATGCTGAGAATATAACGCGATATAAAAAATTAAAAAAAATGTAAATATCATTCCATTTCGAATCATTGAATACTCAGTGAGACTCCATAGATCAAGAATTACAAGTAAATAGAAAATATCCGGTGAAATAATTCCGTTTCTATATATAAGTAAATAAGGAATACATTTCGCGAAATATTGCATTCTGGGAATATAACGCGATATAAATAATTAAAAAGACATGTAAATATCATTCCATTTCGAATCATTTAATACTGAGTGACACTCCATAGATCTTGAATTACAAGTAAATAATAAACATCCTCTAAAATAATTCTGTTTCGATAAATAAAGAAATAAGGAATACATTTCGCGAATTATTTCATGCTGGGAATATAACGCGATATAAATAATTAAAAAAAATGTAAATATCATTCCATTTCGAATCATTGAATACTCAGTGATACTCCATAGATCAAGAATTACAAGTAAGTAGAAAATATCCGGTGAAATAATTCCGTTTCTATATATAAGTAAATAAGGAATACATTTTGC
The DNA here is from genome assembly GCA_917499265.3 of Mimumesa dahlbomi. Lineage (NCBI taxonomy): Eukaryota > Metazoa > Arthropoda > Insecta > Hymenoptera > Crabronidae > Mimumesa > Mimumesa dahlbomi. The sequence goes on from OU824127.1 coordinate 9,117,105, forward strand.
GAAATATTTCATGCTGAGAATATAACGCGATATAAAAAATTAAAAAACATGTAAATATCATTCCATTTCGAATCTTTTAATAATCAGTAAGACTCCATAGATCTAGAATTACCATTATATAATAAATATCCGACGAAATTATTCTGTTTCGATAAATAAAGAAATAAGGAATACATTTCGCGAAATATTTCATGCTGGGAATATAACGCGATATAAATAATTAAAAAAACATGTAAATATCATTCCATTTCGAATCGTTTAATACTGCGTGACACTCCATAGATCCAGAATCACAAGTAAATAAAAAACATTCGATGAAATAATTCCGTTTCGATAAATAAAGAAATAAGGAATACATTTCGCGAAATATTTCATGCTGGGAATATAGCGCGATATAAATAATTAAAAAAACATGTAAATATCATTCCATTTTGAATCATTTAATACTGGGAGGCACTCCATAGATCCAGAATTACAAGTAAATAATAAACATCCGGTGAAATAATTCCGTTTCTATATATAAGTACATAAGGAATACATTTCGCGAAATATTTCATGCTGGGAATATAACGCGATATAAATAATTAAAAAAACATGTAAATGTCATTCCATTTCGAATCATTGAATACTCAGTGAGACTCCATAGATCAAGAATTACAAGTAAATAAAAATATCCGGTGAAATAATTCCGTTTCGATATATAAGTAAATAAGGAATACATTTCGCGAAATATTTCATGCTGAGAATATAACGCGATATAAAAAATGAAAAAAAATGTAAATATCATTCCATTTCGAATCATTTAATACTGGGAGACACTCCATAGATACAGAATTACAAGTAAATAATAAACATCCTCTAAAATAATTCCGTTTCGCTAAATAAAGAAATAAGGAATACATTTCGCGAAATATTTCATGCTGGGAATATAACGCGATATAAATAATTTAAAAAATATGTAAATATCATTCCATTTCGAATCATTGAATACGCAGTGAAACTCCATAGATCAAGAATTACAAGTAAATAGAAAATATCCGGTGAAATAATTCTGTTTCTATATATAAGTAAATAAGGAATACATTTTGCGAAATATTTCATGCTGAGAATATAACGCGATATAAAAAATTAAAATACATGTAAATATCATTCCATTTCGAATCTTTTAATAATCAGTAAGACTCCATAGATCTAGAATTACCATTATATAATAAATATCCGACGAAATTATTCTGTTTCGATAAATAAAGAAATAAGGAATACATTTCGCGAAATATTTCATGCTGGGAATATAACGCGAAATAAATAATTAAAAAAACATGTAAATATCATTCCATTTCGAATCGTTTAATACTGCGTGACACTCCATAGATATTGAATTACAAGTAAATAATAAATATCCGATGAAATAATTTCGTTTCGATAAATAAAGAAATAACGAATACATTTCGCCAACTGTTTCACCCTGGGAATATAAAGTGAAATAAATAATTAAAAAACATGTAATTATCTTTCCATTTCGAATCAATGAATACTCAGTGAGACTCCATAGATCAAGAATTACAAGTAAATAGAAAATATCCGGTGAAATAATTCCGTTTCTATATATAAGTAAATAAGGAATACATTTCGCGAAATATTGCATTCTGGGAATATAACGCGATATAAATAATTAAAAAAACATGTAAATATCATTCCATTTTGAATCATTTAATACTGGGAGACACTCCATAGATCCAGAATTATAAGTAAATAATAAATATCCGATGAAATAATTCCGTTTCGATATATAAGTAAATAAGGAATACATTTCGCGAAATATTTCATGCTGAGAATATAACGCGATATAAATAATTAAAAAGACATGTAAATATCATTCCATTTCGAATCATTGAATACTCAGTGAGACTCCATAGATCAAGAATTACAAGTAAATAAAAATATCCGGTGAAATAATTCCGTTTCGATATATAAGTAAATAAGGAATACATTTCGCGAAATATTTCATGCTGAGAATATAACACGATATAAAAAATTAAAAAAAATGTAAATATCATTCCATTTCGAATCATTTAATACTGGGAGACACTCCATAGATACAGAATTACAAGTAAATAATAAACATCCTCTAAAATAATTCCGTTTCGCTAAATAAAGAAATAAGGAATACATTTCGCGAAATATTTCATGCTGGGAATATAACGCGATATAAATAATTTAAAAAATATGTAAATATCATTCCATTTCGAATCATTGAATACTCAGTGAGACTCCATAGATCAAGAATTACAAGTAAATAATAAATATCCGATGAAATAATTTCGTTTCGATAAATAAAGAAATAACGAATACATTTCGCCAACTGTTTCACCCTGGGAATATAAAGTGAAATAAATAATTAAAAAACATGTAATTATCTTTCCATTTCGAATCAATGAATACTCAGTGAGACTCCATAGATCAAGAATTACAAGTAAATAGAAAATATCCGGTGAAATAATTCCGTTTCTATATATAAGTAAATAAGGAATACATTTCGCGAAATATTGCATTCTGGGAATATAACGCGATATAAATAATTAAAAAAACATGTAAATATCATTCCATTTTGAATCATTTAATACTGGGAGACACTCCATAGATCCAGAATTATAAGTAAATAATAAACATCCGATGAAATAATTCCGTTTCGATATATAAGTAAATAAGGAATACATTTCGCGAAATATTTCATGCTGTGAATATAACGCGATATAAATAATTAAAAAGACATGTAAATATCATTCCATTTCGAATCATTTAATACTCAGTGAGACTCCATAGATCAAGAATTACAAGTAAATAAAAATATCCGGTGAAATAATTCCGTTTCGATATATAAGTAAATAAGGAATACATTTCGCGAAATATTTCATGCTGAGAATATAACACGATATAAAAAATTAAAAAAAATGTAAATATCATTCCATTTCGAATCATTTAATACTGGGAGACACTCCATAGATACAGAATTACAAGTAAATAATAAACATCCTCTAAAATAATTCCGTTTCGCTAAATAAAGAAATAAGGAATACATTTCGCGAAATATTTCATGCTGGGAATATAACGCGATATAAATAATTTAAAAAATATGTAAATATCATTCCATTTCGAATCATTGAATACTCAGTGAGACTCCATAGATCAAGAATTACAAGTAAATAGAAAATATCCGGTGAAATAATTCCGTTTCTATATATAAGTAAATAAGGAATACATTTCGCGAAATATTGCATTCTGGGAATATAACGCGATATAAATAATTAAAAAGCAATGTAAATATCATTCCATTTCGAATCATTTAATACTGAGTGACACTCCATAGATCTAGAATTACCATTATATAATAAATATCCGACGAAATTATTCTGTTTCGATAAATAAAGAAATAAGGAATACATTTCGCAAAATAATTCATTCTCGGAATATAACGCGAAATAAGTGATTAAAAAAACATGTAAATGTCATTCCATTTAGAATCATTTAATACTGAGTGACACTCCATAGATCCAGAATCACAAGTAAATAAAAAACATCCGATGAAATTATTCTGTTTCGATAAATAAAGAAATAAGGAATACATTTCGCGAAATATTTCATGCTGGGAATATAACGCGATATAAATAATTAAAAAAACATGTAAATATCATTCCATTTCGAATCGTTTAATACTGCGTGACACTCCATAGATCCAGAATCACAAGTAAATAAAAAACATTCGATGAAATAATTCTGTTTCGATAAATAAAGAAATAAGGAATACATTTCGCGAAATATTTCATGCTGGGAATATAGCGCGATATAAATAATTAAAAAAACATGTAAATATCATTCCATTTTGAATCATTTAATACTGGGAGGCACTCCATAGATCCAGAATTACAAGTAAATAATAAACATCCGGTGAAATAATTCCGTTTCTATATATAAGTACATAAGGAATACATTTCGCGAAATATTTCATGCTGGGAATATAACGCGATATAAATAATTAAAAAAACATGTAAATATCATTCCATTTTGAATCATTTAATACTGGGAGACACTCCATAGATCCAGAATTACAAGTAAATAATAAACACCCGGTGAAATAATTCCGTTTCTATATATAAGTACATAAGGAATACATTTTGCGAAATATTTCATGCTGAGAATATAACGCGATATAAAAAATTAAAAAACATGTAAATATCATTCCATTTCAAATCTTTTAATAATCAGTAAGACCCCATAGATCTAGAATTACCAGTATATAATAAATATCCGACGAAATCATTCTGTTCCGATATACAAAGAAATAAGGAATACATTTCGCGAAATATTTCATGCTGGGAATATAACGCGAAATAAATAATTAAAAAAATATGTAAATATCATTCCATTTCGAATCATTGAATACTCAGTGAGACTCCATAGATCAAGAATTACAAGTAAATAGAAAATATCCGGTGTAATAATTCCATTTCGATATATAAGTAAATAAGGAATACATTTCGCGAAATATTTCATGCTGAGAATATAACGCGATATAAAAAATTAAAAAACATGTAAATATCATTCCATTTCAAATCTTTTAATAATCAGTAAGACCCCATAGATCTAGAATTACCAGTATATAATAAATATCCGACGAAATTATTCTGTTTCGATATATAAAGAAATAAGGAATACATTTCGCGAAATATTTCATGCTGGGAATATAGCGCGATATAAATGATTAAAAAAACATGTAAATATCATTCCATTTCGAATCATTGAATACTCAGTGAGACTCCATAGATCAAGAATTACAAGTAAATAAAAATATCCGGTGAAATAATTCCGTTTCGATATATAAGTAAATAAGGAATACATTTCGCGAAATATTTCATGCTGAGAATATAACGCGATATAAAAAATTAAAAAAAATGTAAATATCATTCCATTTCGAATCATTTAATACTGGGAGACACTCCATAGATACAGAATTACAAGTAAATAATAAACATCCTCTAAAATAATTCCGTTTCGCTATATAAAGAAATAAGGAATACATTTCGCGAAATATTTCATGCTGGGAATATAACGCGATATAAATAATTTAAAAAATATGTAAATATCATTCCATTTCGAATCATTGAATACGCAGTGAAACTCCATAGATCAAGAATTACAAGTAAATAGAAAATATCCGGTGAAATAATTCCGTTTCTATATATAAGTAAATAAGGAATACATTTCGCGAAATATTGCATTCTGGGAATATAACGCGATATAAATAATTAAAAAGCAATGTAAATATCATTCCATTTCGAATCATTTAATACTGAGTGACACTCCATAGATCTAGAATTACCATTATATAATAAATATCCGACGAAATTATTCTGTTTCGATAAATAAAGAAATAAGGAATACATTTCGCGAAATAATTCATTCTCGGAATATAACGCGATATAAGTGATTAAAAAAACATGTAAATGTCATTCCATTTAGAATCATTTAATACTGAGTGACACTCCATAGATCCAGAATCACAAGTAAATAAAAAACATCCGATGAAATAATTCCGTTTCGATAAATAAAGAAATTAGGAATACATTTCGCGAAATATTTCATGCTGGGAATATAGCGCGATATAAATGATTAAAAAAACATGTAAATATCATTCCATTTTGAATCATTTAATACTGGGAGACACTCCATAGATCCAGAATTACAAGTAAATAATAAACATCCGGTGAAATAATTCCGTTTCTATATATAAGTACATAAGGAATACATTTTGCGAAATATTTCATGCTGAGAATATAACGCGATATAAAAAATTAAAAAACATGTAAATATCATTCCATTTCATATCTTTTAATAATCAGTAAGACCCCATAGATCTAGAATTACCAGTATACAATAAATATCCGACGAAATTATTCTGTTTCGATATATAAAGAAATAAGGAATACATTTCGCGAAATATTTCATGCTGGGAATATAACGCGATATAAATAATTTAAAAAATATGTAAATATCATTCCATTTCGAATCATTGAATACGCAGTGAAACTCCATAGATCAAGAATTACAAGTAAATAGAAAATATCCGGTGAAATAATTCCGTTTCTATATATAAGTAAATAAGGAATACATTTCGCGAAATATTGCATTCTGGGAATATAACGCGATATAAATAATTAAAAAGCAATGTAAATATCATTCCATTTCGAATCATTTAATACTGAGTGACACTCCATAGATCTAGAATTACCATTATATAATAAATATCCGACGAAATTATTCTGTTTCGATAAATAAAGAAATAAGGAATACATTTCGCGAAATAATTCATTCTCGGAATATAACGCGATATAAGTGATTAAAAAAACATGTAAATGTCATTCCATTTAGAATCATTTAATACTGAGTGACACTCCATAGATCCAGAATCACAAGTAAATAAAAAACATCCGATGAAATAATTCCGTTTCGATAAATAAAGAAATAAGGAATACATTTCGCGAAATATTTCATGCTGGGAATATAGCGCGATATAAATGATTAAAAAAACATGTAAATATCATTCCATTTTGAATCATTTAATACTGGGAGACACTCCATAGATCCAGAATTACAAGTAAATAATAAACATCCGGTGAAATAATTCCGTTTCTATATATAAGTACATAAGGAATACATTTTGCGAAATATTTCATGCTGAGAATATAACGCGATATAAAAAATTAAAAAACATGTAAATATCATTCCATTTCATATCTTTTAATAATCAGTAAGACCCCATAGATCTAGAATTACCAGTATATAATAAATATCCGACGAAATTATTCTGTTTCGATATATAAAGAAATAAGGAATACATTTCGCGAAGTATTTCATGCTGGGAATATAACGCGATATAAATAATTTAAAAAACATGTAAATATCATTCCATTTCGAATCATTTAATACTCAGTGAGACTCCATAGATCTAGAATTACCAGTATATAATAAATATCCGACGAAATTATTCTGTTTCGATAAATAAAGAAATAAGGAATACATTTCGCGAAATAATTCATTCTCGGAATATAACGCGATATAAATGATTAAGAAAACATGTAAATATCATTCCATTTAGAATCATTTAATACTGAGTGACACTCCATAGATGCAGAATCACAAGTAAATAATAAACATCCGATGAAATAATTACGTTTCGATAAATAAAGAAATAAAGAATACATTTCGCGAAATATTGCATTTTGGGAATATAACGCGATATAAATAATTAAAAAAACATGTAAATATCATTCCATTTAGAATCATTTAATACTGGGAGACGCTCCATAGATACAGAATTACAAGTAAATAATAAACATCCTCTAAAATAATTCCGTTTCGCTAAATAAAGAAAAAGGGAATACATTTCGCGAAATATTTCATGCTGGGAATATAACGCGAAATAAATAATTAAAAAAATATGTAAATATCATTCCATTTCGAACCATTGAATACTCAGTGAGACTACATAGATCAAGAAATACAAGTAAATAAAAAATATCCGGCGAAATAATTCCGTTTCTATATATAAGTAAATAAGGAATACATTTCGCGAAATATTGCATTCTGGGAATATAACGCGATATAAATAATTAAAAAAACATGTAAATATCATTCCATTTTGAATCATTTAATACTGGGAGACACTCCATAGATCTAGAATTACCAGTATATAATAAATATCCGACGAAATTATTCTGTTTCGATAAATAAAGAAATAAGGAATACATTTCGCGAAGTATTTCATGCTGGGAATATAACGCGATATAAATAATTTATAAAACATGTAAATATCATTCCATTTCGAATCATTGAATACTCAGTGAGACTCCATAGATCAAGAATTACAAGTAAATAAAAATATCCGGTGAAATAATTCCGCTTCTATATATAAGTAAATAAGGAATACATTTCGCGAAATATTGCATTCTGGGAATATAACGCGATATAAATAATTAAAAAGACATGTAAATATCATTCCATTTCGAATCATTTAATACTGAGTGACACTCCATAGATCTTGAATTACAAGTAAATAATAAACATCCTCTAAAATAATTCCGTTTCGCTAAATAAAGAAATAAGGAATACATTTCGCGAAATATTTCATGCTGGGAATATAACGCAATATAAATAATTAAAAAAAATGTAAATATCATTCCATTTCGAATCATTGAATACTCAGTGAGACTCCATAGATCAAGAATTACAAGTAAATAGAAAATATCCGGTGAAATAATTCCGTTTGTATATATAAGTAAATAAGGAATACATTTTGCGAAATATTTCATGCTGAGAATATAACGCGATATAAAAAATTAAAAAACATGTAAATATCATTCCATTTCGAATCTTTTAATAATCAGTAAGACTCCATAGATCTAGAATTACCATTATATAATAAATATCCGACGAAATTATTCTGTTTCGATAAATAAAGAAATAAGGAATACATTTCGCGAAATATTTCATGCTGGGAATATAACGCGATATAAATAATTAAAAAAACATGTAAATATCATTCCATTTCGAATCGTTTAATACTGCGTGACACTCCATAGATCCAGAATCACAAGTAAATAAAAAACATTCGATGAAATAATTCCGTTTCGATAAATAAAGAAATAAGGAATATATTTCGCGAAATATTTCATGCTGGGAATATAGCGCGATATAAATAATTAAAAAAACATGTAAATATCATTCCATTTTGAATCATTTAATACTGGGAGGCACTCCATAGATCCAGAATTACAAGTAAATAATAAACATCCGGTGAAATAATTCCGTTTCTATATATAAGTACATAAGGAATACATTTCGCGAAATATTTCATGCTGGGAATATAACGCGATATAAATTATTAAAAAAACATGTAAATATCATTCCATTTCGAATCATTGAATACTCAGTGAGACTCCATAGATCAAGAATTACAAGTAAATAAAAATATCCGGTGAAATAATTCCGTTTCGATATATAAGTAAATAAGGAATACATTTCGCGAAATATTTCATGCTGAGAATATAACGCGATATAAAAAATTAAAAAAAATGTAAATATCATTCCATTTCGAATCATTTAATACTGGGAGACACTCCATAGATACAGAATTACAAGTAAATAATAAACATCCTCTAAAATAATTCCGTTTCGCTAAATAAAGAAATAAGGAATACATTTCGCGAAATATTTCATGCTGGGAATATAACGCGATATAAATAATTTAAAAAATATGTAAATATCATTCCATTTCGAATCATTGAATACGCAGTGAAATTCCATAGATCAAGAATTACAAGTAAATAGAAAATATCCGGTGAAATAATTCTGTTTCTATATATAAGTAAATAAGGAATACATTTTGCGAAATATTTCATGCTGAGAATATAACGCGATATAAAAAATTAAAATACATGTAAATATCATTCCATTTCGAATCTTTTAATAATCAGTAAGACTCCATAGATCTAGAATTACCATTATATAATAAATATCCGACGAAATTATTCTGTTTCGATAAATAAAGAAATCAGGAATACATTTCGCGAAATATTTCATGCTGGGAATATAACGCGAAATAAATAATTAAAAAAACATGTAAATATCATTCCATTTCGAATCGTTTAATACTGCGTGACACTCCATAGATATTGAATTACAAGTAAATAATAAATATCCGATGAAATAATTTCGTTTCGATAAATAAAGAAATAACGAATACATTTCGCCAACTGTTTCACCCTGGGAATATAAAGTGAAATAAATAATTAAAAAACATGTAATTATCTTTCCATTTCGAATCAATGAATACTCAGTGAGACTCCATAGATCAAGAATTACAAGTAAATAGAAAATATCCGGTGAAATAATTCCGTTTCTATATATAAGTAAATAAGGAATACATTTCGCGAAATATTGCATTCTGGGAATATAACGCGATATAAATAATTAAAAAAACATGTAAATATCATTCCATTTTGAATCATTTAATACTGGGAGACACTCCATAGATCCAGAATTATAAGTAAATAATAAACATCCGATGAAATAATTCCGTTTCGATATATAAGTAAATAAGGAATACATTTCGCGAAATATTTCATGCTGAGAATATAACGCGATATAAATAATTAAAAAGACATGTAAATATCATTCCATTTCGAATCATTGAATACTCAGTGAGACTCCATAGATCAAGAATTACAAGTAAATAAAAATATCCGGTGAAATAATTCCGTTTCGATATATAAGTAAATAAGGAATACATTTCGCGAAATATTTCATGCTGAGAATATAACACGATATAAAAAATTAAAAAAAATGTAAATATCATTCCATTTAGAATCATTTAATACTGGGAGACACTCCATAGATACAGAATTACAAGTAAATAATAAACATCCTCTAAAATAATTCCGTTTCGCTAAATAAAGAAATAAGGAATACATTTCGCGAAATATTTCATGCTGGGAATATAACGCGATATAAATAATTTAAAAAATATGTAAATATCATTCCATTTCGAATCATTGAATACTCAGTGAGACTCCATAGATCAAGAATTACAAGTAAATAGAAAATATCCGGTGAAATAATTCCGTTTCTATATATAAGTAAATAAGGAATACATTTCGCGAAATATTGCATTCTGGGAATATAACGCGATATAAATAATTTAAAAAACATGTAAATATCATTCCATTTCGAATCATTTAATACTCAGTGAGACTCCATAGATCTAGAATTACCAGTATATAATAAATATCCGACGAAATTATTCTGTTTCGATAAATAAAGAAATAAGGAATACATTTCGCGAAATAATTCATTCTCGGAATATAACGCGATATAAATGATTAAGAAAACATGTAAATATCATTCCATTTAGAATCATTTAATACTGAGTGACACTCCATAGATGCAGAATCACAAGTAAATAATAAACATCCGATGAAATAATTACGTTTCGATAAATAAAGAAATAAAGAATACATTTCGCGAAATATTGCATTTTGGGAATATAACGCGATATAAATAATTAAAAAAACATGTAAATATCATTCCATTTAGAATCATTTAATACTGGGAGACGCTCCATAGATACAGAATTACAAGTAAATAATAAACATCCTCTAAAATAATTCCGTTTCGCTAAATAAAGAAAAAGGGAATACATTTCGCGAAATATTTCATGCTGGGAATATAACGCGAAATAAATAATTAAAAAAATATGTAAATATCATTCCATTTCGAACCATTGAATACTCAGTGAGACTACATAGATCAAGAAATACAAGTAAATAAAAAATATCCGGCGAAATAATTCCGTTTCTATATATAAGTAAATAAGGAATACATTTCGCGAAATATTGCATTCTGGGAATATAACGCGATATAAATAATTAAAAAAACATGTAAATATCATTCCATTTTGAATCATTTAATACTGGGAGACACTCCATAGATCTAGAATTACCAGTATATAATAAATATCCGACGAAATTATTCTGTTTCGATAAATAAAGAAATAAGGAATACATTTCGCGAAGTATTTCATGCTGGGAATATAACGCGATATAAATAATTTATAAAACATGTAAATATCATTCCATTTCGAATCATTGAATACTCATTGAGACTCCATAGATCAAGAATTACAAGTAAATAAAAATATCCGGTGAAATAATTCCGTTTCTATATATAAGTAAATAAGGAATACATTTCGCGAAATATTGCATTCTGGGAATATAACGCGATATAAATAATTAAAAAGACATGTAAATATCATTCCATTTCGAATCATTTAATACTGAGTGACACTCCATAGATCTTGAATTACAAGTAAATAATAAACATCCTCTAAAATAATTCCGTTTCGCTAAATAAAGAAATAAGGAATACATTTCGCGAAATATTTCATGCTGGGAATATAACGCAATATAAATAATTAAAAAAAATGTAAATATCATTCCATTTCGAATCATTGAATACTCAGTGAGACTCCATAGATCAAGAATTACAAGTAAATAGAAAATATCCGGTGAAATAATTCCGTTTGTATATATAAGTAAATAAGGAATACATTTTGCGAAATATTTCATGCTGAGAATATAACGCGATATAAAAAATTAAAAAACATGTAAATATCATTCCATTTCGAATCTTTTAATAATCAGTAAGACTCCATAGATCTAGAATTACCATTATATAATAAATATCCGACGAAATTATTCTGTTTCGATAAATAAAGAAATAAGGAATACATTTCGCGAAATATTTCATGCTGGGAATATAACGCGATATAAATAATTAAAAAAACATGTAAATATCATTCCATTTCGAATCGTTTAATACTGCGTGACACTCCATAGATCCAGAATCACAAGTAAATAAAAAACATTCGATGAAATAATTCCGTTTCGATAAATAAAGAAATAAGGAATATATTTCGCGAAATATTTCATGCTGGGAATATAGCGCGATATAAATAATTAAAAAAACATGTAAATATCATTCCATTTTGAATCATTTAATACTGGGAGGCACTCCATAGATCCAGAATTACAAGTAAATAATAAACATCCGGTGAAATAATTCCGTTTCTATATATAAGTACATAAGGAATACATTTCGCGAAATATTTCATGCTGGGAATATAACGCGATATAAATTATTAAAAAAACATGTAAATATCATTCCATTTCGAATCATTGAATACTCAGTGAGACTCCATAGATCAAGAATTACAAGTAAATAAAAATATCCGGTGAAATAATTCCGTTTCGATATATAAGTAAATAAGGAATACATTTCGCGAAATATTTCATGCTGAGAATATAACGCGATATAAAAAATTAAAAAAAATGTAAATATCATTCCATTTCGAATCATTTAATACTGGGAGACACTCCATAGATACAGAATTACAAGTAAATAATAAACATCCTCTAAAATAATTCCGTTTCGCTAAATAAAGAAATAAGGAATACATTTCGCGAAATATTTCATGCTGGGAATATAACGCGATATAAATAATTTAAAAAATATGTAAATATCATTCCATTTCGAATCATTGAATACGCAGTGAAATTCCATAGATCAAGAATTACAAGTAAATAGAAAATATCCGGTGAAATAATTCTGTTTCTATATATAAGTAAATAAGGAATACATTTTGCGAAATATTTCATGCTGAGAATATAACGCGATATAAAAAATTAAAATACATGTAAATATCATTCCATTTCGAATCGTTTAATACTGCGTGACACTCCATAGATATTGAATTACAAGTAAATAATAAATATCCGATGAAATAATTTCGTTTCGATAAATAAAGAAATAACGAATACATTTCGCCAACTGTTTCACCCTGGGAATATAAAGTGAAATAAATAATTAAAAAACATGTAATTATCTTTCCATTTCGAATCAATGAATACTCAGTGAGACTCCATAGATCAAGAATTACAAGTAAATAGAAAATATCCGGTGAAATAATTCCGTTTCTATATATAAGTAAATAAGGAATACATTTCGCGAAATATTGCATTCTGGGAATATAACGCGATATAAATAATTAAAAAAACATGTAAATATCATTCCATTTTGAATCATTTAATACTGGGAGACACTCCATAGATCCAGAATTATAAGTAAATAATAAACATCCGATGAAATAATTCTGTTTCGATATATAAGTAAATAAGGAATACATTTTGCGAAATATTTCATGCTGAGAATATAACGCGATATAAATAATTAAAAAGACATGTAAATATCATTCCATTTCGAATCATTGAATACTCAGTGAGACTCCATAGATCAAGAATTACAAGTAAATAAAAATATCCGGTGAAATAATTCCGTTTCGATATATAAGTAAATAAGGAATACATTTCGCGAAATATTTCATGCTGAGAATATAACACGATATAAAAAATTAAAAAAAATGTAAATATCATTCCATTTCGAATCATTTAATACTGGGAGACACTCCATAGATACAGAATTACAAGTAAATAATAAACATCCTCTAAAATAATTCCGTTTCGCTAAATAAAGAAATAAGGAATACATTTCGCGAAATATTTCATGCTGGGAATATAACGCGATATAAATAATTTAAAAAATATGTAAATATCATTCCATTTCGAATCATTGAATACTCAGTGAGACTCCATAGATCAAGAATTACAAGTAAATAGAAAATATCCGGTGAAATAATTCCGTTTCTATATATAAGTAAATAAGGAATACATTTCGCGAAATATTGCATTCTGGGAATATAACGCGATATAAATAATTAAAAAGCAATGTAAATATCATTCCATTTCGAATCATTTAATACTGGGAGACACTCCATAGATACAGAATTACATGTAAATAATAAACATCCTCTAAAATAATTCCGTTTCGCTAAATAAAGAAATAAGGAATACATTTCGCGAAATATTTCATGCTGGGAATATAGCGCGATATAAATAATTAAAAAAACATGTAAATATCATTCCATTTTGAATCATTTAATACTGGGAGGCACTCCATAGATCCAGAATTACAAGTAAATAATAAACATCCGGTGAAATAATTCCGTTTCTATATATAAGTACATAAGGAATACATTTCGCGAAATATTTCATGCTGGGAATATAACGCGATATAAATAATTAAAAAAACATGTAAATATCATTCCATTTCGAATCGTTTAATACTGCGTGACACTCCATAGATCCAGAATCACAAGTAAATAAAAAACATTCGATGAAATAATTCCGTTTCGATAAATAAAGAAATAAGGAATACATTTCGCGAAATATTTCATGCTGGGAATATAGCGCGATATAAATAATTAAAAAAACATGTAAATATCATTCCATTTTGAATCATTTAATACTGGGAGGCACTCCATAGATCCAGAATTACAAGTAAATAATAAACATCCGGTGAAATAATTCCGTTTCTATATATAAGTACATAAGGAATACATTTCGCGAAATATTTCATGCTGGGAATATAACGCGATATAAATAATTAAAAAAACATGTAAATATCATTCCATTTCGAATCATTGAATACTCAGTGAGACTCCATAGATCAAGAATTACAAGTAAATAAAAATATCCTGTGAAATAATTCCGTTTCGATATATAAGTAAATAAGGAATACATTTCGCGAAATATTTCATGCTGAGAATATAACGCGATATAAAAAATTAAAAAAAATGTAAATATCATTCCATTTCGAATCATTTAATACTGGGAGACACTCCATAGATACAGAATTACATGTAAATAATAAACATCCTCTAAAATAATTCCGTTTCGCTAAATAAAGAAATAAGGAATACATTTCGCGAAATATTTCATGCTGGGAATATAACGCGATATAAATAATTTAAAAAATATGTAAATATCATTCCATTTCGAATCATTGAATACTCAGTGAGACTCCATAGATCAAGAATTACAAGTAAATAGAAAATATCCGGTGAAATAATTCCGTTTCTATATATAAGTAAATAAGGAATACATTTCGCGAAATATTGCATTCTGGGAATATAACGCGATATAAATAATTAAAAAAACATGTAAATATCATTCCATTTTGAATCATTTAATACTGGGAGACACTCCATAGATCCAGAATTATAAGTAAATAATAAACATCCGATGAAATAATTCCGTTTCGATATATAAGTAAATAAGGAATACATTTCGCGAAATATTTCATGCTGAGAATATAACGCGATATAAATAATTAAAAAACATGTAAATATCATTCCATTTCGAATCTTTTAATAATCAGTAAGACTCCATAGATCTAGAATTACCATTATATAATAAATATCCGACGAAATTATTCTGTTTCGATAAATAAAGAAATAAGGAATACATTTCGCGAAATATTTCATGCTGGGAATATAGCGCGATATAAATAATTAAAAAAACATGTAAATATCATTCCATTTTGAATCATTTAATACTGGGAGGCACTCCATAGATCCAGAATTACAAGTAAATAATAAACATCCGGTGAAATAATTCCGTTTCGCTAAATAAAGAAATAAGGAATACATTTCGCGAAATATTTCATGCTGGGAATATGACGCGATATAAATAATTTAAAAAATATGTAAATATCATTCCATTTCGAATCATTGAATACTCAGTGAGACTCCATAGATCAAGAATTACAAGTAAATAGAAAATATCCGGTGAAATAATTCCGTTTCTATATATAAGTAAATAAGGAATACATTTCGCGAAATATTGCATTCTGGGAATATAACGCGATATAAATAATTAAAAAGCAATGTAAATATCATTCCATTTCGAATCATTTAATACTGAGTGACACTCCATAGATCTTGAATTACAAGTAAATAATAAACATCCTCTAAAATAATTCCGTTTCGCTAAATAAAGAAATAAGGAAAACATTTCGCGAAATATTTCATGCTGGGAATATAACGCGATATAAATAATTAAAAAAAATGTAAATATCATTCCATTTCGAATCATTGAATACTCAGTGAGACTCCATAGATCAAGAATTACAAGTAAATAGAAAATATCCGGTGAAATAATTCCGTTTCTATATATAAGTAAATAAGGAATACATTTTGCGAAATATTTCATGCTGAGAATATAACGCGATATAAAAAATTAAAAAACATGTAAATATCATTCCATTTCGAATCTTTTAATAATCAGTAAGACTCCATAGATCTAGAATTACCATTATATAATAAATATCCGACGAAATTATTCTGTTTCGATAAATAAAGAAATAAGGAATACATTTCGCGAAATATTTCATGTTGGGAATATAACGCGATATAAATAATTAAAAAAACATGTAAATATCATTCCATTTCGAATCGTTTAATACTGCGTGACACTCCATAGATCCATAATCACAAGTAAATAAAAAACATTCGATGAAATAATTCCGTTTCGATAAATAAAGAAATAAGGAATACATTTCGCGAAATATTTCATGCTGGGAATATAGGGCGATATAAATAATTAAAAAAACATGTAAATATCATTCCATTTTGAATCATTTAATACTGGGAGGCACTCCATAGATCCAGAATTACAAGTAAATAATAAACATCCGGTGAAATAATTCCGTTTCTATATATAAGTACATAAGGAATACATTTCGCGAAATATTTCATGCTGGGAATATAACGCGATATAAATAATTAAAAAAACATGTAAATATCATTCCATTTCGAATCATTGAATACTCAGTGAGACTCCATAGATCAAGAATTACAAGTAAATAAAAATATCCTGTGAAATAATTCCGTTTCGATATATAAGTAAATAAGGAATACATTTCGCGAAATATTTCATGCTGAGAATATAACGCGATATAAAAAATTAAAAAAAATGTAAATATCATTCCATTTCGAATCATTTAATACTGGGAGACACTCCATAGATACAGAATTACATGTAAATAATAAACATCCTCTAAAATAATTCCGTTTCGCTAAATAAAGAAATAAGGAATACATTTCGCGAAATATTTCATGCTGGGAATATAACGCGATATAAATAATTTAAAAAATATGTAAATATCATTCCATTTCGAATCATTGAATACTCAGTGAGACTCCATAGATCAAGAATTACAAGTAAATAGAAAATATCCGGTGAAATAATTCCGTTTCTATATATAAGTAAATAAGGAATACATTTCGCGAAATATTGCATTCTGGGAATATAACGCGATATAAATAATTAAAAAGCAATGTAAATATCATTCCATTTCGAATCATTTAATACTGAGTGACACTCCATAGATCTAGAATTACCATTATATAATAAATATCCGACGAAATTATTCTGTTTCGATAAATAAAGAAATAAGGAATACATTTCGCGAAATAATTCATTCTCGGAATATAACGCGATATAAGTGATTAAAAAAACATGTAAATGTCATTCCATTTAGAATCATTTAATACTGAGTGACACTCCATAGATCCAGAATCACAAGTAAATAAAAAACATCCGATGAAATAATTCCGTTTCGATAAATAAAGAAATAAGGAATACATTTCCCGAAATATTTCATGCTGGGAATATAGCGCGATATAAATGATTAAAAAAACATGTAAATATCATTCCATTTTGAATCATTTAATACTGGGAGACACTCCATAGATCCAGAATTACAAGTAAATAATAAACATCCGGTGAAATAATTCCGTTTCTATATATAAGTACATAAGGAATACATTTTGCGAAATATTTCATGCTGAGAATATAACGCGATATAAAAAATTAAAAAACATGTAAATATCATTCCATTTCATATCTTTTAATAATCAGTAAGACCCCATAGATCTAGAATTACCAGTATATAATAAATATCCGACGAAATTATTCTGTTTCGATATATAAAGAAATAAGGAATACATTTCGCGAAGTATTTCATGCTGGGAATATAACGCGATATAAATAATTTAAAAAACATGTAAATATCATTCCATTTCGAATCATTTAATACTCAGTGAGACTCCATAGATCTAGAATTACCAGTATATAATAAATATCCGACGAAATTATTCTGTTTCGATAAATAAAGAAATAAGGAATACATTTCGCGAAATAATTCATTCTCGGAATATAACGCGATATAAATAATTAAAAAAACATGTAAATATCATTCCATTTAGAATCATTTAATACTGGGAGACGCTCCATAGATACAGAATTACAAGTAAATAATAAACATCCTCTAAAATAATTCCGTTTCGCTAAATAAAGAAAAAGGGAATACATTTCGCGAAATATTTCATGCTGGGAATATAACGCGAAATAAATAATTAAAAAAATATGTAAATATCATTCCATTTCGAACCATTGAATACTCAGTGAGACTACATAGATCAAGAAATACAAGTAAATAAAAAATATCCGGTGAAATAATTCCGTTTCTATATATAAGTAAATAAGGAATACATTTCGCGAAATATTGCATTCTGGGAATATAACGCGATATAAATAATTAAAAAAACATGTAAATATCATTCCATTTTGAATCATTTAATACTGGGAGACACTCCATAGATCTAGAATTACCAGTATATAATAAATATCCGACGAAATTATTCTGTTTCGATAAATAAAGAAATAAGGAATACATTTCGCGAAGTATTTCATGCTGGGAATATAACGCGATATAAATAATTTATAAAACATGTAAATATCATTCCATTTCGAATCATTGAATACTCATTGAGACTCCATAGATCAAGAATTACAAGTAAATAAAAATATCCGGTGAAATAATTCCGCTTCGATATATAAGTAAATAAGAACTACATTTCGCGAAATATCTCATGCTGAGAATATAACGCGATATAAAAAATTAAAAAAAATGTAAATATCATTCCATTTCGAATCATTTAATACTGGAAGACACTCCATAGATACAGAATTACATGTAAATAATAAACATCCTCTAAAATAATTCCGTTTCGCTAAATAAAGAAATAAGGAATACATTTCGCGAAATATTTCATACTGGGAATATAACGCGATATAAATAATTTAAAAAATATGTAAATATCATTCCATTTCGAATCATTGAATACTCAGTGAGACTCCATAGATCAAGAATTACAAGTAAATAGAAAATATCCGGTGAAATAATTCCGTTTCTATATATAAGTAAATAAGGAATACATTTCGCGAAATATTGCATTCTGGGAATATAACGCGATATAAATAATTAAAAAGACATGTAAATATCATTCCATTTCGAATCATTTAATACTGAGTGACACTCCATAGATCTTGAATTACAAGTAAATAATAAACATCCTCTAAAATAATTCCGTTTCGCTAAATAAAGAAATAAGGAATACATTTCGCGAAATATTTCATGCTGGGAATATAACGCGATATAAATAATTAAAAAAAATGTAAATATCATTCCATTTCGAATCATTGAATACTCAGTGAGACTCCATAGATCAAGAATTACAAGTAAATAGAAAATATCCGGTGAAATAATTCCGTTTCTATATATAAGTAAATAAGGAATACATTTCGCGAAATATTGCATTCTGGGAATATAACGCGATATAAATAATTAAAAAAACATGTAAATATCATTCCATTTTGAATCATTTAATACTGGGAGACACTCCATAGATCCAGAATTATAAGTAAATAATAAACATCCGATGAAATAATTCCGTTTCGATATATAAGTAAATAAGGAATACATTTCGCGAAATATTTCATGCTGAGAATATAACGCGATATAAATAATTAAAAAGACATGTAAATATCATTCCATTTCGAATCATTGAATACTCAGTGAGACTCCATAGATCAAGAATTACAAGTAAATAAAAATATCCGGTGAAATAATTCCGTTTCGATATATAAGTAAATAAGGAATACATTTCGCGAAATATTTCATGCTGAGAATATAACACGATATAAAAAATTAAAAAAAATGTAAATATCATTCCATTTCGAATCATTTAATACTGGGAGACACTCCATAGATACAGAATTACAAGTAAATAATAAACATCCTCTAAAATAATTCCGTTTCGCTAAATAAAGAAATAAGGAATACATTTCGCGAAATATTTCATGCTGGGAATATAACGCGATATAAATAATTTAAAAAATATGTAAATATCATTCCATTTCGAATCATTGAATACTCAGTGAGACTCCATAGATCAAGAATTACAAGTAAATAGAAAATATCCGGTGAAATAATTCCGTTTCTATATATAAGTAAATAAGGAATACATTTCGCGAAATATTGCATTCTGGGAATATAACGCGATATAAATAATTTAAAAAACATGTAAATATCATTCCATTTCGAATCATTTAATACTCAGTGAGACTCCATAGATCTAGAATTACCAGTATATAATAAATATCCGACGAAATTATTCTGTTTCGATAAATAAAGAAATAAGGAATACATTTCGCGAAATAATTCATTCTCGGAATATAACGCGATATAAATGATTAAGAAAACATGTAAATATCATTCCATTTAGAATCATTTAATACTGAGTGACACTCCATAGATGCAGAATCACAAGTAAATAATAAACATCCGATGAAATAATTACGTTTCGATAAATAAATAAATAAAGAATACATTTCGCGAAATATTGCATTCTGGGAATATAACGCGATATAAATAATTAAAAAAACATGTAAATATCATTCCATTTAGAATCATTTAATACTGGGAGACGCTCCATAGATACAGAATTACAAGTAAATAATAAACATCCTCTAAAATAATTCCGTTTCGCTAAATAAAGAAAAAGGGAATACATTTCGCGAAATATTTCATGCTGGGAATATAACGCGAAATAAATAATTAAAAAAATATGTAAATATCATTCCATTTCGAACCATTGAATACTCAGTGAGACTACATAGATCAAGAAATACAAGTAAATAAAAAATATCCGGCGAAATAATTCCGTTTCTATATATAAGTAAATAAGGAATACATTTCGCGAAATATTGCATTCTGGGAATATAACGCGATATAAATAATTAAAAAAACATGTAAATATCATTCCATTTTGAATCATTTAATACTGGGAGACACTCCATAGATCTAGAATTACCAGTATATAATAAATATCCGACGAAATTATTCTGTTTCGATAAATAAAGAAATAAGGAATACATTTCGCGAAGTATTTCATGCTGGGAATATAACGCGATATAAATAATTTATAAAACATGTAAATATCATTCCATTTCGAATCATTGAATACTCATTGAGACTCCATAGATCAAGAATTACAAGTAAATAAAAATATCCGGTGAAATAATTCCGCTTCTATATATAAGTAAATAAGGAATACATTTCGCGAAATATTGCATTCTGGGAATATAACGCGATATAAATAATTAAAAAGACATGTAAATATCATTCCATTTCGAATCATTTAATACTGAGTGACACTCCATAGATCTTGAATTACAAGTAAATAATAAACATCCTCTAAAATAATTCCGTTTCGCTAAATAAAGAAATAAGGAATACATTTCGCGAAATATTTCATGCTGGGAATATAACGCAATATAAATAATTAAAAAAAATGTAAATATCATTCCATTTCGAATCATTGAATACTCAGTGAGACTCCATAGATCAAGAATTACAAGTAAATAGAAAATATCCGGTGAAATAATTCCGTTTGTATATATAAGTAAATAAGGAATACATTTTGCGAAATATTTCATGCTGAGAATATAACGCGATATAAAAAATTAAAAAACATGTAAATATCATTCCATTTCGAATCTTTTAATAATCAGTAAGACTCCATAGATCTAGAATTACCATTATATAATAAATATCCGACGAAATTATTCTGTTTCGATAAATAAAGAAATAAGGAATACATTTCGCGAAATATTTCATGCTGGGAATATAACGCGAAATAAATAATTAAAAAAATATGTAAATATCATTCCATTTCGAACCATTGAATACTCAGTGAGACTACATAGATCAAGAAATACAAGTAAATAAAAAATATCCGGTGAAATAATTCCGTTTCTATATATAAGTAAATAAGGAATACATTTCGCGAAATATTGCATTCTGGGAATATAACGCGATATAAATAATTAAAAAAACATGTAAATATCATTCCATTTTGAATCATTTAATACTGGGAGACACTCCATAGATCTAGAATTACCAGTATATAATAAATATCCGACGAAATTATTCCGTTTCGCTAAATAAAGAAATAAGGAAAACATTTCGCGAAATATTTCATGCTGGGAATATAACGCGATATAAATAATTAAAAAAAATGTAAATATCATTCCATTTCGAATCATTGAATACTCAGTGAGACTCCATAGATCAAGAATTACAAGTAAATAGAAAATATCCGGTGAAATAATTCCGTTTCTATATATAAGTAAATAAGGAATACATTTTGCGAAATATTTCATGCTGAGAATATAACGCGATATAAAAAATTAAAAAACATGTAAATATCATTCCATTTCGAATCTTTTAATAATCAGTAAGACTCCATAGATCTAGAATTACCATTATATAATAAATATCCGACGAAATTATTCTGTTTCGATAAATAAAGAAATAAGGAATACATTTCGCGAAATATTTCATGTTGGGAATATAACGCGATATAAATAATTAAAAAAACATGTAAATATCATTCCATTTCGAATCGTTTAATACTGCGTGACACTCCATAGATCCATAATCACAAGTAAATAAAAAACATTCGATGAAATAATTCCGTTTCGATAAATAAAGAAATAAGGAATACATTTCGCGAAATATTTCATGCTGGGAATATAGGGCGATATAAATAATTAAAAAAACATGTAAATATCATTCCATTTTGAATCATTTAATACTGGGAGGCACTCCATAGATCCAGAATTACAAGTAAATAATAAACATCCGGTGAAATAATTCCGTTTCTATATATAAGTACATAAGGAATACATTTCGCGAAATATTTCATGCTGGGAATATAACGCGATATAAATAATTAAAAAAACATGTAAATATCATTCCATTTCGAATCATTGAATACTCAGTGAGACTCCATAGATCAAGAATTACAAGTAAATAAAAATATCCTGTGAAATAATTCCGTTTCGATATATAAGTAAATAAGGAATACATTTCGCGAAATATTTCATGCTGAGAATATAACGCGATATAAAAAATTAAAAAAAATGTAAATATCATTCCATTTCGAATCATTTAATACTGGGAGACACTCCATAGATACAGAATTACATGTAAATAATAAACATCCTCTAAAATAATTCCGTTTCGCTAAATAAAGAAATAAGGAATACATTTCGCGAAATATTTCATGCTGGGAATATAACGCGATATAAATAATTTAAAAAATATGTAAATATCATTCCATTTCGAATCATTGAATACTCAGTGAGACTCCATAGATCAAGAATTACAAGTAAATAGAAAATATCCGGTGAAATAATTCCGTTTCTATATATAAGTAAATAAGGAATACATTTCGCGAAATATTGCATTCTGGGAATATAACGCGATATAAATAATTAAAAAGCAATGTAAATATCATTCCATTTCGAATCATTTAATACTGAGTGACACTCCATAGATCTAGAATTACCATTATATAATAAATATCCGACGAAATTATTCTGTTTCGATAAATAAAGAAATAAGGAATACATTTCGCGAAATAATTCATTCTCGGAATATAACGCGATATAAGTGATTAAAAAAACATGTAAATGTCATTCCATTTAGAATCATTTAATACTGAGTGACACTCCATAGATCCAGAATCACAAGTAAATAAAAAACATCCGATGAAATAATTCCGTTTCGATAAATAAAGAAATAAGGAATACATTTCCCGAAATATTTCATGCTGGGAATATAACGCGATATAAATGATTAAAAAAACATGTAAATATCATTCCATTTTGAATCATTTAATACTGGGAGACACTCCATAGATCCAGAATTACAAGTAAATAATAAACATCCTGTGAAATAATTCCGTTTCTATATATAAGTACATAAGGAATACATTTTGCGAAATATTTCATGCTGAGAATATAACGCGATATAAAAAATTAAAAAACATGTAAATATCATTCCATTTCATATCTTTTAATAATCAGTAAGACCCCATAGATCTAGAATTACCAGTATATAATAAATATCCGACGAAATTATTCTGTTTCGATATATAAAGAAATAAGGAATACATTTCGCGAATTATTTCATGCTGGGAATATAACGCGATATAAATAATTTAAAAAACATGTAAATATCATTCCATTTCGAATCATTTAATACTCAGTGAGACTCCATAGATCTAGAATTACCATTATATAATAAATATCCGACGAAATTATTCTGTTTCGATAAATAAAGAAATAAGGAATACATTTCGCGAAATAATTCATTCTCGGAATATAACGCGATATAAATAATTAAAAAAACATGTAAATATCATTCCATTTAGAATCATTTAATACTGGGAGACGCTCCATAGATACAGAATTACAAGTAAATAATAAACATCCTCTAAAATAATTCCGTTTCGCTAAATAAAGAAAAAGGGAATACATTTCGCGAAATATTTCATGCTGGGAATATAACGCGAAATAAATAATTAAAAAAATATGTAAATATCATTCCATTTCGAACCATTGAATACTCAGTGAGACTACATAGATCAAGAAATACAAGTAAATAAAAAATATCCGGTGAAATAATTCCGTTTCTATATATAAGTAAATAAGGAATACATTTCGCGAAATATTGCATTCTGGGAATATAACGCGATATAAATAATTAAAAAAACATGTAAATATCATTCCATTTTGAATCATTTAATACTGGGAGACACTCCATAGATCTAGAATTACCAGTATATAATAAATATCCGACGAAATTATTCTGTTTCGATAAATAAAGAAATAAGGAATACATTTCGCGAAGTATTTCATGCTGGGAATATAACGCGATATAAATAATTTATAAAACATGTAAATATCATTCCATTTCGAATCATTGAATACTCATTGAGACTCCATAGATCAAGAATTACAAGTAAATAAAAATATCCGGTGAAATAATTCCGCTTCGATATATAAGTAAATAAGAACTACATTTCGCGAAATATCTCATGCTGAGAATATAACGCGATATAAAAAATTAAAAAAAATGTAAATATCATTCCATTTCGAATCATTTAATACTGGAAGACACTCCATAGATACAGAATTACATGTAAATAATAAACATCCTCTAAAATAATTCCGTTTCGCTAAATAAAGAAATAAGGAATACATTTCGCGAAATATTTCATACTGGGAATATAACGCGATATAAATAATTTAAAAAATATGTAAATATCATTCCATTTCGAATCATTGAATACTCAGTGAGACTCCATAGATCAAGAATTACAAGTAAATAGAAAATATCCGGTGAAATAATTCCGTTTCTATATATAAGTAAATAAGGAATACATTTCGCGAAATATTGCATTCTGGGAATATAACGCGATATAAATAATTAAAAAGACATGTAAATATCATTCCATTTCGAATCATTTAATACTGAGTGACACTCCATAGATCTTGAATTACAAGTAAATAATAAACATCCTCTAAAATAATTCCGTTTCGCTAAATAAAGAAATAAGGAATACATTTCGCGAAATATTTCATGCTGGGAATATAACGCGATATAAATAATTAAAAAAAATGTAAATATCATTCCATTTCGAATCATTGAATACTCAGTGAGACTCCATAGATCAAGAATTACAAGTAAATAGAAAATATCCGGTGAAATAATTCCGTTTCTATATATAAGTAAATAAGGAATACATTTCGCGAAATATTGCATTCTGGGAATATAACGCGATATAAATAATTAAAAAAACATGTAAATATCATTCCATTTTGAATCATTTAATACTGGGAGACACTCCATAGATCCAGAATTATAAGTAAATAATAAACATCCGATGAAATAATTCCGTTTCGATATATAAGTAAATAAGGAATACATTTCGCGAAATATTTCATGCTGAGAATATAACGCGATATAAATAATTAAAAAGACATGTAAATATCATTCCATTTCGAATCATTGAATACTCAGTGAGACTCCATAGATCAAGAATTACAAGTAAATAAAAATATCCGGTGAAATAATTCCGTTTCGATATATAAGTAAATAAGGAATACATTTCGCGAAATATTTCATGCTGAGAATATAACACGATATAAAAAATTAAAAAAAATGTAAATATCATTCCATTTCGAATCATTTAATACTGGGAGACACTCCATAGATACAGAATTACAAGTAAATAATAAACATCCTCTAAAATAATTCCGTTTCGCTAAATAAAGAAATAAGGAATACATTTCGCGAAATATTTCATGCTGGGAATATAACGCGATATAAATAATTTAAAAAATATGTAAATATCATTCCATTTCGAATCATTGAATACTCAGTGAGACTCCATAGATCAAGAATTACAAGTAAATAGAAAATATCCGGTGAAATAATTCCGTTTCTATATATAAGTAAATAAGGAATACATTTCGCGAAATATTGCATTCTGGGAATATAACGCGATATAAATAATTAAAAAAACATGTAAATATCATTCCATTTCGAATCATTTAATACTCAGTGAGACTCCATAGATCTAGAATTACCAGTATATAATAAATATCCGACGAAATTATTCTGTTTCGATAAATAAAGAAATAAGGAATACATTTCGCGAAATAATTCATTCTCGGAATATAACGCGATATAAATGATTAAGAAAACATGTAAATATCATTCCATTTAGAATCATTTAATACTGAGTGACACTCCATAGATGCAGAATCACAAGTAAATAATAAACATCCGATGAAATAATTACGTTTCGATAAATAAAGAAATAAAGAATACATTTCGCGAAATATTGCATTTTGGGAATATAACGCGATATAAATAATTAAAAAAACATGTAAATATCATTCCATTTAGAATCATTTAATACTGGGAGACGCTCCATAGATACAGAATTACAAGTAAATAATAAACATCCTCTAAAATAATTCCGTTTCGCTAAATAAAGAAAAAGGGAATACATTTCGCGAAATATTTCATGCTGGGAATATAACGCGAAATAAATAATTAAAAAAATATGTAAATATCATTCCATTTCGAACCATTGAATACTCAGTGAGACTACATAGATCAAGAAATACAAGTAAATAAAAAATATCCGGCGAAATAATTCCGTTTCTATATATAAGTAAATAAGGAATACATTTCGCGAAATATTGCATTCTGGGAATATAACGCGATATAAATAATTAAAAAAACATGTAAATATCATTCCATTTTGAATCATTTAATACTGGGAGACACTCCATAGATCTAGAATTACCAGTATATAATAAATATCCGACGAAATTATTCTGTTTCGATAAATAAAGAAATAAGGAATACATTTCGCGAAGTATTTCATGCTGGGAATATAACGCGATATAAATAATTTATAAAACATGTAAATATCATTCCATTTCGAATCATTGAATACTCATTGAGACTCCATAGATCAAGAATTACAAGTAAATAAAAATATCCGGTGAAATAATTCCGCTTCTATATATAAGTAAATAAGGAATACATTTCGCGAAATATTGCATTCTGGGAATATAACGCGATATAAATAATTAAAAAGACATGTAAATATCATTCCATTTCGAATCATTTAATACTGAGTGACACTCCATAGATCTTGAATTACAAGTAAATAATAAACATCCTCTAAAATAATTCCGTTTCGCTAAATAAAGAAATAAGGAATACATTTCGCGAAATATTTCATGCTGGGAATATAACGCAATATAAATAATTAAAAAAAATGTAAATATCATTCCATTTCGAATCATTGAATACTCAGTGAGACTCCATAGATCAAGAATTACAAGTAAATAGAAAATATCCGGTGAAATAATTCCGTTTGTATATATAAGTAAATAAGGAATACATTTTGCGAAATATTTCATGCTGAGAATATAACGCGATATAAAAAATTAAAAAACATGTAAATATCATTCCATTTCGAATCTTTTAATAATCAGTAAGACTCCATAGATCTAGAATTACCATTATATAATAAATATCCGACGAAATTATTCTGTTTCGATAAATAAAGAAATAAGGAATACATTTCGCGAAATATTTCATGCTGGGAATATAACGCGATATAAATAATTAAAAAAACATGTAAATATCATTCCATTTCGAATCGTTTAATACTGCGTGACACTCCATAGATCCAGAATCACAAGTAAATAAAAAACATTCGATGAAATAATTCCGTTTCGATAAATAAAGAAATAAGGAATATATTTCGCGAAATATTTCAAGCTGGGAATATAGCGCGATATAAATAATTAAAAAAACATGTAAATATCATTCCATTTTGAATCATTTAATACTGGGAGGCACTCCATAGATCCAGAATTACAAGTAAATAATAAACATCCGGTGAAATAATTCCGTTTCTATATATAAGTACATAAGGAATACATTTCGCGAAATATTTCATGCTGGGAATATAACGCGATATAAATTATTAAAAAAACATGTAAATATCATTCCATTTCGAATCATTGAATACTCAGTGAGACTCCATAGATCAAGAATTACAAGTAAATAAAAATATCCGGTGAAATAATTCCGTTTCGATATATAAGTAAATAAGGAATACATTTCGCGAAATATTTCATGCTGAGAATATAACGCGATATAAAAAATTAAAAAAAATGTAAATATCATTCCATTTCGAATCATTTAATACTGGGAGACACTCCATAGATACAGAATTACAAGTAAATAATAAACATCCTCTAAAATAATTCCGTTTCGCTAAATAAAGAAATAAGGAATACATTTCGCGAAATATTTCATGCTGGGAATATAACGCGATATAAATAATTTAAAAAATATGTAAATATCATTCCATTTCGAATCATTGAATACGCAGTGAAATTCCATAGATCAAGAATTACAAGTAAATAGAAAATATCCGGTGAAATAATTCTGTTTCTATATATAAGTAAATAAGGAATACATTTTGCGAAATATTTCATGCTGAGAATATAACGCGATATAAAAAATTAAAATACATGTAAATATCATTCCATTTCGAATCGTTTAATACTGCGTGACACTCCATAGATATTGAATTACAAGTAAATAATAAATATCCGATGAAATAATTTCGTTTCGATAAATAAAGAAATAACGAATACATTTCGCCAACTGTTTCACCCTGGGAATATAAAGTGAAATAAATAATTAAAAAACATGTAATTATCTTTCCATTTCGAATCAATGAATACTCAGTGAGACTCCATAGATCAAGAATTACAAGTAAATAGAAAATATCCGGTGAAATAATTCCGTTTCTATATATAAGTAAATAAGGAATACATTTCGCGAAATATTGCATTCTGGGAATATAACGCGATATAAATAATTAAAAAAACATGTAAATATCATTCCATTTTGAATCATTTAATACTGGGAGACACTCCATAGATCCAGAATTATAAGTAAATAATAAACATCCGATGAAATAATTCCGTTTCGATATATAAGTAAATAAGGAATACATTTCGCGAAATATTTCATGCTGAGAATATAACGCGATATAAATAATTAAAAAGACATGTAAATATCATTCCATTTCGAATCATTGAATACTCAGTGAGACTCCATAGATCAAGAATTACAAGTAAATAAAAATATCCGGTGAAATAATTCCGTTTCGATATATAAGTAAATAAGGAATACATTTCGCGAAATATTTCATGCTGAGAATATAACACGATATAAAAAATTAAAAAAAATGTAAATATCATTCCATTTCGAATCATTTAATACTGGGAGACACTCCATAGATACAGAATTACAAGTAAATAATAAACATCCTCTAAAATAATTCCGTTTCGCTAAATAAAGAAATAAGGAATACATTTCGCGAAATATTTCATGCTGGGAATATAACGCGATATAAATAATTTAAAAAATATGTAAATATCATTCCATTTCGAATCATTGAATACTCAGTGAGACTCCATAGATCAAGAATTACAAGTAAATAGAAAATATCCGGTGAAATAATTCCGTTTCTATATATAAGTAAATAAGGAATACATTTCGCGAAATATTGCATTCTGGGAATATAACGCGATATAAATAATTAAAAAGCAATGTAAATATCATTCCATTTCGAATCATTTAATACTGGGAGACACTCCATAGATACAGAATTACATGTAAATAATAAACATCCTCTAAAATAATTCCGTTTCGCTAAATAAAGAAATAAGGAATACATTTCGCGAAATATTTCATGCTGGGAATATAGCGCGATATAAATAATTAAAAAAACATGTAAATATCATTCCATTTTGAATCATTTAATACTGGGAGGCACTCCATAGATCCAGAATTACAAGTAAATAATAAACATCCGGTGAAATAATTCCGTTTCTATATATAAGTACATAAGGAATACATTTCGCGAAATATTTCATGCTGGGAATATAACGCGATATAAATAATTAAAAAAACATGTAAATATCATTCCATTTCGAATCGTTTAATACTGCGTGACACTCCATAGATCCAGAATCACAAGTAAATAAAAAACATTCGATGAAATAATTCCGTTTCGATAAATAAAGAAATAAGGAATACATTTCGCGAAATATTTCATGCTGGGAATATAGCGCGATATAAATAATTAAAAAAACATGTAAATATCATTCCATTTTGAATCATTTAATACTGGGAGGCACTCCATAGATCCAGAATTACAAGTAAATAATAAACATCCGGTGAAATAATTCCGTTTCTATATATAAGTACATAAGGAATACATTTCGCGAAATATTTCATGCTGGGAATATAACGCGATATAAATAATTAAAAAAACATGTAAATATCATTCCATTTCGAATCATTGAATACTCAGTGAGACTCCATAGATCAAGAATTACAAGTAAATAAAAATATCCTGTGAAATAATTCCGTTTCGATATATAAGTAAATAAGGAATACATTTCGCGAAATATTTCATGCTGAGAATATAACGCGATATAAAAAATTAAAAAAAATGTAAATATCATTCCATTTCGAATCATTTAATACTGGGAGACACTCCATAGATACAGAATTACATGTAAATAATAAACATCCTCTAAAATAATTCCGTTTCGATATATAAGTAAATAAGGAATACATTTCGCGAAATATTTCATGCTGGGAATATAACGCGATATAAATAATTTAAAAAATATGTAAATATCATTCCATTTCGAATCATTGAATACTCAGTGAGACTCCATAGATCAAGAATTACAAGTAAATAGAAAATATCCGGTGAAATAATTCCGTTTCTATATATAAGTAAATAAGGAATACATTTCGCGAAATATTGCATTCTGGGAATATAACGCGATATAAATAATTAAAAAAACATGTAAATATCATTCCATTTTGAATCATTTAATACTGGGAGACACTCCATAGATCCAGAATTATAAGTAAATAATAAACATCCGATGAAATAATTCCGTTTCGATATATAAGTAAATAAGGAATACATTTCGCGAAATATTTCATGCTGAGAATATAACGCGATATAAATAATTAAAAAACATGTAAATATCATTCCATTTCGAATCTTTTAATAATCAGTAAGACTCCATAGATCTAGAATTACCATTATATAATAAATATCCGACGAAATTATTCTGTTTCGATAAATAAAGAAATAAGGAATACATTTCGCGAAATATTTCATGCTGGGAATATAGCGCGATATAAATAATTAAAAAAACATGTAAATATCATTCCATTTTGAATCATTTAATACTGGGAGGCACTCCATAGATCCAGAATTACAAGTAAATAATAAACATCCGGTGAAATAATTCCGTTTCGATAAATAAAGAAATAAGGAATACATTTCGCGAAATATTTCATGCTGGGAATATAACGCGATATAAATAATTTAAAAAATATGTAAATATCATTCCATTTCGAATCATTGAATACTCAGTGAGACTCCATAGATCAAGAATTACAAGTAAATAGAAAATATCCGGTGAAATAATTCCGTTTCTATATATAAGTAAATAAGGAATACATTTCGCGAAATATTGCATTCTGGGAATATAACGCGATATAAATAATTAAAAAGCAATGTAAATATCATTCCATTTCGAATCATTTAATACTGAGTGACACTCCATAGATCTTGAATTACAAGTAAATAATAAACATCCTCTAAAATAATTCCGTTTCGCTAAATAAAGAAATAAGGAAAACATTTCGCGAAATATTTCATGCTGGGAATATAACGCGATATAAATAATTAAAAAAAATGTAAATATCATTCCATTTCGAATCATTGAATACTCAGTGAGACTCCATAGATCAAGAATTACAAGTAAATAGAAAATATCCGGTGAAATAATTCCGTTTCTATATATAAGTAAATAAGGAATACATTTTGCGAAATATTTCATGCTGAGAATATAACGCGATATAAAAAATTAAAAAACATGTAAATATCATTCCATTTCGAATCTTTTAATAATCAGTAAGACTCCATAGATCTAGAATTACCATTATATAATAAATATCCGACGAAATTATTCTGTTTCGATAAATAAAGAAATAAGGAATACATTTCGCGAAATATTTCATGTTGGGAATATAACGCGATATAAATAATTAAAAAAACATGTAAATATCATTCCATTTCGAATCGTTTAATACTGCGTGACACTCCATAGATCCATAATCACAAGTAAATAAAAAACATTCGATGAAATAATTCCGTTTCGATAAATAAAGAAATAAGGAATACATTTCGCGAAATATTTCATGCTGGGAATATAGGGCGATATAAATAATTAAAAAAACATGTAAATATCATTCCATTTTGAATCATTTAATACTGGGAGGCACTCCATAGATCCAGAATTACAAGTAAATAATAAACATCCGGTGAAATAATTCCGTTTCTATATATAAGTACATAAGGAATACATTTCGCGAAATATTTCATGCTGGGAATATAACGCGATATAAATAATTAAAAAAACATGTAAATATCATTCCATTTCGAATCATTGAATACTCAGTGAGACTCCATAGATCAAGAATTACAAGTAAATAAAAATATCCTGTGAAATAATTCCGTTTCGATATATAAGTAAATAAGGAATACATTTCGCGAAATATTTCATGCTGAGAATATAACGCGATATAAAAAATTAAAAAAAATGTAAATATCATTCCATTTCGAATCATTTAATACTGGGAGACACTCCATAGATACAGAATTACATGTAAATAATAAACATCCTCTAAAATAATTCCGTTTCGCTAAATAAAGAAATAAGGAATACATTTCGCGAAATATTTCATGCTGGGAATATAACGCGATATAAATAATTTAAAAAATATGTAAATATCATTCCATTTCGAATCATTGAATACTCAGTGAGACTCCATAGATCAAGAATTACAAGTAAATAGAAAATATCCGGTGAAATAATTCCGTTTCTATATATAAGTAAATAAGGAATACATTTCGCGAAATATTGCATTCTGGGAATATAACGCGATATAAATAATTAAAAAGCAATGTAAATATCATTCCATTTCGAATCATTTAATACTGAGTGACACTCCATAGATCTAGAATTACCATTATATAATAAATATCCGACGAAATTATTCTGTTTCGATAAATAAAGAAATAAGGAATACATTTCGCGAAATAATTCATTCTCGGAATATAACGCGATATAAGTGATTAAAAAAACATGTAAATGTCATTCCATTTAGAATCATTTAATACTGAGTGACACTCCATAGATCCAGAATCACAAGTAAATAAAAAACATCCGATGAAATAATTCCGTTTCGATAAATAAAGAAATAAGGAATACATTTCCCGAAATATTTCATGCTGGGAATATAGCGCGATATAAATGATTAAAAAAACATGTAAATATCATTCCATTTTGAATCATTTAATACTGGGAGACACTCCATAGATCCAGAATTACAAGTAAATAATAAACATCCGGTGAAATAATTCCGTTTCTATATATAAGTACATAAGGAATACATTTTGCGAAATATTTCATGCTGAGAATATAACGCGATATAAAAAATTAAAAAACATGTAAATATCATTCCATTTCATATCTTTTAATAATCAGTAAGACCCCATAGATCTAGAATTACCAGTATATAATAAATATCCGACGAAATTATTCTGTTTCGATATATAAAGAAATAAGGAATACATTTCGCGAAGTATTTCATGCTGGGAATATAACGCGATATAAATAATTTAAAAAACATGTAAATATCATTCCATTTCGAATCATTTAATACTCAGTGAGACTCCATAGATCTAGAATTACCAGTATATAATAAATATCCGACGAAATTATTCTGTTTCGATAAATAAAGAAATAAGGAATACATTTCGCGAAATAATTCATTCTCGGAATATAACGCGATATAAATAATTAAAAAAACATGTAAATATCATTCCATTTAGAATCATTTAATACTGGGAGACGCTCCATAGATACAGAATTACAAGTAAATAATAAACATCCTCTAAAATAATTCCGTTTCGCTAAATAAAGAAAAAGGGAATACATTTCGCGAAATATTTCATGCTGGGAATATAACGCGAAATAAATAATTAAAAAAATATGTAAATATCATTCCATTTCGAACCATTGAATACTCAGTGAGACTACATAGATCAAGAAATACAAGTAAATAAAAAATATCCGGTGAAATAATTCCGTTTCTATATATAAGTAAATAAGGAATACATTTCGCGAAATATTGCATTCTGGGAATATAACGCGATATAAATAATTAAAAAAACATGTAAATATCATTCCATTTTGAATCATTTAATACTGGGAGACACTCCATAGATCTAGAATTACCAGTATATAATAAATATCCGACGAAATTATTCTGTTTCGATAAATAAAGAAATAAGGAATACATTTCGCGAAGTATTTCATGCTGGGAATATAACGCGATATAAATAATTTATAAAACATGTAAATATCATTCCATTTCGAATCATTGAATACTCATTGAGACTCCATAGATCAAGAATTACAAGTAAATAAAAATATCCGGTGAAATAATTCCGCTTCGATATATAAGTAAATAAGAACTACATTTCGCGAAATATCTCATGCTGAGAATATAACGCGATATAAAAAATTATAAAAAATGTAAATATCATTCCATTTCGAATCATTTAATACTGGAAGACACTCCATAGATACAGAATTACATGTAAATAATAAACATCCTCTAAAATAATTCCGTTTCGCTAAATAAAGAAATAAGGAATACATTTCGCGAAATATTTCATACTGGGAATATAACGCGATATAAATAATTTAAAAAATATGTAAATATCATTCCATTTCGAATCATTGAATACTCAGTGAGACTCCATAGATCAAGAATTACAAGTAAATAGAAAATATCCGGTGAAATAATTCCGTTTCTATATATAAGTAAATAAGGAATACATTTCGCGAAATATTGCATTCTGGGAATATAACGCGATATAAATAATTAAAAAGACATGTAAATATCATTCCATTTCGAATCATTTAATACTGAGTGACACTCCATAGATCTTGAATTACAAGTAAATAATAAACATCCTCTAAAATAATTCCGTTTCGCTAAATAAAGAAATAAGGAATACATTTCGCGAAATATTTCATGCTGGGAAT
The DNA here is from genome assembly GCA_917499265.3 of Mimumesa dahlbomi. Taxonomy (NCBI): domain Eukaryota; kingdom Metazoa; phylum Arthropoda; class Insecta; order Hymenoptera; family Crabronidae; genus Mimumesa; species Mimumesa dahlbomi. Next base: position 9,153,629 of record OU824127.1, read on the forward strand.
ATAACGCGATATAAATAATTAAAAAAAATGTAAATATCATTCCATTTCGAATCATTGAATACTCAGTGAGATTCCATAGATCAAGAATTACAAGTAAATAGAAAATATCCGGTGAAATAATTCCGTTTCTATATATAAGTAAATAAGGAATACATTTTGCGAAATATTTCATGCTGAGAATATAACGCGATATAAAAAATTAAAAAACATGTAAATATCATTCCATTTCGAATCTTTTAATAATCAGTAAGACTCCATAGATCTAGAATTACCATTATATAATAAATATCCGACGAAATTATTCTGTTTCGATAAATAAAGAAATAAGGAATACATTTCGCGAAATATTTCATGCTGGGAATATAACGCGATATAAATAATTAAAAAAACATGTAAATATCATTCCATTTTGAATCATTTAATACTGGGAGGCACTCCATAGATCCAGAATTACAAGTAAATAATAAACATCCGATGAAATAATTACGTTTCGATAAATAAAGAAATAAAGAATACATTTCGCGAAATATTGCATTTTGGGAATATAACGCGATATAAATAATTAAAAAAACATGTAAATATCATTCCATTTAGAATCATTTAATACTGGGAGACGCTCCATAGATACAGAATTACAAGTAAATAATAAACATCCGGTGAAATAATTCCGTTTCTATATATAAGTACATAAGGAATACATTTTGCGAAATATTTCATGCTGAGAATATAACGCGATATAAAAAATTAAAAAACATGTAAATATCATTCCATTTCAAATCTTTTAATAATCAGTAAGACCCCATAGATCTAGAATTACCAGTATATAATAAATATCCGACGAAATTATTCTGTTTCGATATATAAAGAAATAAGGAATACATTTCGCGAAATATTTCATGCTGGGAGTATAACGCGATATAAAAAATTAAAAAACATGTAAATATCATTCCATTTCGAATCTTTTAATAATCAGTAAGACTCCATAGATCTAGAATTACCATTATATAATAAATATCCGACGAAATTATTCTGTTTCGATATATAAAGAAATAAGGAATACATTTCGCGAAATATTTCATGCTGGGAATATAACGCGAAATAAATAATTAAAAAAATATGTAAATATCATTCCATTTCGAATCATTGAAAACTCAGTGAGACTCCGTAGATCAAGAAATACAAGAAAATGAAAAATATCCGGTGAAATAATTCCATTTCGATATATAAAGAAATAAGGAATACATTTCGCGAAATATTTCATGCTGGGAATATAACGCGATATAAATAATTAAAAAAACATGTAAATATCATTCCATTTCGAATCATTGAATACTCAGTGAGACTCCATAGATCAAGAATTACAAGTAAATAAAAATATCCTGTGAAATAATTCCGTTTCGATATATAAGTAAATAAGGAATACATTTCGCGAAATATTTCATGCTGAGAATATAACGCGATATAAAAAATTAAAAAACATGTAAATATCATTCCATTTCGAATCTTTTAATAATCAGTAAGACTCCATAGATCTAGAATTACCATTATATAAGAAATATCCGACGAAATTATTCTGTTTCGATAAATAAAGAAATAAGGAATACATTTCGCGAAATATTTCATGCTGGGAATATAGCGCGATATAAATAATTAAAAAAACATGTAAATATCATTCCATTTCGAATCGTTTAATACTGCGTGACACTCCATAGATCCAGAATCACAAGTAAATAAAAAACATTCGATGAAATAATTCCGTTTCGATAAATAAAGAAATAAGGAATACATTTCGCGAAATATTTCATGCTGGGAATATAGCGCGATATAAATAATTAAAAAAACATGTAAATATCATTCCATTTTGAATCATTTAATACTGGGAGGCACTCCATAGATCCAGAATTACAAGTAAATAATAAACATCCGGTGAAATAATTCCGTTTCTATATATAAGTACATAAGGAATACATTTCGCGAAATATTTCATGCTGGGAATATAACGCGATATAAATAATTAAAAAAACATGTAAATATCATTCCATTTCGAATCATTGAATACTCAGTGAGACTCCATAGATCAGGAATTACAAGTAAATAAAAATATCCTGTGAAATAATTCCGTTTCGATATATAAGTAAATAAGGAATACATTTCGCGAAATATTTCATGCTGAGAATATAACGCGATATAAAAAATTAAAAAAAATGTAAATATCATTCCATTTCGAATCATTTAATACTGGGAGACACTCCATAGATACAGAATTACATGTAAATAATAAACATCCTCTAAAATAATTCCGTTTCGCTAAATAAAGAAATAAGGAATACATTTCGCGAAATATTTCATGCTGGGAATATAACGCGATATAAATAATTTAAAAAATATGTAAATATCATTCCATTTCGAATCATTGAATACTCAGTGAGACTCCATAGATCAAGAATTACAAGTAAATAGAAAATATCCGGTGAAATAATTCCGTTTCTATATATAAGTAAATAAGGAATACATTTCGCGAAATATTGCATTCTGGGAATATAACGCGATATAAATAATTAAAAAAACATGTAAATATCATTCCATTTTGAATCATTTAATACTGGGAGACACTCCATAGATCCAGAATTATAAGTAAATAATAAACATCCGATGAAATAATTCCGTTTCGATATATAAGTAAATAAGGAATACATTTCGCGAAATATTTCATGCTGAGAATATAACGCGATATAAATAATTAAAAAGACATGTAAATATCATTCCATTTCGAATCATTGAATACTCAGTGAGACTCCATAGATCAAGAATTACAAGTAAATAAAAATATCCGGTGAAATAATTCCGTTTCGATAAATAAAGAAATAAGGAATACATTTCGCGAAATAATTCATTCTCGGAATATAACGCGATATAAATGATTAAAAAAACATGTAAATGTCATTCCATTTAGAATCATTTAATACTGAGGGACACTCCATAGATCCAGAATCACAAGTAAATAAAAAACATCCGATGAAATTATTCTGTTTCGATAAATAAAGAAATAAGGAATACATTTCGCGAAATAATTCATTCTCGGAATATAACGCGATATAAGTGATTAAAAAAACATGTAAATATCATTCCATTTTGAATCATTTAATACTGGGAGACACTCCATAGATCCAGAATTACAAGTAAATAAAAAACATCCGATGAAATTATTCTGTTCCGATATACAAAGAAATAAGGAATACATTTCGCGAAATATTTCATGCTGGGAATATAACGCGAAATAAATAATTAAAAAAATATGTAAATATCATTCCATTTCGATATATAAGTAAATAAGGAATACATTTCGCGAAATATTTCATGCTGAGAATATAACGCGATATAAAAAATTAAAAAACATGTAAATATCATTCCATTTCAAATCTTTTAATAATCAGTAAGACCCCATAGATCTAGAATTACCAGTATATAATAAATATCCGACGAAATTATTCTGTTTCGATATATAAAGAAATAAGGAATACATTTCGCGAAATATTTCATGCTGGGAATATAACGCGATATAAATAATTAAAAAAACATGTAAATATCATTCCATTTCGAATCATTGAATACTCAGTGAGACTCCATAGATCAAGAATTACAAGTAAATAAAAATATCCGGTGAAATAATTCCGTTTCGATATATAAGTAAATAAGGAATACATTTCGCGAAATATTTCATGCTGAGAATATAACGCGATATAAAAAATTAAAAAAAATGTAAATATCATTCCATTTCGAATCATTTAATACTGGGAGACACTCCATAGATACAGAATTACAAGTAAATAATAAACATCCTCTAAAATAATTCCGTTTCGCTAAATAAAGAAATAAGGAATACATTTCGCGAAATATTTCATGCTGGGAATATAACGCGATATAAATAATTTAAAAAATATGTAAATATCATTCCATTTCGAATCATTGAATACGCAGTGAAACTCCATAGATCAAAAATTACAAGTAAATAGAAAATATCCGGTGAAATAATTCCGTTTCTATATATAAGTAAATAAGGAATACATTTCGCGAAATATTGCATTCTGGGAATATAACGCGATATAAATAATTAAAAAGCAATGTAAATATCATTCCATTTCGAATCATTTAATACTGAGTGACACTCCATAGATCTAGAATTACCATTATATAATAAATATCCGACGAAATTATTCTGTTTCGATAAATAAAGAAATAAGGAATACATTTCGCGAAATAATTCATTCTCGGAATATAACGCGATATAAGTGATTAAAAAAACATGTAAATGTCATTCCATTTAGAATCATTTAATACTGAGTGACACTCCATAGATCCAGAATCACAAGTAAATAAAAAACATCCGATGAAATAATTCCGTTTCGATAAATAAAGAAATAAGGAATACATTTCGCGAAATATTTCATGCTGGGAATATAGCGCGATATAAATGATTAAAAAAACATGTAAATATCATTCCATTTTTAATCATTTAATACTGGGAGACACTCCATAGATCCAGAATTACAAGTAAATAATAAACATCCGGTGAAATAATTCCGTTTCTATATATAAGTACATAAGGAATACATTTTGCGAAATATTTCATGCTGAGAATATAACGCGATATAAAAAATTAAAAAACATGTAAATATCATTCCATTTCAAATCTTTTAATAATCAGTAAGACCCCATAGATCTAGAATTACCAGTATATAATAAATATCCGACGAAATTATTCTGTTTCGATATATAAAGAAATAAGGAATACATTTCGCGAAGTATTTCATGCTGGGAATATAACGCGATATAAATAATTTAAAAAACATGTAAATATCATTCCATTTCGAATCATTTAATACTCAGTGAGACTCCATAGATCTAGAATTACCAGTATATAATAAATATCCGACGAAATTATTCTGTTTCGATAAATAAAGAAATAAGGAATACATTTCGCGAAATAATTCATTCTCGGAATATAACGCGATATAAATGATTAAGAAAACATGTAAATATCATTCCATTTAGAATCATTTAATACTGAGTGACACTCCATAGATGCAAAATCACAAGTAAATAATAAACATCCGATGAAATAATTACGTTTCGATAAATAAAGAAATAAAGAATACATTTCGCGAAATATTGCATTTTGGGAATATAACGCGATATAAATAATTAAAAAAACATGTAAATATCATTCCATTTAGAATCATTTAATACTGGGAGACGCTCCATAGATACAGAATTACAAGTAAATAATAAACATCCTCTAAAATAATTCCGTTTCGCTAAATAAAGAAAAAGGGAATACATTTCGCGAAATATTTCATGCTGGGAATATAACGCGATATAAATAATTAAAAAACATGTAAATATCATTCCATTTCGAATCTTTTAATAATCAGTAAGACTCCATAGATCTAGAATTACCATTATATAATAAATATCCGACGAAATTATTCTGTTTCGATAAATAAAGAAATAAGGAATACATTTCGCGAAATATTTCATGCTGGGAATATAACGCGATATAAATAATTAAAAAAACATGTAAATATCATTCCATTTCGAATCGTTTAATACTGCGTGACACTCCATAGATCCATAATCACAAGTAAATAAAAAACATTCGATGAAATAATTCCGTTTCGATAAATAAAGAAATAAGGAATACATTTCGCGAAATATTTCATGCTGGGAATATAGCGCGATATAAATAATTAAAAAAACATGTAAATATCATTCCATTTTGAATCATTTAATACTGGGAGGCACTCCATAGATCCAGAATTACAAGTAAATAATAAACATCCGGTGAAATAATTCCGTTTCTATATATAAGTACATAAGGAATACATTTCGCGAAATATTTCATGCTGGGAATATAACGCGATATAAATAATTAAAAAAACATGTAAATATCATTCCATTTCGAATCATTGAATACTCAGTGAGACTCCATAGATCAAGAATTACAAGTAAATAAAAATATCCTGTGAAATAATTCCGTTTCGATATATAAGTAAATAAGGAATACATTTCGCGAAATATTTCATGCTGAGAATATAACGCGATATAAAAAATTAAAAAAAATGTAAATATCATTCCATTTCGAATCATTTAATACTGGGAGACACTCCATAGATACAGAATTACATGTAAATAATAAACATCCTCTAAAATAATTCCGTTTTGCTAAATAAAGAAATAAGGAATACATTTCGCGAAATAATTCATTCTCGGAATATAACGCGATATAAGTGATTAAAAAAACATGTAAATATCATTCCATTTTGAATCATTTAATACTGGGAGACACTCCATAGATCCAGAATTACAAGTAAATAATAAACACCCGGTGAAATAATTCCGTTTCTATATATAAGTACATAAGGAATACATTTTGCGAAATATTTCATGCTGAGAATATAACGCGATATAAAAAATTAAAAAACATGTAAATATCATTCCATTTCAAATCTTTTAATAATCAGTAAGACCCCATAGATCTAGAATTACCAGTATATAATAAATATCCGACGAAATCATTCTGTTCCGATATACAAAGAAATAAGGAATACATTTCGCGAAATATTTCATGCTGGGAATATAACGCGAAATAAATAATTAAAAAAATATGTAAATATCATTCCATTTCGAATCATTGAATACTCAGTGAGACTCCATAGATCAAGAAATACAAGTAAATGAAAAATATCCGGTGAAATAATTCCATTTCGATATATAAGTAAATAAGGAATACATTTCGCGAAATATTTCATGCTGAGAATATAACGCGATATAAAAAATTAAAAAACATGTAAATATCATTCCATTTCAAATCTTTTAATAATCAGTAAGACCCCATAGATCTAGAATTACCAGTATATAATAAATATCCGACGAAATTATTCTGTTTCGATATATAAAGAAATAAGGAATACATTTCGCGAAATATTTCATGCTGGGAATATAGCGCGATATAAATGATTAAAAAAACATGTAAATATCATTCCATTTCGAATCATTGAATACTCAGTGAGACTCCATAGATCAAGAATTACAAGTAAATAAAAATATCCGGTGAAATAATTCCGTTTCGATATATAAGTAAATAAGGAATACATTTCGCGAAATATTTCATGCTGAGAATATAACGCGATATAAAAAATTAAAAAAAATGTAAATATCATTCCATTTCGAATCATTTAATACTGGGAGACACTCCATAGATACAGAATTACAAGTAAATAATAAACATCCTCTAAAATAATTCCGTTTCGCTAAATAAAGAAATAAGGAATACATTTCGCGAAATATTTCATGCTGGGAATATAACGCGATATAAATAATTTAAAAAATATGTAAATATCATTCCATTTCGAATCATTGAATACTCAGTGAGACTCCATAGATCAAGAATTACAAGTAAATAGAAAATATCCGGTGAAATAATTCCGTTTCTATATATAAGTAAATAAGGAATACATTTCGCGAAATATTGCATTCTGGGAATATAACGCGATATAAATAATTAAAAAGCAATGTAAATATCATTCCATTTCGAATCATTTAATACTGAGTGACACTCCATAGATCTAGAATTACCATTATATAATAAATATCCGACGAAATTATTCTGTTTCGATAAATAAAGAAATAAGGAATACATTTCGCGAAGTATTTCATGCTGGGAATATAACGCGATATAAATAATTTATAAAACATGTAAATATCATTCCATTTCGAATCATTGAATACTCATTGAGACTCCATAGATCAAGAATTACAAGTAAATAAAAATATCCGGTGAAATAATTCCGCTTCGATATATAAGTAAATAAGAACTACATTTCGCGAAATATCTCATGCTGAGAATATAACGCGATATAAAAAATTAAAAAAAATGTAAATATCATTCCATTTCGAATCATTTAATACTGGAAGACACTCCATAGATACATAATTACATGTAAATAATAAACATCCTCTAAAATAATTCCGTTTCGCTAAATAAAGAAATAAGGAATACATTTCGCGAAATATTTCATACTGGGAATATAACGCGATATAAAAAATTAAAAAACATGTAAATATCATTCCATTTCAAATCTTTTAATAATCAGTAAGACCCCATAGATCTAGAATTACCAGTATATAATAAATATCCGACGAAATTATTCTGTTTCGATATATAAAGAAATAAGGAATACATTTCGCGAAGTATTTCATGCTGGGAATATAACGCGATATAAATAATTTAAAAAACATGTAAATATCATTCCATTTCGAATCATTTAATACTCAGTGAGACTCCATAGATCTAGAATTACCAGTATATAATAAATATCCGACGAAATTATTCTGTTTCGATAAATAAAGAAATAAGGAATACATTTCGCGAAATAATTCATTCTCGGAATATAACGCGATATAAATGATTAAGAAAACATGTAAATATCATTCCATTTAGAATCATTTAATACTGAGTGACACTCCATAGATGCAAAATCACAAGTAAATAATAAACATCCGATGAAATAATTACGTTTCGATAAATAAAGAAATAAAGAATACATTTCGCGAAATATTGCATTTTGGGAATATAACGCGATATAAATAATTAAAAAAACATGTAAATATCATTCCATTTAGAATCATTTAATACTGGGAGACGCTCCATAGATACAGAATTACAAGTAAATAATAAACATCCTCTAAAATAATTCCGTTTCGCTAAATAAAGAAAAAGGGAATACATTTCGCGAAATATTTCATGCTGGGAATATAACGCGAAATAAATAATTAAAAAAATATGTAAATATCATTCCATTTCGAACCATTGAATACTCAGTGAGACTACATAGATCAAGAAATACAAGTAAATAAAAAATATCCGGTGAAATAATTCCGTTTCTATATACGTATAAGTAAATAAGGAATACATTTCGCGAAATATTGCATTCTGGGAATATAACGCGATATAAATAATTAAAAAAACATGTAAATATCATTCCATTTTGAATCATTTAATACTGGGAGACACTCCATAGATCTAGAATTACCAGTATATAATAAATATCCGACGAAATTATTCTGTTTCGATAAATAAAGAAATAAGGAATACATTTCGCGAAGTATTTCATGCTGGGAATATAACGCGATATAAATAATTTATAAAACATGTAAATATCATTCCATTTCGAATCATTGAATACTCATTGAGACTCCATAGATCAAGAATTACAAGTAAATAAAAATATCCGGTGAAATAATTCCGCTTCGATATATAAGTAAATAAGAACTACATTTCGCGAAATATCTCATGCTGAGAATATAACGCGATATAAAAAATTAAAAAAAATGTAAATATCATTCCATTTCGAATCATTTAATACTGGAAGACACTCCATAGATACATAATTACATGTAAATAATAAACATCCTCTAAAATAATTCCGTTTCGCTAAATAAAGAAATAAGGAATACATTTCGCGAAATATTTCATACTGGGAATATAACGCGATATAAATAATTTAAAAAATATGTAAATATCATTCCATTTCGAATCATTGAATACTCAGTGAGACTCCATAGATCAAGAATTACAAGTAAATAGAAAATATCCGGTGAAATAATTCCGTTTCTATATATAAGTAAATAAGGAATACATTTCGCGAAATATTGCATTCTGGGAATATAACGCGATATAAATAATTAAAAAGCAATGTAAATATCATTCCATTTCGAATCATTTAATACTGAGTGACACTCCATAGATCTAGAATTACCATTATATAATAAATATCCGACGAAATTATTCTGTTTCGATAAATAAAGAAATAAGGAATACATTTCGCGAAATAATTCATTCTCGGAATATAACGCGATATAAGTGATTAAAAAAACATGTAAATGTCATTCCATTTAGAATCATTTAATACTGAGTGACACTCCATAGATCCAGAATCACAAGTAAATAAAAAACATCCGATGAAATAATTCCGTTTCGATAAATAAAGAAATAAGGAATACATTTCGCGAAATATTTCATGCTGGGAATATAGCGCGATATAAATGATTAAAAAAACATGTAAATATCATTCCATTTTTAATCATTTAATACTGGGAGACACTCCATAGATCCAGAATTACAAGTAAATAATAAACATCCGGTGAAATAATTCCGTTTCTATATATAAGTACATAAGGAATACATTTTGCGAAATATTTCATGCTGAGAATATAACGCGATATAAAAAATTAAAAAACATGTAAATATCATTCCATTTCAAATCTTTTAATAATCAGTAAGACCCCATAGATCTAGAATTACCATTATATAATAAATATCCGACGAAATTATTCTGTTTCGATATATAAAGAAATAAGGAATACATTTCGCGAAGTATTTCATGCTGGGAATATAACGCGATATAAATAATTTAAAAAACATGTAAATATCATTCCATTTCGAATCATTTAATACTCAGTGAGACTCCATAGATCTAGAATTACCAGTATATAATAAATATCCGACGAAATTATTCTGTTTCGATAAATAAAGAAATAAGGAATACATTTCGCGAAATAATTCATTCTCGGAATATAACGCGATATAAATGATTAAGAAAACATGTAAATATCATTCCATTTAGAATCATTTAATACTGAGTGACACTCCATAGATGCAAAATCACAAGTAAATAATAAACATCCGATGAAATAATTACGTTTCGATAAATAAAGAAATAAAGAATACATTTCGCGAAATATTGCATTTTGGGAATATAACGCGATATAAATAATTAAAAAAACATGTAAATATCATTCCATTTAGAATCATTTAATACTGGGAGACGCTCCATAGATACAGAATTACAAGTAAATAATAAACATCCTCTAAAATAATTCCGTTTCGCTAAATAAAGAAAAAGGGAATACATTTCGCGAAATATTTCATGCTGGGAATATAACGCGAAATAAATAATTAAAAAAATATGTAAATATCATTCCATTTCGAACCATGGAATACTCAGTGAGACTACATAGATCAAGAAATACAAGTAAATAAAAAATATCCGGTGAAATAATTCCGTTTCTATATACGAGGGTGTTTGATAAGTCTGGTAAAAATTGAACAATGTCGCATCGCAAAAAATTTTGAAATACATAAGCTCAAAGTGGCATTCATTTGGCTGGTAAATATCACGTTTTGCCCAAAAGCGACACTTCGTTTAGATTTGGTAGACGTTTGAAACGAGCGACTTAGTAGTTCTTAGGACAACGCACCATTTCACACTTTCGCAATCACAATGTCAAAAATACACGAATTGGGCTTGGAATTGATTCCGCATACACCCTACTCTCCTGATATGGCTCTCTGTGATTTTTTTATTTCCCAACATGAAAACATGGTTCGGTGGGAAGAGATTCTCGTCGAATGAAGGAAATATCGATGTCGTAAATGCGTACTTGCAGACTTTGACAAATCATACTTTTTTGACGTGATAAAAAAATTAGAATCTCGCTGGGTTAAGTGTGTCGATCTTAAAGGAGACTATGTTGACAAATAAAGGTTTGTTAAAAAAAAAAAAAAATGTTTACCTACTTTTTTACCAAACTTATCAAACGACCCTCGTATAAGTAAATAAGGAATACATTTCGCGAAATATTGCATTCTGGGAATATAACGCGATATAAATAATTAAAAAAACATGTAAATATCATTCCATTTTGAATCATTTAATACTGGGAGACACTCCATAGATCTAGAATTACCAGTATATAATAAATATCCGACGAAATTATTCTGTTTCGATAAATAAAGAAATAAGGAATACATTTCGCGAAGTATTTCATGCTGGGAATATAACGCGATATAAATAATTAAAAAAACATGTAAATATCATTCCATTTGGAATCATTTAATACTGGGAGACGCTCCATAGATACAGAATTACAAGTAAATAATAAACATCCTCTAAAATAATTCCGTTTCGCTAAATAAAGAAAAAGGGAATACATTTCGCGAAATATTTCATGCTGGGAATATAACGCGAAATAAATAATTAAAAAAATATGTAAATATCATTCCATTTCGAACCATTGAATACTCAGTGAGACTACATAGATCAAGAAATACAAGTAAATAAAAAATATCCGGTGAAATAATTCCGTTTCTATATATAAGTAAATAAGGAATACATTTCGCGAAATATTGCATTCTGGGAATATAACGCGATATAAATAATTAAAAAAACATGTAAATATCATTCCATTTTGAATCATTTAATACTGGGAGACACTCCATAGATCTAGAATTACCAGTATATAATAAATATCCGACGAAATTATTCTGTTTCGATAAATAAAGAAATAAGGAATACATTTCGCGAAGTATTTCATGCTGGGAATATAACGCGATATAAATAATTTATAAAACATGTAAATATCATTCCATTTCGAATCATTGAATACTCATTGAGACTCCATAGATCAAGAATTACAAGTAAATAAAAATATCCGGTGAAATAATTCCGCTTCGATATATAAGTAAATAAGAACTACATTTCGCGAAATATCTCATGCTGAGAATATAACGCGATATAAAAAATTAAAAAAAATGTAAATATCATTCCATTTCGAATCATTTAATACTGGAAGACACTCCATAGATACAGAATTACATGTAAATAATAAACATCCTCTAAAATAATTCCGTTTCGCTAAATAAAGAAATAAGGAATACATTTCGCGAAATATTTCATTCTGGGAATATAACGCGATATAAATAATTTAAAAAATATGTAAATATCATTCCATTTCGAATCATTGAATACTAAGTGAGACTCCATAGATCAAGAATTACAAGTAAATAGAAAATATCCGGTGAAATAATTCCGTTTCTATATATAAGTAAATAAGGAATACATTTCGCGAAATATTGCATTCTGGGAATATAACGCGATATAAATAATTAAAAAGACATGTAAATATCATTCCATTTCGAATCATTTAATACTGAGTGACACTCCATAGATCTTGAATTACAAGTAAATAATAAACATCCTCTAAAATAATTCCGTTTCGCTAAATAAAGAAATAAGGAATACATTTCGCGAAATATTTCATGCTGGGAATATAACGCGATATAAATAATTAAAAAAAATGTAAATATCATTCCATTTCGAATCATTGAATACTCAGTGAGACTCCATAGATCAAGAATTACAAGTAAATAGAAAATATCCGGTGAAATAATTCCGTTTCTATATATAAGTAAATAAGGAATACATTTTGCGAAATATTTCATGCTGAGAATATAACGCGATATAAAAAATTAAAAAACATGTAAATATCATTCCATTTCGAATCTTTTAATAATCAGTAAGACTCCATAGATCTAGAATTACCATTATATAATAAATATCCGACGAAATTATTCTGTTTCGATATATAAAGAAATAAGGAATACATTTCGCGAAATATTTCATGCTGGGAATATAACGCGATATAAATAATTAAAAAAACATGTAAATATCATTCCATTTCGAATCGTTTAATACTGCGTGACACTCCATAGATCCAGAATCACAAGTAAATAAACAACATTCGATGAAATAATTCCGTTTCGATAAATAAAGAAATAAGGAATACATTTCGCGAAATATTTCATGCTGGGAATATAGCGCGATATAAATAATTAAAAAAACATGTAAATATCATTCCATTTTGAATCATTTAATACTGGGAGGCACTCCATAGATCCAGAATTACAAGTAAATAATAAACATCCGATGAAATAATTACGTTTCGATAAATAAAGAAATAAAGAATACATTTCGCGAAATATTGCATTTTGGGAATATAACGCGATATAAATAATTAAAAAAACATGTAAATATCATTCCATTTAGAATCATTTAATACTGGGAGACGCTCCATAGATACAGAATTACAAGTAAATAATAAACATCCGGTGAAATAATTCCGTTTCTATATATAAGTACATAAGGAATACATTTTGCGAAATATTTCATGCTGAGAATATAACGCGATATAAAAAATTAAAAAACATGTAAATATCATTCCATTTCAAATCTTTTAATAATCAGTAAGACCCCATAGATCTAGAATTACCAGTATATAATAAATATCCGACGAAATTATTCTGTTTCGATATATAAAGAAATAAGGAATACATTTCGCGAAATATTTCATGCTGGGAGTATAACGCGATATAAAAAATTAAAAAACATGTAAATATCATTCCATTTCGAATCTTTTAATAATCAGTAAGACTCCATAGATCTAGAATTACCATTATATAATAAATATCCGACGAAATTATTCTGTTTCGATATATAAAGAAATAAGGAATACATTTCGCGAAATATTTCATGCTGGGAATATAACGCGAAATAAATAATTAAAAAAATATGTAAATATCATTCCATTTCGAATCATTGAAAACTCAGTGAGACTCCGTAGATCAAGAAATACAAGAAAATGAAAAATATCCGGTGAAATAATTCCATTTCGATATATAAGTAAATAAGGAATACATTTCGCGAAATATTTCATACTGAGAATATAACGCGATATAAAAAATTGAAAAACATGTAAATATCATTCCATTTCAAATCTTTTAATAATCAGTAAGACCCCATAGATCTAGAATTACCAGTATATAATAAATATCAGACGAAATTATTCTGTTTCGATATATAAAGAAATAAGGAATACATTTCGCGAAATATTTCATGCTGGGAATATAACGCGATATAAATAATTAAAAAAACATGTAAATATCATTCCATTTCGAATCATTGAATACTCAGTGAGACTCCATAGATCAAGAATTACAAGTAAATAAAAATATCCTGTGAAATAATTCCGTTTCGATATATAAGTAAATAAGGAATACATTTCGCGAAATATTTCATGCTGAGAATATAACGCGATATAAAAAATTAAAAAACATGTAAATATCATTCCATTTCGAATCTTTTAATAATCAGTAAGACTCCATAGATCTAGAATTACCATTATATAATAAATATCCGACGAAATTATTCTGTTTCGATAAATAAAGAAATAAGGAATACATTTCGCGAAATATTTCATGCTGGGAATATAGCGCGATATAAATAATTAAAAAAACATGTAAATATCATTCCATTTCGAATCGTTTAATACTGCGTGACACTCCATAGATCCAGAATCACAAGTAAATAAAAAACATTCGATGAAATAATTCCGTTTCGATAAATAAAGAAATAAGGAATACATTTCGCGAAATATTTCATGCTGGGAATATAGCGCGATATAAATAATTAAAAAAACATGTAAATATCATTCCATTTTGAATCATTTAATACTGGGAGGCACTCCATAGATCCAGAATTACAAGTAAATAATAAACATCCGGTGAAATAATTCCGTTTCTATATATAAGTACATAAGGAATACATTTCGCGAAATATTTCATGCTGGGAATATAACGCGATATAAATAATTAAAAAAACATGTAAATATCATTCCATTTCGAATCATTGAATACTCAGTGAGACTCCATAGATCAGGAATTACAAGTAAATAAAAATATCCTGTGAAATAATTCCGTTTCGATATATAAGTAAATAAGGAATACATTTCGCGAAATATTTCATGCTGAGAATATAACGCGATATAAAAAATTAAAAAAAATGTAAATATCATTCCATTTCGAATCATTTAATACTGGGAGACACTCCATAGATACAGAATTACATGTAAATAATAAACATCCTCTAAAATAATTCCGTTTCGCTAAATAAAGAAATAAGGAATACATTTCGCGAAATATTTCATGCTGGGAATATAACGCGATATAAATAATTTAAAAAATATGTAAATATCATTCCATTTCGAATCATTGAATACTCAGTGAGACTCCATAGATCAAGAATTACAAGTAAATAGAAAATATCCGGTGAAATAATTCCGTTTCTATATATAAGTAAATAAGGAATACATTTCGCGAAATATTGCATTCTGGGAATATAACGCGATATAAATAATTAAAAAAACATGTAAATATCATTCCATTTTGAATCATTTAATACTGGGAGACACTCCATAGATCTAGAATTACCAGTATATAATAAATATCCGACGAAATTATTCTGTTTCGATAAATAAAGAAATAAGGAATACATTTCGCGAAGTATTTCATGCTGGGAATATAACGCGATATAAATAATTTATAAAACATGTAAATATCATTCCATTTCGAATCATTGAATACTCATTGAGACTCCATAGATCAAGAATTACAAGTAAATAAAAATATCCGGTGAAATAATTCCGCTTCGATATATAAGTAAATAAGAACTACATTTCGCGAAATATCTCATGCTGAGAATATAACGCGATATAAAAAATTAAAAAAAATGTAAATATCATTCCATTTCGAATCATTTAATACTGGAAGACACTCCATAGATACAGAATTACATGTAAATAATAAACATCCTCTAAAATAATTCCGTTTCGCTAAATAAAGAAATAAGGAATACATTTCGCGAAATATTTCATACTGGGAATATAACGCGATATAAATAATTTAAAAAATATGTAAATATCATTCCATTTCGAATCATTGAATACTAAGTGAGACTCCATAGATCAAGAATTACAAGTAAATAGAAAATATCCGGTGAAATAATTCCGTTTCTATATATAAGTAAATAAGGAATACATTTCGCGAAATATTGCATTCTGGGAATATAACGCGATATAAATAATTAAAAAGACATGTAAATATCATTCCATTTCGAATCATTTAATACTGAGTGACACTCCATAGATCTTGAATTACAAGTAAATAATAAACATCCTCTAAAATAATTCCGTTTCGCTAAATAAAGAAATAAGGAATACATTTCGCGAAATATTTCATGCTGGGAATATAACGCGATATAAATAATTAAAAAAAATGTAAATATCATTCCATTTCGAATCATTGAATACTCAGTGAGACTCCATAGATCAAGAATTACAAGTAAATAGAAAATATCCGGTGAAATAATTCCGTTTCTATATATAAGTAAATAAGGAATACATTTTGCGAAATATTTCATGCTGAGAATATAACGCGATATAAAAAATTAAAAAACATGTAAATATCATTCCATTTCGAATCTTTTAATAATCAGTAAGACTCCATAGATCTAGAATTACCATTATATAATAAATATCCGACGAAATTATTCTGTTTCGATAAATAAAGAAATAAGGAATACATTTCGCGAAATATTTCATGCTGGGAATATAACGCGATATAAATAATTAAAAAAACATGTAAATATCATTCCATTTCGAATCGTTTAATACTGCGTGACACTCCATAGATCCAGAATTACAAGTAAATAATAAACATCCGATGAAATAATTACGTTTCGATAAATAAAGAAATAAAGAATACATTTCGCGAAATATTGCATTTTGGGAATATAACGCGATATAAATAATTAAAAAAACATGTAAATATCATTCCATTTAGAATCATTTAATACTGGGAGACGCTCCATAGATACAGAATTACAAGTAAATAATAAACATCCGGTGAAATAATTCCGTTTCTATATATAAGTACATAAGGAATACATTTTGCGAAATATTTCATGCTGAGAATATAACGCGATATAAAAAATTAAAAAACATGTAAATATCATTCCATTTCAAATCTTTTAATAATCAGTAAGACCCAATAGATCTAGAATTACCAGTATATAATAAATATCCGACGAAATTATTCTGTTTCGATATATAAAGAAATAAGGAATACATTTCGCGAAATATTTCATGCTGGGAATATAACGCGAAATAAATAATTAAAAAAATATGTAAATATCATTCCATTTCGAATCATTGAAAACTCAGTGAGACTCCGTAGATCAAGAAATACAAGAAAATGAAAAATATCCGGTGAAATAATTCCATTTCGATATATAAGTAAATAAGGAATACATTTCGCGAAATATTTCATACTGAGAATATAACGCGATATAAAAAATTGAAAAACATGTAAATATCATTCCATTTCAAATCTTTTAATAATCAGTAAGACCCCATAGATCTAGAATTACCAGTATATAATAAATATCAGACGAAATTATTCTGTTTCGATATATAAAGAAATAAGGAATACATTTCGCGAAATATTTCATGCTGGGAATATAACGCGATATAAATAATTAAAAAAACATGTAAATATCATTCCATTTCGAATCATTGAATACTCAGTGAGACTCCATAGATCAAGAATTACAAGTAAATAAAAATATCCTGTGAAATAATTCCGTTTCGATATATAAGTAAATAAGGAATACATTTCGCGAAATATTTCATGCTGAGAATATAACGCGATATAAAAAATTAAAAAACATGTAAATATCATTCCATTTCGAATCTTTTAATAATCAGTAAGACTCCATAGATCTAGAATTACCATTATATAATAAATATCCGACGAAATTATTCTGTTTCGATAAATAAAGAAATAAGGAATACATTTCGCGAAATATTTCATGCTGGGAATATAGCGCGATATAAATAATTAAAAAAACATGTAAATATCATTCCATTTCGAATCGTTTAATACTGCGTGACACTCCATAGATCCAGAATCACAAGTAAATAAAAAACATTCGATGAAATAATTCCGTTTCGATAAATAAAGAAATAAGGAATACATTTCGCGAAATATTTCATGCTGGGAATATAGCGCGATATAAATAATTAAAAAAACATGTAAATATCATTCCATTTTGAATCATTTAATACTGGGAGGCACTCCATAGATCCAGAATTACAAGTAAATAATAAACATCCGGTGAAATAATTCCGTTTCTATATATAAGTACATAAGGAATACATTTCGCGAAATATTTCATGCTGGGAATATAACGCGATATAAATAATTAAAAAAACATGTAAATATCATTCCATTTCGAATCATTGAATACTCAGTGAGACTCCATAGATCAGGAATTACAAGTAAATAAAAATATCCTGTGAAATAATTCCGTTTCGATATATAAGTAAATAAGGAATACATTTCGCGAAATATTTCATGCTGAGAATATAACGCGATATAAAAAATTAAAAAAAATGTAAATATCATTCCATTTCGAATCATTTAATACTGGGAGAAACTCCATAGATACAGAATTACATGTAAATAATAAACATCCTCTAAAATAATTCCGTTTCGATAAATAAAGAAATAAGGAATACATTTCGCGAAATATTTCATGCTGGGAATATAACGCGATATAAATAATTTAAAAAATATGTAAATATCATTCCATTTCGAATCATTGAATACTCAGTGAGACTCCATAGATCAAGAATTACAAGTAAATAGAAAATATCCGGTGAAATAATTCCGTTTCTATATATAAGTAAATAAGGAATACATTTCGCGAAATATTGCATTCTGGGAATATAACGCGATATAAATAATTAAAAAAACATGTAAATATCATTCCATTTTGAATCATTTAATACTGGGAGACACTCCATAGATCCAGAATTATAAGTAAATAATAAACATCCGATGAAATAATTCCGTTTCGATATATAAGTAAATAAGGAATACATTTCGCGAAATATTTCATGCTGAGAATATAACGCGATATAAATAATTGAAAAGACATGTAAATATCATTCCATTTCGAATCATTGAATACTCAGTGAGACTCCATAGATCAAGAATTACAAGTAAATAAAAATATCCGGTGAAATAATTCCGTTTCGATAAATAAAGAAATAAGGAATACATTTCGCGAAATAATTCATTCTCGGAATATAACGCGATATAAGTGATTAAAAAAACATGTAAATGTCATTCCATTTAGAATCATTTAATACTGAGGGACACTCCATAGATCCAGAATCACAAGTAAATAAAAAACATCCGATGAAATTATTCTGTTTCGATAAATAAAGAAATAAGGAATACATTTCGCGAAATAATTCATTCTCGGAATATAACGCGATATAAGTGATTAAAAAAACATGTAAATATCATTCCATTTTGAATCATTTAATACTGGGAGACACTCCATAGATCCAGAATTACAAGTAAATAATAAACACCCGGTGAAATAATTCCGTTTCTATATATAAGTACATAAGGAATACATTTTGCGAAATATTTCATGCTGAGAATATAACGCGATATAAAAAATTAAAAAACATGTAAATATCATTCCATTTCAAATCTTTTAATAATCAGTAAGACCCCATAGATCTAGAATTACCAGTATATAATAAATATCCGACGAAATCATTCTGTTCCGATATACAAAGAAATAAGGAATACATTTCGCGAAATATTTCATGCTGGGAATATAACGCGAAATAAATAATTAAAAAAAAATGTAAATATCATTCCATTTCGATATATAAGTAAATAAGGAATACATTTCGCGAAATATTTCATGCTGAGAATATAACGCGATATAAAAAATTAAAAAACATGTAAATATCATTCCATTTCAAATCTTTTAATAATCAGTAAGACCCCATAGATCTAGAATTACCAGTATATAATAAATATCCGACGAAATTATTCTGTTTCGATATATAAAGAAATAAGGAATACATTTCGCGAAGTATTTCATGCTGGGAATATAACGCGATATAAATAATTTAAAAAACATGTAAATATCATTCCATTTCGAATCTTTTAATAATCAGTAAGACTCCATAGATCTAGAATTACCATTATATAATAAATATCCGACGAAATTATTCTGTTTCGATAAATAAAGAAATAAGGAATACATTTCGCGAAATATTTCATGCTGGGAATATAACGCGATATAAATAATTAAAAAAACATGTAAATATCATTCCATTTCGAATCGTTTAATACTGCGTGACACTCCATAGATCCAGAATCACAAGTAAATAAACAACATTCGATGAAATAATTCCGTTTCGATAAATAAAGAAATAAGGAATACATTTCGCGAAATATTTCATGCTGGGAATATAGCGCGATATAAATAATTAAAAAAACATGTAAATATCATTCCATTTTGAATCATTTAATACTGGGAGGCACTCCATAGATCCAGAATTACAAGTAAATAATAAACATCCGATGAAATAATTACGTTTCGATAAATAAAGAAATAAAGAATACATTTCGCGAAATATTGCATTTTGGGAATATAACGCGATATAAATAATTAAAAAAACATGTAAATATCATTCCATTTAGAATCATTTAATACTGGGAGACGCTCCATAGATACAGAATTACAAGTAAATAATAAACATCCGGTGAAATAATTCCGTTTCTATATATAAGTACATAAGGAATACATTTTGCGAAATATTTCATGCTGAGAATATAACGCGATATAAAAAATTAAAAAACATGTAAATATCATTCCATTTCGAATCTTTTAATAATCAGTAAGACTCCATAGATCTAGAATTACCATTATATAATAAATATCCGACGAAATTATTCTGTTTCGATAAATAAAGAAATAAGGAATACATTTCGCGAAATATTTCATGCTGGGAATATAGCGCGATATAAATAATTAAAAAAACATGTAAATATCATTCCATTTCGAATCGTTTAATACTGCGTGACACTCCATAGATCCAGAATCACAAGTAAATAAAAAACATTCGATGAAATAATTCCGTTTCGATAAATAAAGAAATAAGGAATACATTTCGCGAAATATTTCATGCTGGGAATATAGCGCGATATAAATAATTAAAAAAACATGTAAATATCATTCCATTTTGAATCATTTAATACTGGGAGGCACTCCATAGATCCAGAATTACAAGTAAATAATAAACATCCGGTGAAATAATTCCGTTTCTATATATAAGTACATAAGGAATACATTTCGCGAAATATTTCATGCTGGGAATATAACGCGATATAAATAATTAAAAAAACATGTAAATATCATTCCATTTCGAATCATTGAATACTCAGTGAGACTCCATAGATCAGGAATTACAAGTAAATAAAAATATCCTGTGAAATAATTCCGTTTCGATATATAAGTAAATAAGGAATACATTTCGCGAAATATTTCATGCTGAGAATATAACGCGATATAAAAAATTAAAAAAAATGTAAATATCATTCCATTTCGAATCATTTAATACTGGGAGACACTCCATAGATACAGAATTACAAGTAAATAATAAACATCCTCTAAAATAATTCCGTTTCGCTAAATAAAGAAATAAGGAATACATTTCGCGAAATATTTCATGCTGGGAATATAACGCGATATAAATAATTTAAAAAATATGTAAATATCATTCCATTTCGAATCATTGAATACTCAGTGAGACTCCATAGATCAAGAATTACAAGTAAATAGAAAATATCCGGTGAAATAATTCCGTTTCTATATATAAGTAAATAAGGAATACATTTCGCGAAATATTGCATTCTGGGAATATAACGCGATATAAATAATTAAAAAAACATGTAAATATCATTCCATTTTGAATCATTTAATACTGGGAGACACTCCATAGATCTAGAATTACCAGTATATAATAAATATCCGACGAAATTATTCTGTTTCGATAAATAAAGAAATAAGGAATACATTTCGCGAAGTATTTCATGCTGGGAATATAACGCGATATAAATAATTTATAAAACATGTAAATATCATTCCATTTCGAATCATTGAATACTCATTGAGACTCCATAGATCAAGAATTACAAGTAAATAAAAATATCCGGTGAAATAATTCCGCTTCGATATATAAGTAAATAAGAACTACATTTCGCGAAATATCTCATGCTGAGAATATAACGCGATATAAAAAATTAAAAAAAATGTAAATATCATTCCATTTCGAATCATTTAATACTGGAAGACACTCCATAGATACAGAATTACATGTAAATAATAAACATCCTCTAAAATAATTCCGTTTCGCTAAATAAAGAAATAAGGAATACATTTCGCGAAATATTTCATACTGGGAATATAACGCGATATAAATAATTTAAAAAATATGTAAATATCATTCCATTTCGAATCATTGAATACTAAGTGAGACTCCATAGATCAAGAATTACAAGTAAATAGAAAATATCCGGTGAAATAATTCCGTTTCTATATATAAGTAAATAAGGAATACATTTCGCGAAATATTGCATTCTGGGAATATAACGCGATATAAATAATTAAAAAGACATGTAAATATCATTCCATTTCGAATCATTTAATACTGAGTGACACTCCATAGATCTTGAATTACAAGTAAATAATAAACATCCTCTAAAATAATTCCGTTTCGCTAAATAAAGAAATAAGGAATACATTTCGCGAAATATTTCATGCTGGGAATATAACGCGATATAAATAATTAAAAAAAATGTAAATATCAATACATTTCGAATCATTGAATACTCAGTGAGACTCCATAGATCAAGAATTACAAGTAAATAGAAAATATCCGGTGAAATAATTCCGTTTCTATATATAAGTAAATAAGGAATACATTTTGCGAAATATTTCATGCTGAGAATATAACGCGATATAAAAAATTAAAAAACATGTAAATATCATTCCATTTCGAATCTTTTAATAATCAGTAAGACTCCATAGATCTAGAATTACCATTATATAATAAATATCCGACGAAATTATTCTGTTTCGATAAATAAAGAAATAAGGAATACATTTCGCGAAATATTTCATGCTGGGAATATAACGCGATATAAATAATTAAAAAAACATGTAAATATCATTCCATTTCGAATCGTTTAATACTGCGTGACACTCCATAGATCCAGAATTACAAGTAAATAATAAACATCCGATGAAATAATTACGTTTCGATAAATAAAGAAATAAAGAATACATTTCGCGAAATATTGCATTTTGGGAATATAACGCGATATAAATAATTAAAAAAACATGTAAATATCATTCCATTTAGAATCATTTAATACTGGGAGACGCTCCATAGATACAGAATTACAAGTAAATAATAAACATCCGGTGAAATAATTCCGTTTCTATATATAAGTACATAAGGAATACATTTTGCGAAATATTTCATGCTGAGAATATAACGCGATATAAAAAATTAAAAAACATGTAAATATCATTCCATTTCAAATCTTTTAATAATCAGTAAGACCCAATAGATCTAGAATTACCAGTATATAATAAATATCCGACGAAATTATTCTGTTTCGATATATAAAGAAATAAGGAATACATTTCGCGAAATATTTCATGCTGGGAATATAACGCGAAATAAATAATTAAAAAAATATGTAAATATCATTCCATTTCGAATCATTGAAAACTCAGTGAGACTCCGTAGATCAAGAAATACAAGAAAATGAAAAATATCCGGTGAAATAATTCCATTTCGATATATAAGTAAATAAGGAATACATTTCGCGAAATATTTCATACTGAGAATATAACGCGATATAAAAAATTGAAAAACATGTAAATATCATTCCATTTCAAATCTTTTAATAATCAGTAAGACCCCATAGATCTAGAATTACCAGTATATAATAAATATCAGACGAAATTATTCTGTTTCGATATATAAAGAAATAAGGAATACATTTCGCGAAATATTTCATGCTGGGAATATAACGCGATATAAATAATTAAAAAAACATGTAAATATCATTCCATTTCGAATCATTGAATACTCAGTGAGACTCCATAGATCAAGAATTACAAGTAAATAAAAATATCCTGTGAAATAATTCCGTTTCGATATATAAGTAAATAAGGAATACATTTCGCGAAATATTTCATGCTGAGAATATAACGCGATATAAAAAATTAAAAAACATGTAAATATCATTCCATTTCGAATCTTTTAATAATCAGTAAGACTCCATAGATCTAGAATTACCATTATATAATAAATATCCGACGAAATTATTCTGTTTCGATAAATAAAGAAATAAGGAATACATTTCGCGAAATATTTCATGCTGGGAATATAGCGCGATATAAATAATTAAAAAAACATGTAAATATCATTCCATTTCGAATCGTTTAATACTGAGTGACACTCCATAGATCAAGAATTACAAGTAAATAAAAAACATTCGATGAAATAATTCCGTTTCGATAAATAAAGAAATAAGGAATACATTTCGCGAAATATTTCATGCTGGGAATATAGCGCGATATAAATAATTAAAAAAACATGTAAATATCATTCCATTTTGAATCATTTAATACTGGGAGGCACTCCATAGATCCAGAATTACAAGTAAATAATAAACATCCGGTGAAATAATTCCGTTTCTATATATAAGTACATAAGGAATACATTTCGCGAAATATTTCATGCTGGGAATATAACGCGATATAAATAATTAAAAAAACATGTAAATATCATTCCATTTCGAATCATTGAATACTCAGTGAGACTCCATAGATCAGGAATTACAAGTAAATAAAAATATCCTGTGAAATAATTCCGTTTCGATATATAAGTAAATAAGGAATACATTTCGCGAAATATTTCATGCTGAGAATATAACGCGATATAAAAAATTAAAAAAAATGTAAATATCATTCCATTTCGAATCATTTAATACTGGGAGAAACTCCATAGATACAGAATTACATGTAAATAATAAACATCCTCTAAAATAATTCCGTTTCGCTAAATAAAGAAATAAGGAATACATTTCGCGAAATATTTCATGCTGGGAATATAACGCGATATAAATAATTTAAAAAACATGTAAATATCATTCCATTTCGAATCATTGAATACTCAGTGAGACTCCATAGATCAAGAATTACAAGTAAATAGAAAATATCCGGTGAAATAATTCCGTTTCTATATATAAGTAAATAAGGAATACATTTCGCGAAATATTGCATTCTGGGAATATAACGCGATATAAATAATTAAAAAAACATGTAAATATCATTCCATTTTGAATCATTTAATACTGGGAGACACTCCATAGATCCAGAATTATAAGTAAATAATAAACATCCGATGAAATAATTCCGTTTCGATATATAAGTAAATAAGGAATACATTTCGCGAAATATTTCATGCTGAGAATATAACGCGATATAAATAATTGAAAAGACATGTAAATATCATTCCATTTCGAATCATTGAATACTCAGTGAGACTCCATAGATCAAGAATTACAAGTAAATAAAAATATCCGGTGAAATAATTCCGTTTCGATAAATAAAGAAATAAGGAATACATTTCGCGAAATAATTCATTCTCGGAATATAACGCGATATAAGTGATTAAAAAAACATGTAAATGTCATTCCATTTAGAATCATTTAATACTGAGGGACACTCCATAGATCCAGAATCACAAGTAAATAAAAAACATCCGATGAAATTATTCTGTTTCGATAAATAAAGAAATAAGGAATACATTTCGCGAAATAATTCATTCTCGGAATATAACGCGATATAAGTGATTAAAAAAACATGTAAATATCATTCCATTTTGAATCATTTAATACTGGGAGACACTCCATAGATCCAGAATTACAAGTAAATAATAAACACCCGGTGAAATAATTCCGTTTCTATATATAAGTACATAAGGAATACATTTTGCGAAATATTTCATGCTGAGAATATAACGCGATATAAAAAATTAAAAAACATGTAAATATCATTCCATTTCAAATCTTTTAATAATCAGTAAGACCCCATAGATCTAGAATTACCAGTATATAATAAATATCCGACGAAATCATTCTGTTCCGATATACAAAGAAATAAGGAATACATTTCGCGAAATATTTCATGCTGGGAATATAACGCGAAATAAATAATTAAAAAAATATGTAAATATCATTCCATTTCGATATATAAGTAAATAAGGAATACATTTCGCGAAATATTTCATGCTGAGAATATAACGCGATATAAAAAATTAAAAAACATGTAAATATCATTCCATTTCAAATCTTTTAATAATCAGTAAGACCCCATAGATCTAGAATTACCAGTATATAATAAATATCCGACGAAATTATTCTGTTTCGATATATAAAGAAATAAGGAATACATTTCGCGAAGTATTTCATGCTGGGAATATAACGCGATATAAATAATTAAAAAAACATGTAAATATCATTCCATTTCGAATCTTTTAATAATCAGTAAGACTCCATAGATCTAGAATTACCATTATATAATAAATATCCGACGAAATTATTCTGTTTCGATAAATAAAGAAATAAGGAATACATTTCGCGAAATATTTCATGCTGGGAATATAACGCGATATAAATAATTAAAAAAACATGTAAATATCATTCCATTTCGAATCGTTTAATACTGCGTGACACTCCATAGATCCAGAATCACAAGTAAATAAACAACATTCGATGAAATAATTCCGTTTCGATAAATAAAGAAATAAGGAATACATTTCGCGAAATATTTCATGCTGGGAATATAGCGCGATATAAATAATTAAAAAAACATGTAAATATCATTCCATTTTGAATCATTTAATACTGGGAGGCACTCCATAGATCCAGAATTACAAGTAAATAATAAACATCCGATGAAATAATTACGTTTCGATAAATAAAGAAATAAAGAATACATTTCGCGAAATATTGCATTTTGGGAATATAACGCGATATAAATAATTAAAAAAACATGTAAATATCATTCCATTTAGAATCATTTAATACTGGGAGACGCTCCATAGATACAGAATTACAAGTAAATAATAAACATCCGGTGAAATAATTCCGTTTCTATATATAAGTACATAAGGAATACATTTTGCGAAATATTTCATGCTGAGAATATAACGCGATATAAAAAATTAAAAAACATGTAAATATCATTCCATTTCAAATCTTTTAATAATCAGTAAGACCCCATAGATCTAGAATTACCAGTATATAATAAATATCCGACGAAATTATTCTGTTTCGATATATAAAGAAATAAGGAATACATTTCGCGAAATATTTCATGCTGGGAGTATAACGCGATATAAAAAATTAAAAAACATGTAAATATCATTCCATTTCGAATCTTTTAATAATCAGTAAGACTCCATAGATCTAGAATTACCATTATATTGTTACGTATGAATCCCGCGATTCTTACGAAAATTCCCGTCATGGAATTTTTCCTGGCGACACTCAGGCGCCTTAGTCCCCTGTTTTTCGAACGAAAACAGGATACATAAATCCTGATACACTTGTGACCCTTAGTCTCTGGTCCAGGACCCACGGGCGGCTACGCTCCGGTCCCCACGCGATAAGGAAAACTCGAACGCGAGAGCCTGCCTCCCCCGACACTCCAGAGTTTTCCAACCGTCTTTTTCAAACAGTATCTCTACTCCCACCCCAGGGTAAATTTCCTAGAATTTTCAGTTCCCCACCACATTTTCGACCTATATAAGGGCCTCGAAAATGCATCTCATCGGGTTATTCTCAACACGACTCTCGAGTACTACAGAACGAGATCAGGCCCAGTTCCTTTTCGAGTTTTACTTAACCTTCGGAAGATTAGTCTTACCATTGGCAATTCAACTCTTGGTCGGAGTGCCCCCGTATAAACTCGCGTTAGAGTCACTCGCGAACTAGTTCGGAGTCATCTTATTGTGAAGTTTCATCAACAGTCAATTCCTAAGGGTAAACATTTAGAGCTTCACAATATTTAAACTACTACTTAAATTCACACACAAAACACTAAACATACATGTATATAGATTCGATTGAAAGAATATACTTGTTATACTTTTTACTAGAAACATTGAATTCGAGTAGAGAATTATTTCTAGAAAATAAAACCTTTCCTCTCGAAGTAAATATAAAACAATAATCGAGTAACGTACCCACAAAATTATTCACTCTAACCGCTCGGAGTGAAACAAAAGTTACGAGAGTTATTACTTTACGACGTTACCGTAGCAGGTCAAAGCCACAAACAGCAGGTATCGGACTGCGCGTGCCCTAGGGCTTGCTTCCGTACCTGTGCGACCATTTGTAGTCCTAACAAGTGCGTCGTTATTAACCAGAGAGTAGCACCTTGCAGTTAGTCTACAAGTACATCTACCTCGGGGAAACACCTTACCTTAAAATCTAATTAACCACTCTGGAGGCCAGCGCCCTACAGTTAAGCTGTAGGCTCATCTGGGTCCAGATTCCCTTCAATTCCGATTCAAGGCCAGCGCCCTACAGTTAAGCTGTAGGCTCATCTGGGTTGAATCACTCCTAAGATCCTTGCACACCTGAGTGAATGCCAGCGCCCTACAGTTAAGCTATAGGCTCATCTGGATTCATTCTTCCTCGATCTTAACCACTCTGGAGGCCAGCGCCCTACAGATAAGCTATAGGCTCATCTGGGTCCAGAGTCCACTCTTTCCGATACAAGGCCAGCGCCCTACAGTTAAGCTGTAGGCTCATCTGGGTTGTATCTCTCCTTACCTTAATTCAAGGCCAGCGCCCTACGGTTTATGCCGCAGGCTCATCTGGGTTGAATTAAACATCATTTCCTAGATCATACGTTGATTTGTAGCGCCCACTACTGTTGACGTACGATACCCCCTGCTACAGTAAAGTTGAATAAGAGACGAATTCGCGTCTCATTACAATCGGTACTAACATACCGATAACGCTCGCCGGCCACGTTCAAGAAACCAGCCCGGCTCGTAACAAACTGGTGACAGCGGTGGGATACTCACCATTGTTTTTCATTTATTTTTTCGAGTCAGAAAGGTTAATTAAAGGCTGAAAAATGGCCACAGCAAATAGTACCAGTATTATGAGTAATGCCGATTCTTCTAATTGGATTGCTCTCCAAAATTGTGTACAACATGCGACACAAGGAATTTCTTCATTTGACGGAGAAAACCCCTCTTTGTCCACATTCGCGCAAGAAGTATCAAACGGATTAGCTTTGATTCCACCAAACACTGAATCCCAATATCTCGCGATTGTACTGACAAAACTTAAAGGTTCCGCGAGAATCTGTGCTCAGGCCGCGAAGTTTACAAACGTAGAGGGATTACTAAAAACTTTAAAGAAACGGTTCGCACCAGGCAGAAGTTTTTCTTCATTTCAATCAGAAATCGACAGATTAAAGATTCGAGAAGGCGAAAGCTTACGAAAATATATTGACCGAACGGCAAAACTATTGTACTACGCACAAGCAGCGGCCAGAGATCGCTACAGTAACCATTTACAAGAAGTTCTTGAAGAACTAGAACAAGATACAATAGAGAATTTCATTGACGGACTTCCAGAGAGAATTGGATGGAGGTTAAGCATGAGTAATGCGAAATTAACGACATTGGAGGACACCTTCGATGCAGTAATGAAGATTGAAAGACGTCTACGAAATAGAAGAAATCTGACTGTGGAAGAATCTCCAGAGAGAACACCGAGATCGGATTATAGGCGCGAAAATCATTCTCCCCGACGTTATGAACATCGGTACGTATCTTATCCTCAGTCTCCAAGTCCAGTCGATAGATATCGACACAGAGGAAGAAGTCATTCCGGATCTGATCAAGAAATTGAAGAACGAAGATTCAGGACTTCTGCATTCCCGGTTCGACGGAGGTCAACACCACGAACCCCGTCGCCCCACTCAGATGTATCCGAACATGGAGAACACAGCGGGGAACGTAATACCAGATTCCGAAATCCTGCCAGACTCTTCTGCTATAGATGTGGAGTCAAAGGGCACGATGGAAAATACTGCAGGGAGAGATCAAAATCACCCCATTTCGAGTTATCTCATTCAATGAAAGCTTTAACTTGTGATGAAGGGACTTCAAAACCAATAAAGGCTATAGCCTACCATAATAATACAGTACAATCAAGGAAAGATTTAAACTTCCACGACGCTCATCGTACCGACGAGGCGGTGAGCAAGCAAAACGCAACTCGTCCAAAAACAGTAACGTTCGCGAGGAACGAGCAGAGAGGCAGCTCGTCAAGGAAGTATCCAGCCCGCGAATACGAATCAAGGTCCCGGAACTGGAAACGGGAACGGGAGAGTTTATAATTGACGGAGGAGCCTCAGTCAATTTGATCATCTTAAAAACCTTGGGAGAAAGATCAGAAGTGATCTCACGTGACGAAATCGAGATCACTGGACTTTCTTCTACACCAATTCGAACCCTTGGTACAACGATCCTACAGCTCGACGGGACGCCAGCACTGTTTTATGTCGTAAAACACTTACCGATACCCGTCGACGGTCTCATCGGCAGCCCATTTCTTCTACAAGAGGAGGCCGAAATATCATATTTCCATCGTACCGTTGTACTTCGGGACAAGCCTACCCGACCATTGAAATTTACGAATTTCGATGAATACGACAGAATCCAGAAGACCACATCAAAAACGAAACACTGCATTCCAGGAAGAACAATGCAACAAATATCCGTCCGAGTTGCAAACACCAACATCAAAGAGGGTTTCTTACCACGAATTAAAACTCCGAAGAAATTGTACATTGGTAATGCAGCTGTAACAAATAGACAAGGAGAATGTCAAGTCCTTGCCTATAACACTGACACGGAAGATGTTGAATTCGACCTGGAACCACAACATTTAATTCCTTTCGATTTAAACAGCTCATCCGATGAAGAATACTATTTACAGAATGATCCACCAATAATTAAGAAACAAGAAAGGATTAATCAAATACAGAAAACTTTACGCATGGATCATTTAAATTCAGAAGAAGTAAATCATGTTTTGGATTTAATTAAAGATTTTCCCGACAGTTTCTTTTTACCTGGAGATAAACTGGGAAAGGTGTCAGATTTTGAACATTCTATTCACACCACCGATAACATACCTATCAATACCAGGCAATACCGTTATCCGACCATACATCAAGCTGAAATTCAAAAGCAAGTCAGTGCTATGCTTTCGGAGGGCATTTTAACACCTTCTAAGTCACCATACAATTCACCCCTGTGGATTGTACCGAAGAAACCAGATGCGGACGGTAATAAACGTTGGCGCATGGTAATCGACTTCAGGGCTCTCAATGACAAGACAATAGGAGACCGGTATCCACTTCCACAAATCACAGAAATTTTGGACCGTTTAGGCGGAGCAAAATATTTTTCAGTTTTCGATTTGGCAAATGGCTTTCACCAAATTCCAATGAATCCAAAAGACCGAGAAAAGACAGCTTTTACCACACCATTCGGACATTATGAATTTTCAAGAATGCCATTTGGATTAAAAAATGCACCACCCACTTTCCAACGCCTCATGGATCAAGTTTTAACCGGACTACAAGGCACAGAATTATTTGTATACTTGGATGACATCGTGGTTTACTCGTCATCACTTCAAGAACATGCAGTAAAGGTCAGAAAATTATTGAACAGATTAAAAGAACATGGATTAACCCTTCAAACAAACAAATGTGAATTCCTACGCAAGGAAGTAGGATATCTTGGACATATAATTTCCTCGGAAGGAGTAAAACCCGATCCGAAGAAATTACACGCAGTAAAAAATTTTCCGGTACCGAAATCACAGAGAAATATACAACAATTTTTGGGACTTGCCGGATATTATCGCCGATTCATTCAAGATTTCTCAAAGAAAGCGAAACCACTAGCAAATCTTTTGGGAAAAGGAATCCGCTTCAATTGGACAACAGATCAACAGCAAAGCTTTGAACAATTACGAGATGAATTATGCCAACAACCAATTTTGCAATTTCCGGATTTCAATAAACAATTCATAGTAACAACCGATGCTTCAGAATTTGCAATTGGTGCAGTATTGAGTCAAGGAGAGATCGGAAAAGATCTTCCAGTGGCATATGCATCGAGGGTATTAAACCCTGCAGAAAGAAATTACTCTGCTACGGAAAAAGAGTGCCTTGCCATGGTGTATGCCGTAAATTACTTTAGACCGTATATTTATGGCAGGAAATTCACTCTTGTCACTGACCATCGACCCTTGGTATGGCTCCATTCAGTAAAAGATCCGACCTCCCGCCTAGTGAAATGGAAACTACGGCTCTTAGAATACGAATACGAATTAGCTCACAAATCCGGTAAGACAAATAAAAATGCAGATGCACTATCAAGAAATCCACCAACTGTTTGTCTACCGTTAATACCACGTTATGAAGATGACCCGACTTACAAACGATATTCAATCAAGCCATCCGATCAAACAAGTACAATAGCAAAACGAGTCACTGAAAGCAGAAGAAGAACCAAATATCAACCATACTACAATGAAGATACCTCAACCTCAGAAGAAGAAACTCCTGCTGCTAATAAATCAGATGCAATATTTAAACCCAGGTCTGTCTTGCGAAGATCACTTCCAAGTTTGGAAATTGAAAAAACCCTTGGAGATGAACATGCTGCAAGCCTTAACCCCATACCTATTGCACATTCAACTCAGCTGGAAACATCCGCTGTAAAAGGAGTAACTCCAGCAAATACACCCAATAACACAGTAACTGACCATCAGGATCTAATAAATTTTAACGACACTTCAGAAGACACTGTCCTTGAAAATACAGTTAGGGCAAGGGATACTCCTGCAATTGTCGAATTGCCACCCTTGCCTGCAGAAAGTTCATCCGACGAGGAATTACTTCAAGATGTTCCGAGTCCAACACCATTTGCAGACAGTATTTTATCTCAACCATTGCCGTCTATACCGACACCATGCCTTAACCCTATGTCACCGAAGGAAGTCATAAAAAACCCTTCGACAGGACCACTTAAGCTCCGTGAGGAAAACAGAGTCAGGCTCACTAACCTAGCATTCGAATCACCAGATGACGATTCCGAACTTGAAATTTACGATACCCCCTGTAGAAGGGACGAAGAAGTTGAAATAATGCAGCCTGTAACTGGAGACATCATTGTCTCACCGAACACTGTCATATCCGAAAAGGGACACATTGCACATTTTATACCTGCGGATTGTACCATGCACAGCCCGGTTACAAAATTACTATGCGACACTGGTTTACTTTCAAAACGAAATCTATCCACTGGAAAACCAAAGAAAGGAAAAATAATTATTTCATCAAGAGGACAATTCAAGATCTTCAGTATTTTTTCAACAGAATTCAACCATGAACAAATGACTATTCAAGATTTAGCCCAGGGAATAACCGATTTAAAAACAGCACTTTTGAAAACTAAAGTCAAAACCATCAGAATATCAGCAGCAAATGATCACCATGATCATATTCCTTTCAAAACTTTCCGAAACCTCTTAGAGTCTATTTTTCAAAATTCTAACATTCGCATAATTTTATGCGAGGGAGCTACAAAAGAACCGTCGAAACAGGAAAGACAAGAATTAATCCAAGAAGCTCACAGCAGCCTCGTAGGAGGACATAAGGGAATTACAAAAACCTACAACCGTTTACGCGCAAGATTTAACTGGTCAGGAATGCGTAATGAAATCCAAGAATTTATTAAAACTTGCACAAGTTGTCAAGAACAGAAATTAGTCCGCGCAAAAACCAGGCAACCTATGATTATCACTGATACACCCGCTGAACCCTTCGACAAAATCTCATTGGACACCGTAGGACCACTACCAGAAACTCCAAATGGAAATCGTTACATATTGACCATGCAAGATAACTTAACCAAATATTGCCTCGCAGTTGCTATTCCGAATATTAGAGCCACAACCATCGCCGACGCTTTTGCAAGACACTTCATTGCAATTTTTGGAACACCGAAAGCAATTCTTACTGACAAGGGAACAAGTTTCATTGGAAAATTGTTGACACAATTAGCAGAAATATTCAAGATTCGACAAGTCACCACTTCCGGCTACAGACCACAAACCAATGGATCGCTAGAAAGAAGTCATATCGTACTTACTGAATTTTTAAAACATTATATGAATACATACGAAGACTGGGACCTCTTAATACCATTTGCCATGTTCTCTTATAATACCAGCGTACATGAATCTACAAATTTCACACCACACGAACTAATATTTGGAAAACCTGCTCGATTACCAAGTGCATTCCCAGAAGGAGAACAGTTAAAGACATACGGATCATACTTAGTCGATTTAATAACCCGAATGACAGAAATTCAAAATATCGCTTCCGATAATTTAAAATCAGCAAAAATCAGATCCAAACAATATTATGACAAACATGCACGACCAAAGAAGTTTAAAATTGGTGATCAGGTATACGCACAATTAGAGCCGAGAATAAGTAAATTTAGTCCACATTATGTAGGCCCTTACACTGTAATAGATGTCACAGACTTACACAACGTAGTTCTACAAACACCTGACAACAAAATACTTACAAAACACCAAGACAAAATAAAACATGCATACTTATCAAAGGAAAATATTGGAATTGCAGATCAACAAGATGACAAACCAAAGGAGTCTGATTCTGATAGTGATACTTCCGATTCTGGTTCTGAATAACTCTGGAACCGCGACTGATACTTTTGATACGGGCCTCACGATAATACCACTTGAACATAATACCGGATTGTACTTTGACAAAATGGATACTATTAGTTTATTTAAAACCCAATGGAAACTAGTCACTGCGATCGATCTAAGGGAATTTCTCTTACGAAAACCATCCGTTTCCAGTCATTTGAAGATTGCTGAGGAAATCTGTGAAAATCATACCATTACACCTTGCATTGCTACAGATATGGGAAATCAATATAAGAAAGAACTCAAGGATGCGGTGCGTTACGAAACCTTAATTTTCACCACTATCGGAGAAAAAGTTAAAAGGAATAGAAAACCACGCTCGGCACCCTTTGCTTTCATCGGTACCGTAAGTCGTACCCTTTTTGGAACTTTATCAGAAGAGGATATGACTTACTATAGTCAGGAAATAGATAAATTATACGCAGACAACAACAAAATGGCAGAACTGATGGCAAATCAGACACATATCATCCGGGCACAATTCGAGAATCTACAGCAACAGGCCGAAAACTTATCCGAGAGTGTAACTCGAATGTCGACACAAGTGGGAGTTCTGGCCAATAATTTAGAACAACTTTACTCGCAAGTAAATAAAATGAAACTGGAAAACTCAATGCGAGACTGGATGCTACAACTAGGGAGAGAAGTCGACAATTACCGCTCCAACCTGATAATCTTATTGGATGCCATATTACTTGTCAAGCAAGGAATACTTCACCCAGCAATACTTTCTCCACAACAATTATATAGCGCAGCTCAAAAAATAAGAACTTCCACTAAATTCGAATTTCCGGTTACGCCGCAAGAACTACTCTCCGAACAACTTGAAGGGATTACGAAAATGAAAACTGCATTTAAGGATGGAAGAATCATTTTAGAAATCACCGTTCCACTTTTGGATAATAGTAAATTCAATTTGTATAAAATTTATCCTTGCCCGTCCACTCAAGTTTACGGATCTCACAATCTTACTGGATTTATTAAACCAACTACTCCGTACCTGGCAATATCGTTGGATGAACAAACGTATTTTCTACCGACCGAAGCATACATACAGACTGCTTTTCAACACCGTGAAAGATATCTTGCACCTATGACTCTACCTCTGTATAATGTGGACAGGAGGCCTACATGTGAAGTTACTCTTCTCTTAAATCCATCGATTGTCAATTGGAACCATTGCAACATCCAGCTAATTAATACCGAAGATATTCTCCTTCAGCAATTAGAATCAAAGAAAACATGGCTATACTACATTCATAGTAATAAAAGAATCCAAGTGACTTGCAAAGGACATGCAACGGGGTACGATTTTATTCAAGGTACTGGTCTGTTACATATCCAACCAGGATGTACCGCAATTGTAGATTCCACACAACTAACTTCATTAGATGTTCTGGAAGACACTCAAGAATATATTTACAAACCTACCGTATCAATGAATATCTCAGCAACAATTGATGATAAAGAAATTCATACCAGAGAGGAAATCACACGGAACATCAATACAACCCATGTTCATAATAACAACTGGCAGGATTCACTAGCTTCGCAATCATTGGCAGACTTAGAAAGAGAAGCGAAAATATTGGCAGGACATCATAAAACAATTTCAACAATCCATAATGTGTTCTATTCCGGTGGTAGCACTATCATGCTCATCATAATTCTGATCATACTATTATATTACCGCCGATTCGTTTTTAACTGCCTGGTAATGTGTTTCACATCAAAACAACGACAAAGAGGGGTCACGGAAATCCATAACTCGGTAGAATACAAGCAGCCCCCCGTTTCAAATCTCCCTATTTCATCAAAATCCGCTGAAGTTGTAGAAATATTATAATCCGTAAGGGAGAATTTACCGAAAATTAACCATCCTTCTATCAAACCTTTTTAGATATAAAATGTGTGCCGGACATCCTATTAAAAAGAAAAAACAGAATCAAACAATAGCCCGAATCAGGACTGCATTAATGAGAACGACTTGTTCAACCGGATTTGTTTTCGAGAATCGGGAAGAAGAGCTTTATTGCCTCACTTGCTGTGATAAAATGGGGCTGAAGCAGGGTTTTTCACCCAGATATGTACACATTGTCCATCATGGAGAAGATATTCATACCCTTTGTGCAGTTTGTAACCAAATAATTTGGCTGGACACAAAACAAGCCCGAGATTGCGACGAGTGCAGCGCCGAGGTTTTGGAAATATTTAATTTATGTGAATCCGAGGGTCGTCTTTACGAAGAGTCCCAATATATCATACTGCATGAAGAAGAATCGGATGAGGAGTACGAAGAGTACGAGGAAGAAGAAGACTGAACTCTCTGCACCCGGAGACAGGAGAGGGGGCTGAAAAACATCTATATAAGGGTTGCAGACCTTTTTTTTCGCCATTCACGAAAAATGCCAAGAAGTGCGAGCACGCAGACAGAAAGTTGCGAAGGTCACCGCACAGTAGCGGTGCAGACGGGCGAACCAGCCCTATGGATGGAGGAGAAACGTCAGGGACGGCTCCTGTCACCAGGGGGTGCATTCATGCAGGCGAACGGCCCCGAAAAAAGGAAGCGACGGAGGGAGGACCTTTACGGACTCGTCAACCTGGACGATGAGTCCGTAAAGAGATGGTGCCCAGGCGGGATGTAGACCAACCAGGACACAGACCAACCAGGACACACATCAACCAGGACGCACATCAACCACGCGAACCGACCAGCATGACGACCAGCCACTGAACACAGGACCCACCAAAGATGACCATCCATCCCCAGCACAACGCATTAAATAGACTGATAAGTACACGCACGACACTACACAACATACACCGCGATCATTTCTTATTTTATTTTTGTAGTTCTCCGTTTTCTCTATTCCCGAAATATTGTAAATTCCGACCAAAAATCGAACCACTTTCAAATCGAACGCTTTGAGTGCCGCCAAATCTCGAAAGCATCATATCAATATGATGTTTCATTTTAAGGGGGGAGATGTTACGTATGAATCCCGCGATTCTTACGAAAATTCCCGTCATGGAATTTTTCCTGGCGACACTCAGGCGCCTTAGTCCCCTGTTTTTCGAACGAAAACAGGATACATAAATCCTGATACACTTGTGACCCTTAGTCTCTGGTCCAGGACCCACGGGCGGCTACGCTCCGGTCCCCACGCGATAAGGAAAACTCGAACGCGAGAGCCTGCCTCCCCCGACACTCCAGAGTTTTCCAACCGTCTTTTTCAAACAGTATCTCTACTCCCACCCCAGGGTAAATTTCCTAGAATTTTCAGTTCCCCACCACATTTTCGACCTATATAAGGGCCTCGAAAATGCATCTCATCGGGTTATTCTCAACACGACTCTCGAGTACTACAGAACGAGATCAGGCCCAGTTCCTTTTCGAGTTTTACTTAACCTTCGGAAGATTAGTCTTACCATTGGCAATTCAACTCTTGGTCGGAGTGCCCCCGTATAAACTCGCGTTAGAGTCACTCGCGAACTAGTTCGGAGTCATCTTATTGTGAAGTTTCATCAACAGTCAATTCCTAAGGGTAAACATTTAGAGCTTCACAATATTTAAACTACTACTTAAATTCACACACAAAACACTAAACATACATGTATATAGATTCGATTGAAAGAATATACTTGTTATACTTTTTACTAGAAACATTGAATTCGAGTAGAGAATTATTTCTAGAAAATAAAACCTTTCCTCTCGAAGTAAATATAAAACAATAATCGAGTAACGTACCCACAAAATTATTCACTCTAACCGCTCGGAGTGAAACAAAAGTTACGAGAGTTATTACTTTACGACGTTACCGTAGCAGGTCAAAGCCACAAACAGCAGGTATCGGACTGCGCGTGCCCTAGGGCTTGCTTCCGTACCTGTGCGACCATTTGTAGTCCTAACAAGTGCGTCGTTATTAACCAGAGAGTAGCACCTTGCAGTTAGTCTACAAGTACATCTACCTCGGGGAAACACCTTACCTTAAAATCTAATTAACCACTCTGGAGGCCAGCGCCCTACAGTTAAGCTGTAGGCTCATCTGGGTCCAGATTCCCTTCAATTCCGATTCAAGGCCAGCGCCCTACAGTTAAGCTGTAGGCTCATCTGGGTTGAATCACTCCTAAGATCCTTGCACACCTGAGTGAATGCCAGCGCCCTACAGTTAAGCTATAGGCTCATCTGGATTCATTCTTCCTCGATCTTAACCACTCTGGAGGCCAGCGCCCTACAGATAAGCTATAGGCTCATCTGGGTCCAGAGTCCACTCTTTCCGATACAAGGCCAGCGCCCTACAGTTAAGCTGTAGGCTCATCTGGGTTGTATCTCTCCTTACCTTAATTCAAGGCCAGCGCCCTACGGTTTATGCCGCAGGCTCATCTGGGTTGAATTAAACATCATTTCCTAGATCATACGTTGATTTGTAGCGCCCACTACTGTTGACGTACGATACCCCCTGCTACAGTAAAGTTGAATAAGAGACGAATTCGCGTCTCATTACAATCGGTACTAACATACCGATAACGCTCGCCGGCCACGTTCAAGAAACCAGCCCGGCTCGTAACAATATAATAAATATCCGACGAAATTATTCTGTTTCGATATATAAAGAAATAAGGAATACATTTCGCGAAATATTTCATGCTGGGAATATAACGCGAAATAAATAATTAAAAAAATATGTAAATATCATTCCATTTCGAATCATTGAAAACTCAGTGAGACTCCGTAGATCAAGAAATACAAGAAAATGAAAAATATCCGGTGAAATAATTCCATTTCGATATATAAGTAAATAAGGAATACATTTCGCGAAATATTTCATACTGAGAATATAACGCGATATAAAAAATTGAAAAACATGTAAATATCATTCCATTTCAAATCTTTTAATAATCAGTAAGACCCCATAGATCTAGAATTACCAGTATATAATAAATATCAGACGAAATTATTCTGTTTCGATATATAAAGAAATAAGGAATACATTTCGCGAAATATTTCATGCTGGGAATATAACGCGATATAAATAATTAAAAAAACATGTAAATATCATTCCATTTCGAATCATTGAATACTCAGTGAGACTCCATAGATCAAGAATTACAAGTAAATAAAAATATCCTGTGAAATAATTCCGTTTCGATATATAAGTAAATAAGGAATACATTTCGCGAAATATTTCATGCTGAGAATATAACGCGATATAAAAAATTAAAAAACATGTAAATATCATTCCATTTCAAATCTTTTAATAATCAGTAAGACTCCATAGATCTAGAATTACCATTATATAATAAATATCCGACGAAATTATTCTGTTTCGATAAATAAAGAAATAAGGAATACATTTCGCGAAATATTTCATGCTGGGAATATAGCGCGATATAAATAATTAAAAAAACATGTAAATATCATTCCATTTCGAATCGTTTAATACTGCGTGACACTCCATAGATCCAGAATCACAAGTAAATAAAAAACATTCGATGAAATAATTCCGTTTCGATAAATAAAGAAATAAGGAATACATTTCGCGAAATATTTCATGCTGGGAATATAGCGCGATATAAATAATTAAAAAAACATGTAAATATCATTCCATTTTGAATCATTTAATACTGGGAGGCACTCCATAGATCCAGAATTACAAGTAAATAATAAACATCCGGTGAAATAATTCCGTTTCTATATATAAGTACATAAGGAATACATTTCGCGAAATATTTCATGCTGGGAATATAACGCGATATAAATAATTAAAAAAACATGTAAATATCATTCCATTTCGAATCATTGAATACTCAGTGAGACTCCATAGATCAGGAATTACAAGTAAATAAAAATATCCTGTGAAATAATTCCGTTTCGATATATAAGTAAATAAGGAATACATTTCGCGAAATATTTCATGCTGAGAATATAACGCGATATAAAAAATTAAAAAAAATGTAAATATCATTCCATTTCGAATCATTTAATACTGGGAGAAACTCCATAGATACAGAATTACATGTAAATAATAAACATCCTCTAAAATAATTCCGTTTCGCTAAATAAAGAAATAAGGAATACATTTCGCGAAATATTTCATGCTGGGAATATAACGCGATATAAATAATTTAAAAAATATGTAAATATCATTCCATTTCGAATCATTGAATACTCAGTGAGACTCCATAGATCAAGAATTACAAGTAAATAGAAAATATCCGGTGAAATAATTCCGTTTCTATATATAAGTAAATAAGGAATACATTTCGCGAAATATTGCATTCTGGGGATATAACGCGATATAAATAATTAAAAAAACATGTAAATATCATTCCATTTTGAATCATTTAATACTGGGAGACACTCCATAGATCCAGAATTATAAGTAAATAATAAACATCCGATGAAATAATT
Source organism: Mimumesa dahlbomi (assembly GCA_917499265.3). NCBI lineage: Eukaryota > Metazoa > Arthropoda > Insecta > Hymenoptera > Crabronidae > Mimumesa > Mimumesa dahlbomi. Next base: position 9,195,583 of record OU824127.1, read on the forward strand.
CCGTTTCGATATATAAGTAAATAAGGAATACATTTCGCGAAATATTTCATGCTGAGAATATAACGCGATATAAATAATTAAAAAGACATGTAAATATCATTCCATTTCGAATCATTGAATACTCAGTGAGACTCCATAGATCAAGAATTACAAGTAAATAAAAATATCCGGTGAAATAATTCCGTTTCGATAAATAAAGAAATAAGGAATACATTTCGCGAAATAATTCATTCTCGGAATATAACGCGATATAAGTGATTAAAAAAACATGTAAATGTCATTCCATTTAGAATCATTTAATACTGAGGGACACTCCATAGATCCAGAATCACAAGTAAATAAAAAACATCCGATGAAATTATTCTGTTTCGATAAATAAAGAAATAAGGAATACATTTCGCGAAATAATTCATTCTCGGAATATAACGCGATATAAGTGATTAAAAAAACATGTAAATATCATTCCATTTTGAATCATTTAATACTGGGAGACACTCCATAGATCCAGAATTACAAGTAAATAATAAACACCCGGTGAAATAATTCCGTTTCTATATATAAGTACATAAGGAATACATTTTGCGAAATATTTCATGCTGAGAATATAACGCGATATAAAAAATTAAAAAACATGTAAATATCATTCCATTTCAAATCTTTTAATAATCAGTAAGACCCCATAGATCTAGAATTACCAGTATATAATAAATATCCGACGAAATCATTCTGTTCCGATATACAAAGAAATAAGGAATACATTTCGCGAAATATTTCATGCTGGGAATATAACGCGAAATAAATAATTAAAAAAATATGTAAATATCATTCCATTTCGATATATAAGTAAATAAGGAATACATTTCGCGAAATATTTCATGCTGAGAATATAACGCGATATAAAAAATTAAAAAACATGTAAATATCATTCCATTTCAAATCTTTTAATAATCAGTAAGACCCCATAGATCTAGAATTACCAGTATATAATAAATATCCGACGAAATTATTCTGTTTCGATATATAAAGAAATAAGGAATACATTTCGCGAAATATTTCATGCTGGGAATATAACGCGATATAAATAATTAAAAAAACATGTAAATATCATTCCATTTCGAATCATTGAATACTCAGTGAGACTCCATAGATCAAGAATTACAAGTAAATAAAAATATCCGGTGAAATAATTCCGTTTCGATATATAAGTAAATAAGGAATACATTTCGCGAAATATTTCATGCTGAGAATATAACGCGATATAAAAAATTAAAAAAAATGTAAATATCATTCCATTTCGAATCATTTAATACTGGGAGACACTCCATAGATACAGAATTACAAGTAAATAATAAACATCCTCTAAAATAATTCCGTTTCGCTAAATAAAGAAATAAGGAATACATTTCGCGAAATATTTCATGCTGGGAATATAACGCGATATAAATAATTTAAAAAATATGTAAATATCATTCCATTTCGAATCATTGAATACGCAGTGAAACTCCATAGATCAAAAATTACAAGTAAATAGAAAATATCCGGTGAAATAATTCCGTTTCTATATATAAGTAAATAAGGAATACATTTCGCGAAATATTGCATTCTGGGAATATAACGCGATATAAATAATTAAAAAGCAATGTAAATATCATTCCATTTCGAATCATTTAATACTGAGTGACACTCCATAGATCTAGAATTACCATTATATAATAAATATCCGACGAAATTATTCTGTTTCGATAAATAAAGAAATAAGGAATACATTTCGCGAAATAATTCATTCTCGGAATATAACGCGATATAAGTGATTAAAAAAACATGTAAATGTCATTCCATTTAGAATCATTTAATACTGAGTGACACTCCATAGATCCAGAATCACAAGTAAATAAAAAACATCCGATGAAATAATTCCGTTTCGATAAATAAAGAAATAAGGAATACATTTCGCGAAATATTTCATGCTGGGAATATAGCGCGATATAAATGATTAAAAAAACATGTAAATATCATTCCATTTTTAATCATTTAATACTGGGAGACACTCCATAGATCCAGAATTACAAGTAAATAATAAACATCCGGTGAAATAATTCCGTTTCTATATATAAGTACATAAGGAATACATTTTGCGAAATATTTCATGCTGAGAATATAACGCGATATAAAAAATTAAAAAACATGTAAATATCATTCCATTTCAAATCTTTTAATAATCAGTAAGACCCCATAGATCTAGAATTACCAGTATATAATAAATATCCGACGAAATTATTCTGTTTCGATATATAAAGAAATAAGGAATACATTTCGCGAAGTATTTCATGCTGGGAATATAACGCGATATAAATAATTTAAAAAACATGTAAATATCATTCCATTTCGAATCATTTAATACTCAGTGAGACTCCATAGATCTAGAATTACCAGTATATAATAAATATCCGACGAAATTATTCTGTTTCGATAAATAAAGAAATAAGGAATACATTTCGCGAAATAATTCATTCTCGGAATATAACGCGATATAAATGATTAAGAAAACATGTAAATATCATTCCATTTAGAATCATTTAATACTGAGTGACACTCCATAGATGCAAAATCACAAGTAAATAATAAACATCCGATGAAATAATTACGTTTCGATAAATAAAGAAATAAAGAATACATTTCGCGAAATATTGCATTTTGGGAATATAACGCGATATAAATAATTAAAAAAACATGTAAATATCATTCCATTTAGAATCATTTAATACTGGGAGACGCTCCATAGATACAGAATTACAAGTAAATAATAAACATCCTCTAAAATAATTCCGTTTCGCTAAATAAAGAAAAAGGGAATACATTTCGCGAAATATTTCATGCTGGGAATATAACGCGATATAAATAATTAAAAAACATGTAAATATCATTCCATTTCGAATCTTTTAATAATCAGTAAGACTCCATAGATCTAGAATTACCATTATATAATAAATATCCGACGAAATTATTCTGTTTCGATAAATAAAGAAATAAGGAATACATTTCGCGAAATATTTCATGCTGGGAATATAACGCGATATAAATAATTAAAAAAACATGTAAATATCATTCCATTTCGAATCGTTTAATACTGCGTGACACTCCATAGATCCATAATCACAAGTAAATAAAAAACATTCGATGAAATAATTCCGTTTCGATAAATAAAGAAATAAGGAATACATTTCGCGAAATATTTCATGCTGGGAATATAGCGCGATATAAATAATTAAAAAAACATGTAAATATCATTCCATTTTGAATCATTTAATACTGGGAGGCACTCCATAGATCCAGAATTACAAGTAAATAATAAACATCCGGTGAAATAATTCCGTTTCTATATATAAGTACATAAGGAATACATTTCGCGAAATATTTCATGCTGGGAATATAACGCGATATAAATAATTAAAAAAACATGTAAATATCATTCCATTTCGAATCATTGAATACTCAGTGAGACTCCATAGATCAAGAATTACAAGTAAATAAAAATATCCTGTGAAATAATTCCGTTTCGATATATAAGTAAATAAGGAATACATTTTGCGAAATATTTCATGCTGAGAATATAACGCGATATAAAAAATTAAAAAACATGTAAATATCATTCCATTTCGAATCTTTTAATAATCAGTAAGACTCCATAGATCTAGAATTACCATTATATAATAAATATCCGACGAAATTATTCTGTTTCGATAAATAAAGAAATAAGGAATACATTTCGCGAAATATTTCATGCTGGGAATATAACGCGATATAAATAATTAAAAAAACATGTAAATATCATTCCATTTCGAATCGTTTAATACTGCGTGACACTCCATAGATCCAGAATCACAAGTAAATAAACAACATTCGATGAAATAATTCCGTTTCGATAAATAAAGAAATAAGGAATACATTTCGCGAAATATTTCATGCTGGGAATATAGCGCGATATAAATAATTAAAAAACATGTAAATATCATTCCATTTTGAATCATTTAATACTGGGAGGCACTCCATAGATCCAGAATTACAAGTAAATAATAAACATCCGATGAAATAATTACGTTTCGATAAATAAAGAAATAAAGAATACATTTCGCGAAATATTGCATTTTGGGAATATAACGCGATATAAATAATTAAAAAAACATGTAAATATCATTCCATTTAGAATCATTTAATACTGGGAGACGCTCCATAGATACAGAATTACAAGTAAATAATAAACATCCGGTGAAATAATTCCGTTTCTATATATAAGTACATAAGGAATACATTTTGCGAAATATTTCATGCTGAGAATATAACGCGATATAAAAAATTAAAAAACATGTAAATATCATTCCATTTCAAATCTTTTAATAATCAGTAAGACCCCATAGATCTAGAATTACCAGTATATAATAAATATCCGACGAAATTATTCTGTTTCGATATATAAAGAAATAAGGAATACATTTCGCGAAATATTTCATGCTGGGAGTATAACGCGATATAAAAAATTAAAAAACATGTAAATATCATTCCATTTCGAATCTTTTAATAATCAGTAAGACTCCATAGATCTAGAATTACCATTATATAATAAATATCCGACGAAATTATTCTGTTTCGATATATAAAGAAATAAGGAATACATTTCGCGAAATATTTCATGCTGGGAATATAACGCGAAATAAATAATTAAAAAAATATGTAAATATCATTCCATTTCGAATCATTGAAAACTCAGTGAGACTCCGTAGATCAAGAAATACAAGAAAATGAAAAATATCCGGTGAAATAATTCCATTTCGATATATAAGTAAATAAGGAATACATTTCGCGAAATATTTCATACTGAGAATATAACGCGATATAAAAAATTGAAAAACATGTAAATATCATTCCATTTCAAATCTTTTAATAATCAGTAAGACCCCATAGATCTAGAATTACCAGTATATAATAAATATCAGACGAAATTATTCTGTTTCGATATATAAAGAAATAAGGAATACATTTCGCGAAATATTTCATGCTGGGAATATAACGCGATATAAATAATTAAAAAAACATGTAAATATCATTCCATTTCGAATCATTGAATACTCAGTGAGACTCCATAGATCAAGAATTACAAGTAAATAAAAATATCCTGTGAAATAATTCCGTTTCGATATATAAGTAAATAAGGAATACATTTCGCGAAATATTTCATGCTGAGAATATAACGCGATATAAAAAATTAAAAAACATGTAAATATCATTCCATTTCGAATCTTTTAATAATCAGTTAGACTCCATAGATCTAGAATTACCATTATATAATAAATATCCGACGAAATTATTCTGTTTCGATAAATAAAGAAATAAGGAATACATTTCGCGAAATATTTCATGCTGGGAATATAGCGCGATATAAATAATTAAAAAAACATGTAAATATCATTCCATTTCGAATCGTTTAATACTGCGTGACACTCCATAGATCCAGAATCACAAGTAAATAAAAAACATTCGATGAAATAATTCCGTTTCGATAAATAAAGAAATAAGGAATACATTTCGCGAAATATTTCATGCTGGGAATATAGCGCGATATAAATAATTAAAAAAACATGTAAATATCATTCCATTTTGAATCATTTAATACTGGGAGGCACTCCATAGATCCAGAATTACAAGTAAATAATAAACATCCGGTGAAATAATTCCGTTTCTATATATAAGTACATAAGGAATACATTTCGCGAAATATTTCATGCTGGGAATATAACGCGATATAAATAATTAAAAAAACATGTAAATATCATTCCATTTCGAATCATTGAATACTCAGTGAGACTCCATAGATCAGGAATTACAAGTAAATAAAAATATCCTGTGAAATAATTCCGTTTCGATATATAAGTAAATAAGGAATACATTTCGCGAAATATTTCATGCTGAGAATATAACGCGATATAAAAAATTAAAAAAAATGTAAATATCATTCCATTTCGAATCATTTAATACTGGGAGACACTCCATAGATACAGAATTACATGTAAATAATAAACATCCTCTAAAATAATTCCGTTTCGCTAAATAAAGAAATAAGGAATACATTTCGCGAAATATTTCATGCTGGGAATATAACGCGATATAAATAATTTAAAAAATATGTAAATATCATTCCATTTCGAATCATTGAATACTCAGTGAGACTCCATAGATCAAGAATTACAAGTAAATAGAAAATATCCGGTGAAATAATTCCGTTTCTATATATAAGTAAATAAGGAATACATTTCGCGAAATATTGCATTCTGGGAATATAACGCGATATAAATAATTAAAAAAACATGTAAATATCATTCCATTTTGAATCATTTAATACTGGGAGACACTCCATAGATCCAGAATTATAAGTAAATAATAAACATCCGATGAAATAATTCCGTTTCGATATATAAGTAAATAAGGAATACATTTCGCGAAATATTTCATGCTGAGAATATAACGCGATATAAATAATTAAAAAGACATGTAAATATCATTCCATTTCGAATCATTGAATACTCAGTGAGACTCCATAGATCAAGAATTACAAGTAAATAAAAATATCCGGTGAAATAATTCCGTTTCGATAAATAAAGAAATAAGGAATACATTTCGCGAAATAATTCATTCTCGGAATATAACGCGATATAAGTGATTAAAAAAACATGTAAATGTCATTCCATTTAGAATCATTTAATACTGAGGGACACTCCATAGATCCAGAATCACAAGTAAATAAAAAACATCCGATGAAATTATTCTGTTTCGATAAATAAAGAAATAAGGAATACATTTCGCGAAATAATTCATTCTCGGAATATAACGCGATATAAGTGATTAAAAAAACATGTAAATATCATTCCATTTTGAATCATTTAATACTGGGAGACACTCCATAGATCCAGAATTACAAGTAAATAATAAACACCCGGTGAAATAATTCCGTTTCTATATATAAGTACATAAGGAATACATTTTGCGAAATATTTCATGCTGAGAATATAACGCGATATAAAAAATTAAAAAACATGTAAATATCATTCCATTTCAAATCTTTTAATAATCAGTAAGACCCCATAGATCTAGAATTACCAGTATATAATAAATATCCGACGAAATCATTCTGTTCCGATATACAAAGAAATAAGGAATACATTTCGCGAAATATTTCATGCTGGGAATATAACGCGAAATAAATAATTAAAAAAATATGTAATTATCATTCCATTTCGATATATAAGTAAATAAGGAATACATTTCGCGAAATATTTCATGCTGAGAATATAACGCGATATAAAAAATTAAAAAACATGTAAATATCATTCCATTTCAAATCTTTTAATAATCAGTAAGACCCCATAGATCTAGAATTACCAGTATATAATAAATATCCGACGAAATTATTCTGTTTCGATATATAAAGAAATAAGGAATACATTTCGCGAAATATTTCATGCTGGGAATATAACGCGATATAAATAATTAAAAAAACATGTAAATATCATTCCATTTCGAATCATTGAATACTCAGTGAGACTCCATAGATCAAGAATTACAAGTAAATAAAAATATCCGGTGAAATAATTCCGTTTCGATATATAAGTAAATAAGGAATACATTTCGCGAAATATTTCATGCTGAGAATATAACGCGATATAAAAAATTAAAAAAAATGTAAATATCATTCCATTTCGAATCATTTAATACTGGGAGACACTCCATAGATACAGAATTACAAGTAAATAATAAACATCCTCTAAAATAATTCCGTTTCTCTAAATAAAGAAATAAGGAATACATTTCGCGAAATATTTCATGCTGGGAATATAACGCGATATAAATAATTTAAAAAATATGTAAATATCATTCCATTTCGAATCATTGAATACGCAGTGAAACTCCATAGATCAAAAATTACAAGTAAATAGAAAATATCCGGTGAAATAATTCCGTTTCTATATATAAGTAAATAAGGAATACATTTCGCGAAATATTGCATTCTGGGAATATAACGCGATATAAATAATTAAAAAGCAATGTAAATATCATTCCATTTCGAATCATTTAATACTGAGTGACACTCCATAGATCTAGAATTACCATTATATAATAAATATCCGACGAAATTATTCTGTTTCGATAAATAAAGAAATAAGGAATACATTTCGCGAAATAATTCATTCTCGGAATATAACGCGATATAAGTGATTAAAAAAACATGTAAATGTCATTCCATTTAGAATCATTTAATACTGAGTGACACTCCATAGATCCAGAATCACAAGTAAATAAAAAACATCCGATGAAATAATTCCGTTTCGATAAATAAAGAAATAAGGAATACATTTCGCGAAATATTTCATGCTGGGAATATAGCGCGATATAAATGATTAAAAAAACATGTAAATATCATTCCATTTTTAATCATTTAATACTGGGAGACACTCCATAGATCCAGAATTACAAGTAAATAATAAACATCCGGTGAAATAATTCCGTTTCTATATATAAGTACATAAGGAATACATTTTGCGAAATATTTCATGCTGAGAATATAACGCGATATAAAAAATTAAAAAACATGTAAATATCATTCCATTTCAAATCTTTTAATAATCAGTAAGACCCCATAGATCTAGAATTACCAGTATATAATAAATATCCGACGAAATTATTCTGTTTCGATATATAAAGAAATAAGGAATACATTTCGCGAAGTATTTCATGCTGGGAATATAACGCGATATAAATAATTTAAAAAACATGTAAATATCATTCCATTTCGAATCATTTAATACTCAGTGAGACTCCATAGATCTAGAATTACCAGTATATAATAAATATCCGACGAAATTATTCTGTTTCGATAAATAAAGAAATAAGGAATACATTTCGCGAAATAATTCATTCTCGGAATATAACGCGATATAAATGATTAAGAAAACATGTAAATATCATTCCATTTAGAATCATTTAATACTGAGTGACACTCCATAGATGCAAAATCACAAGTAAATAATAAACATCCGATGAAATAATTACGTTTCGATAAATAAAGAAATAAAGAATACATTTCGCGAAATATTGCATTTTGGGAATATAACGCGATATAAATAATTAAAAAAACATGTAAATATCATTCCATTTAGAATCATTTAATACTGGGAGACGCTCCATAGATACAGAATTACAAGTAAATAATAAACATCCTCTAAAATAATTCCGTTTCGCTAAATAAAGAAAAAGGGAATACATTTCGCGAAATATTTCATGCTGGGAATATAACGCGAAATAAATAATTAAAAAACATGTAAATATCATTCCATTTCGAATCTTTTAATAATCAGTAAGACTCCATAGATCTAGAATTACCATTATATAATAAATATCCGACGAAATTATTCTGTTTCGATAAATAAAGAAATAAGGAATACATTTCGCGAAATATTTCATGCTGGGAATATAACGCGATATAAATAATTAAAAAAACATGTAAATATCATTCCATTTCGAATCGTTTAATACTGCGTGACACTCCATAGATCCATAATCACAAGTAAATAAAAAACATTCGATGAAATAATTCCGTTTCGATAAATAAAGAAATAAGGAATACATTTCGCGAAATATTTCATGCTGGGAATATAGCGCGATATAAATAATTAAAAAAACATGTAAATATCATTCCATTTTGAATCATTTAATACTGGGAGGCACTCCATAGATCCAGAATTACAAGTAAATAATAAACATCCGGTGAAATAATTCCGTTTCTATATATAAGTACATAAGGAATACATTTCGCGAAATATTTCATGCTGGGAATATAACGCGATATAAATAATTAAAAAAACATGTAAATATCATTCCATTTCGAATCATTGAATACTCAGTGAGACTCCATAGATCAAGAATTACAAGTAAATAAAAATATCCTGTGAAATAATTCCGTTTCGATATATAAGTAAATAAGGAATACATTTCGCGAAATATTTCATGCTGAGAATATAACGCGATATAAAAAATTAAAAAAAATGTAAATATCATTCCATTTCGAATCATTTAATACTGGGAGACACTCCATAGATACAGAATTACATGTAAATAATAAACATCCTCTAAAATAATTCCGTTTCGCTAAATAAAGAAATAAGGAATACATTTCGCGAAATATTTCATGCTGGGAATATAACGCGATATAAATAATTAAAAAAACATGTAAATATCATTCCATTTCGAATCGTTTAATACTGCGTGACACTCCATAGATCCATAATCACAAGTAAATAAAAAACATTCGATGAAATAATTCCGTTTCGATAAATAAAGAAATAAGGAATACATTTCGCGAAATATTTCATGCTGGGAATATAGCGCGATATAAATAATTAAAAAAACATGTAAATATCATTCCATTTTGAATCATTTAATACTGGGAGGCACTCCATAGATCCAGAATTACAAGTAAATAATAAACATCCGGTGAAATAATTCCGTTTCTATATATAAGTACATAAGGAATACATTTCGCGAAATATTTCATGCTGGGAATATAACGCGATATAAATAATTAAAAAAACATGTAAATATCATTCCATTTCGAATCATTGAATACTCAGTGAGACTCCATAGATCAAGAATTACAAGTAAATAAAAATATCCTGTGAAATAATTCCGTTTCGATATATAAGTAAATAAGGAATACATTTCGCGAAATATTTCATGCTGAGAATATAACGCGATATAAAAAATTAAAAAAAATGTAAATATCATTCCATTTCGAATCATTTAATACTGGGAGACACTCCATAGATACAGAATTACATGTAAATAATAAACATCCTCTAAAATAATTCCGTTTCGCTAAATAAAGAAATAAGGAATACATTTCGCGAAATATTTCATGCTGGGAATATAACGCGATATAAATAATTTAAAAAATATGTAAATATCATTCCATTTCGAATCATTGAATACTCAGTGAGACTCCATAGATCAAGAATTACAAGTAAATAGAAAATATCCGGTGAAATAATTCCGTTTCTATATATAAGTAAATAAGGAATACATTTCGCGAAATATTGCATTCTGGGAATATAACGCGATATAAATAATTAAAAAGCAATGTAAATATCATTCCATTTCGAATCATTTAATACTGAGTGACACTCCATAGATCTAGAATTACCATTATATAATAAATATCCGACGAAATTATTCTGTTTCGATAAATAAAGAAATAAGTAATACATTTCGCGAAATAATTCATTCTCGGAATATAACGCGATATAAGTGATTAAAAAAACATGTAAATGTCATTCCATTTTGAATCATTTAATACTGGGAGACACTCCATAGATCCAGAATTACAAGTAAATAATAAACACCCGGTGAAATAATTCCGTTTCTATATATAAGTACATAAGGAATACATTTTGCGAAATATTTCATGCTGAGAATATAACGCGATATAAAAAATTAAAAAACATGTAAATATCATTCCATTTCAAATCTTTTAATAATCAGTAAGACCCCATAGATCTAGAATTACCATTATATAATAAATATCCGACGAAATCATTCTGTTCCGATATACAAAGAAATAAGGAATACATTTCGCGAAATATTTCATGCTGGGAATATAACGCGAAATAAATAATTAAAAAAATATGTAAATATCATTCCATTTCGAATCATTGAATACTCAGTGAGACTCCATAGATCAAGAAATACAAGTAAATGAAAAATATCCGGTGAAATAATTCCATTTCGATATATAAGTAAATAAGGAATACATTTCGCGAAATATTTCATGCTGAGAATATAACGCGATATAAAAAATTAAAAAACATGTAAATATCATTCCATTTCAAATCTTTTAATAATCAGTAAGACCCCATAGATCTAGAATTACCAGTATATAATAAATATCCGACGAAATTATTCTGTTTCGATATATAAAGAAATAAGGAATACATTTCGCGAAATATTTCATGCTGGGAATATAGCGCGATATAAATGATTAAAAAAACATGTAAATATCATTCCATTTCGAATCATTGAATACTCAGTGAGACTCCATAGATCAAGAATTACAAGTAAATAAAAATATCCGGTGAAATAATTCCGTTTCGATATATAAGTAAATAAGGAATACATTTCGCGAAATATTTCATGCTGAGAATATAACGCGATATAAAAAATTAAAAAAAATGTAAATATCATTCCATTTCGAATCATTTAATACTGGGAGACACTCCATAGATACAGAATTAAAAGTAAATAATAAACATCCTCTAAAATAATTCCGTTTCGCTAAATAAAGAAATAAGGAATACATTTCGCGAAATATTTCATGCTGGGAATATAACGCGATATAAATAATTTAAAAAATATGTAAATATCATTCCATTTCGAATCATTTAATACGCAGTGAAACTCCATAGATCAAAAATTACAAGTAAATATAAAATATCCGGTGAAATAATTCCGTTTCTATATATAAGTAAATAAGGAATACATTTCGCGAAATATTGCATTCTGGGAATATAACGCGATATAAATAATTAAAAAGCAATGTAAATATCATTCCATTTCGAATCATTTAATACTGAGTGACACTCCATAGATCTAGAATTACCATTATATAATAAATATCCGACGAAATTATTCTGTTTCGATAAATAAAGAAATAAGGAATACATTTCGCGAAATAATTCATTCTCGGAATATAACGCGATATAAGTGATTAAAAAAACATGTAAATGTCATTCCATTTAGAATCATTTAATACTGAGTGACACTCCATAGATCCAGAATCACAAGTAAATAAAAAACATCCGATGAAATAATTCCGTTTCGATAAATAAAGAAATAAGGAATACATTTCGCGAAATATTTCATGCTGGGAATATAGCGCGATATAAATGATTAAAAAAACATGTAAATATCATTCCATTTTTAATCATTTAATACTGGGAGACACTCCATAGATCCAGAATTACAAGTAAATAATAAACATCCGGTGAAATAATTCCGTTTCTATATATAAGTACATAAGGAATACATTTTGCGAAATATTTCATGCTGAGAATATAACGCGATATAAAAAATTAAAAAACATGTAAATATCATTCCATTTCAAATCTTTTTATAATCAGTAAGACCCCATAGATCTAGAATTACCAGTATATAATAAATATCCGACGAAATTATTCTGTTTCGATATATAAAGAAATAAGGAATACATTTCGCGAAGTATTTCATGCTGGGAATATAACGCGATATAAATAATTTAAAAAACATGTAAATATCATTCCATTTCGAATCATTTAATACTCAGTGAGACTCCATAGATCTAGAATTACCAGTATATAATAAATATCCGACGAAATTATTCTGTTTCGATAAATAAAGAAATAAGGAATACATTTCGCGAAATAATTCATTCTCGGAATATAACGCGATATAAATGATTAAGAAAACATGTAAATATCATTCCATTTAGAATCATTTAATACTGAGTGACACTCCATAGATGCAAAATAACAAGTAAATAATAAACATCCGATGAAATAATTACGTTTCGATAAATAAAGAAATAAAGAATACATTTCGCGAAATATTGCATTTTGGGAATATAACGCGATATAAATAATTAAAAAAACATGTAAATATCATTCCATTTAGAATCATTTAATACTGGGAGACGCTCCATAGATACAGAATTACAAGTAAATAATAAACATCCTCTAAAATAATTCCGTTTCGCTAAATAAAGAAAAAGGGAATACATTTCGCGAAATATTTCATGCTGGGAATATAACGCGAAATAAATAATTAAAAAACATGTAAATATCATTCCATTTCGAATCTTTTAATAATCAGTAAGACTCCATAGATCTAGAATTACCATTATATAATAAATATCCGACGAAATTATTCTGTTTCGATAAATAAAGAAATAAGGAATACATTTCGCGAAATATTTCATGCTGGGAATATAACGCGATATAAATAATTAAAAAAACATGTAAATATCATTCCATTTCGAATCGTTTAATACTGCGTGACACTCCATAGATCCATAATCACAAGTAAATAAAAAACATTCGATGAAATAATTCCGTTTCGATAAATAAAGAAATAAGGAATACATTTCGCGAAATATTTCATGCTGGGAATATAGCGCGATATAAATAATTAAAAAAACATGTAAATATCATTCCATTTTGAATCATTTAATACTGGGAGGCACTCCATAGATCCAGAATTACAAGTAAATAATAAACATCCGGTGAAATAATTCCGTTTCTATATATAAGTACATAAGGAATACATTTCGCGAAATATTTCATGCTGGGAATATAACGCGATATAAATAATTAAAAAAACATGTAAATATCATTCCATTTCGAATCATTGAATACTCAGTGAGACTCCATAGATCAAGAATTACAAGTAAATAAAAATATCCTGTGAAATAATTCCGTTTCGATATATAAGTAAATAAGGAATACATTTCGCGAAATATTTCATGCTGAGAATATAACGCGATATAAAAAATTAAAAAAAATGTAAATATCATTCCATTTCGAATCATTTAATACTGGGAGACACTCCATAGATACAGAATTACATGTAAATAATAAACATCCTCTAAAATAATTCCGTTTCGCTAAATAAAGAAATAAGGAATACATTTCGCGAAATATTTCATGCTGGGAATATAACGCGATATAAATAATTAAAAAAACATGTAAATATCATTCCATTTCGAATCGTTTAATACTGCGTGACACTCCATAGATCCATAATCACAAGTAAATAAAAAACATTCGATGAAATAATTCCGTTTCGATAAATAAAGAAATAAGGAATACATTTCGCGAAATATTTCATGCTGGGAATATAACGCGATATAAATAATTAAAAAAACATGTAAATATCATTCCATTTTGAATCATTTAATACTGGGAGGCACTCCATAGATCCAGAATTACAAGTAAATAATAAACATCCGGTGAAATAATTCCGTTTCTATATATAAGTACATAAGGAATACATTTCGCGAAATATTTCATGCTGGGAATATAACGCGATATAAATAATTAAAAAAACATGTAAATATCATTCCATTTCGAATCATTGAATACTCAGTGAGACTCCATAGATCAAGAATTACAAGTAAATAAAAATATCCTGTGAAATAATTCCGTTTCGATATATAAGTAAATAAGGAATACATTTCGCGAAATATTTCATGCTGAGAATATAACGCGATATAAAAAATTAAAAAAAATGTAAATATCATTCCATTTCGAATCATTTAATACTGGGAGACACTCCATAGATACAGAATTACATGTAAATAATAAACATCCTCTAAAATAATTCCGTTTCGCTAAATAAAGAAATAAGGAATACATTTCGCGAAATATTTCATGCTGGGAATATAACGCGATATAAATAATTTAAAAAATATGTAAATATCATTCCATTTCGAATCATTGAATACTCAGTGAGACTCCATAGATCAAGAATTACAAGTAAATAGAAAATATCCGGTGAAATAATTCCGTTTCTATATATAAGTAAATAAGGAATACATTTCGCGAAATATTGCATTCTGGGAATATAACGCGATATAAATAATTAAAAAGCAATGTAAATATCATTCCATTTCGAATCATTTAATACTGAGTGACACTCCATAGATCTAGAATTACCATTATATAATAAATATCCGACGAAATTATTCTGTTTCGATAAATAAAGAAATAAGTAATACATTTCGCGAAATAATTCATTCTCGGAATATAACGCGATATAAGTGATTAAAAAAACATGTAAATGTCATTCCATTTAGAATCATTTAATACTGAGTGACACTCCATAGATCCAGAATCACAAGTAAATAAAAAACATCCGATGAAATTATTCTGTTTCGATAAATAAAGAAATAAGGAATACATTTCGCGAAATAATTCATTCTCGGAATATAACGCGATATAAGTGATTAAAAAAACATGTAAATATCATTCCATTTTGAATCATTTAATACTGGGAGACACTCCATAGATCCAGAATTACAAGTAAATAATAAACACCCGGTGAAATAATTCCGTTTCTATATATAAGTACATAAGGAATACATTTTGCGAAATATTTCATGCTGAGAATATAACGCGATATAAAAAATTAAAAAACATGTAAATATCATTCCATTTCAAATCTTTTAATAATCAGTAAGACCCCATAGATCTAGAATTACCATTATATAATAAATATCCGACGAAATCATTCTGTTCCGATATACAAAGAAATAAGGAATACATTTCGCGAAATATTTCATGCTGGGAATATAACGCGAAATAAATAATTAAAAAAATATGTAAATATCATTCCATTTCGAATCATTGAATACTCAGTGAGACTCCATAGATCAAGAAATACAAGTAAATGAAAAATATCCGGTGAAATAATTCCATTTCGATATATAAGTAAATAAGGAATACATTTCGCGAAATATTTCATGCTGAGAATATAACGCGATATAAAAAATTAAAAAACATGTAAATATCATTCCATTTCAAATCTTTAATAATCAGTAAGACCCCATAGATCTAGAATTACCAGTATATAATAAATATCCGACGAAATTATTCTGTTTCGATATATAAAGAAATAAGGAATACATTTCGCGAAATATTTCATGCTGGGAATATAGCGCGATATAAATGATTAAAAAAACATGTAAATATCATTCCATTTCGAATCATTGAATACTCAGTGAGACTCCATAGATCAAGAATTACAAGTAAATAAAAATATCCGGTGAAATAATTCCGTTTCGATATATAAGTAAATAAGGAATACATTTCGCGAAATATTTCATGCTGAGAATATAACGCGATATAAAAAATTAAAAAAAATGTAAATATCATTCCATTTCGAATCATTTAATACTGGGAGACACTCCATAGATACAGAATTAAAAGTAAATAATAAACATCCTCTAAAATAATTCCGTTTCGCTAAATAAAGAAATAAGGAATACATTTCGCGAAATATTTCATGCTGGGAATATAACGCGATATAAATAATTTAAAAAATATGTAAATATCATTCCATTTCGAATCATTGAATACGCAGTGAAACTCCATAGATCAAAAATTACAAGTAAATAGAAAATATCCGGTGAAATAATTCCGTTTCTATATATAAGTAAATAAGGAATACATTTCGCGAAATATTGCATTCTGGGAATATAACGCGATATAAATAATTAAAAAGCAATGTAAATATCATTCCATTTCGAATCATTTAATACTGAGTGACACTCCATAGATCTAGAATTACCATTATATAATAAATATCCGACGAAATTATTCTGTTTCGATAAATAAAGAAATAAGGAATACATTTCGCGAAATAATTCATTCTCGGAATATAACGCGATATAAGTGATTAAAAAAACATGTAAATGTCATTCCATTTAGAATCATTTAATACTGAGTGACACTCCATAGATCCAGAATCACAAGTAAATAAAAAACATCCGATGAAATAATTCCGTTTCGATAAATAAAGAAATAAGGAATACATTTCGCGAAATATTTCATGCTGGGAATATAGCGCGATATAAATGATTAAAAAAACATGTAAATATCATTCCATTTTTAATCATTTAATACTGGGAGACACTCCATAGATCCAGAATTACAAGTAAATAATAAACATCCGGTGAAATAATTCCGTTTCTATATATAAGTACATAAGGAATACATTTTGCGAAATATTTCATGCTGAGAATATAACGCGATATAAAAAATTAAAAAACATGTAAATATCATTCCATTTCAAATCTTTTTATAATCAGTAAGACCCCATAGATCTAGAATTACCAGTATATAATAAATATCCGACGAAATTATTCTGTTTCGATATATAAAGAAATAAGGAATACATTTCGCGAAGTATTTCATGCTGGGAATATAACGCGATATAAATAATTTAAAAAACATGTAAATATCATTCCATTTCGAATCATTTAATACTCAGTGAGACTCCATAGATCTAGAATTACCAGTATATAATAAATATCCGACGAAATTATTCTGTTTCGATAAATAAAGAAATAAGGAATACATTTCGCGAAATAATTCATTCTCGGAATATAACGCGATATAAATGATTAAGAAAACATGTAAATATCATTCCATTTAGAATCATTTAATACTGAGTGACACTCCATAGATGCAAAATAACAAGTAAATAATAAACATCCGATGAAATAATTACGTTTCGATAAATAAAGAAATAAAGAATACATTTCGCGAAATATTGCATTTTGGGAATATAACGCGATATAAATAATTAAAAAAACATGTAAATATCATTCCATTTAGAATCATTTAATACTGGGAGACGCTCCATAGATACAGAATTACAAGTAAATAATAAACATCCTCTAAAATAATTCCGTTTCGCTAAATAAAGAAAAAGGGAATACATTTCGCGAAATATTTCATGCTGGGAATATAACGCGAAATAAATAATTAAAAAAATATGTAAATATCATTCCATTTCGAACCATTGAATACTCAGTGAGACTACATAGATCAAGAAATACAAGTAAATAAAAAATATCCGGTGAAATAATTCCGTTTCTATATACGAGGGTGTTTGATAAGTCTGGTAAAAATTGAACAATGTCGCATCGCAAAAAATTTTGAAATACATAAGCTCAAAGTGGCATTCATTTGGCTGGTAAATATCACGTTTTGCCCAAAAGCGACACTTCGTTTAGATTTGGTAGACGTTTGAAACGAGCGACTTAGTAGTTCTTAGGACAACGCACCATTTCACACTTTCGCAATCACAATGTCAAAAATACACGAATTGGGCTTGGAATTGATTCCGCATACACCCTACTCTCCTGATATGGCTCTCTGTGATTTTTTTATTTCCCAACATGAAAACATGGTTCGGTGGGAAGAGATTCTCGTCGAATGAAGGAAATATCGATGTCGTAAATGCGTACTTGCAGACTTTGACAAATCATACTTTTTTGACGTGATAAAAAAATTAGAATCTCGCTGGGTTAAGTGTGTCGATCTTAAAGGAGACTATGTTGACAAATAAAGGTTTGTTAAAAAAAAAAAAAAATGTTTACCTACTTTTTTACCAAACTTATCAAACGACCCTCGTATAAGTAAATAAGGAATACATTTCGCGAAATATTGCATTCTGGGAATATAACGCGATATAAATAATTAAAAAAACATGTAAATATCATTCCATTTTGAATCATTTAATACTGGGAGACACTCCATAGATCTAGAATTACCAGTATATAATAAATATCCGACGAAATTATTCTGTTTCGATAAATAAAGAAATAAGGAATACATTTCGCGAAGTATTTCATGCTGGGAATATAACGCGATATAAATAATTTATAAAACATGTAAATATCATTCCATTTCGAATCATTGAATACTCATTGAGACTCCATAGATCAAGAATTACAAGTAAATAAAAATATCCGGTGAAATAATTCCGCTTCGATATATAAGTAAATAAGAACTACATTTCGCGAAATATCTCATGCTGAGAATATAACGCGATATAAAAAATTAAAAAAAATGTAAATATCATTCCATTTCGAATCATTTAATACTGGAAGACACTCCATAGATACATAATTACATGTAAATAATAAACATCCTCTAAAATAATTCCGTTTCGCTAAATAAAGAAATAAGGAATACATTTCGCGAAATATTTCATACTGGGAATATAACGCGATATAAATAATTTAAAAAATATGTAAATATCATTCCATTTCGAATCATTGAATACTCAGTGAGACTCCATAGATCAAGAATTACAAGTAAATAGAAAATATCCGGTGAAATAATTCCGTTTCTATATATAAGTAAATAAGGAATACATTTCGCGAAATATTGCATTCTGGGAATATAACGCGATATAAATAATTAAAAAAACATGTAAATATCATTCCATTTTGAATCATTTAATACTGGGAGACACTCCATAGATCTAGAATTACCAGTATATAATAAATATCCGACGAAATTATTCTGTTTCGATAAATAAAGAAATAAGGAATACATTTCGCGAAGTATTTCATGCTGGGAATATAACGCGATATAAATAATTTATAAAACATGTAAATATCATTCCATTTCGAATCATTGAATACTCATTGAGACTCCATAGATCAAGAATTACAAGTAAATAAAAATATCCGGTGAAATAATTCCGCTTCGATATATAAGTAAATAAGAACTACATTTCGCGAAATATCTCATGCTGAGAATATAACGCGATATAAAAAATTAAAAAAAATGTAAATATCATTCCATTTCGAATCATTTAATACTGGAATACACTCCATAGATACAGAATTACATGTAAATAATAAACATCCTCTAAAATAATTCCGTTTCGCTAAATAAAGAAATAAGGAATACATTTCACGAAATATTTCATACTGGGAATATAACGCGATATAAATAATTTAAAAAATATGTAAATATCATTCCATTTCGAATCATTGAATACTCAGTGAGACTCCATAGATCAAGAATTACAAGTAAATAGAAAATATCCGGTGAAATAATTCCGTTTCTATATATAAGTAAATAAGGAATACATTTCGCGAAATATTTCATTCTGGGAATATAACGCGATATAAATAATTAAAAAAAATGTAAATATCATTCCATTTCGAATCATTGAATTCTCAGTGAGACTCCATAGATCAAGAGTTACAAGTAAATAGAAAATATCCGGTGAAATAATTCCGTTTCTATATATAAGTAAATAAGGAATACATTTCGCGAAATATTGCATTCTGGGAATATAACGCGATATAAATAATTAAAAAGCAATGTAAATATCATTCCATTTCGAATCATTTAATACTGAGTGACACTCCATAGATCTTGAATTACAAGTAAATAATAAACATCCTCTAAAATAATTCCGTTTCGCTAAATAAAGAAATAAGGAATACATTTCGCGAAATATTTCATGCTGGGAATATAACGCGATATAAATAATTTAAAAAATTGTAAATATCATTCCATTTCGAATCATTGAATACTCAGTGAGACTCCATAGATCAAGAATTACAAGTAAATAGAAAATATCCGGTGAAATAATTCCGTTTCTATATATAAGTAAATAAGGAATACATTTTGCGAAATATTTCATGCTGAGAATATAACGCGATATAAAAAATTAAAAAACATGTAAATATCATTCCATTTCGAATCTTTTAATAATCAGTAAGACTCCATAGATCTAGAATTACCATTATATAATAAATATCCGACGAAATTATTCTGTTTCGATAAATAAAGAAATAAGGAATACATTTCGCGAAATATTTCATGCTGGGAATATAACGCGATATAAATAATTAAAAAAACATGTAAATATCATTCCATTTCGAATCGTTTAATACTGCGTGACACTCCATAGATCCAGAATCACAAGTAAATAAAAAACATTCGATGAAATAATTCCGTTTCGATAAATAAAGAAATAAGGAATACATTTCGCGAAATATTTCATGCTGGGAATATAGCGCGATATAAATAATTAAAAAAACAAGTAAATATCATTCCATTTTGAATCATTTAATACTGGGAGGCACTCCATAGATCCAGAATTACAAGTAAATAATAAACATCCGGTGAAATAATTCCGTTTCTATATATAAGTACATAAGGAATACATTTCGCGAAATATTTCATGCTGGGAATATAACGCGATATAAATAATTAAAAAAACATGTAAATATCATTCCATTTCGAATCATTGAATACTCAGTGAGACTCCATAGATCAAGAATTACAAGTAAATAAAAATATCCTGTGAAATAATTCCGTTTCGATATATAAGTAAATAAGGAATACATTTCGCGAAATATTTCATGCTGAGAATATAACGCGATATAAAAAATTAAAAAAAATGTAAATATCATTCCATTTCGAATCATTTAATACTGGGAGACACTCCATAGATACAGAATTACATGTAAATAATAAACATCCTCTAAAATAATTCCGTTTCGCTAAATAAAGAAATAAGGAATACATTTCGCGAAATATTTCATGCTGGGAATATAACGCGATATAAATAATTTAAAAAATATGTAAATATCATTCCATTTCGAATCATTGAATACTCAGTGAGACTCCATAGATCAAGAATTACAAGTAAATAGAAAATATCCGGTGAAATAATTCCGTTTCTATATATAAGTAAATAAGGAATACATTTCGCGAAATATTGCATTCTGGGAATATAACGCGATATAAATAATTAAAAAGCTATGTAAATATCATTCCATTTCGAATCATTTAATACTGAGTGACACTCCATAGATCTAGAATTACCATTATATAATAAATATCCGACGAAATTATTCTGTTTCGATAAATAAAGAAATAAGGAATACATTTCGCGAAATATTTCATGCTGGGAATATAACGCGATATAAATAATTAAAAAAACATGTAAATATCATTCCATTTCGAATCGTTTAATACTGCGTGACACTCCATAGATCCAGAATCACAAGTAAATAAAAAACATTCGATGAAATAATTCCGTTTCGATAAATAAAGAAATAAGGAATACATTTCGCGAAATATTTCATGCTGGGAATATAGCGCGATATAAATAATTAAAAAAACATGTAAATATCATTCCATTTTGAATCATTTAATACTGGGAGGCACTCCATAGATCCAGAATTACAAGTAAATAATAAACATCCGGTGAAATAATTCCGTTTCGCTAAATAAAGAAATAAGGAATACATTTCGCGAAATATTTCATGCTGGGAATATAACGCGATATAAATAATTTAAAAAATATGTAAATATCATTCCATTTCGAATCATTGAATACTCAGTGAGACTCCATAGATCAAGAATTACAAGTAAATAAAAATATCCGGTGAAATAATTCCGTTTCGATATATAAGTAAATAAGGAATACATTTCGCGAAATATTTCATGCTGAGAATATAACGCGATATAAAAAATTAAAAAAAATGTAAATATCATTCCATTTCGAATCATTTAATACTGGGAGACACTCCATAGATACAGAATTAAAAGTAAATAATAAACATCCTCTAAAATAATTCCGTTTCGCTAAATAAAGAAATAAGGAATACATTTCGCGAAATATTTCATGCTGGGAATATAACGCGATATAAATAATTTAAAAAATATGTAAATATCATTCCATTTCGAATCATTGAATACGCAGTGAAACTCCATAGATCAAAAATTACAAGTAAATAGAAAATATCCGGTGAAATAATTCCGTTTCTATATATAAGTAAATAAGGAATACATTTCGCGAAATATTGCATTCTGGGAATATAACGCGATATAAATAATTAAAAAGCAATGTAAATATCATTCCATTTCGAATCATTTAATACTGAGTGACACTCCATAGATCAAGAATTACAAGTAAATAGAAAATATCCGGTGAAATAATTCCGTTTCTATATATAAGTAAATAAGGAATACATTTGGCGAAATATTGCATTCTGGGAATATAACGCGATATAAATAATTAAAAAGCAATGTAAATATCATTCCATTTCGAATCATTTAATACTGAGTGACACTCCATAGATCTTGAATTACAAGTAAATAATAAACATCCTCTAAAATAATTCCGTTTCGCTAAATAAAGAAATAAGGAAAACATTTCGCGAAATATTTCATGCTGGGAATATAACGCGATATAAATAATTAAAAAAAATGTAAATATCATTCCATTTCGAATCATTGAATACTCAGTGAGACTCCATAGATCAAGAATTACAAGTAAATAGAAAATATCCGGTGAAATAATTCCGTTTCTATATATAAGTAAATAAGGAATACATTTTGCGAAATATTTCATGCTGAGAATATAACGCGATATAAAAAATTAAAAAACATGTAAATATCATTCCATTTCGAATCTTTTAATAATCAGTAAGACTCCATAGATCTAGAATTACCATTATATAATAAATATCCGACGAAATTATTCTGTTTCGATAAATAAAGAAATAAGGAATACATTTCGCGAAATATTTCATGTTGGGAATATAACGCGATATAAATAATTAAAAAAACATGTAAATATCATTCCATTTCGAATCGTTTAATACTGCGTGACACTCCATAGATCCATAATCACAAGTAAATAAAAAACATTCGATGAAATAATTCCGTTTCGATAAATAAAGAAATAAGGAATACATTTCGCGAAATATTTCATGCTGGGAATATAGGGCGATATAAATAATTAAAAAAACATGTAAATATCATTCCATTTTGAATCATTTAATACTGGGAGGCACTCCATAGATCCAGAATTACAAGTAAATAATAAACATCCGGTGAAATAATTCCGTTTCTATATATAAGTACATAAGGAATACATTTCGCGAAATATTTCATGCTGGGAATATAACGCGATATAAATAATTAAAAAAACATGTAAATATCATTCCATTTCGAATCATTGAATACTCAGTGAGACTCCATAGATCAAGAATTACAAGTAAATAAAAATATCCTGTGAAATAATTCCGTTTCGATATATAAGTAAATAAGGAATACATTTCGCGAAATATTTCATGCTGAGAATATAACGCGATATAAAAAATTAAAAAAAATGTAAATATCATTCCATTTCGAATCATTTAATACTGGGAGACACTCCATAGATACAGAATTACATGTAAATAATAAACATCCTCTAAAATAATTCCGTTTCGCTAAATAAAGAAATAAGGAATACATTTCGCGAAATATTTCATGCTGGGAATATAACGCGATATAAATAATTTAAAAAATATGTAAATATCATTCCATTTCGAATCATTGAATACTCAGTGAGACTCCATAGATCAAGAATTACAAGTAAATAGAAAATATCCGGTGAAATAATTCCGTTTCTATATATAAGTAAATAAGGAATACATTTCGCGAAATATTGCATTCTGGGAATATAACGCGATATAAATAATTAAAAAGCAATGTAAATATCATTCCATTTCGAATCATTTAATACTGAGTGACACTCCATAGATCTAGAATTACCATTATATAATAAATATCCGACGAAATTATTCTGTTTCGATAAATAAGAAATAAGGAATACATTTCGCGAAATAATTCATTCTCGGAATATAACGCGATATAAGTGATTAAAAAAACATGTAAATGTCATTCCATTTAGAATCATTTAATACTGAGTGACACTCCATAGATCCAGAATCACAAGTAAATAAAAAACATCCGATGAAATTATTCTGTTTCGATAAATAAAGAAATAAGGAATACATTTCGCGAAATAATTCATTCTCGGAATATAACGCGATATAAGTGATTAAAAAAACATGTAAATATCATTCCATTTTGAATCATTTAATACTGGGAGACACTCCATAGATCCAGAATTACAAGTAAATAATAAACACCCGGTGAAATAATTCCGTTTCTATATATAAGTACATAAGGAATACATTTTGCGAAATATTTCATGCTGAGAATATAACGCGATATAAAAAATTAAAAAACATGTAAATATCATTCCATTTCAAATCTTTTAATAATCAGTAAGACCCCATAGATCTAGAATTACCAGTATATAATAAATATCCGACGAAATCATTCTGTTCCGATATACAAAGAAATAAGGAATACATTTCGCGAAATATTTCATGCTGGGAATATAACGCGAAATAAATAATTAAAAAAATATGTAAATATCATTCCATTTCGAATCATTGAATACTCAGTGAGACTCCATAGATCAAGAAATACAAGTAAATGAAAAATATCCGGTGAAATAATTCCATTTCGATATATAAGTAAATAAGGAATACATTTCGCGAAATATTTCATGCTGAGAATATAACGCGATATAAAAAATTAAAAAACATGTAAATATCATTCCATTTCAAATCTTTTAATAATCAGTAAGACCCCATAGATCTAGAATTACCAGTATATAATAAATATCCGACGAAATTATTCTGTTTCGATATATAAAGAAATAAGGAATACATTTCGCGAAATATTTCATGCTGGGAATATAGCGCGATATAAATGATTAAAAAAACATGTAAATATCATTCCATTTCGAATCATTGAATACTCAGTGAGACTCCATAGATCAAGAATTACAAGTAAATAAAAATATCCGGTGAAATAATTCCGTTTCGATATATAAGTAAATAAGGAATACATTTCGCGAAATATTTCATGCTGAGAATATAACGCGATATAAAAAATTAAAAAAAATGTAAATATCATTCCATTTCGAATCATTTAATACTGGGAGACACTCCATAGATACAGAATTACAAGTAAATAATAAACATCCTCTAAAATAATTCCGTTTCGCTAAATAAAGAAATAAGGAATACATTCCGCGAAATATTTCATGCTGGGAATATAACGCGATATAAATAATTTAAAAAATATGTAAATATCATTCCATTTCGAATCATTGAATACGCAGTGAAACTCCATAGATCAAGAATTACAAGTAAATAGAAAATATCCGGTGAAATAATTCCGTTTCTATATATAAGTAAATAAGGAATACATTTCGCGAAATATTGCATTCTGGGAATATAACGCGATATAAATAATTAAAAAGCAATGTAAATATCATTCCATTTCGAATCATTTAATACTGAGTGACACTCCATAGATCTAGAATTACCATTATATAATAAATATCCGACGAAATTATTCTGTTTCGATAAATAAAGAAATAAGGAATACATTTCGCGAAATAATTCATTCTCGGAATATAACGCGATATAAATGATTAAGAAAACATGTAAATATCATTCCATTTAGAATCATTTAATACTGAGTGACACTCCATAGATCCAGAATTACAAGTAAATAATAAACATCCGGTGAAATAATTCCGTTTCTATATATAAGTACATAAGGAATACATTTTGCGAAATATTTCATGCTGAGAATATAACGCGATATAAAAAATTAAAAAACATGTAAATATCATTCCATTTCATATCTTTTAATAATCAGTAAGACCCCATAGATCTAGAATTACCAGTATATAATAAATATCCGACGAAATTATTCTGTTTCGATATATAAAGAAATAAGGAATATATTTCGC
Source organism: Mimumesa dahlbomi (assembly GCA_917499265.3). NCBI lineage: Eukaryota > Metazoa > Arthropoda > Insecta > Hymenoptera > Crabronidae > Mimumesa > Mimumesa dahlbomi. Next base: position 9,222,865 of record OU824127.1, read on the forward strand.
GAAGTATTTCATGCTGGGAATATAACGCGATATAAATAATTTAAAAAACATGTAAATATCATTCCATTTCGAATCATTTAATACTGGGAGACGCTCCATAGATACAGAATTACAAGTAAATAATAAACATCCTCTAAAATAATTCCGTTTCGCTAAATAAAGAAAAAGGGAATACATTTCGCGAAATATTTCATGCTGGGAATATAACGCGATATAAATAATTTAAAAAATATGTAAATATCATTCCATTTCGAATCATTGAATACGCAGTGAAACTCCATAGATCAAGAATTACAAGTAAATAGAAAATATCCGGTGAAATAATTCCGTTTCTATATATAAGTAAATAAGGAATACATTTCGCGAAATATTGCATTCTGGGAATATAACGCGATATAAATAATTAAAAAAACATGTAAATATCATTCCATTTTGAATCATTTAATACTGGGAGACACTCCATAGATCTAGAATTACCAGTATATAATAAATATCCGACGAAATTATTCTGTTTCGATAAATAAAGAAATAAGGAATACATTTCGCGAAGTATTTCATGCTGGGAATATAACGCGATATAAATAATTTATAAAACATGTAAATATCATTCCATTTCGAATCATTGAATACTCATTGAGACTCCATAGATCAAGAATTACAAGTAAATAAAAATATCCGGTGAAATAATTCCGCTTCGATATATAAGTAAATAAGAACTACATTTCGCGAAATATCTCATGCTGAGAATATAACGCGATATAAAAAATTAAAAAAAATGTAAATATCATTCCATTTCGAATCATTTAATACTGGAAGACACTCCATAGATACAGAATTACATGTAAATAATAAACATCCTCTAAAATAATTCCGTTTCGCTAAATAAAGAAATAAGGAATACATTTCGCGAAATATTTCATGCTGGGAATATAACGCGATATAAATAATTTAAAAAATATGTAAATATCATTCCATTTCGAATCATTGAATACTCAGTGATACTCCATAGATCAAGAATTACAAGTAAATAGAAAATATCCGGTGAAATAATTCCGTTTCTATATATAAGTAAATAAGGAATACATTTCGCGAAATATTGCATTCTGGGAATATAACGCGATATAAATAATTAAAAAGACATGTAAATATCATTCCATTTCGAATCATTTAATACTGAGTGACACTCCATAGATCTTGAATTACAAGTAAATAATAAACATCCTCTAAAATAATTCCGTTTCGCTAAATAAAGAAATAAGGAATACATTTCGCGAAATATTTCATGCTGGGAATATAACGCGATATAAATAATTAAAAAAAATGTAAATATCATTCCATTTCGAATCATTGAATACTCAGTGAGACTCCATAGATCAAGAATTACAAGTAAATAGAAAATATCCGGTGAAATAATTCCGTTTCTATATATAAGTAAATAAGGAATACATTTTGCGAAATATTTCATGCTGAGAATATAACGCGATATAAAAAATTAAAAAACATGTAAATATCATTCCATTTCGAATCTTTTAATAATCAGTAAGACTCCATAGATCTAGAATTACCATTATATAATAAATATCCGACGAAATTATTCTGTTTCGATAAATAAAGAAATAAGGAATACATTTCGCGAAATATTTCATGCTGGGAATATAACGCGATATAAATAATTAAAAAAACATGTAAATATCATTCCATTTCGAATCGTTTATTACTGCGTGACACTCCATAGATCCAGAATCACAAGTAAATAAACAACATTCGATGAAATAATTCCGTTTCGATAAATAAAGAAATAAGGAATACATTTCGCGAAATATTTCATGCTGGGAATATAGCGCGATATAAATAATTAAAAAAACATGTAAATATCATTCCATTTTGAATCATTTAATACTGGGAGGCACTCCATAGATCCAGAATTACAAGTAAATAATAAACATCCGATGAAATAATTACGTTTCGATAAATAAAGAAATAAAGAATACATTTCGCGAAATATTGCATTTTGGGAATATAACGCGATATAAATAATTAAAAAAACATGTAAATATCATTCCATTTAGAATCATTTAATACTGGGAGACGCTCCATAGATACAGAATTACAAGTAAATAATAAACATCCGGTGAAATAATTCCGTTTCTATATATAAGTACATAAGGAATACATTTTGCGAAATATTTCATGCTGAGAATATAACGCGATATAAAAAATTAAAAAACATGTAAATATCATTCCATTTCAAATCTTTTAATAATCAGTAAGACCCCATAGATCTAGAATTACCAGTATATAATAAATATCCGACGAAATCATTCTGTTCCGATATACAAAGAAATAAGGAATACATTTCGCGAAATATTTCATGCTGGGAATATAACGCGAAATAAATAATTAAAAAAATATGTAAATATCATTCCATTTCGAATCATTGAATACTCAGTGAGACTCCATAGATCAAGAAATACAAGTAAATGAAAAATATCCGGTGAAATAATTCCATTTCGATATATAAGTAAATAAGGAATACATTTCGCGAAATATTTCATGCTGAGAATATAACGCGATATAAAAAATTAAAAAACATGTAAATATCATTCCATTTCAAATCTTTTAATAATCAGTAAGACCCCATAGATCTAGAATTACCAGTATATAATAAATATCCGACGAAATTATTCTGTTTCGATATATAAAGAAATAAGGAATACATTTCGCGAAATATTTCATGCTGGGAATATAGCGCGATATAAATGATTAAAAAAACATGTAAATATCATTCCATTTCGAATCATTGAATACTCAGTGAGACTCCGTAGATCAAGAATTACAAGTAAATAAAAATATCCGGTGAAATAATTCCGTTTCGATATATAAGTAAATAAGGAATACATTTCGCGAAATATTTCATGCTGAGAATATAACGCGATATAAAAAATTAAAAAAAATGTAAATATCATTCCATTTCGAATCATTTAATACTGGGAGACACTCCATAGATACAGAATTACAAGTAAATAATAAACATCCTCTAAAATAATTCCGTTTCGCTAAATAAAGAAATAAGGAATACATTCCGCGAAATATTTCATGCTGGGAATATAACGCGATATAAATAATTTAAAAAATATGTAAATATCATTCCATTTCGAATCATTGAATACGCAGTGAAACTCCATAGATCAAGAATTACAAGTAAATAGAAAATATCCGGTGAAATAATTCCGTTTCTATATATAAGTAAATAAGTAATACATTTCGCGAAATATTGCATTCTGGGAATATAACGCGATATAAATAATTAAAAAGCAATGTAAATATCATTCCATTTCGAATCATTTAATACTGAGTGACACTCCATAGATCTAGAATTACCATTATATAATAAATATCCGACGAAATTATTCTGTTTCGATAAATAAAGAAATAAGGAATACATTTCCCGAAATATTTCATGCTGGGAATATAGCGCGATATAAATGATTAAAAAAACATGTAAATATCATTCCATTTTGAATCATTTAATACTGGGAGACACTCCATAGATCCAGAATTACAAGTAAATAATAAACATCCGGTGAAATAATTCCGTTTCTATATATAAGTACATAAGGAATACATTTTGCGAAATATTTCATGCTGAGAATATAACGCGATATAAAAAATTAAAAAACATGTAAATATCATTCCATTTCGAATCATTGAATACGCAGTGAAACTCCATAGATCAAGAATTACAAGTAAATAGAAAATATCCGGTGAAATAATTCCGTTTCTATATATAAGTAAATAAGGAATACATTTCGCGAAATATTGCATTCTGGGAATATAGCGCGATATAAATAATTAAAAAAACATGTAAATATCATTCCATTTTGAATCATTTAATACTGCGTGACACTCCATAGATCCAGAATCACAAGTAAATAAAAAACATCCGATGAAATAATTCCGTTTCGATAAATAAAGAAATAAGGAATACATTTCCCGAAATATTTCATGCTGGGAATATAGCGCGATATAAATGATTAAAAAAACATGTAAATATCATTCCATTTTGAATCATTTAATACTGGGAGACACTCCATAGATCCAGAATTACAAGTAAATAATAAACATCCGGTGAAATAATTCCGTTTCTATATATAAGTACATAAGGAATACATTTTGCGAAATATTTCATGCTGAGAATATAACGCGATATAAAAAATTAAAAAACATGTAAATATCATTCCATTTCATATCTTTTAATAATCAGTAAGACCCCATAGATCTAGAATTACCAGTATATAATAAATATCCGACGAAATTATTCTGTTTCGATATATAAAGAAATAAGGAATACATTTCGCGAAATATTTCATGCTGGGAATATAACGCGAAATAAATAATTAAAAAAATATGTAAATATCATTCCATTTCGAACCATTGAATACTCAGTGAGACTACATAGATCAAGAAATACAAGTAAATAAAAAATATCCGGTGAAATAATTCCGTTTCTATATATAAGTAAATAAGGAATACATTTCGCGAAATATTGCATTCTGGGAATATAACGCGATATAAATAATTAAAAAAACATGTAAATATCATTCCATTTTGAATCATTTAATACTGGGAGACACTCCATAGATCTAGAATTACCAGTATATAATAAATATCCGACGAAATTATTCTGTTTCGATAAATAAAGAAATAAGGAATACATTTCGCGAAGTATTTCATGCTGGGAATATAACGCGATATAAATAATTTATAAAACATGTAAATATCATTCCATTTCGAATCATTGAATACTCATTGAGACTCCATAGATCAAGAATTACAAGTAAATAAAAATATCCGGTGAAATAATTCCGCTTCGATATATAAGTAAATAAGAACTACATTTCGCGAAATATCTCATGCTGAGAATATAACGCGATATAAAAAATTAAAAAAAATGTAAATATCATTCCATTTCGAATCATTTAATACTGGAAGACACTCCATAGATACAGAATTACATGTAAATAATAAACATCCTCTAAAATAATTCCGTTTCGCTAAATAAAGAAATAAGGAATACATTTCGCGAAATATTTCATACTGGGAATATAACGCGATATAAATAATTTAAAAAATATGTAAATATCATTCCATTTCGAATCATTGAATACTCAGTGAGACTCCATAGATCAAGAATTACAAGTAAATAGAAAATATCCGGTGAAATAATTCCGTTTCTATATATAAGTAAATAAGGAATACATTTCGCGAAATATTGCATTCTGGGAATATAACGCGATATAAATAATTAAAAAGACATGTAAATATCATTCCATTTCGAATCATTTAATACTGAGTGACACTCCATAGATCTTGAATTACAAGTAAATAATAAACATCCTCTAAAATAATTCCGTTTCGCTAAATAAAGAAATAAGGAATACATTTCGCGAAATATTTCATGCTGGGAATATAACGCGATATAAATAATTAAAAAAAATGTAAATATCATTCCATTTCGAATCATTGAATACTCAGTGAGACTCCATAGATCAAGAATTACAAGTAAATAGAAAATATCCGGTGAAATAATTCCGTTTCTATATATAAGTAAATAAGGAATACATTTTGCGAAATATTTCATGCTGAGAATATAACGCGATATAAAAAATTAAAAAACATGTAAATATCATTCCATTTCGAATCTTTTAATAATCAGTAAGACTCCATAGATCTAGAATTACCATTATATAATAAATATCCGACGAAATTATTCTGTTTCGATAAATAAAGAAATAAGGAATACATTTCGCGAAATATTTCATGCTGGGAATATAACGCGATATAAATAATTAAAAAAACATGTAAATATCATTCCATTTCGAATCGTTTAATACTGCGTGACACTCCATAGATCCAGAATCACAAGTAAATAAACAACATTCGATGAAATAATTCCGTTTCGATAAATAAAGAAATAAGGAATACATTTCGCGAAATATTTCATGCTGGGAATATAGCGCGATATAAATAATTAAAAAAACATGTAAATATCATTCCATTTTGAATCATTTAATACTGGGAGGCACTCCATAGATCCAGAATTACAAGTAAATAATAAACATCCGATGAAATAATTACGTTTCGATAAATAAAGAAATAAAGAATACATTTCGCGAAATATTGCATTTTGGGAATATAACGCGATATAAATAATTAAAAAAACATGTAAATATCATTCCATTTAGAATCATTTAATACTGGGAGACGCTCCATAGATACAGAATTACAAGTAAATAATAAACATCCGGTGAAATAATTCCGTTTCTATATATAAGTACATAAGGAATACATTTTGCGAAATATTTCATGCTGAGAATATAACGCGATATAAAAAATTAAAAAACATGTAAATATCATTCCATTTCAAATCTTTTAATAATCAGTAAGACCCCATAGATCTAGAATTACCAGTATATAATAAATATCCGACGAAATTATTCTGTTTCGATATATAAAGAAATAAGGAATACATTTCGCGAAATATTTCATGCTGGGAGTATAACGCGATATAAAAAATTAAAAAACATGTAAATATCATTCCATTTCGAATCTTTTAATAATCAGTAAGACTCCATAGATCTAGAATTACCATTATATAATAAATATCCGACGAAATTATTCTGTTTCGATATATAAAGAAATAAGGAATACATTTCGCGAAATATTTCATGCTGGGAATATAACGCGAAATAAATAATTAAAAAAATATGTAAATATCATTCCATTTCGAATCATTGAAAACTCAGTGAGACTCCGTAGATCAAGAAATACAAGAAAATGAAAAATATCCGGTGAAATAATTCCATTTCGATATATAAGTAAATAAGGAATACATTTCGCGAAATATTTCATGCTGAGAATATAACGCGATATAAAAAATTAAAAAACATGTAAATATCATTCCATTTCGAATCTTTTAATAATCAGTAAGACTCCATAGATCTAGAATTACCATTATATAATAAATATCCGACGAAATTATTCTGTTTCGATAAATAAAGAAATAAGGAATACATTTCGCGAAATATTTCATGCTGGGAATATAGCGCGATATAAATAATTAAAAAAACATGTAAATATCATTCCATTTCGAATCGTTTAATACTGCGTGACACTCCATAGATCCAGAATCACAAGTAAATAAAAAACATTCGATGAAATAATTCCGTTTCGATAAATAAAGAAATAAGGAATACATTTCGCGAAATATTTCATGCTGGGAATATAGCGCGATATAAATAATTAAAAAAACATGTAAATATCATTCCATTTTGAATCATTTAATACTGGGAGGCACTCCATAGATCCAGAATTACAAGTAAATAATAAACATCCGGTGAAATAATTCCGTTTCTATATATAAGTACATAAGGAATACATTTCGCGAAATATTTCATGCTGGGAATATAACGCGATATAAATAATTAAAAAAACATGTAAATATCATTCCATTTCGAATCATTGAATACTCAGTGAGACTCCATAGATCAAGAATTACAAGTAAATAAAAATATCCTGTGAAATAATTCCGTTTCGATATATAAGTAAATAAGGAATACATTTCGCGAAATATTTCATGCTGAGAATATAACGCGATATAAAAAATTAAAAAAAATGTAAATATCATTCCATTTCGAATCATTTAATACTGGGAGACACTCCGTAGATACAGAATTACATGTAAATAATAAACATCCTCTAAAATAATTCCGTTTCGCTAAATAAAGAAATAAGGAATACATTTCGCGAAATATTTCATACTGGGAATATAACGCGATATAAATAATTTAAAAAATATGTAAATATCATTCCATTTCGAATCATTGAATACTCAGTGAGACTCCATAGATCAAGAATTACAAGTAAATAGAAAATATCCGGTGAAATAATTCCGTTTCTATATATAAGTAAATAAGGAATACATTTCGCGAAATATTGCATTCTGGGAATATAACGCGATATAAATAATTAAAAAGACATGTAAATATCATTCCATTTCGAATCATTTAATACTGAGTGACACTCCATAGATCTTGAATTACAAGTAAATAATAAACATCCTCTAAAATAATTCCGTTTCGCTAAATAAAGAAATAAGGAATACATTTCGCGAAATATTTCATGCTGGGAATATAACGCGATATAAATAATTAAAAAAAATGTAAATATCATTCCATTTCGAATCATTGAATACTCAGTGAGACTCCATAGATCAAGAATTACAAGTAAATAGAAAATATCCGGTGAAATAATTCCGTTTCTATATATAAGTAAATAAGGAATACATTTTGCGAAATATTTCATGCTGAGAATATAACGCGATATAAAAAATTAAAAAACATGTAAATATCATTCCATTTCGAATCTTTTAATAATCAGTAAGACTCCATAGATCTAGAATTACCATTATATAATAAATATCCGACGAAATTATTCTGTTTCGATAAATAAAGAAATAAGGAATACATTTCGCGAAATATTTCATGCTGGGAATATAACGCGATATAAATAATTAAAAAAACATGTAAATATCATTCCATTTCGAATCGTTTAATACTGCGTGACACTCCATAGATCCAGAATCACAAGTAAATAAAAAACATTCGATGAAATAATTCCGTTTCGATAAATAAAGAAATAAGGAATACATTTCGCGAAATATTTCATGCTGGGAATATAGCGCGATATAAATAATTAAAAAAACATGTAAATATCATTCCATTTTGAATCATTTAATACTGGGAGGCACTCCATAGATCCAGAATTACAAGTAAATAATAAACATCCGATGAAATAATTACGTTTCGATAAATAAAGAAATAAAGAATACATTTCGCGAAATATTGCATTTTGGGAATATAACGCGATATAAATAATTAAAAAAACATGTAAATATCATTCCATTTAGAATCATTTAATACTGGGAGACGCTCCATAGATACAGAATTACAAGTAAATAATAAACATCCGGTGAAATAAATCCGTTTCTATATATAAGTACATAAGGAATACATTTTGCGAAATATTTCATGCTGAGAATATAACGCGATATAAAAAATTAAAAAACATGTAAATATCATTCCATTTCAAATCTTTTAATAATCAGTAAGACCCCATAGATCTAGAATTACCAGTATATAATAAATATAGGACGAAATTATTCTGTTTCGATATATAAAGAAATAAGGAATACATTTCGCGAAATATTTCATGCTGGGAGAATAACGCGATATAAAAAATTAAAAAACATGTAAATATCATTCCATTTCGAATCTTTTAATAATCAGTAAGACTCCATAGATCTAGAATTACCATTATATAATAAATATCCGACGAAATTATTCTGTTTCGATATATAAAGAAATAAGGAATACATTTCGCGAAATATTTCATGCTGGGAATATAACGCGAAATAAATAATTAAAAAAATATGTAAATATCATTCCATTTCGAATCATTGAAAACTCAGTGAGACTCCGTAGATCAAGAAATACAAGAAAATGAAAAATATCCGGTGAAATAATTCCATTTCGATATATAAGTAAATAAGGAATACATTTCGCGAAATATTTCATACTGAGAATATAACGCGATATAAAAAATTGAAAAACATGTAAATATCATTCCATTTCAAATCTTTTAATAATCAGTAAGACCCCATAGATCTAGAATTACCAGTATATAATAAATATCCGACGAAATTATTCTGTTTCGATATATAAAGAAATAAGGAATACATTTCGCGAAATATTTCATGCTGGGAATATAACGCGATATAAATAATTAAAAAAACATGTAAATATCATTCCATTTCGAATCATTGAATACTCAGTGAGACTCCATAGATCAAGAATTACAAGTAAATAAAAATATCCTGTGAAATAATTCCGTTTCGATATATAAGTAAATAAGGAATACATTTCGCGAAATATTTCATGCTGAGAATATAACGCGATATAAAAAATTAAAAAACATGTAAATATCATTCCATTTCGAATCTTTTAATAATCAGTAAGACTCCATAGATCTAGAATTACCATTATATAATAAATATCCGACGAAATTATTCTGTTTCGATATATAAAGAAATAAGGAATACATTTCGCGAAATATTTCATGCTGGGAATATAACGCGATATAAATAATTAAAAAAACATGTAAATATCATTCCATTTCGAATCGTTTAATACTGCGTGACACTCCATAGATCCAGAATCACAAGTAAATAAACAACATTCGATGAAATAATTCCGTTTCGATAAATAAAGAAATAAGGAATACATTTCGCGAAATATTTCATGCTGGGAATATAGCGCGATATAAATAATTAAAAAAACATGTAAATATCATTCCATTTTGAATCATTTAATACTGGGAGGCACTCCATAGATCCAGAATTACAAGTAAATAATAAACATCCGATGAAATAATTACGTTTCGATAAATAAAGAAATAAAGAATACATTTCGCGAAATATTTCATGATGGGAATATAACGCGATATAAAAAATTAAAAAAACATGTAAATATCATTCCATTTAGAATCATTTAATACTGGGAGACGCTCCATAGATACAGAATTACAAGTAAATAATAAACATCCGGTGAAATAATTCCGTTTCTATATATAAGGAAATAAGGAATACATTTTGCGAAATATTTCATGCTGAGAATATAACGCGATATAAAAAATTAAAAAACATGTAAATATCATTCCATTTCAAATCTTTTAATAATCAGTAAGACCCCATAGATCTAGAATTACCAGTATATAATAAATATCCGACGAAATTATTCTGTTTCGATATATAAAGAAATAAGGAATACATTTCGCGAAATATTTCATGCTGGGAGTATAACGCGATATAAAAAATTAAAAAACATGTAAATATCATTCCATTTCGAATCTTTTAATAATCAGTAAGACTCCATAGATCTAGAATTACCATTATATAATAAATATCCGACGAAATTATTCTGTTTCGATATATAAAGAAATAAGGAATACATTTCGCGAAATATTTCATGCTGGGAATATAACGCGAAATAAATAATTAAAAAAATATGTAAATATCATTCCATTTCGAATCATTGAAAACTCAGTGAGACTCCGTAGATCAAGAAATACAAGAAAATGAAAAATATCCGGTGAAATAATTCCATTTCGATATATAAGTAAATAAGGAATACATTTCGCGAAATATTTCATACTGAGAATATAACGCGATATAAAAAATTGAAAAACATGTAAATATCATTCCATTTCAAATCTTTTAATAATCAGTAAGACCCCATAGATCTAGAATTACCAGTATATAATAAATATCCGACGAAATTATTCTGTTTCGATATATAAAGAAATAAGGAATACATTTCGCGAAATATTTCATGCTGGGAATATAACGCGATATAAATAATTAAAAAAACATGTAAATATCATTCCATTTCGAATCATTGAATACTCAGTGAGACTCCATAGATCAAGAATTACAAGTAAATAAAAATATCCTGTGAAATAATTCCGTTTCGATATATAAGTAAATAAGGAATACATTTCGCGAAATATTTCATGCTGAGAATATAACGCGATATAAAAAATTAAAAAACATGTAAATATCATTCCATTTCGAATCTTTTAATAATCAGTAAGACTCCATAGATCTAGAATTACCATTATATAATAAATATCCGACGAAATTATTCTGTTTCGATAAATAAAGAAATAAGGAATACATTTCGCGAAATATTTCATGCTGGGAATATAGCGCGATATAAATAATTAAAAAAACATGTAAATATCATTCCATTTTGAATCATTTAATACTGGGAGGCACTCCATAGATCCAGAATTACAAGTAAATAATAAACATCCGGTGAAATAATTCCGTTTCTATATATAAGTACATAAGGAATACATTTCGCGAAATATTTCATGCTGGGAATATAACGCGATATAAATAATTAAAAAAACATGTAAATATCATTCCATTTCGAATCATTGAATACTCAGTGAGACTCCATAGATCAAGAATTACAAGTAAATAAAAATATCCTGTGAAATAATTCCGTTTCGATATATAAGTAAATAAGGAATACATTTCGCGAAATATTTCATGCTGAGAATATAACGCGATATAAAAAATTAAAAAAAATGTAAATATCATTCCATTTCGAATCATTTAATACTGGGAGACACTCCGTAGATACAGAATTACATGTAAATAATAAACATCCTCTAAAATAATTCCGTTTCGCTAAATAAAGAAATAAGGAATACATTTCGCGAAATATTTCATGCTGGGAATATAACGCGATATAAATAATTTAAAAAATATGTAAATATCATTCCATTTCGAATCATTGAATACTCAGTGAGACTCCATAGATCAAGAATTACAAGTAAATAGAAAATATCCGGTGAAATAATTCCGTTTCTATATATAAGTAAATAAGGAATACATTTCGCGAAATATTGCATTCTGGGAATATAACGCGATATAAATAATTAAAAAAACATGTAAATATCATTCCATTTTGAATCATTTAATACTGGGAGACACTCCATAGATCCAGAATTATAAGTAAATAATAAACATCCGATGAAATAATTCCGTTTCGATATATAAGTAAATAAGGAATACATTTCGCGAAATATTTCATGCTGAGAATATAACGCGATATAAATAATTAAAAAGACATGTAAATATCATTCCATTTCGAATCATTGAATACTCAGTGAGACTCCATAGATCAAGAATTACAAGTAAATAAAAATATCCGGTGAAATAATTCCGTTTCGATAAATAAAGAAATAAGGAATACATTTCGCGAAATAATTCATTCTCGGAATATAACGCGATATAAGTGATTAAAAAAACATGTAAATGTCATTCCATTTAGAATCATTTAATACTGAGGGACACTCCATAGATCCAGAATCACAAGTAAATAAAAAACATCCGATGAAATTATTCTGTTTCGATAAATAAAGAAATAAGGAATACATTTCGCGAAATAATTCATTCTCGGAATATAACGCGATATAAGTGATTAAAAAAACATGTAAATATCATTCCATTTTGAATCATTTAATACTGGGAGACACTCCATAGATCCAGAATTACAAGTAAATAATAAACACCCGGTGAAATAATTCCGTTTCTATATATAAGTACATAAGGAATACATTTTGCGAAATATTTCATGCTGAGAATATAACGCGATATAAAAAATTAAAAAACATGTAAATATCATTCCATTTCAAATCTTTTAATAATCAGTAAGACCCCATAGATCTAGAATTACCAGTATATAATAAATATCCGACGAAATCATTCTGTTCCGATATACAAAGAAATAAGGAATACATTTCGCGAAATATTTCATGCTGGGAATATAACGCGAAATAAATAATTAAAAAAATATGTAAATATCATTCCATTTCGATATATAAGTAAATAAGGAATACATTTCGCGAAATATTTCATGCTGAGAATATAACGCGATATAAAAAATTAAAAAACATGTAAATATCATTCCATTTCAAATCTTTTAATAATCAGTAAGACCCCATAGATCTAGAATTACCAGTATATAATAAATATCCGACGAAATTATTCTGTTTCGATAAATAAAGAAATAAGGAATACATTTCGCGAAATATTTCATGCTGGGAATATAACGCGATATAAATAATTAAAAAAACATGTAAATATCATTCCATTTCGAATCATTGAATACTCAGTGAGACTCCATAGATCAAGAATTACAAGTAAATAAAAATATCCGGTGAAATAATTCCGTTTCGATATATAAGTAAATAAGGAATACATTTCGCGAAATATTTCATGCTGAGAATATAACGCGATATAAAAAATTAAAAAAAATGTAAATATCATTCCATTTCGAATCATTTAATACTGGGAGACACTCCATAGATACAGAATTACAAGTAAATAATAAACATCCTCTAAAATAATTCCGTTTCGCTAAATAAAGAAATAAGGAATACATTTCGCGAAATATTTCATGCTGGGAATATAACGCGATATAAATAATTTAAAAAATATGTAAATATCATTCCATTTCGAATCATTGAATACGCAGTGAAACTCCATAGATCAAAAATTACAAGTAAATAGAAAATATCCGGTGAAATAATTCCGTTTCTATATATAAGTAAATAAGGAATACATTTCGCGAAATATTGCATTCTGGGAATATAACGCGATATAAATAATTAAAAAGCAATGTAAATATCATTCCATTTCGAATCATTTAATACTGAGTGACACTTCATAGATCTAGAATTACCATTATATAATAAATATCCGACGAAATTATTCTGTTTCGATAAATAAAGAAATAAGGAATACATTTCGCGAAATAATTCATTCTCGGAATATAACGCGATATAAGTGATTAAAAAAACATGTAAATGTCATTCCATTTAGAATCATTTAATACTGAGTGACACTCCATAGATCCAGAATCACAAGTAAATAAAAAACATCCGATGAAATAATTCCGTTTCGATAAATAAAGAAATAAGGAATACATTTCGCGAAATATTTCATGCTGGGAATATAGCGCGATATAAATGATTAAAAAAACATGTAAATATCATTCCATTTTTAATCATTTAATACTGGGAGACACTCCATAGATCCAGAATTACAAGTAAATAATAAACATCCGGTGAAATAATTCCGTTTCTATATATAAGTACATAAGGAATACATTTTGCGAAATATTTCATGCTGAGAATATAACGCGATATAAAAAATTAAAAAACATGTAAATATCATTCCATTTCAAATCTTTTAATAATCAGTAAGACCCCATAGATCTAGAATTACCAGTATATAATAAATATCCGACGAAATTATTCTGTTTCGATATATAAAGAAATAAGGAATACATTTCGCGAAGTATTTCATGCTGGGAATATAACGCGATATAAATAATTTAAAAAACATGTAAATATCATTCCATTTCGAATCATTTAATACTCAGTGAGACTCCATAGATCTAGAATTACCAGTATATAATAAATATCCGACGAAATTATTCTGTTTCGATAAATAAAGAAATAAGGAATACATTTCGCGAAATAATTCATTCTCGGAATATAACGCGATATAAATGATTAAGAAAACATGTAAATATCATTCCATTTAGAATCATTTAATACTGAGTGACACTCCATAGATGCAAAATCACAAGTAAATAATAAACATCCGATGAAATAATTACGTTTCGATAAATAAAGAAATAAAGAATACATTTCGCGAAATATTGCATTTTGGGAATATAACGCGATATAAATAATTAAAAAAACATGTAAATATCATTCCATTTAGAATCATTTAATACTGGGAGACGCTCCATAGATACAGAATTACAAGTAAATAATAAACATCCTCTAAAATAATTCCGTTTCGCTAAATAAAGAAAAAGGGAATACATTTCGCGAAATATTTCATGCTGGGAATATAACGCGAAATAAATAATTAAAAAAATATGTAAATATCATTCCATTTCGAACCATTGAATACTCAGTGAGACTACATAGATCAAGAAATACAAGTAAATAAAAAATATCCGGTGAAATAATTCCGTTTCTATATACGTATAAGTAAATAAGGAATACATTTCGCGAAATATTGCATTCTGGGAATATAACGCGATATAAATAATTAAAAAAACATGTAAATATCATTCCATTTTGAATCATTTAATACTGGGAGACACTCCATAGATCTAGAATTACCAGTACAGTAATTCCTCCCAGAGTGTTTAAAAAGCACATTGCGCAAAATGTTTCGTCGTCATCCCCACTCCAGGGGGGTTCCCCCTGGATTCAGTCAAGCGAGAACGTAACACGAGCGCGGCTCCCTTAGATAAGCCGACGGGACCCCAAGAAATATAAACAGCATTCTTATGGGCGATATAACAATGATAGCAAGATAAAACATTTTTATTTTTAGTTATTTTGCAATGGAAATTCTACAACCATATTGGTGACGTTATTTAAATTAAAATGATACCAAACATGATACAATTTCGATAAAATTTACTTATTTAATAATGTCGGAACGCGGAAAGTTCTACTTGCCACATGATCAAGTCATCATTGGCGGTTTATTATGGGCAGGCTCATGGTTTATTGATAGTCTTGTTAAAACGGTAAAGGATATCTTTCTACAAGCGTTAATAATTATTTTAAAGGACATCCATGATCTATTGTCCACAATTTTTGGACTTTCGATGAATAAGGCTTGTTCGCCAATGCGTTAAGGAAAAGTACAGATTTCTTGGAGACAATAACTTTTATTATTAGAGAGCCTTGAACACCACGAGTTTATTCGCTTATTTTTAGAAAGTCGGGTAATTAACCCCTTCGGACCCTGTGCACATTGTAATGGACATAATACTTTTCGTGTTGTATTTTAATACGTATAGGTTTAAACTCAGTTCCAATACTTAATGTACTTATCAGTGAATCTAATATAAAAAAATAACCTCTGAAATAAATATTTTTGTAAAAAGTATATTGTTACTTTCATTCACATGAATTAAATTAATTTTAGTATAAAATCATTTTTTGTTAAACGAACAAAAAATCGGGTCTGAAGGGGTTAACGAAACAGAAAATCAATCGGTCAGAAATCAAACACGTGTTGCGATCAACTGATTTGTCCTTATCTTGTTAACAGATGAAAACATATGTTTGTGTGACTTGCCGACAATGGAATGGAATGCGTTTCTACATTTCCGAAATTGTTCGTTTAAACATCCATAAGTACCATATGACATTGCGAATAGTGTTCGAAAAACCAGCTGAATCCAGAGAGAATGGCCTGGTCGAATCCGAAAATGTAGCCTACCGACAATGCTGAGTTCCCGAAAAAGCGTCACGGGCCTGAGCCGGCGGCAAAGAAAAACAAACGGAGACCCGAGGGTCGAGCCGAGGGTCGAGCCGAGGCTCGAGCGACCTAAGAGATAAGCTGTGTATGTGTGAGCCAACACACTAATCCAACAATAAAACTTTTTTATTTTAGGCCTTTTGTTAATGAAACTTTTATTAACATATTTGTGACATTTTTCTGGTTAAAATGATACCAAACACGATGGTATTTGCGTAACCTATAAATTTTTTTCATGTTTTTCAAAATACCATAAATTATCGGAATTGTATCGTGTTTGATACCATTTTAATCAGAAAAACCATACCAATTTGTTAAAAAAAGTTTCATTGCCAAAAAGCCAAAATTAGAAAAAATTTGTCTTTGCATTAGTGTGTCAACTCACCGATATGCACGCATTTAAATTGTATCGGTTTTCTCGAGTATCAGCCTCTCTTCGTCTATTACTCTCTGTCCTTTTCTGCATCCGCCGCTGTCGGAAAAATACAAAGACGAACTGTCAACAATCAGTAGAAATTTATTATGTGCGACATTGGTTCCCCACGTTTCTGAAAATGTTCCGAGCCGGTCCCGAATATTTTACACTCTGGGAGGAATTACTGTATATAATAAATATCCGACGAAATTATTCTGTTTCGATAAATAAAGAAATAAGGAATACATTTCGCGAAGTATTTCATGCTGGGAATATAACGCGATATAAATAATTTATAAAACATGTAAATATCATTCCATTTCGAATCATTGAATACTCATTGAGACTCCATAGATCAAGAATTACAAGTAAATAAAAATATCCGGTGAAATAATTCCGCTTCGATATATAAGTAAATAAGAACTACATTTCGCGAAATATCTCATGCTGAGAATATAACGCGATATAAAAAATTAAAAAAAATGTAAATATCATTCCATTTCGAATCATTTAATACTGGAAGACACTCCATAGATACAGAATTACATGTAAATAATAAACATCCTCTAAAATAATTCCGTTTCGCTAAATAAAGAAATAAGGAATACATTTCGCGAAATATTTCATACTGGGAATATAACGCGATATAAATAATTTAAAAAATATGTAAATATCATTCCATTTCGAATCATTGAATACTCAGTGAGACTCCATAGATCAAGAATTACAAGTAAATAGAAAATATCCGGTGAAATAATTCCGTTTCTATATATAAGTAAATAAGGAATACATTTCGCGAAATATTGCATTCTGGGAATATAACGCGATATAAATAATTAAAAAGACATGTAAATATCATTCCATTTCGAATCATTTAATACTGACAAGGGGAGGCTACGACTCATCAACTCGCGATTTGGATGAAATTGGGTGGAAATGGTAGAGGGTGATGCGTATAAAGATCCTGTGAAGCAATACAAATATCTACCGATTCATTTTTATAAAAAATCGACTTAAAGTTGAAACTCCGATGTCGATGAATCGAGCTCAATTTTTTTCAGATGATTGGGTTGCATGTAAGGAACAAAAAATCCTTATGACATATTGCTCCTAAAGTAATAGTTTAACTAAAAAAAATTATTTTTGCAATTTGGCCTAGCCGCCGCCTCGTCAGAGCTAAATATTGAAGGGATTCTCAACCACCACGGTAGCCGTGTGCCGTTAAGCAAGTGTTCGAATGCTATAGTTCCGTGTGTCACGTGTTCAAGTCCATGCTGGAAAAATTTGTTATTTTTTTTTTACATTTTTATTCAAATGTTGTGATTCAAGTTTCATGAAGAAAGAGCATCATCTCCTCTTCCGTCAAAACATGGCTCTTTTTCGTAGAAAATTGTTCTTCAATTATCTGTTTTACTATTTCAGACTAACTCTTGCTATGATTGTATCATGTTTCCTGTAACTTATATGCAGCTTTCTTGTATTTTGCACTTTATTATATTTTACATTTTAAGTATTTGATGCTGTTAAGGAATTTCTGGAACGTTAATAAGATGTGTTACCCTGCGAACATTGAAGATAAGAAATATTTCTGTGGAGCACATGAATTTTGTATATGGCTCATTCCATACGAAATCTATCACTTTTTGGACTAACATCTCGGAACATTTTCAGAGTCACTGACATTAAAGCCCTTGGCGTTCTAAATATGGAACTAACTCTGATTTTTCGAAATTTTGAATTTTCGAAAATTTCGCATTTCAGTAAGTAACTAGCGGCAATGCGGTGAGCGCGTGGTATAGTGTCCCGGTAACTGCACGGCGGAGCGCGTCAAACGGTTGCATGTTCAACTTTTGCGATTGTTTACAGACTCGCTATTAAATTGACAGTTTTCGTTTTGCGGTTACTTGAAGGGGAAGGTTCAAAGAATACGTTTGAATTTTTTCAGATTTTTAAAAATTTGTCCCATGAGTTATGCACAATTGTTTAACAAAAGTAATTGTAAAGTTTTGACAAGGGAGGAGATGGTCCTCTTTCTTCATGAAACTTCAATTACATTTGAATAAAAATGTAAAAAAAAAATACAAAATTTTTCCAGCATGGACTTGAACACGTGACACACGGAACTATAGCATTCGAACACTTGCTTAACGGCACACGGCTACCGTGGTGGTTGAGAATCCCTTCAATATTTAGCTCTGACGAGGAGACGGCCAGGCCAAATTACAAAAATAATTTTTTTTAGTTAAACTATTACTTTAGGAGCAATATGTCATAAGGATTTTTTGTTCCTTACATGCAACCCAATCATCTGAAAAAAATTGAGCTCGATTCATCGACATCGGAGTTTCAACTTTAAGTCGATTTTTTATAAAAATGAATCGGTAGATATTTGTATTGCTTTACAGGATCTTTATACGCATCACCCTCTACCATTTCCACCCAGTTTCATCCAAATCGCGAGTTGATGAGTCATAGCCTCCCCTTGTGAGTGACACTCCATAGATCTTGAATTACAAGTAAATAATAAACATCCTCTAAAATAATTCCGTTTCGCTAAATAAAGAAAAAGGGAATACATTTCGCGAAATATTTCATGCTGGGAATATAACGCGAAATAAATAATTAAAAAAATATGTAAATATCATTCCATTTCGAACCATTGAATACTCAGTGAGACTACATAGATCAAGAAATACAAGTAAATAAAAAATATCCGGTGAAATAATTCCGTTTCTATATACGTATAAGTAAATAAGGAATACATTTCGCGAAATATTGCATTCTGGGAATATAACGCGATATAAATAATTAAAAAAACATGTAAATATCATTCCATTTTGAATCATTTAATACTGGGAGACACTCCATAGATCTAGAATTACCAGTATATAATAAATATCCGACGAAATTATTCTGTTTCGATAAATAAAGAAATAAGGAATACATTTCGCGAAGTATTTCATGCTGGGAATATAACGCGATATAAATAATTTATAAAACATGTAAATATCATTCCATTTCGAATCATTGAATACTCATTGAGACTCCATAGATCAAGAATTACAAGTAAATAAAAATATCCGGTGAAATAATTCCGCTTCGATATATAAGTAAATAAGAACTACATTTCGCGAAATATCTCATGCTGAGAATATAACGCGATATAAAAAATTAAAAAAAATGTAAATATCATTCCATTTCGAATCATTTAATACTGGAAGACACTCCATAGATACAGAATTACATGTAAATAATAAACATCCTCTAAAATAATTCCGTTTCGCTAAATAAAGAAATAAGGAATACATTTCGCGAAATATTTCATGCTGGGAATATAACGCGATATAAATAATTTAAAAAATATGTAAATATCATTCCATTTCGAATCATTGAATACTCAGTGAGACTCCATAGATCAAGAATTACAAGTAAATAGAAAATATCCGGTGAAATAATTCCGTTTCTATATATAAGTAAATAAGGAATACATTTCGCGAAATATTGCATTCTGGGAATATAACGCGATATAAATAATTAAAAAGACATGTAAATATCATTCCATTTAGAATCATTTAATACTGAGTGACACTCCATAGATCTTGAATTACAAGTAAATAATAAACATCCTCTAAAATAATTCCGTTTCGCTAAATAAAGAAATAAGGAATACATTTCGCGAAATATTTCATGCTGGGAATATAACGCGATATAAATAATTAAAAAAAATGTAAATATCATTCCATTTCGAATCATTGAATACTCAGTGAGACTCCATAGATCAAGAATTACAAGTAAATAGAAAATATCCGGTGAAATAATTCCGTTTCTATATATAAGTAAATAAGGAATACATTTTGCGAAATATTTCATGCTGAGAATATAACGCGATATAAAAAATTAAAAAACATGTAAATATCATTCCATTTCGAATCTTTTAATAATCAGTAAGACTCCATAGATCTAGAATTACCATTATATAATAAATATCCGACGAAATTATTCTGTTTCGATAAATAAAGAAATAAGGAATACATTTCGCGAAATATTTCATGCTGGGAATATAACGCGATATAAATAATTAAAAAAACATGTAAATATCATTCCATTTCGAATCGTTTAATACTGCGTGACACTCCATAGATCCAGAATCACAAGTAAATAAACAACATTCGATGAAATAATTCCGTTTCGATAAATAAAGAAATAAGGAATACATTTCGCGAAATATTTCATGCTGGGAATATAGCGCGATATAAATAATTAAAAAAACATGTAAATATCATTCCATTTTGAATCATTTAATACTGGGAGGCACTCCATAGATCCAGAATTACAAGTAAATAATAAACATCCGATGAAATAATTACGTTTCGATAAATAAAGAAATAAAGAATACATTTCGCGAAATATTGCATTTTGGGAATATAACGCGATATAAATAATTAAAAAAACATGTAAATATCATTCCATTTAGAATCATTTAATACTGGGAGACGCTCCATAGATACAGAATTACAAGTAAATAATAAACATCCGGTGAAATAATTCCGTTTCTATATATAAGTACATAAGGAATACATTTTGCGAAATATTTCATGCTGAGAATATAACGCGATATAAAAAATTAAAAAACATGTAAATATCATTCCATTTCAAATCTTTTAATAATCAGTAAGACCCCATAGATCTAGAATTACCAGTATATAATAAATATCCGACGAAATTATTCTGTTTCGATATATAAAGAAATAAGGAATACATTTCGCGAAATATTTCATGCTGAGAATATAACGCGATATAAAAAATTGAAAAACATGTAAATATCATTCCATTTCAAATCTTTTAATAATCAGTAAGACTCCATAGATCTAGAATTACCATTATATAATAAATATCCGACGAAATTATTCTGTTTCGATATATAAAGAAATAAGGAATACATTTCGCGAAATATTTCATGCTGGGAATATAACGCGAAATAAATAATTAAAAAAATATGTAAATATCATTCCATTTCGAATCATTGAAAACTCAGTGAGACTCCGTAGATCAAGAAATACAAGAAAATGAAAAATATCCGGTGAAATAATTCCATTTCGATATATAAGTAAATAAGGAATACATTTCGCGAAATATTTCATACTGAGAATATAACGCGATATAAAAAATTGAAAAACATGTAAATATCATTCCATTTCAAATCTTTTAATAATCAGTAAGACCCCATAGATCTAGAATTACCAGTATATAATAAATATCCGACGAAATTATTCTGTTTCGATATATAAAGAAATAAGGAATACATTTCGCGAAATATTTCATGCTGGGAATATAACGCGAAATAAATAATTAAAAAAATATGTAAATATCATTCCATTTCGAATCATTGAATACTCAGTGAGACTCCATAGATCAAGAATTACAAGTAAATAAAAATATCCTGTGAAATAATTCCGTTTCGATATATAAGTAAATAAGGAATACATTTCGCGAAATATTTCATGCTGAGAATATAACGCGATATAAAAAATTAAAAAACATGTAAATATCATTCCATTTCGAATCTTTTAATAATCAGTAAGACTCCATAGATCTAGAATTACCATTATATAATAAATATCCGACGAAATTATTCTGTTTCGATAAATAAAGAAATAAGGAATACATTTCGCGAAATATTTCATGCTGGGAATATAGCGCGATATAAATAATTAAAAAAACATGTAAATATCATTCCATTTCGAATCGTTTAATACTGCGTGACACTCCATAGATCCAGAATCACAAGTAAATAAAAAACATTCGATGAAATAATTCCGTTTCGATAAATAAAGAAATACGGAATACATTTTGCGAAATATTTCATGCTGAGAATATAACGCGATATAAAAAATTAAAAAACATGTAAATATCATTCCATTTCGAATCTTTTAATAATCAGTAAGACTCCATAGATCTAGAATTACCATTATATAATAAATATCCGACGAAATTATTCTGTTTCGATAAATAAAGAAATAAGGAATACATTTCGCGAAATATTTCATGCTGGGAATATAACGCGATATAAATAATTAAAAAAACATGTAAATATCATTCCATTTCGAATCGTTTAATACTGCGTGACACTCCATAGATCCAGAATCACAAGTAAATAAACAACATTCGATGAAATAATTCCGTTTCGATAAATAAAGAAATAAGGAATACATTTCGCGAAATATTTCATGCTGGGAATATAGCGCGATATAAATAATTAAAAAAACATGTAAATATCATTCCATTTTGAATCATTTAATACTGGGAGGCACTCCATAGATCCAGAATTACAAGTAAATAATAAACATCCGATGAAATAATTACGTTTCGATAAATAAAGAAATAAAGAATACATTTCGCGAAATATTGCATTTTGGGAATATAACGCGATATAAATAATTAAAAAAACATGTAAATATCATTCCATTTAGAATCATTTAATACTGGGAGACGCTCCATAGATACAGAATTACAAGTAAATAATAAACATCCGGTGAAATAATTCCGTTTCTATATATAAGTACATAAGGAATACATTTTGCGAAATATTTCATGCTGAGAATATAACGCGATATAAAAAATTAAAAAACATGTAAATATCATTCCATTTCAAATCTTTTAATAATCAGTAAGACCCCATAGATCTAGAATTACCAGTATATAATAAATATCCGACGAAATTATTCTGTTTCGATATATAAAGAAATAAGGAATACATTTCGCGAAATATTTCATGCTGGGAATATAACGCGATATAAAAAATTAAAAAACATGTAAATATCATTCCATTTCGAATCTTTTAATAATCAGTAAGACTCCATAGATCTAGAATTACCATTATATAATAAATATCCGACGAAATTATTCTGTTTCGATATATAAAGAAATAAGGAATACATTTCGCGAAATATTTCATGCTGGGAATATAACGCGAAATAAATAATTAAAAAAATATGTAAATATCATTCCATTTCGAATCATTGAATACTCAGTGAGACTCCGTAGATCAAGAAATACAAGAAAATAAAAAATATCCGGTGAAATAATTCCATTTCGATATATAAGTAAATAAGGAATACATTTCGCGAAATATTTCATACTGAGAATATAACGCGATATAAAAAATTGAAAAACATGTAAATATCATTCCATTTCAAATCTTTTAATAATCAGTAAGACCCCATAGATCTAGAATTACCAGTATATAATAAATATCCGACGAAATTATTCTGTTTCGATATATAAAGAAATAAGGAATACATTTCGCGAAATATTTCATGCTGGGAATATAACGC
The DNA here is from genome assembly GCA_917499265.3 of Mimumesa dahlbomi. Lineage (NCBI taxonomy): Eukaryota > Metazoa > Arthropoda > Insecta > Hymenoptera > Crabronidae > Mimumesa > Mimumesa dahlbomi. Next base: position 9,247,601 of record OU824127.1, read on the forward strand.
GAAATAAATAATTAAAAAAATATGTAAATATCATTCCATTTCGAATCATTGAATACTCAGTGAGACTCCATAGATCAAGAATTACAAGTAAATAAAAATATCCTGTGAAATAATTCCGTTTCGATATATAAGTAAATAAGGAATACATTTCGCGAAATATTTCATGCTGAGAATATAACGCGATATAAAAAATTAAAAAACATGTAAATATCATTCCATTTCGAATCTTTTAATAATCAGTAAGACTCCATAGATCTAGAATTACCATTATATAATAAATATCCGACGAAATTATTCTGTTTCGATAAATAAAGAAATAAGGAATACATTTCGCGAAATATTTCATGCTGGGAATATAGCGCGATATAAATAATTAAAAAAACATGTAAATATCATTCCATTTCGAATCGTTTAATACTGCGTGACACTCCATAGATCCAGAATCACAAGTAAATAAAAAACATTCGATGAAATAATTCCGTTTCGATAAATAAAGAAATAAGGAATACATTTCGCGAAATATTTCATGCTGGGAATATAGCGCGATATAAATAATTAAAAAAACATGTAAATATCATTCCATTTTGAATCATTTAATACTGGGAGGCACTCCATAGATCCAGAATTACAAGTAAATAATAAACATCCGGTGAAATAATTCCGTTTCTATATATAAGTACATAAGGAATACATTTCGCGAAATATTTCATGCTGGGAATATAGCGCGATATAAATAATTAAAAAAACATGTAAATATCATTCCATTTCGAATCATTGAATACTCAGTGAGACTCCATAGATCAAGAATTACAAGTAAATAAAAATATCCTGTGAAATAATTCCGTTTCGATATATAAGTAAATAAGGAATACATTTCGCGAAATATTTCATGCTGAGAATATAACGCGATATAAAAAATTAAAAAAAATGTAAATATCATTCCATTTCGAATCATTTAATACTGGGAGACACTCCATAGATACAGAATTACATGTAAATAATAAACATCCTCTAAAATAATTCCGTTTCGCTAAATAAAGAAATAAGGAATACATTTCGCGAAATATTTCATGCTGGGAATATAACGCGATATAAATAATTTAAAAAATATGTAAATATCATTCCATTTCGAATCATTGAATACTCAGTGAGACTCCATAGATCAAGAATTACAAGTAAATAGAAAATATCCGGTGAAATAATTCCGTTTCTATATATAAGTAAATAAGGAATACATTTCGCGAAATATTGCATTCTGGGAATATAACGCGATATAAATAATTAAAAAAACATGTAAATATCATTCCATTTTGAATCATTTAATACTGGGAGACACTCCATAGATCCAGAATTATAAGTAAATAATAAACATCCGATGAAATAATTCCGTTTCGATATATAAGTAAATAAGGAATACATTTCGCGAAATATTTCATGCTGAGAATATAACGCGATATAAAAAATTAAAAAAAATGTAAATATCATTCCATTTCGAATCATTTAATACTGGGAGACACTCCATAGATACAGAATTACATGTAAATAATAAACATCCTCTAAAATAATTCCGTTTCGCTAAATAAAGAAATAAGGAATACATTTCGCGAAATATTTCATGCTGGGAATATAACGCGATATAAATAATTTAAAAAATATGTAAATATCATTCCATTTCGAATCATTGAATACTCAGTGAGACTCCATAGATCAAGAATTACAAGTAAATAGAAAATATCCGGTGAAATAATTCCGTTTCTATATATAAGTAAATAAGGAATACATTTCGCGAAATATTGCATTCTGGGAATATAACGCGATATAAATAATTAAAAAAACATGTAAATATCATTCCATTTTGAATCATTTAATACTGGGAGACACTCCATAGATCCAGAATTATAAGTAAATAATAAACATCCGATGAAATAATTCCGTTTCGATATATAAGTAAATAAGGAATACATTTCGCGAAATATTTCATGCTGAGAATATAACGCGATATAAATAATTAAAAAGACATGTAAATATCATTCCATTTCGAATCATTGAATACTCAGTGAGACTCCATAGATCAAGAATTACAAGTAAATAAAAATATCCGGTGAAATAATTCCGTTTCGATAAATAAAGAAATAAGGAATACATTTCGCGAAATAATTCATTCTCGGAATATAACGCGATATAAGTGATTAAAAAAACATGTAAATGTCATTCCATTTAGAATCATTTAATACTGAGGGACACTCCATAGATCCAGAATCACAAGTAAATAAAAAACATCCGATGAAATTATTCTGTTTCGATAAATAAAGAAATAAGGAATACATTTCGCGAAATAATTCATTCTCGGAATATAACGCGATATAAGTGATTAAAAAAACATGTAAATATCATTCCATTTTGAATCATTTAATACTGGGAGACACTCCATAGATCCAGAATTACAAGTAAATAATAAACACCCGGTGAAATAATTCCGTTTCTATATATAAGTACATAAGGAATACATTTTGCGAAATATTTCATGCTGAGAATATAACGCGATATAAAAAATTAAAAAACATGTAAATATCATTCCATTTCAAATCTTTTAATAATCAGTAAGACCCCATAGATCTAGAATTACCAGTATATAATAAATATCCGACGAAATCATTCTGTTCCGATATACAAAGAAATAAGGAATACATTTCGCGAAATATTTCATGCTGGGAATATAACGCGAAATAAATAATTAAAAAAATATGTAAATATCATTCCATTTCGATATATAAGTAAATAAGGAATACATTTCGCGAAATATTTCATGCTGAGAATATAACGCGATATAAAAAATTAAAAAACATGTAAATATCATTCCATTTCAAATCTTTTAATAATCAGTAAGACCCCATAGATCTAGAATTACCAGTATATAATAAATATCCGACGAAATTATTCTGTTTCGATATATAAAGAAATAAGGAATACATTTCGCGAAATATTTCATGCTGGGAATATAACGCGATATAAATAATTAAAAAAACATGTAAATATCATTCCATTTCGAATCATTGAATACTCAGTGAGACTCCATAGATCAAGAATTACAAGTAAATAAAAATATCCGGTGAAATAATTCCGTTTCGATATATAAGTAAATAAGGAATACATTTTGCGAAATATTTCATGCTGAGAATATAACGCGATATAAAAAATTAAAAAAAATGTAAATATCATTCCATTTCGAATCATTTAATACTGGGAGACACTCCATAGATACAGAATTACAAGTAAATAATAAACATCCTCTAAAATAATTCCGTTTCGCTAAATAAAGAAATAAGGAATACATTTCGCGAAATATTTCATGCTGGGAATATAACGCGATATAAATAATTTAAAAAATATGTAAATATCATTCCATTTCGAATCATTGAATACGCAGTGAAACTCCATAGATCAAAAATTACAAGTAAATAGAAAATATCCGGTGAAATAATTCCGTTTCTATATATAAGTAAATAAGGAATACATTTCGCGAAATATTGCATTCTGGGAATATAACGCGATATAAATAATTAAAAAGCAATGTAAATATCATTCCATTTCGAATCATTTAATACTGAGTGACACTCCATAGATCTAGAATTACCATTATATAATAAATATCCGACGAAATTATTCTGTTTCGATAAATAAAGAAATAAGGAATACATTTCGCGAAATAATTCATTCTCGGAATATAACGCGATATAAGTGATTAAAAAAACATGTAAATGTCATTCCATTTAGAATCATTTAATACTCAGTGACACTCCATAGATCCAGAATCACAAGTAAATAAAAAACATCCGATGAAATAATTCCGTTTCGATAAATAAAGAAATAAGGAATACATTTCGCGAAATATTTCATGCTGGGAATATAGCGCGATATAAATGATTAAAAAAACATGTAAATATCATTCCATTTTTAATCATTTAATACTGGGAGACACTCCATAGATCCAGAATTACAAGTAAATAATAAACATCCGGTGAAATAATTCCGTTTCTATATATAAGTACATAAGGAATACATTTTGCGAAATATTTCATGCTGAGAATATAACGCGATATAAAAAATTAAAAAACATGTAAATATCATTCCATTTCAAATCTTTTAATAATCAGTAAGACCCCATAGATCTAGAATTACCAGTATATAATAAATATCCGACGAAATTATTCTGTTTCGATATATAAAGAAATAAGGAATACATTTCGCGAAGTATTTCATGCTGGGAATATAACGCGATATAAAAAATTAAAATACATGTAAATATCATTCCATTTCGAATCTTTTAATACTCAGTGAGACTCCATAGATCTAGAATTACCAGTAAATAATAAACATCCTCTAAAATAATTCCGTTTCGCTAAATAAAGAAATAAGGAATACATTTCGCGAAATATTTCATGCTGGGAATATAACGCGATATAAATAATTTAAAAAATTGTAAATATCATTCCATTTCGAATCATTGAATACTCAGTGAGACTCCATAGATCAAGAATTACAAGTAAATAGAAAATATCCGGTGAAATAATTCCGTTTCTATATATAAGTAAATAAGGAATACATTTTGCGAAATATTTCATGCTGAGAATATAACGCGATATAAAAAATTAAAAAACATGTAAATATCATTCCATTTCGAATCTTTTAATAATCAGTAAGACTCCATAGATCTAGAATTACCATTATATAATAAATATCCGACGAAATTATTCTGTTTCGATAAATAAAGAAATAAGGAATACATTTCGCGAAATATTTCATGCTGGGAATATAACGCGATATAAATAATTAAAAAAACATGTAAATATCATTCCATTTCGAATCGTTTAATACTGCGTGACACTCCATAGATCCAGAATCACAAGTAAATAAAAAACATTCGATGAAATAATTCCGTTTCGATAAATAAAGAAATAAGGAATACATTTCGCGAAATATTTCATGCTGGGAATATAGCGCGATATAAATAATTAAAAAAACATGTAAATATCATTCCATTTTGAATCATTTAATACTGGGAGGCACTCCATAGATACAGAATTACAAGTAAATAATAAACATCCTCTAAAATAATTCCGTTTCGCTAAATAAAGAAATAAGGAATACATTTCGCGAAATATTTCATACTGGGAATATAACGCGATATAAATAATTTAAAAAATATGTAAATATCATTCCATTTCGAATCATTGAATACTCAGTGAGACTCCATAGATCAAGAATTACAAGTAAATAAAAATATCCGGTGAAATAATTCCGCTTCGATATATAAGTAAATAAGAACTACATTTCGCGAAATATCTCATGCTGAGAATATAACGCGATATAAAAAATTAAAAAAAATGTAAATATCATTCCATTTCGAATCATTTAATACTGGAATACACTCCATAGATACAGAATTACATGTAAATAATAAACATCCTCTAAAATAATTCCGTTTCGCTAAATAAAGAAATAAGGAATACATTTCACGAAATATTTCATACTGGGAATATAACGCGATATAAATAATTTAAAAAATATGTAAATATCATTCCATTTCGAATCATTGAATACTCAGTGAGACTCCATAGATCAAGAATTACAAGTAAATAGAAAATATCCGGTGAAATAATTCCGTTTCTATATATAAGTAAATAAGGAATACATTTCGCGAAATATTTCATGCTGGGAATATAACGCGATATAAATAATTAAAAAAAATGTAAATATCATTCCATTTCGAATCATTGAATTCTCAGTGAGACTCCATAGATCAAGAGTTACAAGTAAATAGAAAATATCCGGTGAAATAATTCCGTTTCTATATATAAGTAAATAAGGAATACATTTCGCGAAATATTGCATTCTGGGAATATAACGCGATATAAATAATTAAATAGCAATGTAAATATCATTCCATTTCGAATCATTTAATACTGAGTGACACTCCATAGATCTTGAATTACAAGTAAATAATAAACATCCTCTAAAATAATTCCGTTTCGCTAAATAAAGAAATAAGGAATACATTTCGCGAAATATTTCATGCTGGGAATATAACGCGATATAAATAATTTAAAAAATTGTAAATATCATTCCATTTCGAATCGTTTAATACTGCGTGACACTCCATAGATCCAGAATCACAAGTAAATAAAAAACATTCGATGAAATAATTCCGTTTCGATAAATAAAGAAATAAGGAATACATTTCGCGAAATATTTCATGCTGGGAATATAGCGCGATATAAATAATTAAAAAAACATGTAAATATCATTCCATTTTGAATCATTTAATACTGGGAGGCACTCCATAGATCCAGAATTACAAGTAAATAATAAACATCCGGTGAAATAATTCCGTTTCTATATATAAGTACATAAGGAATACATTTCGCGAAATATTTCATGCTGGGAATATAACGCGATATAAATAATTAAAAAAACATGTAAATATCATTCCATTTCGAATCATTGAATACTCAGTGAGACTCCATAGATCAAGAATTACAAGTAAATGAAAATATCCTGTGAAATAATTCCGTTTCGATATATAAGTAAATAAGGAATACATTTCGCGAAATATTTCATGCTGAGAATATAACGCGATATAAAAAATTAAAAAAAATGTAAATATCATTCCATTTCGAATCATTTAATACTGGGAGACACTCCATAGATACAGAATTACATGTAAATAATAAACATCCTCTAAAATAATTCCGTTTCGCTAAATAAAGAAATAAGGAATACATTTCGCGAAATATTTCATGCTGGGAATATAACGCGATATAAATAATTTAAAAAATATGTAAATATCATTCCATTTCGAATCATTGAATACTCAGTGAGACTCCATAGATCAAGAATTACAAGTAAATAGAAAATATCCGGTGAAATAATTCCGTTTCTATATATAAGTAAATAAGGAATACATTTCGCGAAATATTGCATTCTGGGAATATAACGCGATATAAATAATTAAAAAAACATGTAAATATCATTCCATTTTGAATCATTTAATACTGGGAGACACTCCATAGATCCAGAATTATAAGTAAATAATAAACATCCGATGAAATAATTCCGTTTCGATATATAAGTAAATAAGGAATACATTTCGCGAAATATTTCATGCTGAGAATATAACGCGATATAAATAATTAAAAAGACATGTAAATATCATTCCATTTCGAATCATTGAATACTCAGTGAGACTCCATAGATCAAGAATCACAAGTAAATAAAAAACATCCGATGAAATTATTCTGTTTCGATAAATAAAGAAATAAGGAATACATTTCGCGAAATAATTCATTCTCGGAATATAACGCGATATAAGTGATTAAAAAAACATGTAAATATCATTCCATTTTGAATCATTTAATACTGGGAGACACTCCATAGATCCAGAATTACAAGTAAATAATAAACACCCGGTGAAATAATTCCGTTTCTATATACAGGGTGTCCCAGTTCCCAGGACGTTCGTTACACCTTTGGATAGCTCAGGTAATTCTAAGATACGGATCATTAGTTTCAGCGTCCCATCACAATCCGTGGCCGAGTTATTAACGAAAAACGACAGCCAATCAGAAGGCTCCGTTTGGCGCGGCAGCGCGACAGTTCCTACTGGTACAAGTTAATGTCTTGTAGTAGCGGGAGTGTTTATGCGGCCGCGTCAACGGAGCCCTTGAAAGGGATACAGACCGAGCACTAACACACTTCCACGAAAAATGTATCGATGAGTCTGTCACTGGGTCACCGAAAAAAGGTCTAATTTATGACATTACCTCTTGCGCGTACCCTATGGAATTTCACCGCTGGCACACCATCGGTTTACGCCGCAAACTTTACAGAACACCGCACAATAAATTCACATTAAAAAAAAAGACCGTTGCCTGATAATTTTCACCTTAGATTTGATTAGATTATTATAAAGAATGTATGCACTCGTACACTTGTTCCATTTGTTCAGCGAAAGGAATAGATTCTTCATCACCGAGAAAGTTTGATTATTAATCGATTACCAATACATCCGAAATTACGCGAACTTCACTCCGGGGTGACTTTTTCGTCTTTGCACTTCCAACGTTTTTGATTTTCTACACAAATACGTTTCCTTCGTAATGATAGATTTCTTCTTAGTGACTCGTAGAACTGTTCAGTTCGGCAGAAAAAATGATTCTGTATTTCTCGGGGTCGTCTTCGTGTATCGGAACGTCCCGTTCCCCTCTTTGCTTTCATTTCGCCCTTTGGCGTACTAAGGATAGTGGGAGGTACGGACGGAATGGATGTTTCAAAAATTTCCACAATCGCTACATTTGGCGTCCAGGTTTTCCATGTCGAATCGCTGCATGTGTTGTCGAGAAGACCAGAGTTCGTCACTTGAATTCTTAACAGCGCTTTCATTGTTACGTTTCGGGTTTCAGCAGCCTCTTACAGGAATGTGTTGGAGCGATACCAGACCGTTTCCTCGACATTTTTATAACAGGAAACGTACGGTCGCGGCAGCAATACGCTTTCTACGGGATATTATTAACTATCGATATTATTAACTTACCGAATACGCTTTTTTTAGGTCCACGCGTACATTCAACGTGGGGACATCAAACAGATCGATTAAATTATCGGCTCCTTTCAGAACTACTCATACTTTCAACGTAGATTGACATTGTGGTCTTTTTCTGTGGACATCTGTTTACTGTTACTATTCTTTCGGTAACAGACGTCTCTCCTTCGCTTCATCTATTCTTCGGAAAACGTATTTGTGTGGAAAATGGAAAAGGTTGGAAGTGCAAAGACGAAAAAGTCACCACGAAATGGAGTCCGCGTAATTTCGGATGTATTGTTAATCGATTAATAATCAAACTTTCTCGTGGGTGAAGAATCTATCTCTTTCGCTGGACAAATGGAACAAGTGTGCGAAAGCATACATTCTTTATAATAATTTAATCAAATCTAAGGTGAAAATTATCAGGCAACGGTCATTCTTTTCAATGTGAATTTATTGTGCAGTGTTCTGTAAAGTTTGCAGGGTAAACCGGTGGAGTGCGAGCGATGCTAGTCCGTAGGATGTGCGCAAGAGGTAAAGTCATAAATTAGACCTTTTTTCGGTGACGCCGGCAAGTAAAGTGACCCAGTGACATAGACTCATCGATACATTTTTCGTGCTAGTGTGTTAGTACTCGGTCTGTATCCCTTTCAAGAGGCCCGTTGACGCGGCGGCATAAACACTCCCGCAACTACAAGACATTAACTTGTAACAGTAGGAACTGTCGCGCTGCCGCGCCCAACGGAGCCCTCTGATTGGCTGTCGTTTTTCGTTAATAACTCGGCCACGGATTGTGATGGGACGCTGAAACTAATGATCCGTATCTTAGAATTACCTGAGCTATCCAAAGGTGTAACGAACGTCCTGGGAACTGGGACACCCTGTATAAGTACATAAGGAATACATTTTGCGAAATATTTCATGCTGAGAATATAACGCGATATAAAAAATTAAAAAACATGTAAATATCATTCCATTTCAAATCTTTTAATAATCAGTAAGACCCCATAGATCTAGAATTACCAGTATATAATTAATATCCGACGAAATCATTCTGTTCCGATATACAAAGAAATAAGGAATACATTTCGCGAAATATTTCATGCTGGGAATATAACGCGATATAAATAATTAAAAAAACATGTAAATATCATTCCATTTCGAATCATTGAATACTCAGTGAGACTCCATAGATCAAGAATTACAAGTAAATAAAAATATCCGGTGAAATAATTCCGTTTCGATATATAAGTAAATAAGGAATACATTTCGCGAAATATTTCATGCTGGGAATATAACGCGATATAAATAATTAAAAAAACATGTAAATATCATTCCATTTCGAATCATTGAATACTCAGTGAGACTCCATAGATCAAGAATTACAAGTGAATAGAAAATATCCGGTGAAATAATTCTGTTTCTATATATAAGTAAATAAGGAATACATTTTGCGAAATATTTCATGCTGAGAATATAACGCGATATAAAAAATTAAAATACATGTAAATATCATTCCATTTCGAATCTTTTAATAATCAGTAAGACTCCATAGATCTAGAATAACCATTATATAATAAATATCCGACGAAATTATTCTGTTTCGATAAATAAAGAAATAAGGAATACATTTCGCGAAATATTTCATGCTGGGAATATAACGCGATATAAATAATTAAAAAAACATGTAAATATCATTCCATTTCGAATCATTTAATACTGAGTGACACTCCATAGATATTGAATTACAAGTAAATAATAAATATCCGATGAAATAATTTCGTTTCGATAAATAAAGAAATAACGAATACATTTCGCCAACTGTTTCACCCTGGGAATATAAAGTGAAATAAATAATTAAAAAACATGTAATTATCTTTCCATTTCGAATCAATGAATACTCAGTGAGACTCCATAGATCAAGAATTACAAGTAAATAGAAAATATCCGGTGAAATAATTCCGTTTCTATATATAAGTAAATAAGGAATACATTTCGCGAAATATTGCATTCTGGGAATATAACGCGATATAAAAAATTAAAAAAACATGTAAATATCATTCCATTTTGAATCATTTAATACTGGGAGACACTCCATAGATCCAGAATTATAAGTAAATAATAAACATCCGATGAAATAATTCCGTTTCGATATATAAGTAAATAAGGAATACATTTCGCGAAATATTTCATGCTGGGAATATAACGCGATATAAATAATTAAAAAAACATGTAAATATCATTCCATTTCGAATCATTGAATACTCAGTGAGACTCCATAGATCAAGAATTACAAGTAAATAAAAATATCCGGTGAAATAATTCCGTTTCTATATATAAGTAAATAAGGAATACATTTCGCGAAATAATTCATTCTCGGAATATAACGCGATATAAGTGATTAAAAAAACATGTAAATGTCATTCCATTTAGAATCATTTAATACTGAGTGACACTCCATAGATCCAGAATCACAAGTAAATAAAAAACATCCGATGAAATTATTCTGTTTCGATAAATAAAGAAATAAGGAATACATTTCGCGAAATATTTCATGCTGGGAATATAACGCGATATAAATAATTAAAAAAACATGTAAATATCATTCCATTTCGAATCGTTTAATACTGCGTGACACTCCATAGATCCAGAATCACAAGTAAATAAAAAACATTCGATGAAATAATTCCGTTTCGATAAATAAAGAAATAAGGAATACATTTCGCGAAATATTTCATGCTGGGAATATAGCGCGATATAAATAATTAAAAAAACATGTAAATATCATTCCATTTTGAATCATTGAATACTCAGTGAGACTCCATAGATCAAGAATTACAAGTAAATAGAAAATATCCGGTGAAATAATTCCGTTTCTATATATAAGTAAATAAGGAATACATTTCGCGAAATATTGCATTCTGGGAATATAACGCGATATAAATAATTAAAAAGCAATGTAAATATCATTCCATTTCGAATCATTGAATACTCAGTGAGACTCCATAGATCAAGAATTACAAGTAAATAGAAAATATCCGGTGAAATAATTCCGTTTCTATATATAAGTAAATAAGGAATACATTTTGCGAAATATTTCATGCTGAGAATATAACGCGATATAAAAAATTAAAAAACATGTAAATATCATTCCATTTCGAATCTTTTAATAATCAGTAAGACTCCATAGATCTAGAATTACCATTATATAATAAATATCCGACGAAATTATTCTGTTTCGATAAATAAAGAAATAAGGAATACATTTCGCGAAATATTTCATGCTGGGAATATAACGCGATATAAATAATTAAAAAAACATGTAAATATCATTCCATTTCGAATCGTTTAATACTGCGTGACACTCCATAGATCCAGAATCACAAGTAAATAAAAAACATTCGATGAAATAATTCCGTTTCGATAAATAAAGAAATAAGGAATACATTTCGCGAAATATTTCATGCTGGGAATATAGCGCGATATAAATAATTAAAAAAACATGTAAATATCATTCCATTTTGAATCATTTAATACTGGGAGGCACTCCATAGATCCAGAATTACAAGTAAATAATAAACATCCGGTGAAATAATTCCGTTTCTATATATAAGTACATAAGGAATACATTTCGCGAAATATTTCATGCTGGGAATATAACGCGATATAAATAATTAAAAAAACATGTAAATATCATTCCATTTCGAATCATTGAATACTCAGTGAGACTCCATAGATCAAGAATTACAAGTAAATAAAAATATCCTGTGAAATAATTCCGTTTCGATATATAAGTAAATAAGGAATACATTTCGCGAAATATTTCATGCTGAGAATATAACGCGATATAAAAAATTAAAAAAAATGTAAATATCATTCCATTTCGAATCATTTAATACTGGGAGACACTCCATAGATACAGAATTACATGTAAATAATAAACATCCTCTAAAATAATTCCGTTTCGCTAAATAAAGAAATAAGGAATACATTTCGCGAAATATTTCATGCTGGGAATATAACGCGATATAAATAATTTAAAAAATATGTAAATATCATTCCATTTCGAATCATTGAATACTCAGTGAGACTCCATAGATCAAGAATTACAAGTAAATAGAAAATATCCGGTGAAATAATTCCGTTTCTATATATAAGTAAATAAGGAATACATTTCGCGAAATATTGCATTCTGGGAATATAACGCGATATAAATAATTAAAAAAACATGTAAATATCATTCCATTTTGAATCATTTAATACTGGGAGACACTCCATAGATCCAGAATTATAAGTAAATAATAAACATCCGATGAAATAATTCCGTTTCGATATATAAGTAAATAAGGAATACATTTCGCGAAATATTTCATGCTGAGAATATAACGCGATATAAATAATTAAAAAGACATGTAAATATCATTCCATTTCGAATCATTGAATACTCAGTGAGACTCCATAGATCAAGAATTACAAGTAAATAAAAATATCCGGTGAAATAATTCCGTTTCGATAAATAAAGAAATAAGGAATACATTTCGCGAAATAATTCATTCTCGGAATATAACGCGATATAAGTGATTAAAAAAACATGTAAATGTCATTCCATTTAGAATCATTTAATACTGAGGGACACTCCATAGATCCAGAATCACAAGTAAATAAAAAACATCCGATGAAATTATTCTGTTTCGATAAATAAAGAAATAAGGAATACATTTCGCGAAATAATTCATTCTCGGAATATAACGCGATATAAGTGATTAAAAAAACATGTAAATATCATTCCATTTTGAATCATTTAATACTGGGAGACACTCCATAGATCCAGAATTACAAGTAAATAATAAACACCCGGTGAAATAATTCCGTTTCTATATATAAGTACATAAGGAATACATTTTGCGAAATATTTCATGCTGAGAATATAACGCGATATAAAAAATTAAAAAACATGTAAATATCATTCCATTTCAAATCTTTTAATAATCAGTAAGACCCCATAGATCTAGAATTACCAGTATATAATAAATATCCGACGAAATCATTCTGTTCCGATATACAAAGAAATAAGGAATACATTTCGCGAAATATTTCATGCTGGGAATATAACGCGAAATAAATAATTAAAAAAATATGTAAATATCATTCCATTTCGATATATAAGTAAATAAGGAATACATTTCGCGAAATATTTCATGCTGAGAATATAACGCGATATAAAAAATTAAAAAACATGTAAATATCATTCCATTTCAAATCTTTTAATAATCAGTAAGACCCCATAGATCTAGAATTACCAGTATATAATAAATATCCGACGAAATTATTCTGTTTCGATATATAAAGAAATAAGGAATACATTTCGCGAAATATTTCATGCTGGGAATATAACGCGATATAAATAATTAAAAAAACATGTAAATATCATTCCATTTCGAATCATTGAATACTCAGTGAGACTCCATAGATCAAGAATTACAAGTAAATAAAAATATCCGGTGAAATAATACCGTTTCGATATATAAGTAAATAAGGAATACATTTCGCGAAATATTTCATGCTGAGAATATAACGCGATATAAAAAATTAAAAAAAATGTAAATATCATTCCATTTCGAATCATTTAATACTGGGAGACACTCCATAGATACAGAATTACAAGTAAATAATAAACATCCTCTAAAATAATTCCGTTTCGCTAAATAAAGAAATAAGGAATACATTTCGCGAAATATTTCATGCTGGGAATATAACGCGATATAAATAATTTAAAAAATATGTAAATATCATTCCATTTCGAATCATTGAATACGCAGTGAAACTCCATAGATCAAAAATTACAAGTAAATAGAAAATATCCGGTGAAATAATTCCGTTCCTATATATAAGTAAATAAGGAATACATTTCGCGAAATATTGCATTCTGGGAATATAACGCGATATAAATAATTAAAAAGCAATGTAAATATCATTCCATTTCGAATCATTTAATACTGAGTGAGACTCCATAGATCTAGAATTACCATTATATAATAAATATCCGACGAAATTATTCTGTTTCGATAAATAAAGAAATAAGGAATACATTTCGCGAAATAATTCATTCTCGGAATATAATGCGTTATAAGTGATTAAAAAAACATGTAAATGTCATTCCATTTAGAATCATTTAATACTGAGTGACACTCCATAGATCCAGAATCACAAGTAAATAAAAAACATCCGATGAAATAATTCCGTTTCGATAAATAAAGAAATAAGGAATACATTTCGCGAAATATTTCATGCTGGGAATATAGCGCGATATAAATGATTAAAAAAACATGTAAATATCATTCCATTTTTAATCATTTAATACTGGGAGACACTCCATAGATCCAGAATTACAAGTAAATAATAAACATCCGGTGAAATAATTCCGTTTCTATATATAAGTACATAAGGAATACATTTTGCGAAATATTTCATGCTGAGAATATAACGCGATATAAAAAATTAAAAAACATGTAAATATCATTCCATTTCAAATCTTTTAATAATCAGTAAGACCCCATAGATCTAGAATTACCAGTATATAATAAATATCCGACGAAATTATTCTGTTTCGATATATAAAGAAATAAGGAATACATTTCGCGAAGTATTTCATGCTGGGAATATAACGCGATATAAATAATTTAAAAAACATGTAAATATCATTCCATTTCGAATCATTTAATACTCAGTGAGACTCCATAGATCTAGAATTACCAGTATATAATAAATATCCGACGAAATTATTCTGTTTCGATAAATAAAGAAATAAGGAATACATTTCGCGAAATATCTCATGCTGAGAATATAACGCGATATAAAAAATTAAAAAAAATGTAAATATCATTCCATTTCGAATCATTTAATACTGGAATACACTCCATAGATACAGAATTACATGTAAATAATAAACATCCTCTAAAATAATTCCGTTTCGCTAAATAAAGAAATAAGGAATACATTTCACGAAATATTTCATACTGGGAATATAACGCGATATAAATAATTTAAAAAATATGTAAATATCATTCCATTTCGAATCATTGAATACTCAGTGAGACTCCATAGATCAAGAATTACAAGTAAATAGAAAATATCCGGTGAAATAATTCCGTTTCTATATATAAGTAAATAAGGAATACATTTCGCGAAATATTGCATTCTGGGAATATAACGCGATATAAATAATTAAAAAAACATGTAAATATCATTCCATTTTGAATCATTTAATACTGGGAGACACTCCATAGATCTAGAATTACCAGGATATAATAAATATCCGACGAAATTATTCTGTTTCGATAAATAAAGAAATAAGGAATACATTTCGCGAAGTATTTCATGCTGGGAATATAACGCGATATAAATAATTTATAAAACATGTAAATATCATTCCATTTCGAATCATTGAATACTCATTGAGACTCCATAGATCAAGAATTACAAGTAAATAAAAATATCCGGTGAAATAATTCCGCTTCGATATATAAGTAAATAAGAACTACATTTCGCGAAATATCTCATGCTGAGAATATAACGCGATATAAAAAATTAAAAAAAATGTAAATATCATTCCATTTCGAATCATTTAATACTGGAATACACTCCATAGATACAGGGGATAGGAGAGAGGGCGCGTAGAGAGCAGGTGTAGTAAGAGAGCAGTAGAAGAAAAGAGTTAGGAAAAAGGGAAAAGGGAGTGTAAGAAAGGGAAGGAAGGGCGGCAGCCATAGAGAGGGTGGAGGAGTACGTGGAGAAGTGAAGGTGAGAAGGGAGGAGAAGGAAGAGAGGAAGGAAGGAGAAGAATTGAGAAGGAGAAAGAGGTTAGGAAAGGGGAGCGGTAGACAGGAGGTAAGAGACATCTGGGAGAAAAGAAAAGAAGGAAGATAGGAAGAAGGCGACATCAGACGGAGGAAGTTAGAAAGGGGGATAAGGAGTCGGTAAAGAAGAGAGGAGTGCGCAGAGAAGTGGAGAAATGGAGACGGTAGGAAGCAAGGAGAAGGAGAGAGAAGGACAGGAGGGGGGAAAAGAGAAGAGCAGGGGTGAGGGGGAGCAGAAGAGGAATAGAGGAAGGCCGACCAAAGCGGAAAGATGGGGAAGGGAGAGAGCAGACAGCTCAGGGAGTGCCACAGGCACGGACTTAGACGAGTGGATGGCGAAAAGGAAAAGGGAAGTGGAGAAAGAGGAGGAAGATCTGGAAGAAAGGGGGAGAGAGGGATTCAGGAAGAGTAAAAAGACTCTTAGGTCACCAAGGAATGCGAGGGAGGGGGTGGTAGGGAGCAATGGAGAGGAAAGAGAAGGGGGGAAGAAGGAAGAGGAGAAAGAGGAAGGAAAAGGAAAAGAAAAAGACTTAGAAGGGATAAAAGAGGAAATGAAAAGGATGCAGAGAGAGTACGAGAAGGGGGGTGAGGAGATTATGAGGAGGGTGGGGGAGTTAATGAAAAAGGAAATAGAAATGATGAGAAATGAGATGAAAAGGAGGGAGGAGAGCTGGAAAAAGGAGAAGGAGGAGTTGGAGAGAAGGATAGGAAAGCTGGAGGAGGAGGTTGAAAGAAACAGGAAGGAAAGAGGGAAGGGGGTAGAAAAAGAAAGAGGAGGGGGGGAGGCGCAGAGAAGAGAAAAGGAGGAAGAGGAGAAGAAAAAAGAAAGAAATGAGGAAGAAAGAAGGCTGACAGAAATAGAGAGGTGGAGGGAAAGTAAAGAGAGGGAGGAGAGAAAAAGGAATGTGGTAATAAAGGGCTTGCAGCGGAAGAAGGAAGGAATGAAGGAGGAGGTGAGAGAAATTTTGGTGGAGGAACTGAGGGTGAAGGCGGAAATTGAGGAGATGAGGGAAATAGGGACAGGGAAAGGGGCAGAGAACCTAAGAATGGTTCTAGTAAAGATGAAGAGTGAGGAAGGAAAGAGGGAGATTATGGAGAAAAAGAAGGCGCTGAGGGGAAGAAGGGAGAGGATAGAGGATGATATGACATGGAAGGAGAGGAAAATGCAGTGGAGGTTAAGGAGGATTGCGGAGGAGGAAAGCAGGAGAGGGAAAAGGGTAAGGGTGAGTTATGGAAGGATATGGATAGAAGGAGAATGGTGGAAATGGGATGAAGAAAAAGAAGTTTTAAGAGACGTAAGGGGAAAACAGAGAGGAAGAGAGGAGGGGGGAGAAAGAAAGGGGGAAGAAACAGTCACGAAGGAGAAGAAGGGGGGGTAGAGGAGAGGACAGGAGCAAAGAAGAAGAGGGATAAGGAGAGGGGAGGGTGGAATGTAACATGGTGGAATGTGGCAGGTCTGGCAAAGAAGGATAGGGAGTTTTGGGAGAGAGTGGGAGGATGGGATGTGGTGGTGCTAACGGAGACATGGCTGGAGGAGGGGGGGTGGGAAAGGGTAAGAGGAAGACTGCCGAGGGGCTTCATCTGGGAAAGGCAGAATGCCAAGAGGGAAAGCAGGAAAGGGAGGGCAAGCGGGGGGATGCTGGTGGGGGTAAAAAGGGAAATAATAGAAGAGGAAGGGGTAGAGATAAGGGAAAGAGGGGAGGGGGTGATGGAAGTGGTGGGAAAAATAGGAGGGGAGGAATGGAGGATAGTAGGGGTGTACGTGAACGGGGACATGGAAAGAAAATTAGAGATTTTAAGGGAGTGGGCAGAGGCGGGTAAGTACAAGGGGGAAATGATAGTAGGGGGGGATTTCAACGCGAGGACGGGAAGGGCAGGAGGGGGATGGGAGGAGGATGGAGAGGAAATAGGGAGGGAGTCGAAGGACAAGGAAATGAACGGGGAGGGCAGGAAGTTGTTAAGTTGGATAGGGGAACAGGGATGGAGAATTTGGAACGGGGGGATAGAGGGGGACAGGGAAGGAGAGTTCACGTACACAGGAGCCAGAGGGGAGACTGTGATAGATTATGTAATAGGGGAGCAAGGGTTAGAGGAGAAAATGGAAAGTCTGGAGGTAGGGGAGGGAGTGGAATCGGATCACCACCCGCTGGTGGTGAAAATAAGAGGAAGGAAGGGATGGAAAAGAGAAGAAAGGAAGAGGGAGGGAAAAAGGGAGATAAGGGGAAGATGGGACAGGGAGGGAACGGAGAGGTTCAGAAGTAGGATAAGGAATTTAGGGGGAGGGGAAGGATTAAAAAGAAGAACAGGGGAAGAATGGAGAAGAGGGACAGAGGAGATAAAAGAGGGAATGAAGAAAGCGGAGGAAGAGGAAGGGGCAGTGAAGGGGAGAAAGAGGGGTTGGTGGGACGAGGAGTGCGGGAGGGAGAAGAAGGAGGCGAGAAGGAGACTAAGGAGGTGGAGGGAGGGTAGAGGTGGGGTAGAAGAATACAGGGAGGCGAAGAGAAGGTACAATAAAGTATGTGAGGATAAAAAAAGGGAGGAAGCAAGGAGAATACTGGAGGAAGCAGAGAGGGCGAGGACAGAAGGGGAAATATGGGAGGTGATAAATAGGGGGAGGAAGAAGAGGAAAAGAGTGAATGAGGGAATACAGATGGAAGAATGGAGGGAGCATTTTATGAGGATACTAGGAGGGAGGGAAAACGAGGAGGAAGTGAGGGAGGAGGAGAGGAGGGAGTGGGAGGAGGAGGGGGAGGGAGGGATAGGAAGAGAAGAGATGGAGAGGGCGATAAGAAAGTTAAGGGACAGAAAGGCAACAGGGGTGGATGGGATACCAAACGAAGTTTGGAAATATGGGGGAGAGGAAATAAAAGTATGGCTATGGAAAATGCTGAACAGGATATGGAGTGGAGAAGAGTGGCCGGAGGAGTGGAGGGAAGGGCTAGTAGTGCCAATTGTCAAGAAGGGGGAAGGTCAAAGGGCAGAGGACTATAGAGGAGTAACCTTGATGAGCACAGGGTATAAAATATATGCGATGGTACTAGCGGAGAGGATGAGGAAGGAAATGGAAGAGGGAAGTATGATACCAGAAAATCAAACAGGTTTTAGGAAGGGAATGGGCACGTTGGACAACGTGTTCGTTCTGAATTACTTGATAAATAGAGAGATAGAAAAGAAGGGGGGGATGGTGGTGGCGGTCTTCGTAGACCTGAAGGCCGCGTTTGATTCAGTGGAAAGGGAGATACTTTGGGAGGCCATGGAGGAAAGAGGGGTAAGTGAAGGGATCAGAAAGAGGGTGAAAAGGATATACGAGGAGACAAGGAGCAAGGTAAGGGTGGGGGGAGAGGTAGGGGAGGCCTTCTGGAGTAAGAAGGGAGTGAGACAGGGGTGCCCATTAAGTCCACTTCTGTTTAACATCTTAACAGCGGACATGGAAGAGGAATTGGAGAGGGGAGGGTGGGGAGGGTTGAAGATAGGAGGGAATAAGATAAGGTCACTATCCTACGCGGATGATACGGTGCTGGTGGCGGGGAGGGAAGACGACATGAGGGGGATGTTGGGGACACTAAGGAAATACCTGGATAGGAAGAAGCTGGAATTAAATGCGGGGAAGACAAAGATAGTGAGAGTGAGGAAGGGAGGTGGGAGAAAGAAAAAGGGGGAATGGTGGTGGAAAGGGGAGAGAATTGAAGAGGTGAAAGATTTTTCCTATCTGGGGTACAGGATCGGAAGAGGCGGGAGACAGGAGGGGCAGATTGAGGACAGGGGGAGGAAGGCCATGGGAGCGATGAGGAAGGTTTGGGGGATTGGGAAGAGGCTGTTGGGGAAGAGGCTGGAGGAAAGGGTTAAACTATTCGACAAACTCGTATGGCCGGTGGCGAGTTACGGGGTAGAGGTGTGGGGGTGGAAAGAGAGGCAGGCGGTGGAAAAGATAGAAGAGAAGTTCATAAGATGGGTATTGGGGGTAGAATGGAGGACACCAGAATATCTGGTAAGAGAGGAAATGGGGAGAGATAAGTTAAGGGGAAGGGCGGGAAGGAGGGCATGGAACTATGAAATAAAACTAGAGGAAGGAGGAGGGAGCGGCTGGGCGCGGGAGTGTTGGAAAGAGATAAAAAAAAGGGAAGGAAGAGAAGGGAGGTTGTCAGTTTGGGAGGAAGAGAGAAGGGAATTTTTCAGGGAAAGAGGGATAGAAATGGAAGAGGTAAAGGAATTAAGGAAAAGAGGAAGGGAAGGGTACGAGGAAATAGAGAGAAGAGGGAAGGAACAGGAGAGGGAGGAGAGGTGGAGGAGGATAAGGGAGGGAAAATTTAGCAGATGGTATGGATGGGTGAAGGGAGAGGGGAGGGCGGAATATTTGAGAAAAGGTTGGGGGGAGGGAAAATGGCAAAGGGTTGCCAAATTCAGGCTGGGGAACCAGGTGAGGGAGGGAAAGTATTGGGAGAGTGAGGAAGAAAGGGTATGTAGGGTGTGTGAAGGAGAGGAGGAGACATGGGAGCATGTCTGGAGGAGATGTGGAGCAGAGGAAGAGGGAGGGGGATGGCAGGAATGGATAAAGGAGGTGCTGGCAGAGGACGGGAGAGGGGAAGGGTGGATGAGGGGAATAGAGGAATGGAGGAGAGAAAGGACGGGATGGAAGGAAGGCGAGAAAGAAGCTTAGAATAAGAAAAGGGAGGACAGGATAAAGGGGGTAGGAGTAGAATAAGTAGGTTAAGAAATTAGAGTAAGAAGGATGGACGAGCGAGCGAGCGAGCGAGCAGGAGAGATTTAAGGCGAGAGAAAGGCGTGCGTGCGAGCGAGAGGACAGGCGAGCGAGCGAGCGAGCGAGCGAGTATAGAATGTAAGTTAGCTGTAAGTAGAATAAGTTAGTGTAAGCAATTAGGATAAGGGCTGTAACCCCAAGGGGATCGGCGGAACCAAATACATACATACCAAATACACTCCATAGATACAGAATTACATGTAAATAATAAACATCCTCTAAAATAATTCCGTTTCGCTAAATAAAGAAATAAGGAATACATTTCACGAAATATTTCATACTGGGAATATAACGCGATATAAATAATTTAAAAAATATGTAAATATCATTCCATTTCGAATCATTGAATACTCAGTGAGACTCCATAGATCAAGAATTACAAGTAAATAGAAAATATCCGGTGAAATAATTCCGTTTCTATATATAAGTAAATAAGGAATACATTTCGCGAAATATTTCATGCTGGGAATATAACGCGATATAAATAATTAAAAAAAATGTAAATATCATTCCATTTCGAATCATTGAATTCTCAGTGAGACTCCATAGATCAAGAGTTACAAGTAAATAGAAAATATCCGGTGAAATAATTCCGTTTCTATATATAAGTAAATAAGGAATACATTTCGCGAAATATTGCATTCTGGGAATATAACGCGATATAAATAATTAAAAAGCAATGTAAATATCATTCCATTTCGAATCATTTAATACTGAGTGACACTCCATAGATCTTGAATTACAAGTAAATAATAAACATCCTCTAAAATAATTCCGTTTCGCTAAATAAAGAAATAAGGAATACATTTCGCGAAATATTTCATGCTGGGAATATAACGCGATATAAATAATTTAAAAAATTGTAAATATCATTCCATTTCGAATCATTGAATACTCAGTGAGACTCCATAGATCAAGAATTACAAGTAAATAGAAAATATCCGGTGAAATAATTCCGTTTCTATATATAAGTAAATAAGGAATACATTTTGCGAAATATTTCATGCTGAGAATATAACGCGATATAAAAAATTAAAAAACATGTAAATATCATTCCATTTCGAATCTTTTAATAATCAGTAAGACTCCATAGATCTAGAATTACCATTATATAATAAATATCCGATGAAATTATTCTGTTTCGATAAATAAAGAAATAAGGAATACATTTCGCGAAATATTTCATGCTGGGAATATAACGCGATATAAATAATTAAAAAAACATGTAAATATCATTCCATTTCGAATCGTTTAATACTGCGTGACACTCCATAGATCCAGAATCACAAGTAAATAAAAAACATTCGATGAAATAATTCCGTTTCGATAAATAAAGAAATAAGGAATACATTTCGCGAAATATTTCATGCTGGGAATATAGCGCGATATAAATAATTAAAAAAACATGTAAATATCATTCCATTTTGAATCATTTAATACTGGGAGGCACTCCATAGATACAGAATTACAAGTAAATAATAAACATCCTCTAAAATAATTCCGTTTCGCTAAATAAAGAAATAAGGAATACATTTCGCGAAATATTTCATACTGGGAATATAACGCGATATAAATAATTTAAAAAATATGTAAATATCATTCCATTTCGAATCATTGAATACTCAGTGAGACTCCATAGATCAAGAATTACAAGTAAATAAAAATATCCGGTGAAATAATTCCGCTTCGATATATAAGTAAATAAGAACTACATTTCGCGAAATATCTCATGCTGAGAATATAACGCGATATAAAAAATTAAAAAAAATGTAAATATCATTCCATTTCGAATCATTTAATACTGGAATACACTCCATAGATACAGAATTACATGTAAATAATAAACATCCTCTAAAATAATTCCGTTTCGCTAAATAAAGAAATAAGGAATACATTTCACGAAATATTTCATACTGGGAATATAACGCGATATAAATAATTTAAAAAATATGTAAATATCATTCCATTTCGAATCATTGAATACTCAGTGAGACTCCATAGATCAAGAATTACAAGTAAATAGAAAATATCCGGTGAAATAATTCCGTTTCTATATATAAGTAAATAAGGAATACATTTCGCGAAATATTTCATGCTGGGAATATAACGCGATATAAATAATTAAAAAAAATGTAAATATCATTCCATTTCGAATCATTGAATTCTCAGTGAGACTCCATAGATCAAGAGTTACAAGTAAATAGAAAATATCCGGTGAAATAATTCCGTTTCTATATATAAGTAAATAAGGAATACATTTCGCGAAATATTGCATTCTGGGAATATAACGCGATATAAATAATTAAAAAGCAATGTAAATATCATTCCATTTCGAATCATTTAATACTGAGTGACACTCCATAGATCTTGAATTACAAGTAAATAATAAACATCCTCTAAAATAATTCCGTTTCGCTAAATAAAGAAATAAGGAATACATTTCGCGAAATATTTCATGCTGGGAATATAACGCGATATAAATAATTTAAAAAATTGTAAATATCATTCCATTTCGAATCATTGAATACTCAGTGAGACTCCATAGATCAAGAATTACAAGTAAATAGAAAATATCCGGTGAAATAATTCCGTTTCTATATATAAGTAAATAAGGAATACATTTTGCGAAATATTTCATGCTGGGAATATAACGCGATATAAATAATTAAAAAAAATGTAAATATCATTCCATTTCGAATCATTGAATTCTCAGTGAGACTCCATAGATCAAGAATTACAAGTAAATAAAAATATCCGGTGAAATAATTCCGCTTCGATATATAAGTAAATAAGAACTACATTTCGCGAAATATCTCATGCTGAGAATATAACGCGATATAAAAAATTAAAAAAAATGTAAATATCATTCCATTTCGAATCATTTAATACTGGAATACACTCCATAGATACAGAATTACATGTAAATAATAAACATCCTCTAAAATAATTCCGTTTCGCTAAATAAAGAAATAAGGAATACATTTCACGAAATATTTCATACTGGGAATATAACGCGATATAAATAATTTAAAAAATATGTAAATATCATTCCATTTCGAATCATTGAATACTCAGTGAGACTCCATAGATCAAGAATTACAAGTAAATAGAAAATATCCGGTGAAATAATTCCGTTTCTATATATAAGTAAATAAGGAATACATTTCGCGAAATATTTCATGCTGGGAATATAACGCGATATAAATAATTAAAAAAAATGTAAATATCATTCCATTTCGAATCATTGAATTCTCAGTGAGACTCCATAGATCAAGAGTTACAAGTAAATAGAAAATATCCGGTGAAATAATTCCGTTTCTATATATAAGTAAATAAGGAATACATTTCGCGAAATATTGCATTCTGGGAATATAACGCGATATAAATAATTAAAAAGCAATGTAAATATCATTCCATTTCGAATCATTTAATACTGAGTGACACTCCATAGATCTTGAATTACAAGTAAATAATAAACATCCTCTAAAATAATTCCGTTTCGCTAAATAAAGAAATAAGGAATACATTTCGCGAAATATTTTATGCTGGGAATATAACGCGATATAAATAATTTAAAAAATTGTAAATATCATTCCATTTCGAATCATTGAATACTCAGTGAGACTCCATAGATCAAGAATTACAAGTAAATAGAAAATATCCGGTGAAATAATTCCGTTTCTATATATAAGTAAATAAGGAATACATTTTGCGAAATATTTCATGCTGAGAATATAACGCGATATAAAAAATTAAAAAACATGTAAATATCATTCCATTTCGAATCTTTTAATAATCAGTAAGACTCCATAGATCTAGAATTACCATTATATAATAAATATCCGACGAAATTATTCTGTTTCGATAAATAAAGAAATAAGGAATACATTTCGCGAAATATTTCATGCTGGGAATATAACGCGATATAAATAATTAAAAAAACATGTAAAT
This sequence comes from Mimumesa dahlbomi, assembly GCA_917499265.3. Classification (NCBI taxonomy): domain Eukaryota; kingdom Metazoa; phylum Arthropoda; class Insecta; order Hymenoptera; family Crabronidae; genus Mimumesa; species Mimumesa dahlbomi. The sequence continues at coordinate 9,272,748 of OU824127.1, forward strand.
ATCATTCCATTTCGAATCGTTTAATACTGCGTGACACTCCATAGATCCAGAATCACAAGTAAATAAAAAACATTCGATGAAATAATTCCGTTTCGATAAATAAAGAAATAAGGAATACATTTCGCGAAATATTTCATGCTGGGAATATAGCGCGATATAAATAATTAAAAAAACATGTAAATATCATTCCATTTTGAATCATTTAATACTGGGAGGCACTCCATAGATCCAGAATTACAAGTAAATAATAAACATCCGGTGAAATAATTCCGTTTCTATATATAAGTACATAAGGAATACATTTCGCGAAATATTTCATGCTGGGAATATAACGCGATATAAATAATTAAAAAAACATGTAAATATCATTCCATTTCGAATCATTGAATACTCAGTGAGACTCCATAGATCAAGAATTACAAGTAAATAAAAATATCCTGTGAAATAATTCCGTTTCGATATATAAGTAAATAAGGAATACATTTCGCGAAATATTTCATGCTGAGAATATAACGCGATATAAAAAATTAAAAAAAATGTAAATATCATTCCATTTCGAATCATTTAATACTGGGAGACACTCCATAGATACAGAATTACATGTAAATAATAAACATCCTCTAAAATAATTCCGTTTCGCTAAATAAAGAAATAAGGAATACATTTCGCGAAATATTTCATGCTGGGAATATAACGCGATATAAATAATTTAAAAAATATGTAAATATCATTCCATTTCGAATCATTGAATACTCAGTGAGACTCCATAGATCAAGAATTACAAGTAAATAGAAAATATCCGGTGAAATAATTCCGTTTCTATATATAAGTAAATAAGGAATACATTTCGCGAAATATTGCATTCTGGGAATATAACGCGATATAAATAATTAAAAAAACATGTAAATATCATTCCATTTTGAATCATTTAATACTGGGAGACACTCCATAGATCCAGAATTATAAGTAAATAATAAACATCCGATGAAATAATTCCGTTTCGATATATAAGTAAATAAGGAATACATTTCGCGAAATATTTCATGCTGAGAATATAACGCGATATAAATAATTAAAAAGACATGTAAATATCATTCCATTTCGAATCATTGAATACTCAGTGAGACTCCATAGATCAAGAATTACAAGTAAATAAAAATATCCGGTGAAATAATTCCGTTTCGATAAATAAAGAAATAAGGAATACATTTCGCGAAATAATTCATTCTCGGAATATAACGCGATATAAGTGATTAAAAAAACATGTAAATGTCATTCCATTTAGAATCATTTAATACTGAGTGACACTCCATAGATCCAGAATCACAAGTAAATAAAAAACATCCGATGAAATTATTCTGTTTCGATAAATAAAGAAATAAGGAATACATTTCGCGAAATAATTCATTCTCGGAATATAACGCGATATAAGTGATTAAAAAAACATGTAAATATCATTCCATTTTGAATCATTTAATACTGGGAGACACTCCATAGATCCAGAATTACAAGTAAATAATAAACACCCGGTGAAATAATTCCGTTTCTATATATAAGTACATAAGGAATACATTTTGCGAAATATTTCATGCTGAGAATATAACGCGATATAAAAAATTAAAAAACATGTAAATATCATTCCATTTCAAATCTTTTAATAATCAGTAAGACCCCATAGATCTAGAATTACCAGTATATAATTAATATCCGACGAAATCATTCTGTTCCGATATACAAAGAAATAAGGAATACATTTCGCGAAATATTTCATGCTGGGAATATAACGCGATATAAATAATTAAAAAAACATGTAAATATCATTCCATTTCGAATCATTGAATACTCAGTGAGACTCCATAGATCAAGAATTACAAGTAAATAAAAATATCCGGTGAAATAATTCCGTTTCGATATATAAGTAAATAAGGAATACATTTCGCGAAATATTTCATGCTGGGAATATAACGCGATATAAATAATTAAAAAAACATGTAAATATCATTCCATTTCGAATCATTGAATACTCAGTGAGACTCCATAGATCAAGAATTACAAGTAAATAAAAATATCCGGTGAAATAATTCCGTTTCGATAAATAAAGAAATAAGGAATACATTTCGCGAAATAATTCATTCTCGGAATATAACGCGATATAAGTGATTAAAAAAACATGTAAATGTCATTCCATTTAGAATCATTTAATACTGAGTGACACTCCATAGATCCAGAATCACAAGTAAATAAAAAACATCCGATGAAATTATTCTGTTTCGATAAATAAAGAAATAAGGAATACATTTCGCGAAATAATTCATTCTCGGAATATAACGCGATATAAGTGATTAAAAAAACATGTAAATATCATTCCATTTTGAATCATTTAATACTGGGAGACACTCCATAGATCCAGAATTACAAGTAAATAATAAACACCCGGTGAAATAATTCCGTTTCTATATATAAGTACATAAGGAATACATTTTGCGAAATATTTCATGCTGAGAATATAACGCGATATAAAAAATTAAAAAACATGTAAATATCATTCCATTTCAAATCTTTTAATAATCAGTAAGACCCCATAGATCTAGAATTACCAGTATATAATTAATATCCGACGAAATCATTCTGTTCCGATATACAAAGAAATAAGGAATACATTTCGCGAAATATTTCATGCTGGGAATATAACGCGATATAAATAATTAAAAAAACATGTAAATATCATTCCATTTCGAATCATTGAATACTCAGTGAGACTCCATAGATCAAGAATTACAAGTAAATAAAAATATCCGGTGAAATAATTCCGTTTCGATATATAAGTAAATAAGGAATACATTTCGCGAAATATTTCATGCTGGGAATATAACGCGATATAAATAATTAAAAAAACATGTAAATATCATTCCATTTCGAATCATTGAATACTCAGTGAGACTCCATAGATCAAGAATTACAAGTGAATAGAAAATATCCGGTGAAATAATTCTGTTTCTATATATAAGTAAATAAGGAATACATTTTGCGAAATATTTCATGCTGAGAATATAACGCGATATAAAAAATTAAAATACATGTAAATATCATTCCATTTCGAATCTTTTAATAATCAGTAAGACTCCATAGATCTAGAATAACCATTATATAATAAATATCCGACGAAATTATTCTGTTTCGATAAATAAAGAAATAAGGAATACATTTCGCGAAATATTTCATGCTGGGAATATAACGCGATATAAATAATTAAAAAAACATGTAAATATCATTCCATTTCGAATCGTTTAATACTGCGTGACACTCCATAGATATTGAATTACAAGTAAATAATAAATATCCGATGAAATAATTTCGTTTCGATAAATAAAGAAATAACGAATACATTTCGCCAACTGTTTCACCCTGGGAATATAAAGTGAAATAAATAATTAAAAAACATGTAATTATCTTTCCATTTCGAATCAATGAATACTCAGTGAGACTCCATAGATCAAGAATTACAAGTAAATAGAAAATATCCGGTGAAATAATTCCGTTTCTATATATAAGTAAATAAGGAATACATTTCGCGAAATATTGCATTCTGGGAATATAACGCGATATAAATAATTAAAAAAACATGTAAATATCATTCCATTTTGAATCGTTTAATACTGGGAGACACTCCATAGATCCAGAATTATAAGTAAATAATAAACATCCGATGAAATAATTCCGTTTCGATATATAAGTAAATAAGGAATACATTTCGCGAAATATTTCATGCTGAGAATATAACGCGATATAAATAATTAAAAAGACATGTAAATATCATTCCATTTCGAATCATTGAATACTCAGTGAGACTCCATAGATCAAGAATTACAAGTAAATAGAAAATATCCGGTGAAATAATTCCGTTTCTATATATAAGTAAATAAGGAATACATTTCGCGAAATAATTCATTCTCGGAATATAACGCGATATAAGTGATTAAAAAAACATGTAAATGTCATTCCATTTAGAATCATTTAATACTGAGTGACACTCCATAGATCCAGAATCACAAGTAAATAAAAAACATCCGATGAAATTATTCTGTTTCGATAAATAAAGAAATAAGGAATACATTTCGCGAAATATTTCATGCTGGGAATATAACGCGATATAAATAATTAAAAAAACATGTAAATATCATTCCATTTCGAATCGTTTAATACTGCGTGACACTCCATAGATCCAGAATCACAAGTAAATAAAAAACATTCGATGAAATAATTCCGTTTCGATAAATAAAGAAATAAGGAATACATTTCGCGAAATATTTCATGCTGGGAATATAGCGCGATATAAATAATTAAAAAAACATGTAAATATCATTCCATTTTGAATCATTTAATACTGGGAGGCACTCCATAGATCCAGAATTACAAGTAAATAATAAGCATCCGGTGAAATAATTCCGTTTCTATATATAAGTACATAAGGAATACATTTCGCGAAATATTTCATGCTGGGAATATAACGCGATATAAATAATTTAAAAAATTGTAAATATCATTCCATTTCGAATCATTGAATACTCAGTGAGACTCCATAGATCAAGAATTACAAGTAAATAGAAAATATCCGGTGAAATAATTCCGTTTCTATATATAAGTAAATAAGGAATACATTTTGCGAAATATTTCATGCTGAGAATATAACGCGATATAAAAAATTAAAAAACATGTAAATATCATTCCATTTCGAATCTTTTAATAATCAGTAAGACTCCATAGATCTAGAATTACCATTATATAATAAATATCCGACGAAATTATTCTGTTTCGATAAATAAAGAAATAAGGAATACATTTCGCGAAATATTTCATGCTGGGAATATAACGCGATATAAATAATTAAAAAAACATGTAAATATCATTCCATTTCGAATCGTTTAATACTGCGTGACACTCCATAGATCCAGAATCACAAGTAAATAAAAAACATTCGATGAAATAATTCCGTTTCGATAAATAAAGAAATAAGGAATACATTTCGCGAAATATTTCATGCTGGGAATATAACGCGATATAAGTGATTAAAAAAACATGTAAATATCATTCCATTTTGAATCATTTAATACTGGGAGACACTCCATAGATCCAGAATTACAAGTAAATAATAAACACCCGGTGAAATAATTCCGTTTCTATATATAAGTACATAAGGAATACATTTCGCGAAATATTTCATGCTGAGAATATAACGCGATATAAAAAATTAAAAAACATGTAAATATCATTCCATTTCAAATCTTTTAATAATCAGTAAGACCCCATAGATCTAGAATTACCAGTATATAATAAATATCCGACGAAATCATTCTGTTCCGATATACAAAGAAATAAGGAATACATTTCGCGAAATATTTCATGCTGGGAATATAACGCGAAATAAATAATTAAAAAAATATGTAAATATCATTCCATTTCGAATCATTGAATACTCAGTGAGACTCCATAGATCAAGAAATACAAGTAAATGAAATATATCCGGTGAAATAATTCCATTTCGATATATAAGTAAATAAGGAATACATTTCGCGAAATATTTCATGCTGAGAATATAACGCGATATAAAAAATTAAAAAACATGTAAATATCATTCCATTTCAAATCTTTTAATAATCAGTAAGACCCCATAGATCTAGAATTACCAGTATATAATAAATATCCGACGAAATCATTCTGTTCCGATATACAAAGAAATAAGGAATACATTTCGCGAAATATTTCATGCTGGGAATATAACGCGATATAAATAATTTAAAAAATATGTAAATATCATTCCATTTCGAATCATTGAATACGCAGTGAAACTCCATAGATCAAGAATTACAAGTAAATAGAAAATATCCGGTGAAATAATTCTGTTTCTATATATAAGTAAATAAGGAATACATTTTGCGAAATATTTCATGCTGATAATATAACGCGATATAAAAAATTAAAATACATGTAAATATCATTCCATTTCGAATCTTTTAATAATCAGTAAGACTCCATAGATCTAGAATTACCATTATATAATAAATATCCGACGAAATTATTCTGTTTCGATAAATAAAGAAATAAGGAATACATTTCGCGAAATATTTCATGCTGGGAATATAACGCGATATAAATAATTAAAAAAACATGTAAATATCATTCCATTTCGAATCGTTTAATACTGCGTGACACTCCATAGATATTGAATTACAAGTAAATAATAAATATCCGATGAAATAATTTCGTTTCGATAAATAAAGAAATAACGAATACATTTCGCCAACTGTTTCACCCTGGGAATATAAAGTGAAATAAATAATTAAAAAACATGTAATTATCTTTCCATTTCGAATCGTTTAATACTGCGTGACACTCCATAGATCCAGAATCACAAGTAAATAAAAAACATTCGATGAAATAATTCCGTTTCGATAAATAAAGAAATAAGGAATACATTTCGCGAAATATTTCATGCTGGGAATATAGCGCGATATAAATAATTAAAAAAACATGTAAATATCATTCCATTTTGAATCATTTAATACTGGGAGGCACTCCATAGATCCAGAATTACAAGTAAATAATAAACATCCGGTGAAATAATTCCGTTTCTATATATAAGTAAATAAGGAATACATTTCGCGAAATATTTCATGCTGGGAATATAACGCGATATAAATAATTAAAAAAACATGTAAATATCATTCCATTTCGAATCATTGAATACTCAGTGAGACTCCATAGATCAAGAATTACAAGTAAATAAAAATATCCTGTGAAATAATTCCGTTTCGATATATAAGTAAATAAGGAATACATTTCGCGAAATATTTCATGCTGAGAATATAACGCGATATAAAAAATTAAAAAAAATGTAAATATCATTCCATTTCGAATCATTTAATACTGGGAGACACTCCATAGATACAGAATTACATGTAAATAATAAACATCCTCTAAAATAATTCCGTTTCGCTAAATAAAGAAATAAGGAATACATTTCGCGAAATATTTCATGCTGGGAATATAACGCGATATAAATAATTTAAAAAATATGTAAATATCATTCCATTTCGAATCATTGAATACTCAGTGAGACTCCATAGATCAAGAATTACAAGTAAATAGAAAATATCCGGTGAAATAATTCCGTTTCTATATATAAGTAAATAAGGAATACATTTCGCGAAATATTGCATTCTGGGAATATAACGCGATATAAATAATTAAAAAAACATGTAAATATCATTCCATTTTGAATCATTTAATACTGGGAGACACTCCATAGATCCAGAATTATAAGTAAATAATAAACATCCGATGAAATAATTCCGTTTCGATATATAAGTAAATAAGGAATACATTTCGCGAAATATTTCATGCTGAGAATATAACGCGATATAAATAATTAAAAAGACATGTAAATATCATTCCATTTCGAATCATTGAATACTCAGTGAGACTCCATAGATCAAGAATTACAAGTAAATAAAAATATCCGGTGAAATAATTCCGTTTCGATAAATAAAGAAATAAGGAATACATTTCGCGAAATAATTCATTCTCGGAATATAACGCGATATAAGTGATTAAAAAAACATGTAAATGTCATTCCATTTAGAATCATTTAATACTGAGTGACACTCCATAGATCCAGAATCACAAGTAAATAAAAAACATCCGATGAAATTATTCTGTTTCGATAAATAAAGAAATAAGGAATACATTTCGCGAAATAATTCATTCTCGGAATATAACGCGATATAAGTGATTAAAAAAACATGTAAATATCATTCCATTTTGAATCATTTAATACTGGGAGACACTCCATAGATCCAGAATTACAAGTAAATAATAAACACCCGGTGAAATAATTCCGTTTCTATATATAAGTACATAAGGAATACATTTTGCGAAATATTTCATGCTGAGAATATAACGCGATATAAAAAATTAAAAAACATGTAAATATCATTCCATTTCAAATCTTTTAATAATCAGTAAGACCCCATAGATCTAGAATTACCAGTATATAATAAATATCCGACGAAATCATTCTGTTCCGATATACAAAGAAATAAGGAATACATTTCGCGAAATATTTCATGCTGGGAATATAACGCGATATAAATAATTAAAAAAACATGTAAATATCATTCCATTTCGAATCATTGAATACTCAGTGAGACTCCATAGATCAAGAATTACAAGTAAATAAAAATATCCGGTGAAATAATTCCGTTTCGATATATAAGTAAATAAGGAATACATTTCGCGAAATATTTCATGCTGGGAATATAACGCGATATAAATAATTAAAAAAACATGTAAATATCATTCCATTTCGAATCATTGAATACTCAGTGAGACTCCATAGATCAAGAATTACAAGTGAATAGAAAATATCCGGTGAAATAATTCTGTTTCTATATATAAGTAAATAAGGAATACATTTTGCGAAATATTTCATGCTGAGAATATAACGCGATATAAAAAATTAAAATACATGTAAATATCATTCCATTTCGAATCTTTTAATAATCAGTAAGACTCCATAGATCTAGAATAACCATTATATAATAAATATCCGACGAAATTATTCTGTTTCGATAAATAAAGAAATAAGGAATACATTTCGCGAAATATTTCATGCTGGGAATATAACGCGATATAAATAATTAAAAAAACATGTAAATATCATTCCATTTCGAATCGTTTAATACTGCGTGACACTCCATAGATATTGAATTACAAGTAAATAATAAATATCCGATGAAATAATTTCGTTTCGATAAATAAAGAAATAACGAATACATTTCGCCAACTGTTTCACCCTGGGAATATAAAGTGAAATAAATAATTAAAAAACATGTAATTATCTTTCCATTTCGAATCAATGAATACTCAGTGAGACTCCATAGATCAAGAATTACAAGTAAATAGAAAATATCCGGTGAAATAATTCCGTTTCTATATATAAGTAAATAAGGAATACATTTCGCGAAATATTGCATTCTGGGAATATAACGCGATATAAATAATTAAAAAAACATGTAAATATCATTCCATTTTGAATCATTTAATACTGGGAGACACTCCATAGATCCAGAATTATAAGTAAATAATAAACATCCGATGAAATAATTCCGTTTCGATATATAAGTAAATAAGGAATACATTTCGCGAAATATTTCATGCTGAGAATATAACGCGATATAAATAATTAAAAAGACATGTAAATATCATTCCATTTCGAATCATTGAATACTCAGTGAGACTCCATAGATCAAGAATTACAAGTAAATAAAAATATCCGGTGAAATAATTCCGTTTCTATATATAAGTAAATAAGGAATACATTTCGCGAAATAATTCATTCTCGGAATATAACGCGATATAAGTGATTAAAAAAACATGTAAATGTCATTCCATTTAGAATCATTTAATACTGAGTGACACTCCATAGATCCAGAATCACAAGTAAATAAAAAACATCCGATGAAATTATTCTGTTTCGATAAATAAAGAAATAAGGAATACATTTCGCGAAATATTTCATGCTGGGAATATAACGCGATATAAATAATTAAAAAAACATGTAAATATCATTCCATTTCGAATCGTTTAATACTGCGTGACACTCCATAGATCCAGAATCACAAGTAAATAAAAAACATTCGATGAAATAATTCCGTTTCGATAAATAAAGAAATAAGGAATACATTTCGCGAAATATTTCATGCTGGGAATATAGCGCGATATAAATAATTAAAAAAACATGTAAATATCATTCCATTTTGAATCATTTAATACTGGGAGGCACTCCATAGATCCAGAATTACAAGTAAATAATAAGCATCCGGTGAAATAATTCCGTTTCTATATATAAGTACATAAGGAATACATTTCGCGAAATATTTCATGCTGGGAATATAACGCGATATAAATAATTTAAAAAATATGTAAATATCATTCCATTTCGAATCATTGAATACTCAGTGAGACTCCATAGATCAAGAATTACAAGTAAATAGAAAATATCCGGTGAAATAATTCCGTTTCTATATATAAGTAAATAAGGAATACATTTCGCGAAATATTGCATTCTGGGAATATAACGCGATATAAATAATTAAAAAGCAATGTAAATATCATTCCATTTCGAATCATTGAATACTCAGTGAGACTCCATAGATCAAGAATTACAAGTAAATAGAAAATATCCGGTGAAATAATTCCGTTTCTATATATAAGTAAATAAGGAATACATTTCGCGAAATATTTCATGCTGGGAATATAACGCGATATAAATTATTAAAAAAAATGTAAATATCATTCCATTTCGAATCATTGAATTCTCAGTGAGACTCCATAGATCAAGAATTACAAGTAAATAGAAAATATCCGGTGAAATAATTCCGTTTCTATATATAAGTAAATAAGGAATACATTTTGCGAAATATTTCATGCTGAGAATATAACGCGATATAAAAAATTAAAAAACATGTAAATATCATTCCATTTCGAATCTTTTAATAATCAGTAAGACCACATAGATCTAGAATTACCAGTATATAATAAATATCCGACGAAATTATTCTGTTTCGATATATAAAGAAATAAGGAATACATTTCGCGAAATATTTCATGCTGGGAATATAACGCGATATAAATAATTAAAAAAACATGTAAATATCATTCCATTTCGAATCATTGAATACTCAGTGAGACTCCATAGATCAAGAATTACAAGTAAATAAAAATATCCGGTGAAATAATTCCGTTTCGATATATAAGTAAATAAGGAATACATTTCGCGAAATATTTCATGCTGAGAATATAACGCGATATAAAAAATTAAAAAAAATGTAAATATCATTCCATTTCGAATCATTTAATACTGGGAGACACTCCATAGATACAGAATTACAAGTAAATAATAAACATCCTCTAAAATAATTCCGTTTCGCTAAATAAAGAAATAAGGAATACATTTCGCGAAATATTTCATGCTGGGAATATAACGCGATATAAATAATTTAAAAAATATGTAAATATCATTCCATTTCGAATCATTGAATACGCAGTGAAACTCCATAGATCAAGAATTACAAGTAAATAGAAAATATCCGGTGAGAACTGGAGAGAGGAGGGTGGGGAGGGATAAGGGTGGGAGCAGGAAAAATAAGATCGCTGTCGTACGCAGACGATACGGTGCTGTTGGCGAGGAAGGAAGAGGACATGAAGGGGATGTTAGGGACACTGGGAAGATATTTGGAGAAGAAAAAGCTGGAACTAAACGCGGATAAAACAAAGATAATGAGAATAAAGAAAGGGGGAGGGAGAAGGAAGAAGAAGGAGTGGTGGTGGAAAGGTGAAAGGATTGAGGAAGTAAGGGAATTTGTGTATCTGGGATACAGACTAGAGAGAGGGGGGAGGCAGGAAAGGCAGGCGGAGGACAGGGGAGGAAAGGCAATGGGAGCGATGCGCAAGGTGTGGGGAATAGGGAAGAGATTGTTCGGAAAGAGGATAGAGGAGAGACTATGGCTATTCGACGCTCTAGTGTGGTCGGTAGCATGCTACGGGGTGGAGATATGGGGATGGAAGGAAAGGAGAGCGATGGAGAGGGTGGAGGAGAGATTTCTGCGCTGGATACTAGGGGTGGAGTGGAGAACACCAGAGTATCTGGTTAGGGAAGAGATGGGGAGGGGGAAGCTAAGGGGGAGGGCAGGAAGAAGAGCGTGGGACTACGAGATAAGGCTGGAGGAGGGAGGAGGGAGCGGATGGGCAAGGGAGTGCTGGAAGGAAGTGAAGAAAAGGGAAGAGAAAGAAGAGGCTTTGTCGGTTTGGGAGGAAGAGAGGAGAGAATTTTTTAGAGGAAGAGGCCTGAAGATAGAGGAGGTGAGGGAATTGAGGAAAAAGGGAAAGGAAGGGTATGGGGAAATAGAGAAAAGAGGGAGGGAGCAAGAGAGAGAAGAGAGATGGGAAAGGATAAGAGAAGGAAGATACAGTAAATGGTATGGATGGGTGAAGGGGGAGGGAAGAGCGGAATACTTGAGAAAGGGGTGGGGGGAGAGTAAATGGCAAAGGGTGGCCAAGTTTAGGTTGGGAAATGAGGTGAAGAAGGGAAGATACTGGGAGAGCGAGGAGGAGAGGGTATGCAGAATATGTGGAGGAGAAGAGGAAACGTGGGAACACGTGTGGGAGAGATGTGGAGGAGGACGAGAGGAAAGAGGAGGATGGCAAGAATGGGTAAAGGAGATCCTGGCAGAAGATGGAAGGGGGGAAGGGTGGATGAGAGAAGTTGAGGAATGGAGGAGAGAAAGGGAGAGTTGGAAGAAGGAGGATAAAGGAGGGTAGAGCAAAGAAAGGAAATACAGAAAAAGTGGGAAAATAGGTAGAGTGACGGGTGAGCGAGCAAGCAAGAGAACGGAGAGAGCGGGAGAGAAAATGAGAGAAGGAAAGAAAAAGGCGAGCGAGCGAGCAAGCGACAATAGGTTAAGATAGTTTTTAAGGTAGAGCTAAGTAGAATAGGATAGGAAGAAGGAAAAAGGGAGGTGCTGTAACCCCAAGGGGATCAGCGGAATAAACAATACTACTAGAAAATATCCGGTGAAATAATTCTGTTTCTATATATAAGTAAATAAGGAATACATTTTGCGAAATATTTCATGCTGAGAATATAACGCGATATAAAAAATTAAAATACATGTAAATATCATTCCATTTCGAATCTTTTAATAATCAGTAAGACTTCATAGATCTAGAATTACCATTATATAATAAATATCCGACGAAATTATTCTGTTTCGATAAATAAAGAAATAAGGAATACATTTCGCGAAATATTTCATGCTGGGAATATAACGCGATATAAATAATTAAAAAAACATGTAAATATCATTCCATTTCGAATCGTTTAATACTGCGTGACACTCCATAGATATTGAATTACAAGTAAATAATAAATATCCGATGAAATAATTTCGTTTCGATAAATAAAGAAATAACGAATACATTTCGCCAACTGTTTCACCCTGGGAATATAAAGTGAAATAAATAATTAAAAAACATGTAATTATCTTTCCATTTCGAATCAATGAATACTCAGTGAGACTCCATAGATCAAGAATTACAAGTAAATAGAAAATATCCGGTGAAATAATTCCGTTTCTATATATAAGTAAATAAGGAATACATTTCGCGAAATATTGCATTCTGGGAATATAACGCGATATAAATAATTAAAAAAACATGTAAATATCATTCCATTTTGAATCATTTAATACTGGGAGACACTCCATAGATCCAGAATTATAAGTAAATAATAAACATCCGATGAAATAATTCCGTTTCGATATATAAGTAAATAAGGAATACATTTCGCGAAATATTTCATGCTGAGAATATAACGCGATATAAATAATTAAAAAGACATGTAAATATCATTCCATTTCGAATCATTGAATACTCAGTGAGACTCCATAGATCAAGAATTACAAGTAAATAAAAATATCCGGTGAAATAATTCCGTTTCTATATATAAGTAAATAAGGAATACATTTCGCGAAATATTGCATTCTGGGAATATAACGCGATATAAATAATTAAAAAGCAATGTAAATATCATTCCATTTCGAATCATTTAATACTGAGTGACACTCCATAGATCTAGAATTACCATTATATAATAAATATCCGACGATATTATTCTGTTTCGATAAATAAAGAAATAAGGAATACATTTCGCGAAATATTGCATTCTGGGAATATAACGCGATATAAATAATTAAAAAGCAATGTAAATATCATTCCATTTCGAATCATTTAATACTGAGTGACACTCCATAGATCTTGAATTACAAGTAAATAATAAACATCCTCTAAAATAATTCCGTTTCGCTAAATAAAGAAATAAGGAATACATTTCGCGAAATATTTCATGCTGGGAATATAACGCGATATAAATAATTAAAAAAAATGTAAATATCAATCCATTTCGAATCATTGAATACTCAGTGAGACTCCATAGATCAAGAATTACAAGTAAATAGAAAATATCCGGTGAAATAATTCCGTTTCTATATATAAGTAAATAAGGAATACATTTTGCGAAATATTTCATGCTGAGAATATAACGCGATATAAAAAATTAAAAAACATGTAAATATCATTCCATTTCGAATCTTTTAATAATCAGTAAGACTCCATAGATCTAGAATTACCATTATATAATAAATATCCGACGAAATTATTCTGTTTCGATAAATAAAGAAATAAGGAATACATTTCGCGAAATATTTCATGCTGGGAATATAACGCGATATAAATAATTAAAAAAACATGTAAATATCATTCCATTTCGAATCGTTTAATACTGCGTGACACTCCATAGATCCAGAATCACAAGTAAATAAAAAACATTCGATGAAATAATTCCGTTTCGATAAATAAAGAAATAAGGAATACATTTCGCGAAATATTTCATGCTGGGAATATAGCGCGATATAAATAATTAAAAAAACATGTAAATATCATTCCATTTTGAATCATTTAATACTGGGAGGCACTCCATAGATCCAGAATTACAAGTAAATAATAAACATCCGGTGAAATAATTCCGTTTCTATATATAAGTACATAAGGAATACATTTCGCGAAATATTTCATGCTGGGAATATAACGCGATATAATTAAAAAAACATGTAAATATCATTCCATTTCGAATCATTGAATACTCAGTGAGACTCCATAGATCAAGAATTACAAGTAAATAAAAATATCCTGTGAAATAATTCCGTTTCGATATATAAGTAAATAAGGAATACATTTCGCGAAATATTTCATGCTGAGAATATAACGCGATATAAAAAATTAAAAAAAATGTAAATATCATTCCATTTCGAATCATTTAATACTGGGAGACACTCCATAGATACAGAATTACATGTAAATAATAAACATCCTCTAAAATAATTCCGTTTCGCTAAATAAAGAAATAAGGAATACATTTCGCGAAATATTTCATGCTGGGAATATAACGCGATATAAATAATTTAAAAAATATGTAAATATCATTCCATTTCGAATCATTGAATACTCAGTGAGACTCCATAGATCAAGAATTACAAGTAAATAGAAAATATCCGGTGAAATAATTCCGTTTCTATATATAAGTAAATAAGGAATACATTTCGCGAAATATTGCATTCTGGGAATATAACGCGATATAAATAATTAAAAAGCAATGTAAATATCATTCCATTTCGAATCATTTAATACTGAGTGACACTCCATAGATCTAGAATTACCATTATATAATAAATATCCGACGAAATTATTCTGTTTCGATAAATAAAGAAATAAGGAATACATTTCGCGAAATAATTCATTCTCGGAATATAACGCGATATAAGTGATTAAAAAAACATGTAAATGTCATTCCATTTAGAATCATTTAATACTGAGTGACACTCCATAGATCCAGAATCACAAGTAAATAAAAAACATCCGATGAAATTATTCTGTTTCGATAAATAAAGAAATAAGGAATACATTTCGCGAAATAATTCATTCTCGGAATATAACGCGATATAAGTGATTAAAAAAACATGTAAATATCATTCCATTTTGAATCATTTAATACTGGGAGACACTCCATAGATCCAGAATTACAAGTAAATAATAAACACCCGGTGAAATAATTCCGTTTCTATATATAAGTACATAAGGAATACATTTTGCGAAATATTTCATGCTGAGAATATAACGCGATATAAAAAATTAAAAAACATGTAAATATCATTCCATTTCAAATCTTTTAATAATCAGTAAGACCCCATAGATCTAGAATTACCAGTATATAATAAATATCCGACGAAATCATTCTGTTCCGATATACAAAGAAATAAGGAATACATTTCGCGAAATATTTCATGCTGGGAATATAACGCGAAATAAATAATTAAAAAAATATGTAAATATCATTCCATTTCGAATCATTGAATACTCAGTGAGACTCCATAGATCAAGAAATACAAGTAAATGAAAAATATCCGGTGAAATAATTCCATTTCGATATATAAGTAAATAAGGAATACATTTCGCGAAATATTTCATGCTGAGAATATAACGCGATATAAAAAATTAAAAAACATGTAAATATCATTCCATTTCAAATCTTTTAATAATCAGTAAGACCCCATAGATCTAGAATTACCAGTATATAATAAATATCCGACGAAATTATTCTGTTTCTATATATAAAGAAATAAGGAATACATTTCGCGAAATATTTCATGCTGGGAATATAACGCCATATAAATAATTAAAAAAACATGTAAATATCATTCCATTTCGAATCATTGAATACTCAGTGAGACTCCATAGATCAAGAATTACAAGCAAATAAAAATATCCGGTGAAATAATTTCGTTTCTATATATAAGTACATAAGGAATACATTTTGCGAAATATTTCATGCTGATAATATAACGCGATATAAAAAATTAAAAAACATGTAAATATCATCCCATTTCAAATCTTTTAATAATCAGTAAGACCCCATAGATCTAGAATTACCAGTATATAATAAATATCCGACGAAATCATTCTGTTCCGATATACAAAGAAATAAGGAATACATTTCGCGAAATATTTCATGCTGGGAATATAACGCGAAATAAATAATTAAAAAAATATGTAAATATCATTCCATTTCGAATCATTGAATACTCAGTGAGACTCCATAGATCAAGAAATACAAGTAAATGAAAAATATCCGGTGAAATAATTCCATTTCGATATATAAAGAAATAAGGAATACATTTCGCGAAATATTTCATGCTGGGAATATAACGCGATATAAAAAATTAAAAAAAATGTAAATATCATTCCATTTCGAATCATTTAATACTGGGAGACACTCCATAGATACAGAATTACAAGTAAATAATAAACATCCTCTAAAATAATTCCGTTTCGCTAAATAAAGAAATAAGGAATACATTTCGCGAAATATTTCATGCTGGGAATATAACGCGATATAAATAATTTAAAAAATATGTAAATATCATTCCATTTCGAATCATTGAATACGCAGTGAAACTCCATAGATCAAGAATTACAAGTAAATAGAAAATATCCGGTGAAATAATTCTGTTTCTATATATAAGTAAATAAGGAATACATTTTGCGAAATATTTCATGCTGAGAATATAACGCGATATAAAAAATTAAAAAACATGTAAATATCATTCCATTTCGAATCTTTTAATAATCAGTAAGACTCCATAGATCTAGAATTACCATTATATAATAAATATCCGACGAAATTATTCTGTTTCGATAAATAAAGAAATAAGGAATACATTTCGCGAAATATTTCATGCTGGGAATATAACGCGATATAAATAATTAAAAAAACATGTAAATATCATTCCATTTCGAATCGTTTAATACTGCGTGACACTCCATAGATATTGAATTACAAGTAAATAATAAATATCCGATGAAATAATTTCGTTTCGATAAATAAAGAAATAACGAATACATTTCGCCAACTGTTTCACCCTGGGAATATAAAGTGAAATAAATAATTAAAAAACATGTAATTATCTTTCCATTTCGAATCAATGAATACTCAGTGAGACTCCATAGATCAAGAATTACAAGTAAATAGAAAATATCCGGTGAAATAATTCCGTTTCTATATATAAGTAAATAAGGAATACATTTCGCGAAATATTGCATTCTGGGAATATAACGCGATATAAATAATTAAAAAGCAATGTAAATATCATTCCATTTCGAATCATTTAATACTGAGTGACACTCCATAGATCTTGAATTACAAGTAAATAATAAACATCCTCTAAAATAATTCCGTTTCGCTAAATAAAGAAATAAGGAATACATTTCGCGAAATATTTCATGCTGGGAATATAACGCGATATAAATAATTAAAAAAAATGTAAATATCATTCCATTTCGAATCATTTAATACTGGGAGACACTCCATAGATACAGAATTACATGTAAATAATAAACATCCTCTAAAATAATTCCGTTTCGCTAAATAAAGAAATAAGGAATACATTTCGCGAAATATTTCATGCTGGGAATATAACGCGATATAAATAATTAAAAAAATATGTAAATATCATTCCATTTCGAATCATTGAATACTCAGTGAGACTCCATAGATCAAGAATTACAAGTAAATAGAAAATATCCGGTGAAATAATTCCGTTTCTATATATAAGTAAATAAGGAATACATTTCGCGAAATATTGCATTCTGGGAATATAACGCGATATAAATAATTAAAAAGCAATGTAAATATCATTCCATTTCGAATCATTTAATACTGAGTGACACTCCATAGATCTTGAATTACAAGTAAATAATAAACATCCTCTAAAATAATTCCGTTTCGCTAAATAAAGAAATAAGGAATACATTTCGCGAAATATTTCATGCTGGGAATATAACGCGATATAAATAATTAAAAAAAATGTAAATATCATTCCATTTCGAATCATTGAATACTCAGTGAGACTCCATAGATCAAGAATTACAAGTAAATAGAATATATCCGGTGAAATAATTCCGTTTCTATATATAAGTAAATAAGGAATACATTTTGCGAAATATTTCATGCTGAGAATATAACGCGATATAAAAAATTAAAAAACATGTAAATATCATTCCATTTCGAATCTTTTAATAATCAGTAAGACTCCATAGATCTAGAATTACCATTATATAATAAATATCCGACGAAATCATTCTGTTCCGATATACAAAGAAATAAGGAATACATTTCGCGAAATATTTCATGCTGGGAATATAACGCGAAATAAATAATTAAAAAAATATGTAAATATCATTCCATTTCGAATCATTGAATACTCAGTGAGACTCCATAGATCAAGAAATACAAGTAAATGAAAAATATCCGGTGAAATAATTCCATTTCGATATATAAGTAAATAAGGAATACATTTCGCGAAATATTTCATGCTGAGAATATAACGCGATATAAAAAATTAAAAAACATGTAAATATCATTCCATTTCAAATCTTTTAATAATCAGTAAGACCCCATAGATCTAGAATTACCAGTATATAATAAATATCCGACGAAATTATTCTGTTTCGATATATAAAGAAATAAGGAATACATTTCGCGAAATATTTCATGCTGGGAATATAACGCGATATAAATAATTAAAAAAACATGTAAATATCATTCCATTTCGAATCATTGAATACTCAGTGAGACTCCATAGATCAAGAATTACAAGTAAATAAAAATATCCGGTGAAATAATTTCGTTTCTATATATAAGTACATAAGGAATACATTTTGCGAAATATTTCATGCTGATAATATAACGCGATATAAAAAATTAAAAAACATGTAAATATCATCCCATTTCAAATCTTTTAATAATCAGTAAGACCCCATAGATCTAGAATTACCAGTATATAATAAATATCCGACGAAATCATTCTGTTCCGATATACAAAGAAATAAGGAATACATTTCGCGAAATATTTCATGCTGGGAATATAACGCGAAATAAATAATTAAAAAAATATGTAAATATCATTCCATTTCGAATCATTGAATACTCAGTGAGACTCCATAGATCAAGAAATACAAGTAAATGAAAAATATCCGGTGAAATAATTCCATTTCGATATATAAAGAAATAAGGAATACATTTCGCGAAATATTTCATGCTGGGAATATAACGCGATATAAAAAATTAAAAAAAATGTAAATATCATTCCATTTCGAATCATTTAATACTGGGAGACACTCCATAGATACAGAATTACAAGTAAATAATAAACATCCTCTAAAATAATTCCGTTTCGCTAAATAAAGAAATAAGGAATACATTTCGCGAAATATTTCTCATGCTGGGAATATAACGCGATATAAATAATTTAAAAAATATGTAAATATCATTCCATTTCGAATCATTGAATACGCAGTGAAACTCCATAGATCAAGAATTACAAGTAAATAGAAAATATCCGGTGAAATAATTCTGTTTCTATATATAAGTAAATAAGGAATACATTTTGCGAAATATTTCATGCTGAGAATATAACGCGATATAAAAAATTAAAAAACATGTAAATATCATTCCATTTCGAATCTTTTAATAATCAGTAAGACTCCATAGATCTAGAATTACCATTATATAATAAATATCCGACGAAATTATTCTGTTTCGATAAATAAAGAAATAAGGAATACATTTCGCTAAATATTTCATGCTGGGAATATAACGCGATATAAATAATTAAAAAAACATGTAAATATCATTCCATTTCGAATCGTTTAATACTGCGTGACACTCCATAGATATTGAATTACAAGTAAATAATAAATATCCGATGAAATAATTTCGTTTCGATAAATAAAGAAATAACGAATACATTTCGCCAACTGTTTCACCCTGGGAATATAAAGTGAAATAAATAATTAAAAAACATGTAATTATCTTTCCATTTCGAATCAATGAATACTCAGTGAGACTCCATAGATCAAGAATTACAAGTAAATAGAAAATATCCGGTGAAATAATTCCGTTTCTATATATAAGTAAATAAGGAATACATTTCGCGAAATATTGCATTCTGGGAATATAACGCGATATAAATAATTAAAAAGCAATGTAAATATCATTCCATTTCGAATCATTTAATACTGAGTGACACTCCATAGATCTAGAATTACAAGTAAATAATAAACATCCTCTAAAATAATTCCGTTTCGCTAAATAAAGAAATAAGGAATACATTTCGCGAAATATTTCATGCTGGGAATATAACGCGATATAAATAATTAAAAAAAATGTAAATATCATTCCATTTCGAATCATTTAATACTGGGAGACACTCCATAGATACAGAATTACATGTAAATAATAAACATCCTCTAAAATAATTCCGTTTCGCTAAATAAAGAAATAAGGAATACATTTCGCGAAATATTTCATGCTGGGAATATAACGCGATATAAATAATTTAAAAAATATGTAAATATCATTCCATTTCGAATCATTGAATACTCAGTGAGACTCCATAGATCAAGAATTACAAGTAAATAGAAAATATCCGGTGAAATAATTCCGTTTCTATATATAAGTAAATAAGGAATACATTTCGCGAAATATTGCATTCTGGGAATATAACGCGATATAAATAATTAAAAAGCAATGTAAATATCATTCCATTTCGAATCATTTAATACTGAGTGACACTCCATAGATCTTGAATTACAAGTAAATAATAAACATCCTCTAAAATAATTCCGTTTCGCTAAATAAAGAAATAAGGAATACATTTCGCGAAATATTTCATGCTGGGAATATAACGCGATATAAATAATTAAAAAAAATGTAAATATCATTCCATTTCGAATCATTGAATACTCAGTGAGACTCCATAGATCAAGAATTACAAGTAAATAGAATATATCCGGTGAAATAATTCCGTTTCTATATATAAGTAAATAAGGAATACATTTTGCGAAATATTTCATGCTGAGAATATAACGCGATATAAAAAATTAAAAAACATGTAAATATCATTCCATTTCGAATCTTTTAATAATCAGTAAGACTCCATAGATCTAGAATTACCATTATATAATAAATATCCGACGAAATTATTCTGTTTCGATAAATAAAGAAATAAGGAATACATTTCGCGAAATATTTCATGCTGGGAATATAACGCGATATAAATAATTAAAAAAACATGTAAATATCATTCCATTTCGAATCGTTTAATACTGCGTGACACTCCATAGATCCAGAATCACAAGTAAATAAAAAACATTCGATGAAATAATTCCGTTTCGATAAATAAAGAAATAAGGAATACATTTCGCGAAATATTTCATGCTGGGAATATAGCGCGATATAAATAATTAAAAAAACATGTAAATATCATTCCATTTTGAATCATTTAATACTGGGAGGCACTCCATAGATCCAGAATTACAAGTAAATAATAAACATCCGGTGAAATAATTCCGTTTCTATATATAAGTACATAAGGAATACATTTCGCGAAATATTTCATGCTGGGAATATAACGCGATATAAATAATTAAAAAAACATGTAAATATCATTCCATTTCGAATCATTGAATACTCAGTGAGACTCCATAGATCAAGAATTACAAGTAAATAAAAATATCCTGTGAAATAATTCCGTTTCGATATATAAGTAAATAAGGAATACATTTCGCGAAATATTTCATGCTGAGAATATAACGCGATATAAAAAATTAAAAAAAATGTAAATATCATTCCATTTCGAATCATTTAATACTGGGAGACACTCCATAGATACAGAATTACATGTAAATAATAAACATCCTCTAAAATAATTCCGTTTCGCTAAATAAAGAATTAAGGAATACATTTCGCGAAATATTTCATGCTGGGAATATAACGCGATATAAATAATTTAAAAAATATGTAAATATCATTCCATTTCGAATCATTGAATACTCAGTGAGACTCCATAGATCAAGAATTACAAGTAAATAGAAAATATCCGGTGAAATAATTCCGTTTCTATATATAAGTAAATAAGGAATACATTTCGCGAAATATTGCATTCTGGGAATATAACGCGATATAAATAATTAAAAAGCAATGTAAATATCATTCCATTTCGAATCATTTAATACTGAGTGACACTCCATAGATCTAGAATTACCATTATATAATAAATATCCGACGAAATTATTCTGTTTCGATAAATAAAGAAATAAGGAATACATTTCGCGAAATAATTCATTCTCGGAATATAACGCGATATAAGTGATTAAAAAAACATGTAAATGTCATTCCATTTAGAATCATTTAATACTGAGTGACACTCCATAGATCCAGAATCACAAGTAAATAAAAAACATCCGATGAAATTATTCTGTTTCGATAAATAAAGAAATAAGGAATACATTTCGCGAAATAATTCATTCTCGGAATATAACGCGATATAAGTGATTAAAAAAACATGTAAATATCATTCCATTTTGAATCATTTAATACTGGGAGACACTCCATAGATCCAGAATTACAAGTAAATAATAAACACCCGGTGAAATAATTCCGTTTCTATATATAAGTACATAAGGAATACATTTTGCGAAATATTTCATGCTGAGAATATAACGCGATATAAAAAATTAAAAAACATGTAAATATCATTCCATTTCAAATCTTTTAATAATCAGTAAGACCCCATAGATCTAGAATTACCAGTATATGATAAATATCCGACGAAATCATTCTGTTCCGATATACAAAGAAATAAGGAATACATTTCGCGAAATATTTCATGCTGGGAATATAACGCGAAATAAATAATTAAAAAAATATGTAAATATCATTCCATTTCGAATCATTGAATACTCAGTGAGACTCCATAGATCAAGAAATACAAGTAAATGAAAAATATCCGGTGAAATAATTCCATTTCGATATATAAGTAAATAAGGAATACATTTCGCGAAATATTTCATGCTGAGAATATAACGCGATATAAAAAATTAAAAAACATGTAAATATCATTCCATTTCAAATCTTTTAATAATCAGTAAGACCCCATAGATCTAGAATTACCAGTATATAATAAATATCCGACGAAATTATTCTGTTTCGATATATAAAGAAATAAGGAATACATTTCGCGAAATATTTCATGCTGGGAATATAACGCGATATAAATAATTTAAAAAATATGTAAATATCATTCCATTTCGAATCATTGAATACTCAGTGAGACTCCATAGATCAAGAATTACAAGTAAATAAAAGTATCCGGTGAAATAATTCCGTTTCTATATATAAGTACATAAGGAATACATTTTGCGAAATATTTCATGCTGATAATATAACGCGATATAAAAAATTAAAAAACATGTAAATATCATCCCATTTCAAATCTTTTAATAATCAGTAAGACCCCATAGATCTAGAATTACCAGTATATAATAAATATCCGACGAAATCATTCTGTTCCGATATACAAAGAAATAAGGAATACATTTCGCGAAATATTTCATGCTGGGAATATAACGCGAAATAAATAATTAAAAAAATATGTAAATATCATTCCATTTCGAATCATTGAATACTCAGTGAGACTCCATAGATCAAGAAATACAAGTAAATGAAAAATATCCGGTGAAATAATTCCATTTCGATATATAAGTAAATAAGGAATACATTTCGCGAAATATTTCATGCTGAGAATATAACGCGATATAAAAAATTAAAAAACATGTAAATATCATTCCATTTCAAATCTTTTAATAATCAGTAAGACCCCATAGATCTAGAATTACCAGTATATAATAAATATCCGACGAAATTATTCTGTTTCGATATATAAAGAAATAAGGAATACATTTCGCGAAATATTTCATGCTGGGAATATAACGCGATATAAAAAATTAAAAAAAATGTAAATATCATTCCATTTCGAATCATTTAATACTGGGAGACACTCCATAGATACAGAATTACAAGTAAATAATAAACATCCTCTAAAATAATTCCGTTTCGCTAAATAAAGAAATAAGGAATACATTTCGCGAAATATTTCATGCTGGGAATATAACGCGATATAAATAATTTAAAAAATATGTAAATATCATTCCATTTCGAATCATTGAATACGCAGTGAAACTCCATAGATCAAGAATTACAAGTAAATAGAAAATATCCGGTGAAATAATTCTGTTTCTATATATAAGTAAATAAGGAATACATTTTGCGAAATATTTCATGCTGAGAATATAACGCGATATAAAAAATTAAAATACATGTAAATATCATTCCATTTCGAATCTTTTAATAATCAGTAAGACTCCATAGATCTAGAATTACCATTATATAATAAATATCCGACGAAATTATTCTGTTTCGATATATAAAGAAATAAGGAATACATTTCGCGAAATATTTCATGCTGGGAATATAACGCGATATAAATAATTAAAAAAACATGTAAATATCATTCCATTTCGAATCGTTTAATACTGCGTGACACTCCATAGATATTGAATTACAAGTAAATAATAAATATCCGATGAAATAATTTCGTTTCGATAAATAAAGAAATAACGAATACATTTCGCCAACTGTTTCACCCTGGGAATATAAAGTGAAATAAATAATTAAAAAACATGTAATTATCTTTCCATTTCGAATCAATGAATACTCAGTGAGACTCCATAGATCAAGAATTACAAGTAAATAGAAAATATCCGGTGAAATAATTCCGTTTCTATATATAAGTAAATAAGGAATACATTTCGCGAAATATTTCATGCTGGGAATATAACGCGATATAAATAATTAAAAAGCAATGTAAATATCATTCCATTTCGAATCATTTAATACTGAGTGACACTCCATAGATCTTGAATTACAAGTAAATAATAAACATCCTCTAAAATAATTCCGTTTCGCTAAATAAAGAAATAAGGAATACATTTCGCGAACTATTTCATGCTGGGAATATAACGCGATATAAATAATTAAAAAAAATGTAAATATCATTCCATTTCGAATCATTTAATACTGGGAGACACTCCATAGATACAGAATTACATGTAAATAATAAACATCCTCTAAAATAATTCCGTTTCGCTAAATAAAGAAATAAGGAATACATTTCGCGAAATATTTCATGCTGGGAATATAACGCGATATAAATAATTTAAAAAATATGTAAATATCATTCCATTTCGAATCATTGAATACTCAGTGAGACTCCATAGATCAAGAATTACAAGTAAATAGAAAATATCCGGTGAAATAATTCCGTTTCTATATATAAGTAAATAAGGAATACATTTCGCGAAATATTGCATTCTGGGAATATAACGCGATATAAATAATTAAAAAGCAATGTAAATATCATTCCATTTCGAATCATTTAATACTGAGTGACACTCCATAGATCTTGAATTACAAGTAAATAATAAACATCCTCTAAAATAATTCCGTTTCGCTAAATAAAGAAATAAGGAATACATTTCGCGAAATATTTCATGCTGGGAATATAACGCGATATAAATAATTAAAAAAAATGTAAATATCATTCCATTTCGAATCATTGAATACTCAGTGAGACTCCATAGATCAAGAATTACAAGTAAATAGAATATATCCGGTGAAATAATTCCGTTTCTATATATAAGTAAATAAGGAATACATTTTGCGAAATATTTCATGCTGAGAATATAACGCGATATAAAAAATTAAAAAACATGTAAATATCATTCCATTTCGAATCTTTTAATAATCAGTAAGACTCCATAGATCTAGAATTACCATTATATAATAAATATCCGACGAAATTATTCTGTTTCGATAAATAAAGAAATAAGGAATACATTTCGCGAAATATTTCATGCTGGGAATATAACGCGATATAAATAATTAAAAAAAACATGTAAATATCATTCCATTTCGAATCGTTTAATACTGCGTGACACTCCATAGATCCAGAATCACAAGTAAATAAAAAACATTCGATGAAATAATTCCGTTTCGATAAATAAAGAAATAAGGAATACATTTCGCGAAATATTTCATGCTGGGAATATAGCGCGATATAAATAATTAAAAAAACATGTAAATATCATTCCATTTTGAATCATTTAATACTGGGAGGCACTCCATAGATCCAGAATTACAAGTAAATAATAAACATCCTCTAAAATAATTCCGTTTCGCTAAATAAAGAAATAAGGAATACATTTCGCGAAATATTTCATGCTGGGAATATAACGCGATATAAATAATTAAAAAAAAATGTAAATATCATTCCATTTCGAATCATTGAATACTCAGTGAGACTCCATAGATCAAGAATTACAAGTAAATAAAAATATCCTGTGAAATAATTCCGTTTCGATATATAAGTAAATAAGGAATACATTTCGCGAAATATTTCATGCTGAGAATATAACGCGATATAAAAAATTAAAAAAAATGTAAATATCATTCCATTTCGAATCATTTAATACTGGGAGACACTCCATAGATACAGAATTACATGTAAATAATAAACATCCTCTAAAATAATTCCGTTTCGCTAAATAAAGAATTAAGGAATACATTTCGCGAAATATTTCATGCTGGGAATATAACGCGATATAAATAATTTAAAAAATATGTAAATATCATTCCATTTCGAATCATTGAATACTCAGTGAGACTCCATAGATCAAGAATTACAAGTAAATAGAAAATATCCGGTGAAATAATTCCGTTTCTATATATAAGTAAATAAGGAATACATTTCGCGAAATATTGCATTCTGGGAATATAACGCGATATAAATAATTAAAAAGCAATGTAAATATCATTCCATTTCGAATCATTTAATACTGAGTGACACTCCATAGATCTAGAATTACCATTATATAATAAATATCCGACGAAATTATTCTGTTTCGATAAATAAAGAAATAAGGAATACATTTCGCGAAATAATTCATTCTCGGAATATAACGCGATATAAGTGATTAAAAAAACATGTAAATGTCATTCCATTTAGAATCATTTAATACTGAGTGACACTCCATAGATCCAGAATCACAAGTAAATAAAAAACATCCGATGAAATTATTCTGTTTCGATAAATAAAGAAATAAGGAATACATTTCGCGAAATAATTCATTCTCGGAATATAACGCGATATAAGTGATTAAAAAAACATGTAAATATCATTCCATTTTGAATCATTTAATACTGGGAGACACTCCATAGATCCAGAATTACAAGTAAATAATAAACACCCGGTGAAATAATTCCGTTTCTATATATAAGTACATAAGGAATACATTTTGCGAAATATTTCATGCTGAGAATATAACGCGATATAAAAAATTAAAAAACATATAAATATCATTCCATTTCAAATCTTTTAATAATCAGTAAGACCCCATAGATCTAGAATTACCAGTATATAATAAATATCCGACGAAATCATTCTGTTCCGATATACAAAGAAATAAGGAATACATTTCGCGAAATATTTCATGCTGGGAATATAACGCGATATAAATAATTAAAAAAATATGTAAATATCATTCCATTTCGAATCATTGAATACTCAGTGAGACTCCATAGATCAAGAAATACAAGTAAATGAAAAATATCCGGTGAAATAATTCCATTTCGATATATAAGTAAATAAGGAATACATTTCGCGAAATATTTCATGCTGAGAATATAACGCGATATAAAAAATTAAAAAACATGTAAATATCATTCCATTTCAAATCTTTTAATAATCAGTAAGACCCCATAGATCTAGAATTACCAGTATATAATAAATATCCGACGAAATCATTCTGTTCCGATATACAAAGAAATAAGGAATACATTTCGCGAAATATTTCATGCTGGGAATATAACGCGAAATAAATAATTAAAAAAATATGTAAATATCATTCCATTTCGAATCATTGAATACTCAGTGAGACTCCATAGATCAAGAAATACAAGTAAATGAAAAATATCCGGTGAAATAATTCCATTTCGATATATAAGTAAATAAGGAATACATTTCGCGAAATATTTCATGCTGAGAATATAACGCGATATAAAAAATTAAAAAACATGTAAATATCATTCCATTTCAAATCTTTTAATAATCAGTAAGACCCCATAGATCTAGAATTACCAGTATATAATAAATATCCGACGAAATTATTCTGTTTCGATATATAAAGAAATAAGGAATACATTTCGCGAAATATTTCATGCTGGGAATATAACGCGATATAAATAATTAAAAAAACATGTAAATATCATTCCATTTCGAATCATTGAATACTCAGTGAGACTCCATAGATCAAGAATTACAAGTAAATAAAAATATCCGGTGAAATAATTCCGTTTCGATATATAAGTAAATAAGGAATACATTTCGCGAAATATTTCATGCTGAGAATATAACGCGATATAAAAAATTAAAAAAAATGTAAATATCATTCCATTTCGAATCATTTAATACTGGGAGACACTCCATAGATACAGAATTACAAGTAAATAATAAACATCCTCTAAAATAATTCCGTTTCGCTAAATAAAGAAATAAGGAATACATTTCGCGAAATATTTCATGCTGGGAATATAACGCGATATAAATAATTTTAAAAATATGTAAATATCATTCCATTTCGAATCATTGAATACTCAGTGAGACTCCATAGATCAAGAATTACAAGTAAATAAAAATATCCTGTGAAATAATTCCGTTTCGATATATAAGTAAATAAGGAATACATTTCGCGAAATATTTCATGCTGAGAATATAACGCGATATAAAAAATTAAAAAAAATGTAAATATCATTCCATTTCGAATCATTTAATACTGGGAGACACTCCATAGATACAGAATTACATGTAAATAATAAACATCCTCTAAAATAATTCCGTTTCGCTAAATAAAGAATTAAGGAATACATTTCGCGAAATATTTCATGCTGGGAATATAACGCGATATAAATAATTTAAAAAATATGTAAATATCATTCCATTTCGAATCATTGAATACTCAGTGAGACTCCATAGATCAAGAATTACAAGTAAATAGAAAATATCCGGTGAAATAATTCCGTTTCTATATATAAGTAAATAAGGAATACATTTCGCGAAATATTGCATTCTGGGAATATAACGCGATATAAATAATTAAAAAGCAATGTAAATATCATTCCATTTCGAATCATTTAATACTGAGTGACACTCCATAGATCTAGAATTACCATTATATAATAAATATCCGACGAAATTATTCTGTTTCGATAAATAAAGAAATAAGGAATACATTTCGCGAAATAATTCATTCTCGGAATATAACGCGATATAAGTGATTAAAAAAACATGTAAATGTCATTCCATTTAGAATCATTTAATACTGAGTGACACTCCATAGATCCAGAATCACAAGTAAATAAAAAACATCCGATGAAATTATTCTGTTTCGATAAATAAAGAAATAAGGAATACATTTCGCGAAATAATTCATTCTCGGAATATAACGCGATATAAGTGATTAAAAAAACATGTAAATATCATTCCATTTTGAATCATTTAATACTGGGAGACACTCCATAGATCCAGAATTACAAGTAAATAATAAACACCCGGTGAAATAATTCCGTTTCTATATATAAGTACATAAGGAATACATTTTGCGAAATATTTCATGCTGAGAATATAACGCGATATAAAAAATTAAAAAACATGTAAATATCATTCCATTTCAAATCTTTTAATAATCAGTAAGACCCCATAGATCTAGAATTACCAGTATATAATAAATATCCGACGAAATCATTCTGTTCCGATATACAAAGAAATATGGAATACATTTCGCGAAATATTTCATGCTGGGAATATAACGCGAAATAAATAATTAAAAAAATATGTAAATATCATTCCATTTCGAATCATTGAATACTCAGTGAGACTCCATAGATCAAGAAATACAAGTAAATGAAAAATATCCGGTGAAATAATTCCATTTCGATATATAAGTAAATAAGGAATACATTTCGCGAAATATTTCATGCTGAGAATATAACGCGATATAAAAAATTAAAAAACATGTAAATATCATTCCATTTCAAATCTTTTAATAATCAGTAAGACCCCATAGATCTAGAATTACCAGTATATAATAAATATCCGACGAAATTATTCTGTTTCGATATATAAAGAAATAAGGAATACATTTCGCGAAATATTTCATGCTGGGAATATAACGCGATATAAATAATTAAAAAAACATGTAAATATCATTCCATTTCGAATCATTGAATACTCAGTGAGACTCCATAGATCAAGAATTACAAGTAAATAAAAATATCCGACGAAATTATTCTGTTTCGATAAATAAAGAAATAAGGAATACATTTCGCGAAATAATTCATTCTCGGAATATAACGCGATATAAGTGATTAAAAAAACATGTAAATGTCATTCCATTTAGAATCATTTAATACTGAGTGACACTCCATAGATCCAGAATCACAAGTAAATAAAAAACATCCGATGAAATTATTCTGTTTCGATAAATAAAGAAATAAGGAATACATTTCGCGAAATAATTCATTCTCGGAATATAACGCGATATAAGTGATTAAAAAAACATGTAAATATCATTCCATTTTGAATCATTTAATACTGGGAGACACTCCATAGATCCAGAATTACAAGTAAATAATAAACACCCGGTGAAATAATTCCGTTTCTATATATAAGTACATAAGGAATACATTTTGCGAAATATTTCATGCTGAGAATATAACGCGATATAAAAAATTAAAAAACATGTAAATATCATTCCATTTCAAATCTTTTAATAATCAGTAAGACCCCATAGATCTAGAATTACCAGTATATAATAAATATCCGACGAAATCATTCTGTTCCGATATACAAAGAAATAAGGAATACATTTCGCGAAATATTTCATGCTGGGAATATAACGCGAAATAAATAATTAAAAAAATATGTAAATATCATTCCATTTCGAATCATTGAATACTCAGTGAGACTCCATAGATCAAGAAATACAAGTAAATGAAAAATATCCGGTGAAATAATTCCATTTCGATATATAAGTAAATAAGGAATACATTTCGCGAAATATTTCATGCTGAGAATATAACGCGATATAAAAAATTAAAAAACATGTAAATATCATTCCATTTCAAATCTTTTAATAATCAGTAAGACCCCATAGATCTAGAATTACCAGTATATAATAAATATCCGACGAAATTATTCTGTTTCGATATATAAAGAAATAAGGAATACATTTCGCGAAATATTTCATGCTGGGAATATAACGCGATATAAATAATTAAAAAAACATGTAAATATCATTCCATTTCGAATCATTGAATACTCAGTGAGACTCCATAGATCAAGAATTACAAGTAAATAAAAATATCCGGTGAAATAATTCCGTTTCGATATATAAGTAAATAAGGAATACATTTCGTGAAATATTTCATGCTGAGAATATAACGCGATATAAAAAATTAAAAAAAATGTAAATATCATTCCATTTCGAATCATTTAATACTGGGAGACACTCCATAGATACAGAATTACAAGTAAATAATAAACATCCTCTAAAATAATTCCGTTTCGCTAAATAAAGAAATAAGGAATACATTTCGCGAAATATTTCATGCTGGGAATATAACGCGATATAAATAATTTAAAAAATATGTAAATATCATTCCATTTCGAATCATTGAATACTCAGTGAGACTCCATAGATCAAGAATTACAAGTAAATAAAAATATCCTGTGAAATAATTCCGTTTCGATATATAAGTAAATAAGGAATACATTTCGCGAAATATTTCATGCTGAGAATATAACGCGATATAAAAAATTAAAAAAAATGTAAATATCATTCCATTTCGAATCATTTAATACTGGGAGACACTCCATAGATACAGAATTACATGTAAATAATAAACATCCTCTAAAATAATTCCGTTTCGCTAAATAAAGAATTAAGGAATACATTTCGCGAAATATTTCATGCTGGGAATATAACGCGATATAAATAATTTAAAAAATATGTAAATATCATTCCATTTCGAATCATTGAATGCTCAGTGAGACTCCATAGATCAAGAATTACAAGTAAATAGAAAATATCCGGTGAAATAATTCCGTTTCTATATATAAGTAAATAAGGAATACATTTCGCGAAATATTGCATTCTGGGAATATAACGCGATATAAATAATTAAAAAGCAATGTAAATATCATTCCATTTCGAATCATTTAATACTGAGTGACACTCCATAGATCTAGAATTACCATTATATAATAAATATCCGACGAAATTATTCTGTTTCGATAAATAAAGAAATAAGGAATACATTTCGCGAAATAATTCATTCTCGGAATATAACGCGATATAAGTGATTAAAAAAACATGTAAATGTCATTCCATTTAGAATCATTTAATACTGAGTGACACTCCATAGATCCAGAATCACAAGTAAATAAAAAACATCCGATGAAATTATTCTGTTTCGATAAATAAAGAAATAAGGAATACATTTCGCGAAATAATTCATTCTCGGAATATAACGCGATATAAGTGATTAAAAAAACATGTAAATATCATTCCATTTTGAATCATTTAATACTGGGAGACACTCCATAGATCCAGAATTACAAGTAAATAATAAACACCCGGTGAAATAATTCCGTTTCTATATATAAGTACATAAGGAATACATTTTGCGAAATATTTCATGCTGAGAATATAACGCGATATAAAAAATTAAAAAACATGTAAATATCATTCCATTTCAAATCTTTTAATAATCAGTAAGACCCCATAGATCTAGAATTACCAGTATATAATAAATATCCGACGAAATCATTCTGTTCCGATATACAAAGAAATAAGGAATACATTTCGCGAAATATTTCATGCTGGGAATATAACGCGAAATAAATAATTAAAAAAATATGTAAATATCATTCCATTTCGAATCATTGAATACTCAGTGAGACTCCATAGATCAAGAAATACAAGTAAATGAAAAATATCCGGTGAAATAATTCCATTTCGATATATAAGTAAATAAGGAATACATTTCGCGAAATATTTCATGCTGAGAATATAACGCGATATAAAAAATTAAAAAACATGTAAATATCATTCCATTTCAAATCTTTTAATAATCAGTAAGACCCCATAGATCTAGAATTACCAGTATATAATAAATATCCGACGAAATTATTCTGTTTCGATATATAAAGAAATAAGGAATACATTTCGCGAAATATTTCATGCTGGGAATATAACGCGATATAAATAATTAAAAAAACATGTAAATATCATTCCATTTCGAATCATTGAATACTCAGTGAGACTCCATAGATCAAGAATTACAAGTAAATAAAAATATCCGGTGAAATAATTCCGTTTCGATATATAAGTAAATAAGGAATACATTTCGCGAAATATTTCATGCTGAGAATATAACGCGATATAAAAAATTAAAAAAAATGTAAATATCATTCCATTTCGAATCATTTAATACTGGGAGACACTCCATAGATACAGAATTACAAGTAAATAATAAACATCCTCTAAAATAATTCCGTTTCGCTAAATAAAGAAATAAGGAATACATTTCGCGAAATATTTCATGCTGGGAATATAACGCGATATAAATAATTTAAAAAATATGTAAATATCATTCCATTTCGAATCATTGAATACTCAGTGAGACTCCATAGATCAAGAATTACAAGTAAATAGAAAATATCCGGTGAAATAATTCCGTTTCTATATATAAGTAAATAAGGAATACATTTCGCGAAATAATGCATTCTGGGAATATAACGCGATATAAAAAATTAAAAAGCAATGTAAATATCATTCCATTTCGAATCATTTAATACTGAGTGACACTCCATAGATCTAGAATTACCATTATATAATAAATATCCGACGAAATTATTCTGTTTCGATAAATAAAGAAATAAGGAATACATTTCGCGAAATAATTCATTCTCGGAATATAACGCGATATAAGTGATTAAAAAAACATGTAAATGTCATTCCATTTAGAATCATTTAATACTGAGTGACACTCCATAGATCCAGAATCACAAGTAAATAAAAAACATCCGATGAAATTATTCTGTTTCGATAAATAAAGAAATAAGGAATACATTTCGCGAAATAATTCATTCTCGGAATATAACGCGATATAAGTGATTAAAAAAACATGTAAATATCATTCCATTTTGAATCATTTAATACTGGGAGACACTCCATAGATCCAGAATTACAAGTAAATAATAAACACCCGGTGAAATAATTCCGTTTCTATATATAAGTACATAAGGAATACATTTTGCGAAATATTTCATGCTGAGAATATAACACGATATAAAAAATTAAAAAACATGTAAATATCATTCCATTTCAAATCTTTTAATAATCAGTAAGACCCCATAGATCTAGAATTACCAGTATATAATAAATATCCGACGAAATCATTCTGTTCCGATATACAAAGAAATAAGGAATACATTTCGCGAAATATTTCATGCTGGGAATATAACGCGAAATAAATAATTAAAAAAATATGTAAATATCATTCCATTTCGAATCATTGAATACTCAGTGAGACTCCATAGATCAAGAAATACAAGTAAATGAAAAATATCCGGTGAAATAATTCCATTTCGATATATAAGTAAATAAGGAATACATTTCGCGAAATATTTCATGCTGAGAATATAACGCGATATAAAAAATTAAAAAACATGTAAATATCATTCCATTTCAAATCTTTTAATAATCAGTAAGACCCCATAGATCTAGAATTACCAGTATATAATAAATATCCGACGAAATTATTCTGTTTCGATATATAAAGAAATAAGGAATACATTTCGCGAAATATTTCATGCTGGGAATATAACGCGATATAAATAATTTAAAAAATATGTAAATATCATTCCATTTCGAATCATTGAATACTCAGTGAGACTCCATAGATCAAGAATTACAAGTAAATAAAAGTATCCGGTGAAATAATTCCGTTTCTATATATAAGTACATAAGGAATACATTTTGCGAAATATTTCATGCTGATAATATAACGCGATATAAAAAATTAAAAAACATGTAAATATCATTCCATTTCAAATCTTTTAATAATCAGTAAGACCCCATAGATCTAGAATTACCAGTATATAATAAATATCCGACGAAATCATTCTGTTCCGATATACAAAGAAATAAGGAATACATTTCGCGAAATATTTCATGCTGGGAATATAACGCGAAATAAATAATTAAAAAAATATGTAAATATCATTCCATTTCGAATCATTGAATACTCAGTGAGACTCCATAGATCAAGAAATACAAGTAAATGAAAAATATCCGGTGAAATAATTCCATTTCGATATATAAGTAAATAAGGAATACATTTCGCGAAATATTTCATGCTGAGAATATAACGCGATATAAAAAATTAAAAAACATGTAAATATCATTCCATTTCAAATCTTTTAATAATCAGTAAGACCCCATAGATCTAGAATTACCAGTATATAATAAATATCCGACGAAATCATTCTGTTCCGATATACAAAGAAAGAAGGAATACATTTCGCGAAATATTTCATGCTGGGAATATAACGCGATATAAATAATTTAAAAAATATGTAAATATCATTCCATTTCGAATCATTGAATACGCAGTGAAACTCCATAGATCAAGAATTACAAGTAAATAGAAAATATCCGGTGAAATAATTCTGTTTCTATATATAAGTAAATAAGGAATACATTTTGCGAAATATTTCATGCTGAGAATATAACGCGATATAAAAAATTAAAATACATGTAAATATCATTCCATTTCGAATCTTTTAATAATCAGTAAGACTCCATAGATCTAGAATTACCATTATATAATAAATATCCGACGAAATTATTCTGTTTCGATAAATAAAGAAATAAGGAATACATTTCGCGAAATATTTCATGCTGGGAATATAACGCGATATAAATAATTAAAAAAACATGTAAATATCATTCCATTTCGAATCGTTTAATACTGCGTGACACTCCATAGATCCAGAATCACAAGTAAATAAAAAACATTCGATGAAATAATTCCGTTTCGATAAATAAAGAAATAAGGAATACATTTCGCGAAATATTTCATGCTGGGAATATAGCGCGATATAAATAATTAAAAAAACATGTAAATATCATTCCATTTTGAATCATTGAATACTCAGTGAGACTCCATAGATCAAGAATTACAAGTAAATAAAAATATCCGGTGAAATAATTCCGTTTCGATAAATAAAGAAATAAGGAATACATTTCGCGAAATAATTCA
This sequence comes from Mimumesa dahlbomi, assembly GCA_917499265.3. NCBI lineage: Eukaryota > Metazoa > Arthropoda > Insecta > Hymenoptera > Crabronidae > Mimumesa > Mimumesa dahlbomi. The sequence goes on from OU824127.1 coordinate 9,309,757, forward strand.
TTCTCGGAATATAACGCGATATAAGTGATTAAAAAAACATGTAAATATCATTCCATTTTGAATCATTTAATACTGGGACACACTCCATAGATCCAGAATTACAAGTAAATAATAAACACCCGGTGAAATAATTCCGTTTCTATATATAAGTACATAAGGAATACATTTTGCGAAATATTTCATGCTGAGAATATAACGCGATATAAAAAATTAAAAAACATGTAAATATCATCCCATTTCAAATCTTTTAATAATCAGTAAGACCCCATAGATCTAGAATTACCAGTATATAATAAATATCCGACGAAATCATTCTGTTCCGATATACAAAGAAATAAGGAATACATTTCGCGAAATATTTCATGCTGGGAATATAACGCGAAATAAATAATTAAAAAAATATGTAAATATCATTCCATTTCGAATCATTGAATACTCAGTGAGACTCCATAGATCAAGAAATACAAGTAAATGAAAAATATCCGGTGAAATAATTCCATTTCGATATATAAGTAAATAAGGAATACATTTCGCGAAATATTTCATGCTGAGAATATAACGCGATATAAAAAATTAAAAAACATGTAAATATCATTCCATTTCAAATCTTTTAATAATCAGTAAGACCCCATAGATCTAGAATTACCAGTATATAATAAATATCCGACGAAATTATTCTGTTTCGATATATAAAGAAATAAGGAATACATTTCGCGAAATATTTCATGCTGGGAATATAACGCGATATAAATAATTAAAAAAACATGTAAATATCATTCCATTTCGAATCATTGAATACTCAGTGAGACTCCATAGATCAAGAATTACAAGTAAATAAATATATCCGGTGAAATAATTCCGTTTCGATATATAAGTAAATAAGGAATACATTTCGCGAAATATTTCATGCTGAGAATATAACGCGATATAAAAAATTAAAAAAAATGTAAATATCATTCCATTTCGAATCATTTAATACTGGGAGACACTCCATAGATACAGAATTACAAGTAAATAATAAACATCCTCTAAAATAATTCCGTTTCGCTAAATAAAGAAATAAGGAATACATTTCGCGAAATATTTCATGCTGGGAATATAACGCGATATAAATAATTTAAAAAATATGTAAATATCATTCCATTTCGAATCATTGAATACGCAGTGAAACTCCATAGATCAAGAATTACAAGTAAATAGAAAATATCCGGTGAGAACTGGAGAGAGGAGGGTGGGGAGGGATAAGGGTGGGAGCAGGAAAAATAAGATCGCTGTCGTACGCAGACGATACGGTGCTGTTGGCGAGGAAGGAAGAGGACATGAAGGGGATGTTAGGGACACTGGGAAGATATTTGGAGAAGAAAAAGCTGGAACTAAACGCGGATAAAACAAAGATAATGAGAATAAAGAAAGGGGGAGGGAGAAGGAAGAAGAAGGAGTGGTGGTGGAAAGGTGAAAGGATTGAGGAAGTAAGGGAATTTGTGTATCTGGGATACAGACTAGAGAGAGGGGGGAGGCAGGAAAGGCAGGCGGAGGACAGGGGAGGAAAGGCAATGGGAGCGATGCGCAAGGTGTGGGGAATAGGGAAGAGATTGTTCGGAAAGAGGATAGAGGAGAGACTATGGCTATTCGACGCTCTAGTGTGGTCGGTAGCATGCTACGGGGTGGAGATATGGGGATGGAAGGAAAGGAGAGCGATGGAGAGGGTGGAGGAGAGATTTCTGCGCTGGATACTAGGGGTGGAGTGGAGAACACCAGAGTATCTGGTTAGGGAAGAGATGGGGAGGGGGAAGCTAAGGGGGAGGGCAGGAAGAAGAGCGTGGGACTACGAGATAAGGCTGGAGGAGGGAGGAGGGAGCGGATGGGCAAGGGAGTGCTGGAAGGAAGTGAAGAAAAGGGAAGAGAAAGAAGAGGCTTTGTCGGTTTGGGAGGAAGAGAGGAGAGAATTTTTTAGAGGAAGAGGCCTGAAGATAGAGGAGGTGAGGGAATTGAGGAAAAAGGGAAAGGAAGGGTATGGGGAAATAGAGAAAAGAGGGAGGGAGCAAGAGAGAGAAGAGAGATGGGAAAGGATAAGAGAAGGAAGATACAGTAAATGGTATGGATGGGTGAAGGGGGAGGGAAGAGCGGAATACTTGAGAAAGGGGTGGGGGGAGAGTAAATGGCAAAGGGTGGCCAAGTTTAGGTTGGGAAATGAGGTGAAGAAGGGAAGATACTGGGAGAGCGAGGAGGAGAGGGTATGCAGAATATGTGGAGGAGAAGAGGAAACGTGGGAACACGTGTGGGAGAGATGTGGAGGAGGACGAGAGGAAAGAGGAGGATGGCAAGAATGGGTAAAGGAGATCCTGGCAGAAGATGGAAGGGGGGAAGGGTGGATGAGAGAAGTTGAGGAATGGAGGAGAGAAAGGGAGAGTTGGAAGAAGGAGGATAAAGGAGGGTAGAGCAAAGAAAGGAAATACAGAAAAAGTGGGAAAATAGGTAGAGTGACGGGTGAGCGAGCAAGCAAGAGAACGGAGAGAGCGGGAGAGAAAATGAGAGAAGGAAAGAAAAAGGCGAGCGAGCGAGCAAGCGACAATAGGTTAAGATAGTTTTTAAGGTAGAGCTAAGTAGAATAGGATAGGAAGAAGGAAAAAGGGAGGTGCTGTAACCCCAAGGGGATCAGCGGAATAAACAATACTACTAGAAAATATCCGGTGAAATAATTCTGTTTCTATATATAAGTAAATAAGGAATACATTTTGCGAAATATTTCATGCTGAGAATATAACGCGATATAAAAAATTAAAATACATGTAAATATCATTCCATTTCGAATCTTTTAATAATCAGTAAGACTCCATAGATCTAGAATTACCATTATATAATAAATATCCGACGAAATTATTCTGTTTCGATAAATAAAGAAATAAGGAATACATTTCGCGAAATATTTCATGCTGGGAATATAACGCGATATAAATAATTAAAAAAACATGTAAATATCATTCCATTTCGAATCGTTTAATACTGCGTGACACTCCATAGATATTGAATTACAAGTAAATAATAAATATCCGATGAAATAATTTCGTTTCGATAAATAAAGAAATAACGAATACATTTCGCCAACTGTTTCACCCTGGGAATATAAAGTGAAATAAATAATTAAAAAACATGTAATTATCTTTCCATTTCGAATCAATGAATACTCAGTGAGACTCCATAGATCAAGAATTACAAGTAAATAGAAAATATCCGGTGAAATAATTCCGTTTCTATATATAAGTAAATAAGGAATACATTTCGCGAAATATTGCATTCTGGGAATATAACGCGATATAAATAATTAAAAAAACATGTAAATATCATTCCATTTTGAATCATTTAATACTGGGAGACACTCCATAGATCCAGAATTATAAGTAAATAATAAACATCCGATGAAATAATTCCGTTTCGATATATAAGTAAATAAGGAATACATTTCGCGAAATATTTCATGCTGAGAATATAACGCGATATAAATAATTAAAAAGACATGTAAATATCATTCCATTTCGAATCATTGAATACTCAGTGAGACTCCATAGATCAAGAATTACAAGTAAATAAAAATATCCGGTGAAATAATTCCGTTTCTATATATAAGTAAATAAGGAATACATTTCGCGAAATATTGCATTCTGGGAATATAACGCGATATAAATAATTAAAAAGCAATGTAAATATCATTCCATTTCGAATCATTTAATACTGAGTGACACTCCATAGATCTAGAATTACCATTATATAATAAATATCCGACGAAATTATTCTGTTTCGATAAATAAAGAAATAAGGAATACATTTCGCGAAATAATTCATTCTCGGAATATAACGCGATATAAGTGATTAAAAAAACATGTAAATATCATTCCATTTCGAATCATTGAATACTCAGTGAGACTCCATAGATCAAGAATTACAAGTAAATAGAAAATATCCGGTGAAATAATTCCGTTTCTATATATAAGTAAATAAGGAATACATTTCGCGAAATATTGCATTCTGGGAATATAACGCGATATAAATAATTAAAAAGCAATGTAAATATCATTCCATTTCGAATCATTTAATACTGAGTGACACTCCATAGATCTAGAATTACCATTATATAATAAATATCCGACGAAATTATTCTGTTTCGATAAATAAAGAAATAAGGAATACATTTCGCGAAATAATTCATTCTCGGAATATAACGCGATATAAGTGATTAAAAAAACATGTAAATGTCATTCCATTTAGAATCATTTAATACTGAGTGACACTCCATAGATCCAGAATCACAAGTAAATAAAAAACATCCGATGAAATTATTCTGTTTCGATAAATAAAGAAATAAGGAATACATTTCGCGAAATAATTCATTCTCGGAATATAACGCGATATAAGTGATTAAAAAAACATGTAAATATCATTCCATTTTGAATCATTTAATACTGGGAGACACTCCATAGATCCAGAATTACAAGTAAATAATAAACACCCGGTGAAATAATTCCGTTTCTATATATAAGTACATAAGGAATACATTTTGCGAAATATTTCATGCTGAGAATATAACGCGATATAAAAAATTAAAAAACATGTAAATATCATTCCATTTCAAATCTTTTAATAATCAGTAAGACCCCATAGATCTAGAATTACCAGTATATAATAAATATCCGACGAAATCATTCTGTTCCGATATACAAAGAAATAAGGAATACATTTCGCGAAATATTTCATGCTGGGAATATAACGCGAAATAAATAATTAAAAAAATATGTAAATATCATTCCATTTCGAATCATTGAATACTCAGTGAGACTCCATAGATCTAGAATTACCAGTATATAATAAATATCCGACGAAATTATTCTGTTTCGATAAATAAAGAAATAAGGAATACATTTCGCGAAATAATTCATTCTCGGAATATAACGCGATATAAATGATTAAGAAAACATGTAAATATCATTCCATTTAGAATCATTTAATACTGAGTGACACTCCATAGATGCAGAATCACAAGTAAATAATAAACATCCGATGAAATAATTACGTTTCGATAAATAAAGAAATAAAGAATACATTTCGCGAAATATTGCATTTTGGGAATATAACGCGATATAAATAATTAAAAAAACATGTAAATATCATTCCATTTAGAATCATTTAATACTGGGAGACGCTCCATAGATACAGAATTACAAGTAAATAATAAACATCCTCTAAAATAATTCCGTTTCGCTAAATAAAGAAAAAGGGAATACATTTCGCGAAATATTTCATGCTGGGAATATAACGCGAAATAAATAATTAAAAAAATATGTAAATATCATTCCATTTCGAACCATTGAATACTCAGTGAGACTACATAGATCAAGAAATACAAGTAAATAAAGAATATCCGGTGAAATAATTCCGTTTCTATATATAAGTAAATAAGGAATACATTTCGCGAAATATTGCATTCTGGGAATATAACGCGATATAAATAATTAAAAAAACATGTAAATATCATTCCATTTTGAATCATTTAATACTGGGAGACACTCCATAGATCTAGAATTACCAGGATATAATAAATATCCGACGAAATTATTCTGTTTCGATAAATAAAGAAATAAGGAATACATTTCGCGAAGTATTTCATGCTGGGAATATAACGCGATATAAATAATTTATAAAACATGTAAATATCATTCCATTTCGAATCATTGAATACTCATTGAGACTCCATAGATCAAGAATTACAAGTAAATAAAAATATCCGGTGAAATAATTCCGCTTCGATATATAAGTAAATAAGAACTACATTTCGCGAAATATCTCATGCTGAGAATATAACGCGATATAAAAAATTAAAAAAAATGTAAATATCATTCCATTTCGAATCATTTAATACTGGAAGACACTCCATAGATACAGAATTACATGTAAATAATAAACATCCTCTAAAATAATTCCGTTTCGCTAAATAAAGAAATAAGGAATACATTTCGCGAAATATTTCATACTGGGAATATAACGCGATATAAATAATTTAAAAAATATGTATATATCATTCCATTTCGAATCATTGAATACTCAGTGAGACTCCATAGATCAAGAATTACAAGTAAATAGAAAATATCCGGTGAAATAATTCCGTTTCTATATATAAGTAAATAAGGAATACATTTCGCGAAATATTGCATTCTGGGAATATAACGCGATATAAATAATTAAAAAAACATGTAAATATCATTCCATTTTGAATCATTTAATACTGGGAGACACTCCATAGATCTAGAATTACCAGTATATAATAAATATCCGACGAAATTATTCTGTTTCGATAAATAAAGAAATAAGGAATACATTTCGCGAAGTATTTCATGCTGGGAATATAACGCGATATAAATAATTTATAAAACATGTAAATATCATTCCATTTCGAATCATTGAATACTCATTGAGACTCCATAGATCAAGAATTACGAGTAAATAAAAATATCCGGTGAAATAATTCCGCTTCGATATATAAGTAAATAAGAACTACATTTCGCGAAATATCTCATGCTGAGAATATAACGCGATATAAAAAATTAAAAAAAATGTAAATATCATTCCATTTCGAATCATTTAATACTGGAAGACACTCCATAGATACAGAATTACATGTAAATAATAAACATCCTCTAAAATAATTCCGTTTCGCTAAATAAAGAAATAAGGAATACATTTCGCGAGATATTTCATACTGGGAATATAACGCGATATAAATAATTAAAAAAACATGTAAATATCATTCCATTTCAAATCATTGAATACTCAGTGAGACTCCATAGATCAAGAATTACAAGTAAATAAAAATATCCTGTGAAATAATTCCGTTTCGATATATAAGTAAATAAGGAATACATTTCGCGAAATATTTCATGCTGAGAATATAACGCGATATAAAAAATTAAAAAAAATGTAAATATCATTCCATTTCGAATCATTTAATACTGGGAGACACTCCATAGATACAGAATTACATGTAAATAATAAACATCCTCTAAAATAATTCCGTTTCGCTAAATAAAGAAATAAGGAATACATTTCGCGAAATATTTCATGCTGGGAATATAACGCGATATAAATAATTTAAAAAATATGTAAATATCATTCCATTTCGAATCATTGAATACTCAGTGAGACTCCATAGATCAAGAATTACAAGTAAATAGAAAATATCCGGTGAAATAATTCCGTTTCTATATATAAGTAAATAAGGAATACATTTCGCGATATATTGCATTCTGGGAATATAACACGACATAAATAATTAAAAAAACATGTAAATATCATTCCATTTTGAATCATTTAATACTGGGAGACACTCCATAGATCCAGAATTATAAGTAAATAATAAACATCCGATGAAATAATTCCGTTTCGATATATAAGTAAATAAGGAATACATTTCGCGAAATATTTCATGCTGAGAATATAACGCGATATAAATAATTAAAAAGACATGTAAATATCATTCCATTTCGAATCATTGAATACTCAGTGAGACTCCATAGATCAAGAATTACAAGTAAATAAAAATATCCGGTGAAATAATTCCGTTTCGATAAATAAAGAAATAAGGAATACATTTCGCGAAATAATTCATTCTCGGAATATAACGCGATATAAGTGATTAAAAAAACATGTAAATGTCATTCCATTTAGAATCATTTAATACTGAGTGACATTCCATAGATCCAGAATCACAAGTAAATAAAAAACATCCGATGAAATTATTCTGTTTCGATAAATAAAGAAATAAGGAATACATTTCGCGAAATAATTCATTCTCGGAATATAACGCGATATAAGTGATTAAAAAAACATGTAAATATCATTCCATTTTGAATCATTTAATACTGGGAGACACTCCATAGATCCAGAATTACAAGTAAATAATAAACACCCGGTGAAATAATTCCGTTTCTATATATAAGTACATAAGGAATACATTTTGCGAAATATTTCATGCTGAGAATATAACGCGATATAAAAAATTAAAAAACATGTAAATATCATTCCATTTCAAATCTTTTAATAATCAGTAAGACCCCATAGATCTAGAATTACCAGTATATAATAAATATCCGACGAAATCATTCTGTTCCGATATACAAAGAAATAAGGAATACATTTCGCGAAATATTTCATGCTGGGAATATAACGCGAAATAAATAATTAAAAAAATATGTAAATATCATTCCATTTCGAATCATTGAATACTCAGTGAGACTCCATAGATCAAGAAATACAAGTAAATGAAAAATATACGGTGAAATAATTCCATTTCGATATATAAGTAAATAAGGAATACATTTCGCGAAATATTTCATGCTGAGAATATAACGCGATATAAAAAATTAAAAAACATGTAAATATCATTCCATTTCAAATCTTTTAATAATCAGTAAGACCCCATAGATCTAGAATTACCAGTATATAATAAATATCCGACGAAATTATTCTGTTTCGATATATAAAGAAATAAGGAATACATTTCGCGAAATATTTCATGCTGGGAATATAACGCGAAATAAATAATTAAAAAAATATGTAAATATCATTCCATTTCGAATCATTGAATACTCAGTGAGACTCCATAGATCAAGAATTACAAGTAAATAAAAATATCCGGTGAAATAATTCCGTTTCGATATATAAGTAAATAAGGAATACATTTCGCGAAATATTTCATGCTGAGAATATAACGCGATATAAAAAATTAAAAAAAATGTAAATATCATTCCATTTCGAATCATTTAATACTGGGAGACACTCCATAGATACAGAATTACAAGTAAATAATAAACATCCTCTAAAATAATTCCGTTTCGCTAAATAAAGAAATAAGGAATACATTTCGCGAAATATTTCATGCTGGGAATATAACGCGATATAAATAATTAAAAAAACATGTAAATATCATTCCATTTCGAATCGTTTAATACTGCGTGACACTCCATAGATATTGAATTACAAGTAAATAATAAATATCCGATGAAATAATTTCGTTTCGATAAATAAAGAAATAACGAATACATTTCGCCAACTGTTTCACCCTGGGAATATAAAGTGAAATAAATAATTAAAAAACATGTAATTATCTTTCCATTTCGAATCAATGAATACTCAGTGAGACTCCATAGATCAAGAATTACAAGTAAATAGAAAATATCCGGTGAAATAATTCCGTTTCTATATATAAGTAAATAAGGAATACATTTCGCGAAATATTGCATTCTGGGAATATAACGCGATATAAATAATTAAAAAAACATGTAAATATCATTCCATTTTGAATCATTTAATACTGGGAGACACTCCATAGATCCAGAATTATAAGTAAATAATAAACATCCGATGAAATAATTCCGTTTCGATATATAAGTAAATAAGGAATACATTTCGCGAAATATTTCATGCTGAGAATATAACGCGATATAAATAATCAAAAAGACATGTAAATATCATTCCATTTCGAATCATTGAATACTCAGTGAGACTCCATAGATCAAGAATTACAAGTAAATAAAAATATCCTGTGAAATAATTCCGTTTCTATAAATAAGTAAATAAGGAATACATTTCGCGAAATATTGCATTCTGGGAATATAACGCGATATAAATAATTAAAAAGCAATGTAAATATCATTCCATTTCGAATCATTTAATACTGAGTGACACTCCATAGATCTAGAATTACCATTATATAATAAATATCCGACGAAATTATTCTGTTTCGATAAATAAAGAAATAAGGAATACATTTCGCGAAATAATTCATTCTCGGAATATAACGCGATATAAGTGATTAAAAAAACATGTAAATGTCATTCCATTTAGAATCATTTAATACTGAGTGACACTCCATAGATCCAGAATCACAAGTAAATAAAAAACATCCGATGAAATTATTCTGTTTCGATAAATAAAGAAATAAGGAATACATTTCGCGAAATATTTCATGCTGGGAATATAACGCGATATAAATAATTAAAAAAACATGTAAATATCATTCCATTTCGAATCGTTTAATACTGCGTGACACTCCATAGATCCAGAATCACAAGTAAATAAAAAACATTCGATGAAAAAATTCCGTTTCGATAAATAAAGAAATAAGGAATACATTTCGCGAAATATTTCATGCTGGGAATATAGCGCGATATAAATAACTAAAAAAACATGTAAATATCATTCCATTTTGAATCATTTAATACTGGGAGGCACTGCATAGATCCAGAATTACAAGTAAATAATAAGCATCCGGTGAAATAATTCCGTTTCTATATATAATTAAATAAGGAATACATTTCGCGAAATATTTCATGCTGGGAATATAACGCGATATAAATAATTTAAAAAATATGTAAATATCATTCCATTTCGAATCATTGAATACTCAGTGAGACTCCATAGATCAAGAATTACAAGTAAATAGAAAATATCCGGTGAAATAATTCCGTTTCTATATATAAGTAAATAAGGAATACATTTCGCGAAATATTGCATTCTGGGAATATAACGCGATATAAATAATTAAATAGCAATGTAAATATCATTCCATTTCGAATCATTTAATACTGAGTGACACTCCATAGATCTTGAATTACAAGTAAATAATAAACATCCTCTAAAATAATTCCGTTTCGCTAAATAAAGAAATAAGGAATACATTTCGCGAAATATTTCATGCTGGGAATATAACGCGATATAAATAATTAAAAAAAATGTAAATATCATTCCATTTCGAATCATTGAATACTCAGTGAGACTCCATAGATCAAGAATTACAAGTAAATAGAAAATATCCGGTGAAATAATTCCGTTTCTATATATAAGTAAATAAGGAATACATTTTGGGAAATATTTCATGCTGAGAATATAACGCGATATAAAAAATTAAAAAACATGTAAATATCATTCCATTTCGAATCTTTTAATAATCAGTAAGACTCCATAGATCTAGAATTACCATTATATAATAAATATCCGACGAAATTATTCTGTTTCGATAAATAAAGAAATAAGGAATACATTTCGCGAAATATTTCATGCTGGGAATATAACGCGATATAAATAATTAAAAAAACATGTAAATATCATTCCATTTCGAATCGTTTAAAAATGCGTGACACTCCATAGATCCAGAATCACAAGTAAATAAAAAACATTCGATGAAATAATTCCGTTTCGATAAATAAAGAAATAAGGAATACATTTCGCGAAATATTTCATGCTGGGAATATAGCGCGATATAAATAATTAAAAAAACATGTAAATATCATTCCATTTCGAATCATTGAATACTCAGTGAGACTCCATAGATCAAGAATTACAAGTAAATAAAAATATCCTGTGAAATAATTCCGTTTCTATATATAAGTAAATAAGGAATACATTTCGCGAAATATTGCATTCTGGGAATATAACGCGATATAAATAATTAAAAAGCAATGTAAATATCATTCCATTTCGAATCATTTAATACTGAGTGACACTCCATAGATCTAGAATTACCATTATATAATAAATATCCGACGAAATTATTCTGTTTCGATAAATAAAGAAATAAGGAATACATTTCGCGAAATAATTCATTCTCGGAATATAACGCGATATAAGTGATTAAAAAAACATGTAAATGTCATTCCATTTAGAATCATTTAATACTGAGTGACACTCCATAGATCCAGAATCACAAGTAAATAAAAAACATCCGATGAAATTATTCTGTTTCGATAAATAAAGAAATAAGGAATACATTTCGCGAAATAATTCATTCTCGGAATATAACGCGATATAAATGATTAAGAAAACATGTAAATATCATTCCATTTAGAATCATTTAATACTGAGTGACACTCCATAGATGCAGAATCACAAGTAAATAATAAACATCCGATGAAATAATTACGTTTCGATAAATAAAGAAATAAAGAATACATTTCGCGAAATATTGCATTTTGGGAATATAACGCGATATAAATAATTAAAAAAATATGTAAATATCATTCCATTTCGAATCATTGAATACTCAGTGAGACTCCATAGATCTAGAATTACCAGTATATAATAAATATCCGACGAAATTATTCTGTTTCGATAAATAAAGAAATAAGGAATACATTTCGCGAAATAATTCATTCTCGGAATATAACGCGATATAAATGATTAAGAAAACATGTAAATATCATTCCATTTAGAATCATTTAATACTGAGTGACACTCCATAGATGCAGAATCACAAGTAAATAATAAACATCCGATGAAATAATTACGTTTCGATAAATAAAGAAATAAAGAATACATTTCGCGAAATATTGCATTTTGGGAATATAACGCGATATAAATAATTAAAAAAACATGTAAATATCATTCCATTTAGAATCATTTAATACTGGGAGACGCTCCATAGATACAGAATTACAAGTAAATAATAAACATCCTCTAAAATAATTCCGTTTCGCTAAATAAAGAAAAAGGGAATACATTTCGCGAAATATTTCATGCTGGGAATATAACGCGAAATAAATAATTAAAAAAATATGTAAATATCATTCCATTTCGAACCATTGAATACTCAGTGAGACTACATAGATCAAGAAATACAAGTAAATAAAGAATATCCGGTGAAATAATTCCGTTTCTATATATAAGTAAATAAGGAATACATTTCGCGAAATATTGCATTCTGGGAATATAACGCGATATAAATAATTAAAAAAACATGTAAATATCATTCCATTTTGAATCATTTAATACTGGGAGACACTCCATAGATCTAGAATTACCAGGATATAATAAATATCCGACGAAATTATTCTGTTTCGATAAATAAAGAAATAAGGAATACATTTCGCGAAGTATTTCATGCTGGGAATATAACGCGATATAAATAATTTATAAAACATGTAAATATCATTCCATTTCGAATCATTGAATACTCATTGAGACTCCATAGATCAAGAATTACAAGTAAATAAAAATATCCGGTGAAATAATTCCGCTTCGATATATAAGTAAATAAGAACTACATTTCGCGAAATATCTCATGCTGAGAATATAACGCGATATAAAAAATTAAAAAAAATGTAAATATCATTCCATTTCGAATCATTTAATACTGGAAGACACTCCATAGATACAGAATTACATGTAAATAATAAACATCCTCTAAAATAATTCCGTTTCGCTAAATAAAGAAATAAGGAATACATTTCGCGAAATATTTCATACTGGGAATATAACGCGATATAAATAATTTAAAAAATATGTATATATCATTCCATTTCGAATCATTGAATACTCAGTGAGACTCCATAGATCAAGAATTACAAGTAAATAGAAAATATCCGGTGAAATAATTCCGTTTCTATATATAAGTAAATAAGGAATACATTTCGCGAAATATTGCATTCTGGGAATATAACGCGATATAAATAATTAAAAAAACATGTAAATATCATTCCATTTTGAATCATTTAATACTGGGAGACACTCCATAGATCTAGAATTACCAGTATATAATAAATATCCGACGAAATTATTCTGTTTCGATAAATAAAGAAATAAGGAATACATTTCGCGAAGTATTTCATGCTGGGAATATAACGCGATATAAATAATTTATAAAACATGTAAATATCATTCCATTTCGAATCATTGAATACTCATTGAGACTCCATAGATCAAGAATTACGAGTAAATAAAAATATCCGGTGAAATAATTCCGCTTCGATATATAAGTAAATAAGAACTACATTTCGCGAAATATCTCATGCTGAGAATATAACGCGATATAAAAAATTAAAAAAAATGTAAATATCATTCCATTTCGAATCATTTAATACTGGAAGACACTCCATAGATACAGAATTACATGTAAATAATAAACATCCTCTAAAATAATTCCGTTTCGCTAAATAAAGAAATAAGGAATACATTTCGCGAGATATTTCATACTGGGAATATAACGCGATATAAATAATTAAAAAAACATGTAAATATCATTCCATTTCGAATCATTGAATACTCAGTGAGACTCCATAGATCAAGAATTACAAGTAAATAAAAATATCCTGTGAAATAATTCCGTTTCGATATATAAGTAAATAAGGAATACATTTCGCGAAATATTTCATGCTGAGAATATAACGCGATATAAAAAATTAAAAAAAATGTAAATATCATTCCATTTCGAATCATTTAATACTGGGAGACACTCCATAGATACAGAATTACATGTAAATAATAAACATCCTCTAAAATAATTCCGTTTCGCTAAATAAAGAAATAAGGAATACATTTCGCGAAATATTTCATGCTGGGAATATAACGCGATATAAATAATTTAAAAAATATGTAAATATCATTCCATTTCGAATCATTGAATACTCAGTGAGACTCCATAGATCAAGAATTACAAGTAAATAGAAAATATCCGGTGAAATAATTCCGTTTCTATATATAAGTAAATAAGGAATACATTTCGCGATATATTGCATTCTGGGAATATAACACGACATAAATAATTAAAAAAACATGTAAATATCATTCCATTTTGAATCATTTAATACTGGGAGACACTCCATAGATCCAGAATTATAAGTAAATAATAAACATCCGATGAAATAATTCCGTTTCGATATATAAGTAAATAAGGAATACATTTCGCGAAATATTTCATGCTGAGAATATAACGCGATATAAATAATTAAAAAGACATGTAAATATCATTCCATTTCGAATCATTGAATACTCAGTGAGACTCCATAGATCAAGAATTACAAGTAAATAAAAATATCCGGTGAAATAATTCCGTTTCGATAAATAAAGAAATAAGGAATACATTTCGCGAAATAATTCATTCTCGGAATATAACGCGATATAAGTGATTAAAAAAACATGTAAATGTCATTCCATTTAGAATCATTTAATACTGGGAGACACTCCATAGATCCAGAATTACAAGTAAATAATAAACACCCGGTGAAATAATTCCGTTTCTATATATAAGTACATAAGGAATACATTTTGCGAAATATTTCATGCTGAGAATATAACGCGATATAAAAAATTAAAAAACATGTAAATATCATTCCATTTCAAATCTTTTAATAATCAGTAAGACCCCATAGATCTAGAATTACCAGTATATAATAAATATCCGACGAAATCATTCTGTTCCGATATACAAAGAAATAAGGAATACATTTCGCGAAATATTTCATGCTGGGAATATAACGCGAAATAAATAATTAAAAAAATATGTAAATATCATTCCATTTCGAATCATTGAATACTCAGTGAGACTCCATAGATCAAGAAATACAAGTAAATGAAAAATATCCGGTGAAATAATTCCATTTCGATATATAAGTAAATAAGGAATACATTTCGCGAAATATTTCATGCTGAGAATATAACGCGATATAAAAAATTAAAAAACATGTAAATATCATTCCATTTCAAATCTTTTAATAATCAGTAAGACCCCATAGATCTAGAATTACCAGTATATAATAAATATCCGACGAAATTATTCTGTTTCGATATATAAAGAAATAAGGAATACATTTCGCGAAATATTTCATGCTGGGAATATAACGCGAAATAAATAATTAAAAAAATATGTAAATATCATTCCATTTCGAATCATTGAATACTCAGTGAGACTCCATAGATCAAGAATTACAAGTAAATAAAAATATCCGGTGAAATAATTCCGTTTCGATATATAAGTAAATAAGGAATACATTTCGCGAAATATTTCATGCTGAGAATATAACGCGATATAAAAAATTAAAAAAAATGTAAATATCATTCCATTTCGAATCATTTAATACTGGGAGACACTCCATAGATACAGAATTACAAGTAAATAATAAACATCCTCTAAAATAATTCCGTTTCGCTAAATAAAGAAATAAGGAATACATTTCGCGAAATATTTCATGCTGGGAATATAACGCGATATAAATAATTAAAAAAACATGTAAATATCATTCCATTTCGAATCGTTTAATACTGCGTGACACTCCATAGATATTGAATTACAAGTAAATAATAAATATCCGATGAAATAATTTCGTTTCGATAAATAAAGAAATAACGAATACATTTCGCCAACTGTTTCACCCTGGGAATATAAAGTGAAATAAATAATTAAAAAACATGTAATTATCTTTCCATTTCGAATCAATGAATACTCAGTGAGACTCCATAGATCAAGAATTACAAGTAAATAGAAAATATCCGGTGAAATAATTCCGTTTCTATATATAAGTAAATAAGGAATACATTTCGCGAAATATTGCATTCTGGGAATATAACGCGATATAAATAATTAAAAAAACATGTAAATATCATTCCATTTTGAATCATTTAATACTGGGAGACACTCCATAGATCCAGAATTATAAGTAAATAATAAACATCCGATGAAATAATTCCGTTTCGATATATAAGTAAATAAGGAATACATTTCGCGAAATATTTCATGCTGAGAATATAACGCGATATAAATAATCAAAAAGACATGTAAATATCATTCCATTTCGAATCATTGAATACTCAGTGAGACTCCATAGATCAAGAATTACAAGTAAATAAAAATATCCTGTGAAATAATTCCGTTTCTATATATAAGTAAATAAGGAATACATTTCGCGAAATATTGCATTCTGGGAATATAACGCGATATAAATAATTAAAAAGCAATGTAAATATCATTCCATTTCGAATCATTTAATACTGAGTGACACTCCATAGATCTAGAATTACCATTATATAATAAATATCCGACGAAATTATTCTGTTTCGATAAATAAAGAAATAAGGAATACATTTCGCGAAATAATTCATTCTCGGAATATAACGCGATATAAGTGATTAAAAAAACATGTAAATGTCATTCCATTTAGAATCATTTAATACTGAGTGACACTCCATAGATCCAGAATCACAAGTAAATAAAAAACATCCGATGAAATTATTCTGTTTCGATAAATAAAGAAATAAGGAATACATTTCGCGAAATATTTCATGCTGGGAATATAACGCGATATAAATAATTAAAAAAACATGTAAATATCATTCCATTTCGAATTGTTTAATACTGCGTGACACTCCATAGATCCAGAATCACAAGTAAATAAAAAACATTCGATGAAAAAATTCCGTTTCGATAAATAAAGAAATAAGGAATACATTTCGCGAAATATTTCATGCTGGGAATATAGCGCGATATAAATAACTAAAAAAACATGTAAATATCATTCCATTTTGAATCATTTAATACTGGGAGGCACTGCATAGATCCAGAATTACAAGTAAATAATAAGCATCCGGTGAAATAATTCCGTTTCTATATATAAGTACATAAGGAATACATTTCGCGAAATATTTCATGCTGGGAATATAACGCGATATAAATAATTTAAAAAATATGTAAATATCATTCCATTTCGAATCATTGAATACTCAGTGAGACTCCATAGATCAAGAATTACAAGTAAATAGAAAATATCCGGTGAAATAATTCCGTTTCTATATATAAGTAAATAAGGAATACATTTCGCGAAATATTGCATTCTGGGAATATAACGCGATATAAATAATTAAATAGCAATGTAAATATCATTCCATTTCGAATCATTTAATACTGAGTGACACTCCATAGATCTTGAATTACAAGTAAATAATAAACATCCTCTAAAATAATTCCGTTTCGCTAAATAAAGAAATAAGGAATACATTTCGCGAAATATTTCATGCTGGGAATATAACGCGATATAAATAATTAAAAAAAATGTAAATATCATTCCATTTCGAATCATTGAATACTCAGTGAGACTCCATAGATCAAGAATTACAAGTAAATAGAAAATATCCGGTGAAATAATTCCGTTTCTATATATAAGTAAATAAGGAATACATTTTGGGAAATATTTCATGCTGAGAATATAACGCGATATAAAAAATTAAAAAACATGTAAATATCATTCCATTTCGAATCTTTTAATAATCAGTAAGACTCCATAGATCTAGAATTACCATTATATAATAAATATCCGACGAAATTATTCTGTTTCGATAAATAAAGAAATAAGGAATACATTTCGCGAAATATTTCATGCTGGGAATATAACGCGATATAAATAATTAAAAAAACATGTAAATATCATTCCATTTCGAATCGTTTAAAAATGCGTGACACTCCATAGATCCAGAATCACAAGTAAATAAAAAACATTCGATGAAATAATTCCGTTTCGATAAATAAAGAAATAAGGAATACATTTCGCGAAATATTTCATGCTGGGAATATAGCGCGATATAAATAATTAAAAAAACATGTAAATATCATTCCATTTCGAATCATTGAATACTCAGTGAGACTCCATAGATCAAGAATTACAAGTAAATAAAAATATCCTGTGAAATAATTCCGTTTCTATATATAAGTAAATAAGGAATACATTTCGCGAAATATTGCATTCTGGGAATATAACGCGATATAAATAATTAAAAAGCAATGTAAATATCATTCCATTTCGAATCATTTAATACTGAGTGACACTCCATAGATCTAGAATTACCATTATATAATAAATATCCGACGAAATTATTCTTTTTCGATAAATAAAGAAATAAGGAATACATTTCGCGAAATAATTCATTCTCGGAATATAACGCGATATAAGTGATTAAAAAAACATGTAAATGTCATTCCATTTAGAATCATTTAATACTGAGTGACACTCCATAGATCCAGAATCACAAGTAAATAAAAAACATCCGATGAAATTATTCTGTTTCGATAAATAAAGAAATAAGGAATACATTTCGCGAAATATTTCATGCTGGGAATATAACGCGATATAAATAATTAAAAAAACATGTAAATATCATTCCATTTCGAATCGTTTAATACTGCGTGACACTCCATAGATCCAGAATCACAAGTAAATAAAAAACATTCGATGAAAAAATTCCGTTTCGATAAATAAAGAAATAAGGAATACATTTCGCGAAATATTTCATGCTGGGAATATAGCGCGATATAAATAACTAAAAAAACATGTAAATATCATTCCATTTTGAATCATTTAATACTGGGAGGCACTGCATAGATCCAGAATTACAAGTAAATAATAAGCATCCGGTGAAATAATTCCGTTTCTATATATAAGTACATAAGGAATACATTTCGCGAAATATTTCATGCTGGGAATATAACGCGATATAAATAATTAAAAAAAATGTAAATATCATTCCATTTCGAATCATTGAATACTCAGTGAGACTCCATAGATCAAGAATTACAAGTAAATAGAAAATATCCGGTGAAATAATTCCGTTTCTATATATAAGTAAATAAGGAATACATTTTGGGAAATATTTCATGCTGAGAATATAACGCGATATAAAAAATTAAAAAACATGTAAATATCATTCCATTTCGAATCTTTTAATAATCAGTAAGACTCCATAGATCTAGAATTACCATTATATAATAAATATCCGACGAAATTATTCTGTTTCGATAAATAAAGAAATAAGGAATACATTTCGCGAAATATTTCATGCTGGGAATATAACGCGATATAAATAATTAAAAAAACATGTAAATATCATTCCATTTCGAATCGTTTAAAAATGCGTGACACTCCATAGATCCAGAATCACAAGTAAATAAAAAACATTCGATGAAATAATTCCGTTTCGATAAATAAAGAAATAAGGAATACATTTCGCGAAATATTTCATGCTGGGAATATAGCGCGATATAAATAATTAAAAAAACATGTAAATATCATTCCATTTTGAATCATTTAATACTGGGAGGCACTCCATAGATCCAGAATTACAAGTAAATAATAAACATCCGGTGAAATAATTCCGTTTCTATATATAAGTACATAAGGAATACATTTCGCGAAATATTTCATGCTGGGAATATAACGCGATATAAATAATTAAAAAAACATGTAAATATCATTCCATTTCGAATCATTGAATACTCAGTGAGACTCCATAGATCAAGAATTACAAGTAAATAAAAATATCCTGTGAAATAATTCCGTTTCGATATATAAGTAAATAAGGAATACATTTCGCGAAATATTTCATGCTGAGAATATAACGCGATATAAAAAATTTAAAAAAATGTAAATATCATTCCATTTCGAATCATTTAATACTGGGAGACACTCCATAGATACAGAATTACATGTAAATAATAAACATCCTCTAAAATAATTCCGTTTCACTAAATAAAGAAATAAGGAATACATTTCGCGAAATATTTCATGCTGGGAATATAACGCGATATAAATAATTTAAAAAATATGTAAATATCATTCCATTTCGAATCATTGAATACTCAGTGAGACTCCATAGATCAAGAATTACAAGTAAATAGAAAATATCCGGTGAAATAATTCCGTTTCTATATATAAGTAAATAAGGAATACATTTCGCGAAATATTGCATTCTGGGAATATAACGCGATATAAATAATTAAAAAGCAATGTAAATATCATTCCATTTCGAATCATTTAATACTGAGTGACACTCCATAGATCTAGAATTACCATTATATAATAAATATCCGACGAAATTATTCTGTTTCGATAAATAAAGAAATAAGGAATACATTTCGCGAAATAATTCATTCTCGGAATATAACGCGATATAAGTGATTAAAAAAACAAGTAAATGTCATTCCATTTAGAATCATTTAATACTGAGTGACACTCCATAGATCCAGAATCACAAGTAAATAAAAAACATCCGATGAAATTATTCTGTTTCGATAAATAAAGAAATAAGGAATACATTTCGCGAAATAATTCATTCTCGGAATATAACGCGATATAAGTGATTAAAAAAACATGTAAATATCATTCCATTTTGAATCATTTAATACTGGGAGACACTCCATAGATCCAGAATTACAAGTAAATAATAAACACCCGGTGAAATAATTCCGTTTCTATATATAAGTACATAAGGAATACATTTTGCGAAATATTTCATGCTGAGAATATAACGCGATATAAAAAATTAAAAAACATGTAAATATCATTCCATTTCAAATCTTTTAATAATCAGTAAGACCCCATAGATCTAGAATTACCAGTATATAATAAATATCCGACGAAATCATTCTGTTCCGATATACAAAGAAATAAGGAATACATTTCGCGAAATATTTCATGCTGGGAATATAACGCGAAATAAATAATTAAAAAAATATGTAAATATCATTCCATTTCGAATCATTGAATACTCAGTGAGACTCCATAGATCAAGAAATACAAGTAAATGAAAAATATCCGGTGAAATAATTCCATTTCGATATATAAGTAAATAAGGAATACATTTCGCGAAATATTTCATGCTGAGAATATAACGCGATATAAAAAATTAAAAAAAATGTAAATATCATTCCATTTCGAATCATTTAATACTGGGAGACACTCCATAGATACAGAATTACAAGTAAATAATAAACATCCTCTAAAATAACTCCGTTTCGCTAAATAAAGAAATAAGGAATACATTTCGCGAAATATTTCATGCTGGGAATATAACGCGATATAAATAATTTAAAAAATATGTAAATATCATTCCATTTCGAATCATTGAATACGCAGTGAAACTCCATAGATCAAGAATTACAAGTAAATAGAAAATATCCGGTGAAATAATTCCGTTTCTATATATAAGTAAATAAGGAATACATTTCGCGAAATATTGCATTCTGGGAATATAACGCGATATAAATAATTAAAAAGCAATGTAAATATCATTCCATTTCGAATCATTTAATACTGAGTGACACTCCATAGATCTAGAATTACCATTATATAATAAATATCCGACGAAATTATTCTGTTTCGATAAATAAAGAAATAAGGAATACATTTCGCGAAATAATTCATTCTCGGAATATAACGCGATATAAGTGATTAAAAAAACATGTAAATGTCATTCCATTTAGAATCATTTAATACTGAGTGACACTCCATAGATCCAGAATCACAAGTAAATAAAAAACATCCGATGAAATTATTCTGTTTCGATAAATAAAGAAATAAGGAATACATTTCGCGAAATAATTCATTCTCGGAATATAACGCGATATAAGTGATTAAAAAAACATGTAAATATCATTCCATTTTGAATCATTTAATACTGGGAGACACTCCATAGATCCAGAATTACAAGTAAATAATAAACACCCGGTGAAATAATTCCGTTTCTATATATAAGTACATAAGGAATACATTTTGCGAAATATTTCATGCTGAGAATATAACGCGATATAAAAAATTAAAAAACATGTAAATATCATTCCATTTCAAATCTTTTAATAATCAGTAAGACCCCATAGATCTAGAATTACCAGTATATAATAAATATCCGACGAAATCATTCTGTTCCGATATACAAAGAAATAAGGAATACATTTCGCGAAATATTTCATGCTGGGAATATAACGCGAAATAAATAATTAAAAAAATATGTAAATATCATTCCATTTCGAATCATTGAATACTCAGTGAGACTCCATAGATCAAGAATTACAAGTAAATAAAAATATCCTGTGAAATAATTCCGTTTCGATATATAAGTAAATAAGGAATACATTTCGCGAAATATTGCATTCTGGGAATATAACGCGATATAAATAATTAAAAAGCAATGTAAATATCATTCCATTTTGAATCATTTAATACTGGGAGACACTCCATAGATCTAGAATTACCAGTATATAATAAATATCCGACGAAATTATTCTGTTTCGATAAATAAAGAAATAAGGAATACATTTCGCGAAGTATTTCATGCTGGGAATATAACGCGATATAAATAATTTATAAAACATGTAAATATCATTCCATTTCGAATCATTGAATACTCATTGAGACTCCATAGATCAAGAATTACAAGTAAATAAAAATATCCGGTGAAATAATTCCGTTTCGATAAATAAAGAAATAAGGAATACATTTCGCGAAATAATTCATTCTCGGAATATAACGCGATATAAGTGATTAAAAAAACATGTAAATGTCATTCCATTTAGAATCATTTAATACTGAGTGACACTCCATAGATCCAGAATCACAAGTAAATAAAAAACATCCGATGAAATTATTCTGTTTCGATAAATAAAGAAATAAGGAATACATTTCGCGAAATAATTCATTCTCGGAATATAACGCGATATAAGTGATTAAAAAAACATGTAAATATCATTCCATTTTGAATCATTTAATACTGGGAGACACTCCATAGATCCAGAATTACAAGTAAATAATAAACACCCGGTGAAATAATTCCGTTTCTATATATAAGTACATAAGGAATACATTTTGCGAAATATTTCATGCTGAGAATATAACGCGATATAAAAAATTAAAAAACATGTAAATATCATTCCATTTCAAATCTTTTAATAATCAGTAAGACCCCATAGATCTAGAATTACCAGTATATAATAAATATCCGACGAAATCATTCTGTTCCGATATACAAAGAAATAAGGAATACATTTCGCGAAATATTTCATGCTGGGAATATAACGCGAAATAAATAATTAAAAAAATATGTAAATATCATTCCATTTCGAATCATTGAATACTCAGTGAGACTCCATAGATCAAGAAATACAAGTAAATGAAAAATATCCGGTGAAATAATTCCATTTCGATATATAAGTAAATAAGGAATACATTTCGCGAAATATTTCATGCTGAGAATATAACGCGATATAAAAAATTAAAAAACATGTAAATATCATTCCATTTCAAATCTTTTAATAATCAGTAAGACCCCATAGATCTAGAATTACCAGTATATAATAAATATCCGACGAAATGATTCTGTTTCGATATATAAAGAAATAAGGAATACATTTCGCGAAATATTTCATGCTGGGAATATAACGCGATATAAATAATTAAAAAAACATGTAAATATCATTCCATTTCGAATCATTGAATACTCAGTGAGACTCCATAGATCAAGAATTACAAGTAAATAAAAATATCCGGTGAAATAATTCCGTTTCGATATATAAGTAAATAAGGAATACATTTCGCGAAATATTTCATGCTGAGAATATAACGCGATATAAAAAATTAAAAAAAATGTAAATATCATTCCATTTCGAATCATTTAATACTGGGAGACACTCCATAGATACAGAATTACAAGTAAATAATAAACATCCTCTAAAATAATTCCGTTTCGCTAAATAAAGAAATAAGGAATACATTTCGCGAAATATTTCATGCTGGGAATATAACGCGATATAAATAATTAAAAAAACATGTAAATATCATTCCATTTCGAATCGTTTAATACTGCGTGACACTCCATAGATATTGAATTACAAGTAAATAATAAATATCCGATGAAATAATTTCGTTTCGATAAATAAAGAAATAACGAATACATTTCGCCAACTGTTTCACCCTGGGAATATAAAGTGAAATAAATAATTAAAAAACATGTAATTATCTTTCCATTTCGAATCAATGAATACTCAGTGAGACTCCATAGATCAAGAATTACAAGTAAATAGAAAATATCCGGTGAAATAATTCCGTTTCTATATATAAGTAAATAAGGAATACATTTCGCGAAATATTGCATTCTGGGAATATAACGCGATATAAATAATTAAAAAAACATGTAAATATCATTCCATTTTGAATCATTTAATACTGGGAGACACTCCATAGATCCAGAATTATAAGTAAATAATAAACATCCGATGAAATAATTCCGTTTCGATATATAAGTAAATAAGGAATACATTTCGCGAAATATTTCATGCTGAGAATATAACGCGATATAAATAATCAAAAAGACATGTAAATATCATTCCATTTCGAATCATTGAATACTCAGTGAGACTCCATAGATCAAGAATTACAAGTAAATAAAAATATCCTGTGAAATAATTCCGTTTCTATATATAAGTAAATAAGGAATACATTTCGCGAAATATTGCATTCTGGGAATATAACGCGATATAAATAATTAAAAAGCAATGTAAATATCATTCCATTTCGAATCATTTAATACTGAGTGACACTCCATAGATCTAGAATTACCATTATATAATAAATATCCGACGAAATTATTCTGTTTCGATAAATAAAGAAATAAGGAATACATTTCGCGAAATAATTCATTCTCGGAATATAACGCGATATAAGTGATTAAAAAAACATGTAAATGTCATTCCATTTAGAATCATTTAATACTGAGTGACACTCCATAGATCCAGAATCACAAGTAAATAAAAAACATCCGATGAAATTATTCTGTTTCGATAAATAAAGAAATAAGGAATACATTTCGCGAAATATTTCATGCTGGGAATATAACGCGATATAAATAATTAAAAAAACATGTAAATATCATTCCATTTCGAATCGTTTAATACTGCGTGACACTCCATAGATCCAGAATCACAAGTAAATAAAAAACATTCGATGAAAAAATTCCGTTTCGATAAATAAAGAAATAAGGAATACATTTCGCGAAATATTTCATGCTGGGAATATAGCGCGATATAAATAACTAAAAAAACATGTAAATATCATTCCATTTTGAATCATTTAATACTGGGAGGCACTGCATAGATCCAGAATTACAAGTAAATAATAAGCATCCGGTGAAATAATTCCGTTTCTATATATAAGTACATAAGGAATACATTTCGCGAAATATTTCATGCTGGGAATATAACGCGATATAAATAATTTAAAAAATATGTAAATATCATTCCATTTCGAATCATTGAATACTCAGTGAGACTCCATAGATCAAGAATTACAAGTAAATAGAAAATATCCGGTGAAATAATTCCGTTTCTATATATAAGTAAATAAGGAATACATTTCGCGAAATATTGCATTCTGGGAATATAACGCGATATAAATAATTAAATAGCAATGTAAATATCATTCCATTTCGAATCATTTAATACTGAGTGACACTCCATAGATCTTGAATTACAAGTAAATAATAAACATCCTCTAAAATAATTCCGTTTCGATAAATAAAGAAATAAGGAATACATTTCGCGAAATATTTCATGCTGGGAATATAACGCGATATAAATAATTAAAAAAAATGTAAATATCATTCCATTTCGAATCATTGAATACTCAGTGAGACTCCATAGATCAAGAATTACAAGTAAATAGAAAATATCCGGTGAAATAATTCCGTTTCTATATATAAGTAAATAAGGAATACATTTTGCGAAATATTTCATGCTGAGAATATAACGCGATATAAAAAATTAAAAAACATGTAAATATCATTCCATTTCGAATCTTTTAATAATCAGTAAGACTCCATAGATCTAGAATTACCATTATATAATAAATATCCGACGAAATTATTCTGTTTCGATAAATAAAGAAATAAGGAATACATTTCGCGAAATATTTCATGCTGGGAATATAACGCGATATAAATAATTAAAAAAACATGTAAATATCATTCCATTTCGAATCGTTTAATACTGCGTGACACTCCATAGATCCAGAATCACAAGTAAATAAAAAACATTCGATGAAATAATTCCGTTTCGATAAATAAAGAAATAAGGAATACATTTCGCGAAATATTTCATGCTGGGAATATAGCGCGATATAAATAATTAAAAAAACATGTAAATATCATTCCATTTTGAATCATTTAATACTGGGAGGCACTCCATAGATCCAGAATTACAAGTAAATAATAAACATCCGGTGAAATAATTCCGTTTCTATATATAAGTACATAAGGAATACATTTCGCGAAATATTTCATGCTGGGAATATAACGCGATATAAATAATTAAAAAAACATGTAAATATCATTCCATTTCGAATCATTGAATACTCAGTGAGACTCCATAGATCAAGAATTACAAGTAAATAAAAATATCCTGTGAAATAATTCCGTTTCGATATATAAGTAAATAAGGAATACATTTCGCGAAATATTTCATGCTGAGAATATAACGCGATATAAAAAATTAAAAAAAATGTAAATATCATTCCATTTCGAATCATTTAATACTGGGAGACACTCCATAGATACAGAATTACATGTAAATAATAAACATCCTCTAAAATAATTCCGTTTCACTAAATAAAGAAATAAGGAATACATTTCGCGAAATATTTCATGCTGGGAATATAACGCGATATAAATAATTTAAAAAATATGTAAATATCATTCCATTTCGAATCATTGAATACTCAGTGAGACTCCATAGATCAAGAATTACAAGTAAATAGAAAATATCCGGTGAAATAATTCCGTTTCTATATATAAGTAAATAAGGAATACATTTCGCGAAATATTGCATTCTGGGAATATAACGCGATATAAATAATTAAAAAGCAATGTAAATATCATTCCATTTCGAATCATTTAATACTGAGTGACACTCCATAGATCTAGAATTACCATTATATAATAAATATCCGACGAAATTATTCTGTTTCGATAAATAAAGAAATAAGGAATACATTTCGCGAAATAATTCATTCTCGGAATATAACGCGATATAAGTGATTAAAAAAACATGTAAATGTCATTCCATTTAGAATCATTTAATACTGAGTGACACTCCATAGATCCAGAATCACAAGTAAATAAAAAACATCCGATGAAATTATTCTGTTTCGATAAATAAAGAAATAAGGAATACATTTCGCGAAATAATTCATTCTCGGAATATAACGCGATATAAGTGATTAAAAAAACATGTAAATATCATTCCATTTTGAATCATTTAATACTGGGAGACACTCCATAGATCCAGAATTACAAGTAAATAATAAACACCCGGTGAAATAATTCCGTTTCTATATATAAGTACATAAGGAATACATTTTGCGAAATATTTCATGCTGAGAATATAACGCGATATAAAAAATTAAAAAACATGTAAATATCATTCCATTTCAAATCTTTTAATAATCAGTAAGACCCCATAGATCTAGAATTACCAGTATATAATAAATATCCGACGAAATCATTCTGTTCCGATATACAAAGAAATAAGGAATACATTTCGCGAAATATTTCATGCTGGGAATATAACGCGAAATAAATAATTAAAAAAATATGTAAATATCATTCCATTTCGAATCATTGAATACTCAGTGAGACTCCATAGATCAAGAAATACAAGTAAATGAAAAATATCCGGTGAAATAATTCCATTTCGATATACAGGGTGTAACAGAAATTCTGGGACACTTGGGCTTTATGGATAGAACGCATAAAAATAAGAAAAAAAAGTCTTATAAGTCGAGGGCGCAGCTTACCCCCTACGGAGATACAACCCCTTTTGTAAAAAATGTTTAAAAAATTATATCTCCGAAACGGTGAGTCGTAGAAAAGTGATTTTGATTGCGATATAACCGGAAAAGATCAAAGTTTAATAAAAAAAATGTAGCCGCTGCGATTACTACCGTTAAGTTGCATTTATTCTTGTTAATAAAAAACAAATGTAATTATTTCTATGTTAGCGGCTGTTTATCACCTCGAGAAAAATGTGGATAATGCATCGGGACTTGCTTTGCGAAGACAGCCAAAAAAAAATTAATATTATTATAAATTATAGGTGCTAAAATTAGTAGTTTAACGCCCGCCGCGAAGACGCCTGCCGATATGCAGCCTCCGACACGTCAGATTGGTGATGTCTAGTTCTACTGACTACGTTTGACCTACTTTTTACATATGGTACGGACTCGCCCTGTGCCTACGGCTGACCTACATCTTACATGTGGCACCGACATGTCCTGTGATTTACACTAAAAAATGTATTACGTATTCTATTACAGTATACATCTTACCTTTAAACGAATTGTTTAAAATTGGTGTCCGTTCACCTCGATAAATTTCCGCAATGGTTTCTTCATTGAACGCCGTACATTCGCATAAACTTCCTCCGGGTTATTATTAATTTTCGCACATCCATTTACAATGTGTTGCCGCAGCACATTCTCGTCAGGTACTGGCGATGAGTAAACAATATCGTTTTTAAATATCCCTACACGAAACAGTCCAAGATAGTTTTTGCGGGTTAAACACGCTGGTACAGAACACGGCCCCACCAAAAGATTGTTCACCATACCGCACCACATATTTACGCTAAATTGTCGTTGCATATTAACAAATAGTATTTGTTACAGCGCGCAAGGAGACACAGTTCTTTATTCTTAATCTTTTAAACGATATACAACATTCTCTCCGACTCGTTCTTACGACACTCACTGCAAAACGATCCTCTTTGTACTGAATTCGACAGTAACTGCACCAAAATCTCATCCGCTCCTTTACATTCATTCTCTCATTTGCACTTCGTTGTATCTCGCTCGCACTCATCCCTTACGAGTTGGTGGAGGCCTGTGAAGCGTCGAAGTCGACCAGGTTTCCCACGGAAAACACCCATGGCGGTCGGTTTCGCTTGCCTGCCAGAAATGAGTGAGCAAGTGTTCGCCAAATGTTAATTGTAGGGACAGAGCAGGTAAGGCAGGTTTATGGCAGGCGAGCGAAAGCGACCGAAGAGCGTCCACCACGGGGGTCTTCCGGTCGAATTTTCGGTAACGCTTCGCAGGCCTTCACCAACTCGTAAGGGATGAGTGCGAGCGAGATACAACGAAGTGCAAGTGAGAGAATGAATGTAAAGGAGCGGGTGAGATTTTGGTGCAGTTACTGTCGAATTCAGTACAAAGAGGATCGTTTTGCAGTGAGTGTCGTAAGAACGAGTCGGAGAGAATGTTGTAGATCGTTTAAAAGATTAAGAATAAAGAACTGTGTCTCCTTGCGCGCTGTAACAAATACTATTTGTTAATATGCAAAGACAATTTAGCGTAAATATGTGGTGCGGTATGGTGAACAATCTTTTGGTGGGACCGTGTTCTGTACCAGCGTGTTTAACCGGCAAAAACTATCTTGGACTGTTTTGTGTTGTTCTGTTTAAATGGATGTGCGAAAATTAATAATAACCCAGAGGAAGTTTATGCCAATGTACGGCGTTCAATGAAGAAACCATTGCGGAAATTTATCGAGGTGAACGGACACCAATTTTAAACAATTCGTTTAAAGGTAAGATGAATACTGTAATAGAATACGTAATACATTTTTTAGTGTAAATCACAGGACATGTCGGTGCCATATGTAAGATGTAGGTCAGCCGTAGGCCAGGGCGAGTCCGTACCACATGTAAAAAGTAGGTCAAACGTAGTCAGTAGAACTAGACATCACCAATCTGACGTGTCGGAGGCTGCATATCGGCAGGCGTCTTCGCGGCGGGCGTTAAACTACTAATTTTAGCACCTATAATTTATAATAATATTAATTTTTTTTTGGCTGTCTTCGCAAAGCAAGTCCCGATGCATTATCCACATTTTTCTCGAGGTGATAAACAGCCGCTAACATAGAAATAATTACATTTGTTTTTTATTAACAAGAATAAATGCAACTTAACGGTAGTAATCGCAGCGGCTACATTTTTTTTATTAAACTTTGATCTTTTCCGGTTATATCGCAATCAAAATCACTTTTCTACGACTTACCGTTTCGGAGATATAATTTTTTAAACATTTTTTACAAAAGGGGTTGTATCTCCGTAGGGGGTGAGCTGCGCCCTCGACTTATAAGACTTTTTTTTCTTATTTTTATGCGTTCTATCCATAAAGCCCAAGTGTCCCAGAATTTCTGTTACACCCTGTATAAGTAAATAAGGAATACATTTCGCGAAATATTTCATGCTGAGAATATAACGCGATATAAAAAATTAAAAAACATGTAAATATCATTCCATTTCAAATCTTTTAATAATCAGTAAGACCCCATAGATCTAGAATTACCAGTATATAATAAATATCCGACGAAATTATTCTGTTTCGATATATAAAGAAATAAGGAATACATTTCGCGAAATATTTCATGCTGGGAATATAACGCGATATAAATAATTAAAAAAACATGTAAATATCATTCCATTTCGAATCATTGAATACTCAGTGAGACTCCATAGATCAAGAATTACAAGTAAATAAAAATATCCGGTGAAATAATTCCGTTTCGATATATAAGTAAATAAGGAATACATTTCGCGAAATATTTCATGCTGAGAATATAACGCGATATAAAAAATTAAAAAAAATGTAAATATCATTCCATTTCGAATCATTTAATACTGGAAGACACTCCATAGATACAGAATTACAAGTAAATAATAAACATCCTCTAAAATAACTCCGTTTCGCTAAATAAAGAAATAAGGAATACATTTCGCGAAATATTTCATGCTGGGAATATAACGCGATATAAATAATTTAAAAAATATGTAAATATCATTCCATTTCGAATCATTGAATACGCAGTGAAACTCCATAGATCAAGAATTACAAGTAAATAGAAAATATCCGGTGAAATAATTCCGTTTCTATATATAAGTAAATAAGGAATACATTTCGCGAAATATTGCATTCTGGGAATATAACGCGATATAAATAATTAAAAAGCAATGTAAATATCATTCCATTTCGAATCATTTAATACTGAGTGACACTCCATAGATCTAGAATTACCATTATATAATAAATATCCGACGAAATTATTCTGTTTCGATAAATAAAGAAATAAGGAATACATTTCGCGAAATAATTCATTCTCGGAATATAACGCGATATAAGTGATTAAAAAAACATGTAAATGTCATTCCATTTAGAATCATTTAATACTGAGTGACACTCCATAGATCCAGAATCACAAGTAAATAAAAAACATCCGATGAAATAATTCCGTTTCGATAAATAAAGAAATAAGGAATACATTTCGCGAAATATTTCATGCTGGGAATATAGCGCGATATAAATAATTAAAAAAACATGTAAATATCATTCCATTTTGAATCATTTAATACTGGGAGACACTCCATAGATCCAGAATTACAAGTAAATAATAAACATCCGGTGAAATAATTCCGTTTCTATATATAAGTACATAAGGAATACATTTTGCGAAATATTTCATGCTGAGAATATAACGCGATATAAAAAATTAAAAAACATGTAAATATCATTCCATTTCAAATCTTTTAATAATCAGTAAGACCCCATAGATCTAGAATTACCAGTATATAATAAATATCCGACGAAATTATTCTGTTTCGATATATAAAGAAATAAGGAATACATTTCGCGAAGTATTTCATGCTGGGAATATAACGCGATATAAATAATTTAAAAAACATGTAAATATCATTCCATTTCGAATCATTTAATACTCAGTGAGACTCCATAGATCTAGAATTACCAGTATATAATAAATATCCGACGAAATTATTCTGTTTCGATAAATAAAGAAATAAGGAATACATTTCGCGAAATAATTCATTCTCGGAATATAACGCGATATAAATGATTAAGAAATCATGTAAATATCATTCCATTTAGAATCATTTAATACTGAGTGACACTCCATAGATGCAGAATCACAAGTAAATAATAAACATCCGATGAAATAATTACGTTTCGATAAATAAAGAAATAAAGAATACATTTCGCGAAATATTGCATTTTGGGAATATAACGCGATATAAATAATTAAAAAAACATGTAAATATCATTCCATTTAGAATCATATTGTAGACTTTTCTCACGGCTTTTGCTGTTTTTCCCGAGCTCGAGTCAGTTCGAGTGGTTCAAGTGCCGAGAGCTGGAATTTGGGAAAGCGCGTGACAAATTAGACCACCCTGACAAAGTCACGCGCTTTCAAGCGAGGACCAGTGCATATAAGGAGATGCACTGTGTATCTCAGGACAGTACGCTTTGACTTTTGTTTTCGATTACATCTTTTCTACACTTTACTCGTCCGAGTCTTTTACTTCACTATCCTTGACTTTCCTGACATTATTTTTAATCATTTCCTTCTATTACCTATTCCTTAATGATACTCTTTACTATCGCTTTCCTTACCCTTTCCTGTTTCTCCGATCTATGCCCTACAAATTTTTCAGAAGTGGGATCGGAACTTTTTGCGCAGTTTGTGAATCGCGACTGTGAATTTATACGCTAAGGACGTCAGTGATAAAATTTTTTTTTGTGACGGGCGTATTTGTGTTGTTTGTGACGTTATTGGTTAAAGACGTTTAATTGTACGTGTTACAGACTCGGACATTTTTTTTTCTCATCTTGTGTTTTGTTGATTTTGTGGTGGTTATTTATATTTAAGATGTCACAAAGACCAAAAAGATATTGGTACGAATTAATGATTGCTGAAATCAAAGAACTTTTACGTGAGAGGGATCTGCCACTTTCCGGCACGAAGAATGAATTAATTGCTCGTCTTTTACTAGCTGACAGTGATATTGAGAAGACATTGTTTGCTGAAGATACTCCTGAAATGGCTGGTGCCAATTATTCGGTTCCTGAAAGATTAGTCCATCCACCTGTGACACCGTTGGTCGAAGAGGTACCGTTGCACGCGCAGAGGGAAATAGAATTACTTCGAAGGGAAGTCGAACTTTTTCGTCGAGAAGCAGAAATGGCTCGGCGCGACAGAGAAGTGATGGCTACACCACGCAGCGAAAATGTCAGTTCATTCAGCATGCAGTTCCCTGTTAGTGTGCAGACTATTGTTAATTTGTTGAGCGAGTTTTCGGGAGAGGAAAACACGTTTGAGATTTGGAGGCAACAAGCCGAGCTGTTACGAGATACGTATCACTTAGATGACGGATCGATGAAGATCCTTATTAGCCAACGTTTACGTGGAAAGGCGTTAAAATGGTTCCATTCCAAACCAGACCATTTGTCGCTTTCGGTTTCTCAGCTATTTATGAAAATGAAAGTAATGTATGACCATCGCCCGAACAAGCTTCGTCTCCGAAGAGACTTTGAAAACCGTATTTGGCAGAAGAATGAGCCATTTTCTGATTACCACCACGATAAGGTGATTTTGGCGAATCGGGTTCCGATCGACGGTGACGAACTTGTGCCGTATTTAATTGATGGTATTCCCGATTTCCATCTGCGAGACCAAGCAAGGATGCATCGATTTCGGACGGAAGATGAATTGTTGGAAGCTTTCCGAGACATCATGCTCTATTCCGACAGTCGAACACTTCGAGATCGGAATGATTTTAAGAAGACGGTAGGCGAAAGGCCTCCTGTAAGAGGTTTGTTACCGCGCACTGCTAGTCCACGTTGTTCGAATTGCAATAGGCTAGGACACCTGGAGAGGACCTGTACGAGACCGAAGCGCGAATGGGGTTCGTGTTTTCGATGCGGTAGCCGAGAACACCAGATCCGCAATTGTCCTCAAAGCGCCACACCTGCATCTGTACCTGCACCAGAGCCTTTGATTCATACGGTTCAAGACCAGACCTCCGAAAACCCTTTTATGATACCCATAAATTTTTCCGCCGAAAATAACGAAGCTTCTGTCAATAATTATGCGATTATGGCTCTATTAGATACAGGTTCACCGGTTAGCTTGATTAAAAAAAGTTTGTTACCACCGCGTTCGTATTCTGCTTTCCTTTTAAATAATATTTTGTATTGTGGCCTCAATTCTTCGCCGTTAGTTATTCAAGGAATATTTCAACGAGATGTAGAAGTCAATGGAATTGTTAAAAATGTTAAATTCTATGTTGTTCCGGATAGTACGATGTCATGTCTCGCGTTATTGGGTAGAGACTTTATTTCTTCGCCATCAATTAGAATATCCATGGGGCCTAATGTAGAAATTTCAAGACGCGAACCGGAAGTTCCGGTCGAAGATATTAATTCTGCAAATGAAATCGTGCAAATCGAACATGTTCCACAGACGTGTAATAGTATTCGGAAATTAAATATTGATTCTCAGGTTGATTCAAAGATTTCTAAACAATTTCATAATTTTAATAAGACCCAGTATGTCGACCGTTTTTCGGATGATAAACAAATTCTACCATGCGAGGATCGAATGTCCATTTTGATAAAGTCTGATATTCCAACTAGTTTCCGTCCGCGTAAGTATAAAGAAAAGTTGTGTGCAATACCTGAGGATTTGTCAAAGGAAGTAGTAATTAGACCGGACTCAGAAAATTTAAATACTGCTTTAAACTATCCTGTTCCTAAAAATATTAAACAGGTACGTCGCTTTGTTTGCCTTGTTAGCCGTTTTAGACGATTTATACGAAGTTTTTCTAATATTGTTAGACCATTATACGATCTGTTAAGAAAAGATGCCAAATTCCAATTTGATCGAAGCGAAATGCACGCTTTTATATGTTTAAAGAAACGGTTAAGGTATATACAGAGGGGAGTTACGTAATTTTTCGTAAAGCCCTAAATTCGTTTTTAGTTAGTTAAAAAGATTTAAGTATTTGTTAAGAGTTTTGTTGTAATCTTAAGTTCCTATTTCGTTGTAGGTTCTGTAATTTTAAGACTTTGTATTTTATTTATGTTAGTTTAATTTGTATACTTGTGACCGAGGACGGTCATTAAGTCAGGATTGGCCGAACTGTAGACTTTTCTCACGGCTTTTGCTGTTTTTCCCGAGCTCGAGTCAGTTCGAGTGGTTCAAGTGCCGAGAGCTGGAATTTGGGAAAGCGCGTGACAAATTAGACCACCCTGACAAAGTCACGCGCTTTCAAGCGAGGACCAGTGCATATAAGGAGATGCACTGTGTATCTCAGGACAGTACGCTTTGACTTTTGTTTTCGATTACATCTTTTCTACACTTTACTCGTCCGAGTCTTTTACTTCACTATCCTTGACTTTCCTGACATTATTTTTAATCATTTCCTTCTATTACCTATTCCTTAATGATACTCTTTACTATCGCTTTCCTTACCCTTTCCTGTTTCTCCGATCTATGCCCTACAATATAATACTGGGAGACGCTCCATAGATACAGAATTACAAGTAAATAATAAACATCCTCTAAAATAATTCCGTTTCGCTAAATAAAGAAAAAGGGAATACATTTCGCGAAATATTTCATGCTGGGAATATAACGCGAAATAAATAATTAAAAAAATATGTAAATATCATTCCATTTCGAACCATTGAATACTCAGTGAGACTACATAGATCAAG
The DNA here is from genome assembly GCA_917499265.3 of Mimumesa dahlbomi. Lineage (NCBI taxonomy): Eukaryota > Metazoa > Arthropoda > Insecta > Hymenoptera > Crabronidae > Mimumesa > Mimumesa dahlbomi. The sequence goes on from OU824127.1 coordinate 9,345,942, forward strand.
AAATACAAGTAAATAAAAAATATCCGGTGAAATAATTCCGTTTCTATATATAAGTAAATAAGGAATACATTTCGCGAAATATTGCATTCTGGGAATATAACGCGATATAAATAATTAAAAAAACATGTAAATATCATTCCATTTTGAATCATTTAATACTGGGAGACACTCCATAGATCTAGAATTACCAGTATATAATAAATATCCGACGAAATTATTCTGTTTCGATAAATAAAGAAATAAGGAATACATTTCGCGAAGTATTTCATGCTGGGAATATAACGCGATATAAATAATTTATAAAACATGTAAATATCATTCCATTTCGAATCATTGAATACTCATTGAGACTCCATAGATCAAGAATTACAAGTAAATAAAAATATCCGGTGAAATAATTCCGCTTCGATATATAAGTAAATAAGAACTACATTTCGCGAAATATCTCATGCTGAGAATATAACGCGATATAAAAAATTAAAAAAAATGTAAATATCATTCCAATTCGAATCATTTAATACTGGAAGACACTCCATAGATACAGAATTACATGTAAATAATAAACATCCTCTAAAATAATTCCGTTTCGCTAAATAAAGAAATAAGGAATACATTTCGCGAAATATTTCATACTGGGAATATAACGCGATATAAATAATTTAAAAAATATGTAAATATCATTCCATTTCGAATCATTGAATACTCAGTGAGACTCCATAGATCAAGAATTACAAGTAAATAGAAAATATCCGGTGAAATAATTCCGTTTCTATATATAAGTAAATAAGGAATACATTTCGCGAAATATTGCATTCTGGGAATATAACGCGATATAAATAATTAAAAAGACATGTAAATATCATTCCATTTCGAATCATTTAATACTGAGTGACACTCCATAGATCTTGAATTACAAGTAAATAATAAACATCCTCTAAAATAATTCCGTTTCGCTAAATAAAGAAATAAGGAATACATTTCGCGAAATATTTCATGCTGGGAATATAACGCGATATAAATAATTAAAAAAAATGTAAATATCATTCCATTTCGAATCATTGAATACTCAGTGAGACTCCATAGATCAAGAATTACAAGTAAATAGAAAATATCCGGTGAAATAATTCCGTTTCTATATATAAGTAAATAAGGAATACATTTTGCGAAATATTTCATGCTGAGAATATAACGCGATATAAAAAATTAAAAAACATGTAAATATCATTCCATTTCGAATCTTTTAATAATCAGTAAGACTCCATAGATCTAGAATTACCATTATATAATAAATATCCGACGAAATTATTCTGTTTCGATAAATAAAGAAATAAGGAATACATTTCGCGAAATATTTCATGCTGGGAATATAACGCGATATAAATAATTAAAAAAACATGTAAATATCATTCCATTTCGAATCGTTTAATACTGCGTGACACTCCATAGATCCAGAATCACAAGTAAATAAAAAACATTCGATGAAATAATTCCGTTTCGATAAATAAAGAAATAAGGAATACATTTCGCGAAATATTTCATGCTGGGAATATAGCGCGATATAAATAATTAAAAAAACATGTAAATATCATTCCATTTTGAATCATTTAATACTGGGAGGCACTCCATAGATCCAGAATTACAAGTAAATAATAAACATCCGGTGAAATAATTCCGTTTCTATATATAAGTACATAAGGAATACATTTCGCGAAATATTTCATGCTGGGAATATAACGCGATATAAAAAATTAAAAAAACATGTAAATATCATTCCATTTCGAATCATTGAATACTCAGTGAGACTCCATAGATCAAGAATTACAAGTAAATAAAAATATCCTGTGAAATAATTCCGTTTCGATATATAAGTAAATAAGGAATACATTTCGCGAAATATTTCATGCTGAGAATATAACGCGATATAAAAAATTAAAAAAAATGTAAATATCATTCCATTTCGAATCATTTAATACTGGGAGACACTCCATAGATACAGAATTACATGTAAATAATAAACATCCTCTTAAATAATTCCGTTTCTCTATATAATTAAATAAGGAATACATTTCGCGAAATATTTCATGCTGGGAATATAACGCGATATAAATAATTTAAAATATATGTAAATATCATTCCATTTCGAATCATTGAATACTCAGTGAGACTCCATAGATCAAGAATTACAAGTAAATAGAAAATATCCGGTGAAATAATTCCGTTTCTATATATAAGTAAATAAGGAATACATTTCGCGAAATATTGCATTCTGGGAATATAACGCGATATAAATAATTAAAAAGCAATGTAAATATCATTCCATTTCGAATCATTTAATACTGAGTGACACTCCATAGATCTAGAATTACCATTATATAATAAATATCCGACGAAATTATTCTGTTTCGATAAATAAAGAAATAAGGAATACATTTCGCGAAATAATTCATTCTCGGAATATAACGCGATATAAGTGATTAAAAAAACATGTAAATGTCATTCCATTTAGAATCATTTAATACTGAGTGACACTCCATAGATCCAGAATCACAAGTAAATAAAAAACATCCGATGAAATTATTCTGTTTCGATAAATAAAGAAATAAGGAATACATTTCGCGAAATAATTCATTCTCGGAATATAACGCGATATAAGTGATTAAAAAAACATGTAAATATCATTCCATTTTGAATCATTTAATACTGGGAGACACTCCATAGATCCAGAATTACAAGTAAATAATAAACACCCGGTGAAATAATTCCGTTTCTATATATAAGTACATAAGGAATACATTTTGCGAAATATTTCATGCTGAGAATATAACGCGATATAAAAAATTAAAAAACATGTAAATATCATTCCATTTCAAATCTTTTAATAATCAGTAAGACCCCATAGATCTAGAATTACCAGTATATAATAAATATCCGACGAAATCATTCTGTTCCGATATACAAAGAAATAAGGAATACATTTCGCGAAATATTTCATGCTGGGAATATAACGCGAAATAAATAATTAAAAAAAAATGTAAATATCATTCCATTTCGAATCATTGAATACTCAGTGAGACTCCATAGATCAAGAAATACAAGTAAATGAAAAATATCCGGTGAAATAATTCCATTTCGATATATAAGTAAATAAGGAATAAATTTCGCGAAATATTTCATGCTGAGAATATAACGCGATATAAAAAATTAAAAAACATGTAAATATCATTCCATTTCAAATCTTTTAATAATCAGTAAGACCCCATAGATCTAGAATTACCAGTATATAATAAATATCCGACGAAATTATTCTGTTTCGATATATAAAGAAATAAGGAATACATTTCGCGAAATATTTCATGCTGGGAATATAACGCGATATAAATAATTAAAAAAACATGTAAATATCATTCCATTTCGAATCATTGAATACTCAGTGAGACTCCATAGATCAAGAATTACAAGTAAATAAAAATATCCGGTGAAATAATTCCGTTTCGATATATAAGTAAATAAGGAATACATTTCGCGAAATATTTCATGCTGAGAATATAACGCGATATAAAAAATTAAAAAAAATGTAAATATCATTCCATTTCGAATCATTTAATACTGGGAGACACTCCATAGATACAGAATTACAAGTAAATAATAAACATCCTCTAAAATAATTCCGTTTCGCTAAATAAAGAAATAAGGAATACATTTCGCGAAATATTTCATGCTGGGAATATAACGCGATATAAATAATTTAAAAAATATGTAAATATCATTCCATTTCGAATCATTGAATACGCAGTGAAACTCCATAGATCAAGAATTACAAGTAAATAGAAAATATCCGGTGAAATAATTCTGTTTCTATATATAAGTAAATAAGGAATACATTTTGCGAAATATTTCATGCTGAGAATATAACGCGATATAAAAAATTAAAATACATGTAAATATCATTCCATTTCGAATCTTTTAATAATCAGTAAGACTCCATAGATCTAGAATTACCATTATATAATAAATATCCGACGAAATTATTCTGCTTCGATAAATAAAGAAATCAGGAATACATTTCGCGAAATATGTCATGCTGGGAATATAACGCGATATAAAAAATTAAAAAGCAATGTAAATATCATTCCATTTCGAATCATTTAATACTGAGTGACACTCCATAGATCTAGAATTACCATTATATAATAAATATCCGACGAAATTATTCTGTTTCGATAAATAAAGAAATAAGGAATACATTTCGCGAAATAATTCATTCTCGGAATATAACGCGATATAAGTGATTAAAAAAACATGTAAATGTCATTCCATTTAGAATCATTTAATACTCAGTGAGACTCCATAGATCAAGAATTACAAGTAAATAAAAATATCCGGTGAAATAATTCCGTTTCGATATATAAGTAAATAAGGAATACATTTCGCGAAATATTTCATGCTGAGAATATAACGCGATATAAAAAATTAAAAAAAATGTAAATATCATTCCATTTCGAATCATTTAATACTGGGAGACACTCCATAGATACAGAATTACAAGTAAATAATAAACATCCTCTAAAATAATTCCGTTTCGCTAAATAAAGAAATAAGGAATACATTTCGCGAAATATTTCATGCTGGGAATATAACGCGATATAAATAATTTAAAAAATATGTAAATATCATTCCATTTCGAATCATTGAATACGCAGTGAAACTCCATAGATCAAGAATTACAAGTAAATAGAAAATATCCGGTGAAATAATTCTGTTTCTATATATAAGTAAATAAGGAATACATTTTGCGAAATATTTCATGCTGAGAATATAACGCGATATAAAAAATTAAAATACATGTAAATATCATTCCATTTCGAATCTTTTAATAATCAGTAAGACTCCATAGATCTAGAATTACCATTATATAATAAATATCCGACGAAATTATTCTGCTTCGATAAATAAAGAAATCAGGAATACATTTCGCGAAATATGTCATGCTGGGAATATAACGCGATATAAATAATTAAAAAAACATGTAAATATCATTCCATTTCGAATCGTTTAATACTGCGTGACACTCCATAGATATTGAATTACAAGTAAATAATAAATATCCGATGAAATAATTTCGTTTCGATAAATAAAGAAATAACGAATACATTTCGCCAACTGTTTCACCCTGGGAATATAAAGTGAAATAAATAATTAAAAAACATGTAATTATCTTTCCATTTCGAATCGTTTAATACTGCGTGACACTCCATAGATCCAGAATCACAAGTAAATAAAAAACATTCGATGAAATAATTCCGTTTCGATAAATAAAGAAATAAGGAATA